>OV884012.1:84376321-85097688 GCA_930367205.1 Acanthosoma haemorrhoidale
TAAAAACCCGCCACCATATATATTGAGGAAGTTAGTCTGACTGAATTTTAAGCTTTTTTAATTTACCATTAAGAAGCTATTGAAGATTTCAAGTTTTAATGTTTTTCTCATTGATATAACGGGGCCAAATGATGTGACAACTATTTAATTTAGTTAGGTGCATTTTCCTGATACAAAAGAGAGCTTTAAATTAAAACAGGTACGAGGCCATGGCCAGCCCATTTTCCTGTAGGGGTATAGTATGGTAGCGGTTGTTTGAACGGTATGAAATTTTACGATATACTCTTAACATAACCAAGTAACAAAAACCAATGTTACAACAGAAATAAAAGTTTAAAAACAAAAACTGATTTATTGAGAGCTATGGATATATATTATACTAAACTTTCCTAACTGCCACTTTGTAACATTATACTAGCTTTGTACGCTTTATAACATTATGTCTCGTATATACATGTACGAGTATATAGCTGATGTGACGGAGCTAGCAGACCCTTTTTACCTGAGGGCAATCTAACCAGGGACTAGTAGCTCTGATGTTTGCACTTTGTCAAACCACCCCTTTGGCTGTGAGGATTTTTCAAGTTAGAGTTATTCAGATATTCACAAAAGCAACACGTTGTGTATTCTCAGAACAACTTACATTTAAAGTTTCATTTTAGAGTTAATTCAGCCGTCTGTACAGAAACACTTGTATGTCCCCAGTACAAGTCAGATTTTTAGTGCACTATTTAGAGTGGTTTTCAGACATCGTTAATCTTCTTCATTACTATCCTCCTTGCTTCCTAAACATGATTATATCCAATGGGTACCACGGATCTCCCAGATAGAGCCTCCGATACTGAGGTAAGTGATTTTTTTTTTTGTTTTCTAAGCTCTCTAGTTAGAAATTCAGGATGAGGGAAAAAGAGGTAAGTGATTTAACTTGTATTATCTATTTATAATTATTATTTAATTGTATTGTTTATTTAAATTTATATTGATAATTTTATCGTTTCATAATTTCATACTACAAAACTACTCCTTAAGTAAAGCGTACAACGTATGTAAGTGGGAACAATTTACAATATTTTTTTTATTTATTGAAAAGACGATAAGTTTTTTTTTTCTTGTATTTGGTTCCGATCTCATGTCGTGCTGGCATCACTGCTGAATAGTGGAGAGGTCTTGAGTTCAAATACCTTGATGGGCATCGATTTTATTCTAGTTCATTAAAAGTAATTCCTTGCTTCTTAAATGGATGGCTCAATTTCCAACATACACCCTAATACAATGGAACGCAATAAAAAAACGATGAAATTGAATAAAAGTGTAGATTAAGTTTTATGTTTTGTTTAGGCATATGTATTAGCTAAGGCAAGTAGAGGACCTGACAGAATAACGAGGCACGGCTGATGGGCAGTCTGTTTATACACCCTTTGTACTTAGGCGGCAAGTTTAATTAATTTTGTGGAGGCATGCACTTAACTGCAAACCTGCAATTTACCTGCTTCTCATTTAACGTCATCTTATTAAACTCAGCTGCCTTAAACATTATGGAAAATCTAATTTACTCTTTGCATAGCTAAGTCAACTGAAAAAAAAAGTAAATCTAAACACGCACTAGTTTGAGAAGTAATTTTACAATATGAGATTAACAATACAACAATAAAAATAAGTGGGACCACATAATTCGCTTACCTTAATATCTGAGGATCTATTGTAATCTAAAACCTGTGGTAATCATTAAATAGGAGGATGTATAGGAGGCAGCAAGTAAATATGATGATAGGGTATGCTAAGATGCTCCTGATGTAAGAATATCACATTAAAATAAACATTAAAGCATAAATTAGTCAAAGAACTGTTAACCTTTCTGTCTTAAAAAATCACTTGAATTGTGCCAAAATTCCAGATTCCTTTTAAGTAGAATCTAAGAGATTTGAAGATTGTATCATAAAAAGATTGTCAGGGTTGTCCCCCTGAGACCGGTTGGATTAGTGAGAGTGAGATCAACCATTCATAATAGAGTATTTTTGAAAAAAGTATGGTGACTTTTTCTGTTTAGAAGATTTTAGCATTGACTGATGATTTACTTGACTCTAATCATTTATATTATTTTAACCTTCAATTTAAGTTTGTTTTAATTATATGCCCTGTTTAATGACTTAATTGTTTCAGTCTGTTCAATTTTAAAAAAATGTGTGGTTGATATACGTGTGTATGTGCCTACGTTTTATTATGTTGTACCACCTAAAGATAATAGTTGAAGCCATTGTTCCTAGGTTAAGTATTAGAAATAAAAAAAATTGTGGCTGGCAAAACCTGTTTCAATTAATTAACAAGATTTAACGTATAGTAGTAAATACTGTTTTAAAAATATAAATATAATTCAGTTTAAATTGATGAATTTTGTTAGCTGCAAAAAGAAACCTACGATTTCGTGGTGGAATAAATTAAACGATGACTAGACCTTGGATCTACTTGTCATTGATTGACAATAGTGTATGACAAGTATCCCCTACGCCAATACTCCTCGTATATAATAATGCTAAGCCAATTTGATTGATTACTTTGGAAATATTTCCCAGAATTCAGTAAATTTTACGGCGGTTTTTCTATTTTCTGTAAAGCTTTGGCGTTCTGTAAGGGTAGTAGCTAATAAGAAAGGATTGGTACTAGCAGGCGAAAGGGCTGTGTGGAGGCAGGGATGTTAGGATTCAGCAGGGCCTTTTCATTACATTAGAACCAGAGCCAGGAAGCGAATGAAAAACTGTTAGGGTTTTCTTTTAAACAGTCAGGTTTTCTGCGCCATTACCTGAATCACCATTATAGTTAACTCTTGAAAGCTTTTCTCTCACTCCCCCCCCCCTTAAGCCTCTCTCTCTCTCTCTCTCTCTCTCTCTCTCTCTCTCTCTCTCTCTCTCTCTCTCTCTCTACACATCACATCGCTTTTTTTTTTATGCTATTTTAAAAACGTTTTCTATAGGATCGTTTTCAAGTAATGTTGGCGCATATTAAATTTAATGAATAATGTTTGCCATTTCTTAGTGGTTACCAGGAAGTGTTTTCTAAATTACTTCGTGTCTCATTAAAACATTTTTAGTGAAAACTAGAAAGTACATCAAGAGAGATAGATATTTAGGCAAGCCAGAGGAGTCGGTTATATGATGTGTGTTTCTCGGCAGGCATTAGGTTGAACCGACGGCTTTTCAACCACAGGGTGCTAACAAGTTTAGAACTACCGGCAAAACTCTGGTACGAAGCAATTCTATGTCAAAGTCCTTTTCTCGCCAATTAACCCTATTTGAGTCTTTTCCTCTATTCTTGGCAGCACCAGGGGAAAAACTGGTCAGTTCCTGTCGATCTTAGCCAATATACATAATACGGAAATTGCGGGATATAAACATGTTTATATTAAATTTTGTGTGATAATACGTTATCTCTAATTGAAGTTATCGGACAATTGGGTATTTCATACAATGCGGTATCTGGGGCTCACACCTAGACAAAAAAAATCTATGATCGATAGCTTACTAAAATAAAACCCCTACAAAAATACTCAAAAGGCAAGCTATTAAATTGATTAAGCCATGGGAAATCCTATGAGGTGCCGAAAGAACGTCTTTAAATTGAAAACAAAATTGCTGATAACATAGTTAGTTATACCTGGACCTAGAAGAACCCTCAAAATGAAAGAACACTAAATCAGAAAGTAGGCCAGAATGTATTCATACTGGAGTGGAAAGTATTCTCAGCCTGTCTTTAATGTCTTTTTCGTGCTAATGTTAACAAAAACATTATAAATCTTAAGGCTAATTATCTAGATTTTAACATTAAAAAATGTATAGCAATTTCCATACATAGTGGTGATATGATGAGTACTGTGGAGTGGATTTAAAATTGCGATGTTTCCTTCAGTTGTATTGCTCTTGCTTTCTAAAGGGTGGTAAATTATATAATTTATTTTTAATTGGTTCTATAAGAGAAACTAAACTAGTTCAGTTTGAATAAAATAAATGAAGTTAATCTTAAAAAAAAATTAATAATTTTCATATTGTACTTAAGCTCTCAATCGCATATAAATTAAATTACTTCCATTTTTCAATATAAATGAAAGTCATTCCTTTTCCCGTCTAATCGAAGACTAGAATAAATAAATACCAGAGTAACACCATATAAAGTATTTCGAATGGCATTTTCTATAGACTGTTGGGTAACATATTGGTTATGTATCTTCCATAACAATATTTCTTTTCAGGTTTGCTTAGGAAACATAAGCATGAAGGTTGTCGCAATGAAAATAGTCTTATTACGTAAAAATTTCCACTTGGCGGAAGGCGTGGTATAAATCTAGTATGATATTACTAGTAAATTTATCGTAAATTTACATGTATCTCGTAATATGGTGGAATTGGTACGTAAATAGATGGTATCTTTTATCACTAATTACAATCTATAAAATATACACATGACCAATGCGTACAGTGCTAACTTATGAAAGCGTGCTGATTTTTATAACATTGTAGTTGTACAATGTAGATTACAACCGTACAGTAATACACAGGCTATTTTTATTTTATTTTTTAACGTGAATCAAGGTATGTATGCATTTAAATATTTATATATGAACAGCTGAATTTTGCTTGTGGGTTTATTTGTATAAATATTATATTTTAATTTTCTAGCAATTTTCCGTTTTTATTTTCTTAGTATTAGTACATTCTTAGTAAATTTAAAGCAAATGGTGACCAGGAAAACACCACAAGTGTACTAACTATAAATTTACTTTAATTGTTCAGATAATTCTGGTATTTTCGCTTCTTTTCAGCTAGCGCAATTATAAAATTGTCATTCGTAGTCAATCCAATCATATGTATCAATATGTGTCTTGCCTAATATTTAAAACCGTATTGTCAGCACTGATCCAGTAAATAGTGATATTTACCTGAGGCAATATGTGTTGGATAGTGAATAGTTGGTATATTGGTTATTATTGTGATTAATAATTGAGGAATGTGGTACATTATAATTCCAAACAACCATGAATATATTCAGAGTTATAAATATCCTATACGAAATATGATATTAGCTGTCATATAAAAATATTCGAATGAGGCGTCTTGCAGAAACTGAACGAACGTCAGTTAATCGGGATTTTTATTGAGGGCTGAATATTTTTTCCAGATTATGATACCTCTTTTCTGGAAAGAAATGTGCCTCCGTTTTTAGTAGTGGCATCCGCACTCCGGAAAATCTAACGTTGAATAGAAGAATTATCCGGGAGGTACGGTCGATGGTCGTTATAAGAGCGGAAACCGGAATCAAGAGCAGCCGGTGACTAAGCAATTAGGCCAATTTGTGGTCGGAATCAGATGAAGGCGGCGAGCACTACTAAGGCTGTTATGTAAATCCAACAGTTTTATCTAAGCCCGGATTAATTAAAACATCGGGTTAGTGGCACACCTGCTGATGTTTATCTCCCATCTTGATGCACATAGTAGGACTGGTCTAGTCTCTGAAACATTTCATCTGGGCAACAAATCATTGCGGTTGTTCGTTTAAAAGGACCAGTTCAACAGTTGTATTCAACTTTATTTGAGCTACAGAATAAATGACTCCTCATTGGAGAGCTAAAATACGGATATGCTTGCATTTTTTCTGGTTAATCATAGCGATAATTAATTTCTTATAGATCTATAAGAAAAGAAAATTGCTGCAACGTTTTTTAAAGTATTTTTTCATGAACCACTTCTAATCCTCTATATCTGTTTACAGCCTTTGCTTGCATTGGGCTATGTGGTATTAGGCCTAATATTGCCATACTTCGAGCCTTATCTCCCCCCTGCCAGTTTACGAACATTCCTCGTAAACTTAGGGCAAGCGACATATTAAAATAAAACTGAGTACAAAAACTAGCATACAAAAAGTGAAAAGAAAAACAAAATCCCCCAGATATACTCTCTCTATACCGTACTCAATACAGTAATGACGCTAACTGCGCGTAACCAGCAATTTAACAAAATTTAACTAGGTCGTACCGGCGGGGCACTCCGGCTCCGCCGTGGGAAATTTTAACTGTTCGACGTAAGTATATCACCCATATTTTGAATTTGGTCACACTTTGCAAAACGTGTTCCCTCTAATAATATAGAAGATAATTAATAACTTTCTCTACAAGCATAAGGTATACGTCTTTTAAATGTCCAGAGTAAATTCGATTAGATATATTGAAAGGTATCTGATTATAAATTTGTGTATATTGTGTAATAATTTATTTATTTACTTTTTTTTTTACTATATCTCAATTGTTTTAGAATTATTATTCTCAGTTCAACAAACTATCATTTGATATACTTCATTTTAATGTTTAGTGAACCGATACGTTCATACTCTAGAAAAGAGACGATACAGTGCGTTTAATAGCTGCTATTTCATATTTTGATGTGCATTTAAATGTCCTACAACGAGCATTTACAAAATGGCATACAGTGACGTTGTATAGAATCTTGAGCTGCCAGTAAGTTATTGTAATTGTATTAACAGTTTCATGAAGACGGCGAGTAACAATATGGGTTGTTAAAAAGTACTGGAGGATTATTTTTACATGTATTTATTAAGAATTTTTTCATATGCCTACCACACGCAGTAACCCCTCAAGAAAAACCCCACTAATTTATTTTTTGTATGGGCTCAAACTATAAACAACAATATGATATTATAAACGCGAATGCACTATCCAAGTTACGTTACGCAGTTAATGCTGAAACAATTAACAGCCTCCTGGCCTCATGCAGTATCGACTGCCCAAATCTCCTAGAGCTGAAAATAATTGTAATGTAGTTCTTTCCTGACGAAGCCAAGTGATTAAAAAAATAAGTTGAAAACACATTTATTATCAAGCTGCACAAACATCGCAGCCCTTAACTTTTTTTGGCAACATCTACCAGTTTCCATTTGAAGTTGCTGAGCTTTGTGAGTTGGCCACCAGACTTGTAAATGGTTGACGTGTGAACCGTAGATTTACATACAGACATTGAGTCCATCGTATGTTAGCAGCTAATAGGAAATTAATATTGAATTAGTAAAGCGTGGTTTTAAATCATTTCGCATTATTAAGCAGTCTGGTAAAACATCTAAATGGCTCGCCAGTGGCTATAACATAAATAGTTAGGCCTCTTCGTTACTAATTTTATGAGGGTTTTATGTATTAACTTATTTTTTATTTTATATATATATATATATTCACAAATACGTTTGCACCAATGAAATATTTCCAATGTTTACACTGTCAAAAAAGGATTATTTAATAATCCGTCCTTAAAACAACAACATGGACAAGTTTACCAACCTTTTAGTATACAAAAATTTAATAGTAGCCCCTTTTAATGAGTTTATCTCTCTAAGCTGAAGTTAATCGTATTAAATTATTAATGTGAACGGTTTTGTGAGTGAAGATTCATTTGCTGATTTTGGGTCTCTTTTAACTACAAATCATACATTATTTTATTATCTTTTTTATCAGGTACGCCTTTTATTACTGACAAATCACAAGAAAAAAAAATCCTTTTACTTAAAACATACATGAACTTTCCAGATGAATAAATTTTGTAATTCGTTTAATACATAATGTATCCATCTTAATTGATGTTTTTTATTGTTTTAATAATATTTAGTCAATTAAACATTTTGAAAAAAAACAGGTATTATTTTTCTCCTAGATCGAGTTCATAATATAAATTATCCTAAAGCATAAATTATAGTATGGTGTGAACAAATTTGTGACGGAATAGCTCTTAAACATTTTGATATTTCACTTAATATACTGATAAAAATAACAACTTTATTATGATAAAATTACAATCTGCCTCATTGGGCAATTAACCATAACAGTAATAAATGTTTTCATTCGCTCATTCAGACAGTATTTACAAACAGCCCAGAGACCTCCCAAATCCACAGGTTGTCTCCTCCCTCGCATGCGAAAGAGGAGGCGGAGTCTTGGAAAGTCTCCCCACGCTGACTGTGGTATGGTACTAAGATGGTTAGATACGTTACAATAGCTATATAGCTAGTATTATAAGAAGTATATAGCTAGTTTAGGATTTGTAAATATAGTATTAGAGGTTTGTTTTTTTGAGAATAAATGGAACAAAACAGAATAACCGAAGGTGCGCTGACCGGTGCAGCAATCCTATTGCACCGGAATACGAGCACCACAGACTACGTAACCCCACGATCCCGCTTAACAGGCTTGTGGGGCAAGCCCGTTTGAGTCTCATCCTCAGGAAGGGCGAAAAAAAAAAAAAAAAAAAAAAGATACGTTATAATGAAATTACATGAACTTGGAAGGGATGAATTCGAGAATGCAAGGTACATTAAGATTGTTAAGGAGGTTTTTGTTGCTGACGTAATAAAGGACATTTACTATTGTTCTCAGGACTTTTGATTGAAAGGATCAGCTACACTTGATGTTCGACTTTTTTGTTGTCCCCCAAAGCTCTATTCCGTATGTCCAGATTGACTTAGGTATAACTTTGCTAATTAGTATTTTTTTTTCTATTGAGAGATGGGATGTCCTTTGAAGTAGTCTGTACAGTTGTCCAAAGAGTCTTTTTAGTTCTTGTATTTCTAGCCTCGTATGAGGGTTCCAGGTCAGCCGTTTGTCAAGATGGAAGACTGAGTACAGCACTAACTTGGATACAGGGAGAGGAATGGAATTAAAAAAAACTAGTAGACAAGACTTGCGGCCGAGGGTAAAGGTAATGTAGGAACTTTTTGCTTCACTAACATTCATTGATTTGCCATTGGTTGCACCAATAGGCAAACAATAGTTTCAGAAGGTATTTGACGGAGATGAGGGATTAACGGCTTTTGGTGGAGGTGAGAGAGATGTAGGTGAAGTAAGGAAATCTTCAACAGTTGTGCCATGAGTATGGTTTTCATGGGAAAGGTGAAGTGTGAAAGTATCGGAAAGAGCAAATTCCTCCGACCTATCTGAAGCCGCCCAGGACCCATAATCACAACGAAGTGGGTGTGAAACAGAATGATATTTTAAGTTACATACCACAGATAGTTATGGTAGGCAGAGAGGAGAGGTGGGAATTAAAAGAATTGGAATGGAAAGATGCCAATTGCCGCACCAATCTGCAGTACTGATTGTACGAGCGACGATCAGCAGGTTGTTGAGATCTTTGTCACACTGTTCTGGAGTGGCGTTTTGATTGGATTAGATCTTTGAGATGCTAAGGTAAAGCATTTTGATTGTGAATTTTCGAATGACGGTGGGGCGACGATGCCTCCCAAGCCGACCTCTGGACCAGAGTATTGAAAGAATGCACTGCATCATCTATGTCTTGCAATATTTTCAGGGACACTTTGAGGTCTACGGAATCTATAAGAAGCTGGCTGGAGGTAGTTCAAATTGTGGCCGGAAGGAGTAGGCAGCTTGTGAATTGGTCTTAGGTAAACAGATAAAATTAATTGGCTATGATCAGAGAAGTGGTCATCGAGGCATGTGAGTGAATATTTTAGTGTTCCGTTTTTTTAGGAGCAACGCTTAAAATTGGGGCCCCAAGACAATTGACGTCTTAAGTTTAAAATATGTTATAAGTTAGATTACTATAGCAAAGATCACATGTTAACTATGATTTAGTTCCTTTGATGAATGGAAACATTTATCACAATCACTTATTGCCCAATAATGCATATTGTATTTTTATCACAATAAAGTCATATATATATAGTTCTTTAGATAGCAATAGTAAAACATTCAATGGTGATAACAGGAAAGATCCATATTAATTGAGCTCTCTAATACAAAACCATTCGATTAAAATTGCACCCAGGTTTAAATCAATGGGTGCAGTTCACTTTTTCTTTAGATTAAAATAAATTGTTATCCATACTGAACATTTTGAATTTTAAAAAGGCATAATTAATAAATATAATTAGATTAGTATGCCTAGGTAGTGTAATACGTATACCTATAAAAATATGCTTTGAATATGTATGTAGTGTATTTAAGCTGTAACATATTTGATCAAAACAGAATGCGCTTATTTATTTACTTATTTTTATTTTTGTAATCCATATGAATCTGGCCCCAATGAATTAGCTGGTGTAACGTCGTTTTAGGATTATAGCCAAGCAAAGACATTTTGTCAGAGTTATGTCAGTGGTGTATACCATCATGAACTGGCCATGACATGGTTTTTAGTTGTTTTTTCTTTCAGACTTAGAGACATATTTCTGTATTACACAGAAATATGAACATCAACGGGATGGTCCTATTGGGGTTTGCACATCCACGATAAGTTGATCTGTCTTTATAAAATAGATGATTAATTCTCAGTTATTAATTACTAGCTAACCAAAATAAATAATTTTCTATACTTTAGATAAGGGTATCAAATCAATCAACTTGACTTTCTGATGAATAACAACTAGTTTGTGTTTTGTCTTTTAAAATTATAGCTACATTGTGAATGAACTGTTTGTTTGCCTTAAGCCTTGTTACCCACAAGGGTCATTTGATTTTACAGCAGCAAATTTTTAATCCTTTTAAATTCTTGTATTATTTTAAAGCTCTTAGAAAGAAATCGGTTAACGTATTTTAGGATTGTAATACTATTATTAAACACAGTAACCGTATATATTGAAGATCCCTGTGAGCACGACAGGGGAGAAAGTGGCACCCCAGTCCCACCTGTTTTCTAGGAAGGACAGATTGCAACTTCAACTACACCAGTGTTCTTTTTAGAGGCGTGATGTATTGTACGGTTCCTCCAACTGTTGCTTCATTAAATTCTAAAGGTACACGTATGAAAAATAATAAACCATTATTAATTAACCAATCTGAATTAAATATTTTTCTTCTATACAGAGTAATGAGTATTAATATTTGTCGAGAAGTATTATTTATTGTCCAGATTTGTTCTGTTTAACTGCAATGTGAAAAAACCATGATGAATTAAGGGTTATAATTCAGTGCCTTGAAATTCCTTGAGGGCACAAAAGCAAGGAAATACATCTCTATATTTCATCTTTACCTAGTCGAGATTATCTAACTTTAATTTTTGGAGTTATTTTCAGAGTTAATATGATTTTACAAAGTTGAGTCGATTTAATTTCGTGCTTCTGTCTTACCTGGAAGGCCAATATATTTGTTTATTGCAAATTTGCACAAACCACTTACTTACGTGAGTACAGCTGAGGACATCAGTAAATCCCAGAGGGTTAAGTTATTCCATTGGCAGAGCTCCCCTCTAGTCCAGCAGGGTTGGTTCCAGGCACTTAGAAATCGTCCTCCCTTTTTATCTCCAAAGCTCTTAATGAATATTTAATTAATTTTTAATCCGATCCTCCAAAGCATTATAGCCCTTAGCTTGGACCAAGTTTTTTAATAATGACATCAATTTCACCAGCGTAGCCCCCCACCCTCATATCTTCTAAATGAGCCTAACCGACCTCACCGGCTTAATTCCCCCCTCTATTAAATTTCCTCGTTTCTTAATATCTTTATAATTAATTCAATGTGACATTATTGTTGTTATTTATTTAGAAAATACGGCAAACAAAGGTAATTATGTGGTACATTAATTTTCAAATGAAACTTTTTAAAAAAAGGACGGAATCAAGTGGTTAGTTAGATAGATTAATAACAGTTATTTCACTACCCTCGGAAACGTTTCATGCAAACAAATCAAAGTGGTTACTTCAACATCATTTAATTGGACAAAATCTGGTCTTTCTTGACCAAGGAAACAATACAAAATAGATAGCAGATCAGCATTTATTTTAAGAAAGTGCTTTTTTAAAATTTAAATTCGCAATCTAGTACTGAAAATTGTGATTAAGTAGGTCATTCATTCGTTATATACAACTCCACTCACTCAATAACTGTATCAATAAGACCAATAAATTCAATTTTATTTTAAATTGGATATCAGGTAAATATTAGCGATCCGGAAATAGGGTAAGATATAAGAGCACAAAAAATAGTCACATTAGAGACCATATAGATAAAAATAAGTTGAGAGTTGATTAAAATTTGATAATTTAATTTAGAAAAAGAGAAGGTAGAGTTCATACCGAGAATAATCTCATTATGAAATTCTCTTTTCCATATTTAATAGGGATATTTAAATATCTGGTCAGTAAAATATAGTTTAACTGTGTATAGTACGCTTTAGGTCGTGAGGCTTTTAAATAAAAAATAAAAGCCCTTATTTAGCTACCTAATTTAAAAAACAGTTATGAACAAATTCAGCAACTAGTATTAAGTTAGTTCTTCAATTAAAAAAAAGTGTGAGAACAAAACCTTAAAATTTCAAAATTGATGAATGTAGTTTTTGTTAATTCATTAAGTTATTTACACATACTTTTTGGCTATAGTGATTTTAGCGAGACGGCAGGCAGTATTACAACACGTGACTGACGCACATATTAAACAGAACTGTACAAAAAGCAGCTAACAGCCAACACTGTGCACCAGTAGCGTCATTAGATGGATGTGCACTAAATATCTCAAAAGCACATGACATACTAACCCATTTATTCGTTTAGTTAAGGTCATACGACACATACACACAAAACATAACTATATAAATTATCATTGAGCTACAGTCATTATTTAAAAACAAATGTCACAGCACCTAATTTTAAAATATAAATAGTACTTGTTTAATTTTATTATAATTTTTGTGTGTAAAAAAAAGTAATTTAAATAAAGCCAAAAATGGCATAATGAACGATGATGATTTTTTGAGTTTAGAATCTACAGTAATATGCTCACTATAATATATGCTTTTATTGTGCTAAAATTACAATCTGCCTTGCTAGGCAATAAGTAATTAAGATATACTATCATTCATACCATATTTACATATCATCATTCACTCGCTCATTCATGTAATATTTACAGACAGCCCAGAGGCCTCCCAAGTCCACATGCGAAGTAGAAAGCGGAGTCTTGGGAAGTCCCCCACGCTCCTTCGTCAGCCGCGTCACCGGATACTAGCCAGTGGAGACTGACCAAGAGCGCGAGAGCCACCGACGCTCAGGACATGATTGGAGAAAATGGCCATTGCCAGGACTCCCACTGTCACTCGATTATAGCAGGTCACGAGGCCACTGCCGTTTCAGTCTCCGAGGAGGATTATAGAGATGAGTGACAGGATTAGGGTGGCTGGAAAGGCTACTGTGGAATTTCATAAACTTGGAAGGGATGAGTTCTAGAATGTAGGGTATATTAAGGTCGTTATGAAGGGTTTTGTTGCTGACATAACAGTAATATGACCATTATTATTTAGTTATTATAATAAGCTTCAATTTTTTTCTCAAATGTAATTTGTGTAATCTTCTCCCTGTGGTAATTATTGGAAAGAAGGATGTTTAGGAAGCTAGGAATTGAATATTAAAAGAGAAAAAGGCACTTAATAAAGTAAAAAAAATGCTCTGAAACTTGTACTGAGAGAACTGCATCTTGCTACGGTGACTGTCTGGATAGCTCCGGCATAAATATGTCCACGCAGCCCAAGGAGGAGGGACTCACATTGTGCAAAAATAACTACTCCCTTCAGAAGCACACCAGGCAACAAGATGCTTGCGCATGCAACAAACACTCTTGCATGGGGTATTATTAACAACAGAAAGTTCTCTCTCCCTTAAATCAATCTGTTTCCAATATATCGTTCAGTTATATCTTAAAAATACCGTTACAATGTGAATGAATGTGGCCTGTACAAATGTTATGAATAAGTTACTTACAAGCCATTCAAGTTCTACTCCCCTGCGATGCAAGTAAATTAGCCATTCCGTGAGCGCTGTCAACGTTTCCCATACCTTGCTTTTAAAATGGCGACATGTATATCGAGAGCTCACAGAATATCAAGACGATAGAAAAGTCCATTAGAAGATTTAGGACAGGAAAGTTTGAGTCTTCTTAAGTGGTCCAACTTGGCGAGCTGTAGCCCAACTCCTATCACAGGACATCTTTAGATTAATTGTGTAGAAACCATCGTTTTGAATACTAGTTGCCATGATCTTTACATATATTGTATGTAATACCTTTACACTAAACTGAATAACAATATGTAAAACACCTTCTATGCTTCGTTAATTTCCACCCAAACCTCGTATTCGACGGACTAGGCTGTCATTGTCAAGGGTTCAAGCTGATGGTGACTGGATGGCCAGACGTTTAAAAGCCAAACCGGCATGTGCTATAGGTACTATTAGCTTGAACCCTGGAGAATGGTGGCATAGTCCGTCGATAATATAACAATAATAATAATAGTCCGATTTAATATAACGGTTGAGAAGAAATCAATAATGCTAAGGAGAGACAGGCGGTGCGTTATTTCTTAGTGCAATAACTCCACACCAGCACTACGCCATCGGACCTAATAATGGTTGATAGTTCCATTGGAATTTATTTTAGTCCTTGGCATCGAGCATAATTCACAAAGGGAGGTTTAATTTCAAACACACACACGAGACCGAGAGAGGGAGAGAGAGAATATATAGTCCACTAAAATGAAATATAAAAGGGTAACACAATTTTTATTTGTTTACATTTAAATTAAAAAGCAGCTCTTCAAAACAATCCTTCAACATATTTGGTCATGGAATCACTCACTCATGAATACTTATTGGATAATACGTTTAAGAATTAAAAGACATTGTTAATAACATTAACGAAGACACGTGATTATTATTATTTATTTCGATAGGTATACGACAGAACATGAAAATAAATAATAATTAAAATAAAACAATAAATGTAATTTATAAAATGCTTACTGAAGATATACTCAATGATGTACGGATTAATGGATAATCAATAAGTACAGCTACAATTTACAGCGTACAATTTAATTAAACATATACACACAAGCACCATCCATCAAACGGAAACCACATTTTAGCCGGGTGATTGACAGCAGGAAAGAGGAAAATTGGACCAGATCCTACAGCAGGTGTATTTTTATAAAATAAAGCGGAATACAACAGGAAATAGAGGTAGGTATCTTCAACTGGCACGCTACTGTTTTAGTTCATGGTAAAGTAACTAAAAAAACCTTATACGTCTAGATTGATCAGAAATTAAATATTTATATAAAAATAATATATTTTTGCTACAAAGTGAAACTATTCAGAAACAGTTTTTTTTCATTTTGGTATATATATAAAAGTTATCGTCTCCCGGCTGTAGACGATCAAAGAAAAGAACGAATAAAGAGGTTAAGAATAGAACGCAATGGCTCCTGATCATCCTATCATACACATTACAGGGTTGTTTACCTTAGGCACAAATCTCCGATAATAGTTTATTGTACCCAATAGTCTCCGGATACCCTTTACATCTCTTGTTGCCGCCATTTTTCAGAACCCCTCGACCTTCGTAGAATCCGGCTTAACTCCCTCCCGCGAGATGTTATGGCCCAAAAATTGATCCGTTTTTTCCCTAATAGTGGCTTCCCTATGGATAATTTGAGTCCGATTTTCCACACTCTCCAGAGTACACTTCTTAGATGATCTACATGCTCCGCCTCCGTTCTACTAAATAATAGCTGATCATCCATGTAGATCTGGCACACTGACCCCCCACAGAACCTCATCCATTAGTCTCTGAAATGTAATCGGGGCGTTTTGTGCTTATCTCTGGCACTTATCTTACTTATTACTTATTTGATACCCTGACTTTAAATCTATAATGTCGATCATATCCTCAAATCGGGTACTTCTCGTCAGTTGTATTTTCGTTCAACTTCTGATAGTCTATAACGCTATTTTTCCGTCTCGTCCCCAGGCCTGTATTTCTTTCACAACGCCCACAGAGGGCTGTTATATGGCAAAGTACTGTCCACAATGATTCCTTGCCATTTGAGGCTCTCCAATCTCCATGTGTGCATGGATAACTTGCGCTTATCTTCTTTCTTTTACGTATGTCACGTGGTCCAACTTTAACGGGATCTCGTGGACCGTTTTCCCCGTCACTCCTAACGTGTCTCCTTCTATGTAGAAGATATCCCTTAACTCCCTCTGTAGGCTTTCCCTCCAACCCACTACTTGATTAATCGCCCCTATACGCTTTCCACTACGAATGGTCCGATGATAAATGTCATAATTAATATTGCTTAACCTGATCTGCAACTTGTTCCCATTATTTGCCAAGTGCGCACCTACCTGCCCCAACAGGTCCCACCCAACTATTACTTGGTACTCCCGCGGCATGTTCCCCATGAAATGAACCTTTATGTTTCCCCCTTTTCCTGCCCACCTATCTAATCCTATCCCCACCTCTCCCACTACCTCACATGCCCCCCCTCCCAGGGTGATTAACTTACAGTTACATACCTGGATCCGGAGTGCCATCTCTTCACCATAAGGCCTCTCCAGCGCTCCACGTGACATAATGGTGTTGGTGCCGCCCGTGTCAACCAGGCACGTCTCACTTCCTTTGACCCTAATTATTGGCAAATCACACGCTTTCCCCTTTACTGCGTTACACTTTAGGATGAGGTCGCCGCTCCGCTGCCACCTTCCTCAGGCTTCCACACGCCACTCCCACCTTCTCGTTGTCAACTTCTGTCTCTCGGTCTTTCGGTACATGTTGTGACCTAGTTCTTCTCCCTCAGTCTCTGACATTCTTTACGCCAACGACGACTCATCACCCGATGTCTCTTGCTTATTAACTTCTATCGGTTCTGCTCGGTGTGGTTCTCTCCTCCGGTACATACAAGGACATTGCTTGGCGATATGTCCCTCCTACCCGCAATCAAAACATTTGGTGCGAGGGCACGGTGCCACTATATGACCTGGCTTCCCGCACCTGTGACACCTTCTTTCTTCTTTGCGAGGCACGTTCCTGGGTCTTGCTACCCTTACCCTCCTTTCGCCTGCCCCTGCCGGTGGCTGCTCGTTCTTTTCACTTCCAGGTTGCTGACGGGACTCTGGATCGTCTATACGTTATCCGGCTCCATCCCACCACGTCTTCCTTGTTTCCTCCCCTCTAGAGCTAGCATCAATCAGCGCTTGAGAACACCTTCCTCTTCCATATGTCTTCTTCAGCATCATTTTCACTGTCTCTCAAGGGGTTTCTTCATCCGCCTGAATTTGGTTAAGAATACTCCTTTTGCGCGGCACATCAGGGCATCCCTGAGGTCAAACCAATTTTCCTGGGCCTTCGCTATTATCAATGCTGTGAGTCGGTCCCCGCCTTTCACGAAGAGATTCAACTCACCCACTTCTCCTGTATATCTTTCTAGCTCTGAGACAGTCTTCCGCAGATCATGCGAATTCATGGCTTTCCCCCTCATCAGAGGGAGCGCGTTGGCATGAGCTTCTGGCATCAACCCTGATCTCCTCCGTGGTAAAAGTTCAGACCCATCGGCTAAGTTCAACAAAGCTGCCTTAGTACTCCTCCTTCCGTCATTCTTTTTTAGCGATCCCTAATCAAACACGACAAACAAGAAACTACAGAAAAAAAAATTATCAGTCACCAATTCTTGGTCTTCCGCACTCTCCATGATCCTGGGTTTCGGCACTAGTTAATGTTTGTCGAATTAAACAAAAAATATATAAAGGAAATGTTAAAGAACAGCAACGAATATCAAAGCAATACTGCTTTATTCCGTCGAGTAATCCTCTATACATTTCTTCGGGGTGTTTACAACTCGAAGTTTGGGGATTAAGGCTGGCTACTGGTGGTTTCCGGATATATATATATATATTCTAAAGTTTTTCAGCATTATTTTTGACGCAATTTAATGAGAGATAAAAGTTGTAACACATTAGATTTTTATTTGTTTTTGAAGAATGATACTGCGGTAAGTTCCATGTGGTGGTGGTGTGTTGGCATCCTGCAATTAATGAGCATTAGATCAGTCATCCTGACGGAAATTATTTTTATTCCTTCTTAACCATGCACTATATATTTTATTTGTTGTTCTATTTTCCATTAGGTATCTAGAAAAACTGAGTAATGGGTAGTGATGAACAAAGGTGTTACCTACCATAGCTGGTAAAGTAGTAGTGCTAATGTGGTTTTTTAAACATTCTAAACCCGTTTTTCCTAAACTTTTTTTTTTTTTTGCTCTTTCTGAGGACGAACCACACGGGGTTTCCCCACAAGCATGTGAAGCGCACCTGTGGTGCAATGGGATTGTTGCGCCGCACACTAGTTCCTAACGACGAAAAATGGGACAAAAGTCTGCAAAACAGTACAGTTCACCTCAAAAAAATTTTTTCACATTTTTAATGAAGGTATAGATTGCCCTTGATGGAAAACTGGTGATAAATTTTCCAAAAATAGCGCAAAAATAGTCCGAAAATAGACACACAAAAAACTTTCACAAAAATCAAGTGTGACCCATGATTCATACGCTGAATGCAATGGTGTTAGTTTACGCGACTTATTCAACAACCAAGAAAATATTAGGTAAGTTTTCCGACACATTCATCATCGTTTTTAGTGTGAAAAAAGGTATTGGTAAATAAATACATGTAGGTACACTGCACATAAGCATAGGTAGGTCCTCACAATAAAACTATTACCCCGATTAATGGCTATACTTGAAAAACAGCAACAAGATGAGTGAAGTAGTAAAGTTGGTAAACATCAGTTTTCGATTCCGTCTTCGTACATAAATCCAGAGAGATCGTGATTATTATAATGTTACTTAGATGAAAGTTTGTAAGGAGATTTTTAGCCTCTTCCTCAAGTTCAATTATTGGAGATTTTTGCCAATTTGGTCTCAATCTTGAAAGGAGTGGAGAACTATTACCCCGATTAGTGGCTATTAAAAAAAAAGTACTTATGGGCAGAAAAATAGTATATGAAAAAAGTTATTGAAGAATAATGTATATAAAATGATACCCACACGCGGTAAAGTTGGTAAACATCAGTTTTCAATTTTGTCTTCGTCCAGAAATCCAGAGTCTTCGTGACTATGTGTTGGATGAAAGTTTGTAAGGAGATTATCAGCCTCTTCCTCAAGTTCAATTGGAGATTTTTGCCAATTTGGTCTCAATCTTGAAAGGAGTGGATCAGAAGATGTCTTTGCTTGTTGTGGTCCTCGATATTTTGCGGGAATGGTTCAGCCGGAATCGTTTAAAATCCTTGTTTCTACTTTCTTGAGCTTCCGGTGACAACCAACCAATCGGTAAAACAGTAGAATCCAGAATCGCTTTGGATCAAAATTTTATGAACAGAGGATGGCATTTAGTACCATTCATACAAAGAAACATATAGCTCTGCAGTTTCGTGGCAGTATTTTTCAAACTTGGAGGAGTCCACAGAAGCACCAGAAGAAATCACTTGAAGAATCATATAAAATTTGTGGATCAAGTTTTCGTTAATTTCGGTAATCTCAGCAACAGTTTTCCAATCTCTGAAAAAACGTCGCGCGCTGTTTCCATCGTTGGTTGTACCAGATCCTTGTTTCGGCACATCCACTAAAATACTAATTTTCTCTTTCAAGCTGTGCTGGATATGTTCCCTTGTAGTTTTCATTCTACGCTTTTCGTCAGGTAATCTCGCACTCCATTTTTTGATTGACAAGCGGTAAGCTATATGTAAAAGACATTCCATCAATTGTATCTAAGCGTGAAGACTCGACAACTCATACTCTGTGCAGGCTTGATCGATAGGCATGGACTTTACTCTCTCAAGATTGTTCATTTTTGATGGTTTGATACCGCTTGACATACTTTGCCATCTATCATGGTTAACTGCAAGCTATGAACCGTTTTATAGGTAGTGTTTTCGATCAATGTTATGGAAGGTTTCAAATTTTTGATTTCATCTTTTATGTTCTCTACTTCTGCTATGATCTTTGTAGTGTTCTCTTTTTCGAACTCGAACTTAATAGGACGGCAAAATTTGTTAGAGGAAAGGACGCACTGTGGATGCTGGTGCCGATGTCGCTAGTTTCAGACAACTTCAAAGGTACGAGAGATACCACGAACACAGAAGCGTCAGATATGTCAGGGGCACTGAAATTTTGCTTGTAGGTCCCTTGGCTGGAAACTCCATCGCAGCCCCATTTTGAAATCATCATCAAATGTTTACCCTGAGGGAGATCAACAGCCATTTTTAATGAAATCAGCAACCTAGTGACGGTTTTGTCTAATAAGCTTTGAAGTGCTACACTTGCCTTTGTTTCAGAGACAAGTATATCCGGGTAGCAATCCTTTTACGCTTGCAATAGAGCTTTATATGAAGAAATACATTGCAACCTTTGCTTAAGACCTCTAATCGAATTCGGTTGTATTGGTATTTTGTTTGTATTGTTTCGACAAACAGAGCAAGGGCTTCTTCTTTTGATAGCGTATCACTTTCGTCCTTCTTCGGTTCGGTCCCGAACAAATTTGAAAGGCTTCCTACATTGCTCATAAGCTCTGAAATTTTTTTGAAAGATGTGTGAGCCCGTTTTTTGTCAAACTATACTTCAATGCATATTGATGTTCAGAAATTGAATATAACTCACTCAATTCCTTACCTTTGCGTTTGTTCGAACTCCGAATACGGCACTTTTATGGCATAAACCATGATTATTATCTTTAGAATGGTGGTAACAACTGAGTCAGAAGATCAACAAGGAATGGACCACATTGGTATATTTCTTTCATTTTTAATAGCGAGTCAAATACTCAGAATGTAAATAAACAGACGCGTTTGTCTCCACTAATAAGGATCTAGAATCAAGGGTCGCACTCGGTTGCAGCTAATTTGTGTTTTAATGGCTTCTCCATACTTGTATGAACACGAATCAACTTCATTTTGAAAAGCGGGTGGAAGCGGAAGATTCATAAGCTTCTAAAAGCGTAAATAATGTATAAAAACTAGAATTTTTCTTATATTAAACGATCTAAGCGCACGTTATCGTTACATTTTCCTGAGTGTGAATAACGTGCTAGCTTCATTTTTTGCCCTGTTAAAGAAAGCCACTGAAAGACAATTTTAAAATAAGCTTGAAATATCTTTTTGGCTTAAATACAAAACTTGGCTTTTCCTCGCGATTTTCTCGTTTATTCTTAACCCCTTACTCTTTCTTCAAGTAGATGAGCTTACAATATAACGACCAGAGCTTAGAAACCATCGGTTCTGAATACCTTAGGTACCTCTCTAACTGAATTATAATACCATTTTATGTCCACGAAGGTGTCAAAAATGGACTTTTGTCCCGTTTTTCGTCGTTAGGAACCAGTGTGCACCGGTCAACGCATCTTAGTGTCATTCTCTGAAGGTCTTTATTTTTAAATAAAACAAAAAGAAAAGAAAAAATACAATTTTTCTACTTTTACATTTTCTCCTTACTTGCTAGTTTTTTTTCTATATCTTTTTTTTTATGCTGATACAGATTCCTCCCTCAACAAAAAATCTTAGGGCTTCCTTAGAGACCAGGTCTCAGCAGTTATATATGATCATGCTAACTACTATGCAATAGTAACGACCATGTAGCTCGAATAGACTTGCGTTGGTTAAATGAAGCCGTTGCATTCCTGACCCAGCAATCGTGGAGCCTACACCGACGCCATTCTGTCCCCACTTAATAAATTCTCTAGTGGAATGCGAATACATTCTACTCTACTTCACTGCAAAGAACATTTTATTTTGTTGTTTTTCATTTGGCTCAATGTTTCCTTTTAATTACATTCTTTCCTTTAGGAGCTTAATTGTTACAACAGAGCACTTGTCGGCCTAATGGATGATAAGCAATAAGCTGGTAAATTACTTTAGATTTACATCGATATTAATACTGGTCTAAGGTTCTATTTAGCAAAATTAAGATTGCCAAATTAGTCATCACTGACACCACAGGCCTCAGAGGGTAGATTAAACCATTCCTTAGAAACCGACAGTGGTCGAAAATTGGAAACGCGAGCTGAAGTAACTTTCTCTAAACTCTATCACTAACAGCTAAGTAAACTTTCTCTGAACACAATAAATCGTTACTTTTAATTAATCATGCAAAAATTGTGAAGATAACACAATGGAATCCACTAAAACTGTTTCAGGGATGTACCAAATTTCAGAGAACATTTTTTTCTTCGTAAACGCTTGCAATTCGGAGTAATTTCTCTTGTTAACAAATCTTATATATATATATATATATATATATATAATGATCGTCAACTAAAAACGTGAAGAAAAAGGAAAGAGATTGAATGTAATCACAGATCGAGAGTTGTCACAAGACTGTTTTTATTGAGCCTTTTAAAGCCTCTCTAAATACATTCGGGATGTTTACATCCCGATGACTTGAGGATTAGGCTGGCTGCCTAGGATGTCCGAACCTAGTGATATACATAAGATGTATTGGACAAGTAGCAATAACAACATTTCAAAATAAATTTATTCAAGATATAATAGGCAAAGTAGTGTTATTAAAAATTTCCTTTACGCTGCTAATGTAATGGCCAATACATATTAATACGATGCATATCATATTTATAATCCTTCATTATTAACTATTTATAATAGCCTATTTCACTAGTACATTCATCAAATGTTCAGGTTTCTTATATGATGGCTTAATTATTTACTTGTATGCAAATTTATATACCATAAAGATATTGAATTGATAAACCTTTTTTTTTTTTTTTTTGCAAAACCCTTCAATATACTCAGAGTGAGTTACAGATTCCACAATCACTACATAAATGTACAAAGTGCTAATTATATTTCCTGTAGCATAGCTACATTTAGTATAATGCGTGAGGTTCAAAGAATATTTGTATTGAAGGATCATGTACAGAATACAAGGCATGTCAACATAGAAAGTGATAGGGCTCACCTTAAGAATGAGTTGTGCTCACTTTAATCTGACTAACTGACTTAACTTTGTTTTCCCGGGCATCATGCCATCGATACGGGAATGTGTCTTACGGTCACACCATACCATAGGACTCCTTTGATAAACCACATGGTTATAGCTAATTTGTATCTCAAACAATTAATATGTAAGTAGAAAACTAAAATAATTTTAAAGTAACGGAGACCGTCCGTTATTGGCCAGTCTGCCAATTTCTCTGTACGCTCAACGATAGAAGTCATGGTGTATTTTAATATATATAATTTACTAAATAACGATATAGTTATGAAGATTTAAAATTTTTGATTTCCCCTAAAGTTAAGGAGATATTAGTGAAGAAATCAATAACAATATTTCAATCCGTTTTGACCAATCACAATAGCTTTTTTGTATGCTAATATATTCACAATATGTTTTTTGATTTGTTGAAATAAATCGATATGCTTTAACAGATACCGAGTACTTTTTCATTATTTTTCGGTAGGTTCTTAAGGAAATCATCTTTAGTAGCACGAGTATTCGCTCTTGATTAAAAGAGCATGAACTGTTTTATTATAATTGTCTTTGAAACTAAACGGAGTTCCCGCGACTCACATACACCTAAATAGAGTTTAGATGGTTCTTCCCCTCCTTCTGTAGACAATAGTTCCTGGGTACATAACTTTTCTAAACTACCCTATCTCATAACCCCCCTTACATTTAAGTAAGACGTTGTACTTACTGTTAAAATACTCAGTCTACTCCAAGGACACAAGGTTCCGTCTTTCCGACTTTTATACTCCTTCCCATTAAACCACAGCATTTGACCGCTTCTTGCTCACTCCACGACTCTCTGAAATTCTTACCCTCACGATATCTTTCATGCTTCATTATTTTCTAAAAATCTCCTATTCCAGTAACTCCTTGCCTACCTGAGAGACACTTTCTAGCCTAGGATCTTCGTATTCGTTTTTTTAATTATTATATTATTAATTATTTTTATTAGCGATATACGATGTATTTAATCTTGTTACTTTTATTTTTCCCTTTTCTTTTATTTTTTTTTTGTGCATTATATATTTTTTCTGTTTTTGATTTGAAAATCGAATAATTCCTTATTGAAATTTTTAAAATTAAGATAGATAGTCCTTAAGATAGGTATACTTTTTAGTGTTTTTTTCTACCCTCCCGCCATGTGATGAATCGTTTCTTTTTTTGTCGGCCAGAGTTGGATTTATTAATTACTGCATTGTTATTATCCTCTAAAAATAGAAATTTTTTTTCCTATTTCTATTACATGATATAATTGTTTCACTATTTACTATTTCGTTTATATATTTATATTTAAAACAATTATTCTAGTTCAGCGTTAGTGTGAAATCGATTAAGTAAGCGCAATTAAACTTAAAAATAATAATGAAAAAAAAATTTCTAATGATTGATATCGAACGGTTTCAGCCTGTACCGCGTATAACCATCTGGAAGCTTTATCCACGAGGGGCCCCTTGCTAACGATAGGAGGCTAAATGAGAGCCATGACTGGGCCCCGGTGTATTGCGGGTAGGATAGAACGTAGCGCCGTTCTAATTGGGCCCGCCAAATGACAAGGAAGGAACCCACCGCTCGGAGATAGAGGCCCAATGCGGACGGCAGCAATTATTTCGTCCACCCCGAGTGTGGGAGACAGTCCGGATATTGGGGTGTCTGCTGTATCAGTAGGGGAGTATCTCAGCCTGCAGACAATATCATTCTTATCGTGGGATATCTGTCTATGAGAAGTTGAATGACGTTTCTGGTCCTTCATTCAAATTAAAATAATATATCGTTTAGTACGATGATAACCGATACTAGCTGATACGAGGACCAGACTCTTTTTTGATGTCATTCTATCAAAAGAATATATATATATTTTTTTTTTAATAATATAGAGTAATATTGTTTTGTTTTTTTTTACAGCTTTTTATATTTACACCAAATACTACAGTTCATAGACTTTCTTTACGCTTTAAAAAGTGTCTGCAATGTACATTAATGATGTTTAATACTTCGAAAAATAATATTTATTTTAACCGTCTACATTTGTTTCACTTTTGATTACAAAGTGAATTTAATTTTGTAAAATGCACAAACACAAACAAAAAGAACCAAGAAAGTAGTAAAATGATTAAGAGACATTTAATATACGATTGTGAAAAAACTACTTATATTGTTTGTATTAATGTTTTATTTAATTCCTAAACATTTCGTTATTTAATTCTGAACCTAAGGTAGCAATCAGGTGATGAGTAATTATTCACTCAACTTAATAAACCTAATTGACATTCAATTAAAAAATTGATCTTGTTACCGGAATATGCACTATTACAGGGATGTTTCATATATACACTTACCTTAGTGTCATGAAGACTATATTTCTGGGTAATTTTTTTTTTAACTCTATAAAAATTTTTTTGTTCATTGTATTACTTTTTGAGGTTTTGAAATAAAAAAAAAAAATCTGGGTAATTATCACTTGAAAAATACTGAAAGTTTCTTAGGGAGCAAGAATTACCAAAGAAAAGCCACATAAAAAAAACAAACCTTCAAGTAGTTTCTACGGAATTAACCCTTTAATCGTTAAAATATTACAGATTCTTCCCAAATTCATAAAATTTAAATTATATCGACACTTTTTTGTAACTATTTTTGTAACTAAAGCGTACATCGTGGGCGATATATGGACGTACTATGGGGACGTACTATCAGAAAAATAATAAATAAAATATGAAAAAGAATAAAATTCTGTAAATAATTATCAATAAACTAAGCTTTATAATCGCAAAGATTTTTCATCACAAAAATAGTACAATAATATACAGACGTATAAATTTACTCTTTACATTACTCTTTCCAGTAATGGTATTGTGAATAAATAAAATTTCTATTTGAAATATTAAAATGATTTTGTAACAGTAAATACATAAAATTGTTTTAGCGACAAATTAGTCATGACTACATCAAATTTTAAAACCTTCAGTCTCTACTTTAATATCAATCAATTAATAGTAATTTCTTTATAGCTATTATTTTATTAACGATATGAAATATAGCATGGTTTGTTTGTTTATTTTGGTATTAGTATGATACATCTTATAGGATGTAACACTGAGAACAGAAAAAAATAGATTTTAATTTTGCTATTGACAGGCTTATATTATTTATTAAAAAGAAAATGTTATTCCACGAGACTGACATATACTATATACTGACTGATTTATGGATATATTCCTAACTTCACATATTTTTATTTTGACTTGATTACTTAAATATGTAAAATGCGTGGAGGAAAGAACGGTGGAGATGGGATCGAGCCTCAAGGTCTAATCCCATTTAACAAGATCACCTTCCTTAACGAAAAACGCTTAATTTTTTGTTTTCTAAATAATTTTGTTACGCCTCCGTGATACTTCCTGGTACAACCCTTCAATCCTTCTTATAATTAAAAATGTATTATCTTTCTAAAAAAAATACGCATCTCATATCGATATGAAATGATTTGAAAAAAAAAATTAATCACTTAATCTAAGTTAAACCCATTTTTTTACTCTAGCACAAAATGGCTGAAATAACCCTTCTAAAATATGAATAAAATACAAATGGCTAAAATATTGTCAATATAAATCCATTGATTTCTGCTGGAAAGTTTACTCGATGATCATTGTTGATTCTTTAAACATAATTTTCAATTATTTACTTAATAATTATTAATTTAATCATAATAATTATTTTTATATATTATGGAATAAAATATAAGTATAAGGATACATTTTTTTAAATTTTTTTTGGACCATGTTTCTTAGTATTCATATCGAAGTATATTGCCCATATTTCCTTCAAAACCTAGCTTCTATACAAGCTTGAAGCATCATGAATAGAATTTTGCAATTTACAAAAAAAATTGATCTTTTATTGATTAATTATTGTTTGTAGAACGGACTGAACGCTACCATTTTTTCTCTGAAGTGATTCACTACATGAAATTTATTTTCATTAATATAGTGTAGCAATAGAAAAAAAAATATCAAGAGAAATTTATTTGGCTCTTTGAAAATACGTCTAGATTATAATTTATGTAAATAATATTCAGACTGTATTTTTAAAAAAATTGCCTATGCTAATTTACCAACTAGTGTTTGCGTTCTAATTTAAGCTGTTACTATGCAGAATGGAATAACAAAACAGTTAGACAGTGGAATTCGTTTACCTTGTACGGCACTTTAATTTAATCTCCAGCCCGTTGTAATTATTGAATAGAAAGATGTTTAGTAAGAAAGAAACTGAATACTATAGGAGGATAAGACGCACTAGTACCTGAAATTTAATCTAAAAGAATAACATAAGTTCAACATGCAGTAAGATTGCTGTGTATTGCTTTGGCAAGGACTGAAGTAACTCTGGACCAAGTCCCAAGCAACAGGTAACCCGAATGTACTTTCACAGACAGTAAACACTCTCGTATTCAGTGGATTTCAGCTGAATGCTCTCACTCTAAAATCGATCTACTTCTAATAAATAAATTGTGTTTGACCCAAAAATGTCATTTTAATGTATGTGACTGTGACTTAAACTACAAAACCCTCAGAGCCACCAACCGTTTAATTTTGAATAGGAAATACATATTTACACAATATTCTTGCCGGCATTACCGTTACAGTCGAGATAGAAATTATGGAAACGACAGTGGAAAATAAAACGATAAATAACTACATACTTTATGCTAATGATCGGACGTGAAGCCCACTCGCTCAGCGGCATAACCGCAAGTGAGCCCTCGATAAGACTGGCGGTGCCATTGGTGTAATTTATAGCGGCACCACGTCCCTCCTGGGTGACTGATGCCGCGGGCCGGCTGTGTTTATGCAAATGCCCCAGTGTGTACATCGCTGCGGCCCACAGCCCACACTTCACCGCCCCTCTCAGTTTTCGTTAGCTTCATCTACATAATGATCAAAAGCCTGACAGGTGGAACGGTCCCTCCTATTTATGCTTTTAATTAAATGCTCCCCCCCCTCCACTGTTGTGCCCTTTTCCTGCCATTTGTACAGGTCCCATTAGCTCATATTGAACCCCGATCATGGTTATATATATATATATATATATATATATATATATATATATATATATATATATATATATAACGTTTACGGTATTTCGTCCCTTCATTTCATGTGCTGAAAGTTTGATTCGACAGACTTTTCTTTTTATCACTTCCTATAATTTGTTCATAAATATTCAGTTCTTAATGACCAAAAAAAAACTCGTTGAAAGAATGGTAAATTTTTATAGAAAAAAAATCATTGAATAATAGTCAATATTATAATTCATTTTTAAATTATAGATATGTTTTAGGAATGGGTGCATC
The DNA here is from genome assembly GCA_930367205.1 of Acanthosoma haemorrhoidale. Lineage (NCBI taxonomy): Eukaryota > Metazoa > Arthropoda > Insecta > Hemiptera > Acanthosomatidae > Acanthosoma > Acanthosoma haemorrhoidale. The sequence goes on from OV884012.1 coordinate 84,404,504, forward strand.
TACAAGTCATTCCTATTTCTGCCCAAGTCAGAAGATGTATAAACAGAAAATTATTTATTATTTTATTTCTAACAACACGACATGGGCTGTTTTATGATGAGTCCAAAACGTGGGGTTATTGCATGAATATATAATACAAATCGTTGAAAAAAGATATTGCGCGCATTTAAAATATTTATTACACATAAAGACATCTTTCAAAATAACAAATATTACGATCTTTTTACTTTTCCATTTTTATTTTACATCCAAAGAGTGAGTAATATTTGAAGAAATATAACTGCGTCAAATACTGCGATACATCCTGGGGAAACAATTAAAATAAAATAGATATCTTATTTATTAATTCTGAGAATTTTCTATAATAAACGACCCCACCACCCCTCCCACATCGATGCCCACAGACTGTTAGGGAAAAATAAGTTTAAAGTAAGCATGTAAGTTAGTTTTATGTTTTACCAAAAAGGTGAGCCCCATCACCTTTATTAGTCAGTTCAGTCCAGTCACGTATAATGTGAACCATTATACTTGTTTATTTCAGTATTTAATTTTTATAAAATAACAAAACCTGTATATAATGTAGCGATGCTACAGGAAAATAATTTGTAAATAGATTTGCCTGAGTATCTATAATTGTATATAATTATCTGTAAATTTAAAGGGGCTTTGAAAAAAAAATAAAAAATAATAATAATAAACGTATAAACGGATAAAGGTGTATATTGAGCCTGCGATATTGCCATTTGCGATATTTATGGGTAAAAAATGCGTGTTGTTAGAAATAGAGACAATTTTTGATTTTTCCACATATGCAACATATTATTATTATATAACCCCCAATGATGGGAATTTATATATTCATATATATTTCTAACCTTTAATGAAACGTTTCCGGTATTTCGTCTTGTTATTTCATGTGCAGAAACTTTGATTCAAGAGACATTTTTCTTTTTATCACTTCATATGATTTTTGTTATAAATATTCAGTTTTTAATGACCAAAAGAAAAGCTCATTGAAATAATGCTAAAAATCATTGAATAATTCAAAGAAGCTGTTTTAAATAAAAACATATAATGATCGCATAAATGATACTTGTGGTTGTCATGACCTGAACAAGAACTAAAGTGAGAAATTACAGATTACTGAAAGAGTATTCCTTTGTTGTAAATTGAGATTATCAACAGGACTTTGGGATAGCTTATAAATTATCCAACCGTTCCAACTTATTTGTTTGTTCAATTCACTAGCCGTTGGTTTATAATTAATATAACATCTATTCAGCGTAATCTGAAGTGAATTTTAAATCCTATTTGTAATTTTCGATCGTATGCATGATTTCTGTATGTATAATTGCTTCGGTAACAGGCCTACAGTCGAAAGCAAATTCCTTGTTCACCGGATTGATTAATATAGTTTTCATATGTTTTTTTTTTTTTTTTTTTTTTTTTTCCGAAGCTCTCTAGGTCGAATTTAGGATGTGGGAAAAATATAAAATATTTGGGGTAAAAGGAACCTTGTACTAGGCGTACCTGCTTGAAGGTGGTGTGAGAGGAGTTAGGGATGTGGGAATCCTCGGTGGAGGTTGGTTAAGTCAGTACAGTAGTGAGAGTCTACCGGTCCTACCCTATAAACGACAAGAGGCGGTGGTTAAGAGAAACAAAGCCAATCGCTGTCCTCTTTCATAAAATACACCTCAACCTGAATATAATAGAAAAACGACCACCTATTTTAATATGTATTTCATTTATGTTTATCAATAGACTAACAGAAAAAGCGTAAAAAAAAAACAATCTGTGGCGGGATCATTTTAAAATGTAAGTATACCGATTATGTGTTTATTAGGAGTTCTTTCAGACATATCGTGTCATATGTATGTCCTTTTTTATCCAATGATATTAGTAATCAATCAGGCGATGGTGTGGTAAGAGTAGGTTAAAACGAAGTTTTGCTTTTAATTGACCAACGCTTACATCTAGTGACCCTTCACCATAATACTTCAATAGATAATGGAAGCCAATAAATCATGTTATAGCCATTTTAGAACGGGAAGTTGGAAATGTTGAAAAATTGGCTTTAGCTAAATTTAGCTTCATGCAATTTTTTAGAAAAAAAAGTTAATAATTTTAATGGTTATTTCAGTCTTTAATTATTTTTTTATTTTAATTATTTACTACATAGATATATTTCTGAATTTTGAATTGTGGTAGAATAGAAGAACAATTTCACAGCACTGCTAGTGGAATATAATTTATATTTTAATTAATGTTTGTGGCCATTGTCACGTAAAATAATAGTATTTAGTCTCCATATGCGCAAGTGAAAGTTTTTTTTATCATTTGACTGCACTGAACAGCTCATTCACATTTCAATAGTAAGACTAAAATTTCGAGAAAAACTGTATGAAAATGAGAGACATTTCGTAAGGAAAGTAGAGATAACGAATACTCGAGCCGTTTATCATAATCAACGGTGTTGATCCATGAACGAGCTGAAAATATTATTCAACTTGCCTTTTTAATCTAACAGACGAAATGGCCGGAAGAAATTCTGGAGCCGGTAATGCATGGGAGGGGGGATTCTCAAATGAAACCCGAAAGAAAAGCTGCCTAGAATTAGAATATATTTGAGAGGTAAATTGAAAATTCCCAAATGGTGGGGGAGCCAGACAGACCTTTCAGAGAATTCATTGCAAGCTGGATCAGTTAGTACAATCTTAATTAAATCTTCACTAACGACCTTATTTTATACTCAATTACATAATAATCTACTCAGGGGGGATTCCATCTTGAATGTTTTATAATAAAAGGGCCATTTGTCGGCATGACGCCATTTAACCTGGAGCATAACCTTAATCGCAGGTAATTTTCAGGTAATTATTTTTAAAAATGATTTCATTAAATGGGAGGTATTTTGCGTTAAAAACTGGGTCAACGTTTTTAGTAGAATCATTTTTTTTTTTATGTCGCAGCTCGTCTTTATTTTACTGTTTGTAATTTCTTATTCAGTTTTATTATAAATATTCATATATTTATATCTGGATATTGTAATTGTTGAAATAATGTTTTTTTCCGTTCAAATGTTGGACTTCTATTATATTTTTTTCCAATAAAGGTTTCTCGTTAGTAAAATTAAATCAAACGTGATCACACGATTATCTTTTACGTCACAGTGAAACTAAGAGAACAGTTTTAATTATTATTTGCATTTTTTGTGTGGTAAAGTCCAAAAACATCTATCGTAGTATTAATCAAGACATTTTTTTTTATTAGAAAATTGTTTATTGGATTAAAATTACAATCTGACATATTAGGCAATAAGGAATTGTGATAAATGTTCTTATTCATGTAGTATTTTCAAACAGCCCAGAACCTTTCCAAACCCACATGGCTGTCACCTCCCTCACATACGTCAGAGGAAGCGGTATCAAGACATTAAGGTGGTTCTTCACTAAATTGAACAATATTTAGTTTTAATCCCAAGAAATTGCTTAATTAATGTGGTTTAATTAACTAATTTACTAATTTTTCATTGTGCCAATTTTATTTTTTGAACCGCAGGGACATAAAATGAACTACTAGACAGAACATCGTGCCCCTGACAGACATTGCTCAAGTTTCCTTGTATTTTTTTTTCAACAATCATTGTTTTGGTTCTGTAATGAAGCTAATTTATCCCCTTTAGCACTATCGATCATTATTTTTGAAGGGTTACGCTTGATTTACACTATTTTTTTCTTAAACTGATACATGCGATTCATGTACTCTCCACATAGTGACATTGTATAAACATCCAATATATAACAATTCAAACGAACCATGATTTTATTTACTAATAATCTCTCTCTCTCTCTCTCTCTCTCTCTCTCTCTCTCTCTCTCTCTATTTCTTCTCTCCTCAAAATCAAACTCAATATAAATCTAGCTTAAACAAGGGAGTCACTTATACATGAACAAAGTGACATTATTTATTACAGATCATATTGGTCACTGCTTGGATGGCTGTAATATAAGAGTAAATAAACAGTGATATTTGTCAAAGGATGTCATTTTGTAAAATAATTATATGTGCAAATAAGCACAATAAGCAAAAAACGTGGGAAAGACCAGATAAGTTGGGTATACACCTGGGAGGTTTTTTTGGGGTTTTTTTTAGGTGAGCGTTATCATGACTGGAATACACATGTAAGCATGATAAAGACGTTTCAGACTCATTCAGTCCTTCATCCAGCAACCTATGTTGTTTTGTTCCAAACTAAAAAATAAATATATATCAATAATTGTCCATTTATAAAAGTATTTTTTTAGAGTGGGTGTATCCATAAGTCGATTCTATTTCTGCCAGAGACAGATATATGACCGTTATTAACAACTAAATGTATAAACAGAGAATTGTTTATTGATATTTATTATTTAATTTTGAACGACATGGGTTGCTTGATGATGGTCTGAAAGAGTTCCAAACGACGCATTATTGTATGGATATATAATAAGAATCGATCAAGGTAGATAATGTTCACATGTATGATATTTATTAGTAAACAAATGTGTATTGTTAAAAACAGAGTAAGTTTTCGATTTTTCCATATATGCTGCATATTATTGTTACACATCAAAACTTTTTTTCAATCGCTAATAATTTTTTTTTTTTTTAGGTGAGCGTTAGCATGACTGGAATACACAAGTAAGCTAAAAATGTTTGTTGACTTTATAATGGGGAAGTTAAATTACAGGAAAATAATTTGAATAAAAAATATTTTATATGTGTGCCCTTGAAAGTAATCAACATTTTATTAGAGTTGATCTAGCTTCTAAGGTCAATTCTGGAAAACCTTCCAGACATATTGAGGCAGATAACTAGCCCAATGCCGTAGGCTTCAATCGACGAAATAAAACATAAATCTATGTTAATAAGAAAGTATTATAAATGAGCACTTTTAGCACAAAAACTCTAGCGCCTCAGAGCCACCTGGCAAACATGATGGCAGCCTTCAGTCAGGCTACCACTCCACGGATTTATATGAGCTCCGTATTACTCTTTCATCAAGCTACCATTGCAAAGATTTGGGTTAGAGGGATAGTAACAGAGGGTCTCAATGAAATCAGTATTTTTTTTAATATGAACTATTTTTTGTACTTATAATTATATGTGTATAATTGAAATTAAACTTTTGTTAGTTGCATGTTTCTGAGAGGTGTATACATTTTTACACATTTTTTTTCCCCCCTGCTCTAGGAAGTGAGGGATTTGTATGTTATATGCATATGTTTTTCAAGTTAGCTTCATAACTTCCGTTGTTACTTCCCTCTGTGTGCTATTGATTATTGTCATTCGAAGTCTCTCACCGTCAGGGCGTTTCACTAGTGGGAAACAAGTGCACATTCGCATACATTAATTTGTTTTTGTACCTCTAGTTAATTATCACCCGAATAATTCATGTTTTGTCACGATTCATTCATATTTTCACTTGCGTCTATGCTGCATTATTTGTACAATTACTTACTACCTCTTTCAAACCATAATTTACACCATTGAGGTGAACATGGCTTCATTTTTTTTCCTTCAGGGTGTTGCAATGTTGAAATCTGAGGACACTTGAAATCATTTTTATTTAAGAGTTATGAAATCAAAAGAAATATTTAATTTACCTGATTCTGGATACGTCAACAAATTATTTCTTAATGTTTAATGTTAAATTATTATTTTTTAAGGTTTATTTTTCTTTTAAAAAAATGAAACCCCAGTAGAAAACGTAGAAAAGTTAGGTATACACCTGGGAGATTAATATGACTATCGATGTAACACATATAACCAACGGAAGGTTAAGGAAGTATAAAACGAAGGCAAATTACCAAAAAATGCTTGAATCAGTTTCTTAACAACTTTTATACGATTGTGTGATAAAAAACACAATGTTATTTCGATTTGAAAACTTTCTCTTATTTATCGTTTGAGTCACTGAAAATAGTGTATTTAGCAGATGAATAATTAAGTTAAGTTAAATAACGCCCCACAGTCCGGGAATTCGTAGGATAATAACCTTTAGAGTACCCCAAGCGAAGCCAAAACAAGAGTAGGATGTTAACTACAAGAACATAAAAATTCCTCGCTTCCTGGAGCAGGGGAGAAGAAAAATTTTGTGTAACAAATATGTAATAACTGAAGTCTATTATGGTGAGTTATATAGTTGGAACAAGGGTCTTCAAGGTTTGATAAAAAATTAACAAGAATATTGTAATCACTGTTTTTTTTTTCGATTTCAATGGCATCAAGAGTTCCTGCCAGAAGGTCGTACATTCAATAAAGTATATTTTTTGGAAGTAATTCACCATTTAAGTGAAGCGATTCGAAGTAAACGACCGGAATCGTGGCTAAAAATTCGTTTAAATTAACCATGATAACACTCCCGCTCACACCCTCACTGATTGTTCATAATATTTTAGCAAAAACAACACTGTTGTTACCTCAGCCAACCATCCGAATAAAGAGTCTGTTTATTATGGCTTAACTACAATACAGCTTTATTGACGGGTTTCCGATGACTTTAGTCCGCTATCAGCTTACCCTTTACATACTTTGGAATAGAAGTCACTGACTAGGGTTCATCCGTGTTTGCTAGCGGTGAGCCCATATTAGTGGTTGATGTTAAGTGGCACATAGCACACACTCAGCAGACTCTAGGCTCGTTATAGCCACTATTCAGAACCTGCAAATAGAAACAGGGACCTCTGAACAGAACAGGTGGACATTAACTTCAAGTGGACAATAGTCACTAACGACTCCACCACTTGCCTCCGGCGCGCAATGACACACCTGCGGCGACAAGTGAGTGGTCACTTCAAAATGCCCTCGGTCACTAGAGGCAATTCGTCCTTCAGTTAGCTACTAGTTTCCCTCGTACATTCGGCAACGGCTATCACACCTAATAGGTCAAAAAATACTTGGCCATGAAAATAGTTTATTACAGAAAAAAATTTGCTTACGGTGCCATATGGAGCACGTATTGGCCAGATAATCCTCAAGTGGCGTCCTTCCTAACTCCCTCAAGTAATTCATCATCAATGACAAGCTAAAAGAGACCGTGATAGAGACTGCTATTACCAGTGATTATGTATTGTTTCTAGTTGTGGAGTTCTAAATTTGAAAATAAAACTTCACGTCTTTCCACGAATCACTTTAAAATGACACAGTCGTCTTAAAAATAACGCAATAAGCATTAATGAATAGCAAAGATATTAATAGGTAATAAGAATGTATTGTAAAATAACTAAAAATATATAAAGTCAAATAGTAAAAACGTTAAATAGTCAACCAATACCAAAATAATAATAATATTAAAACTGATAAAGTCGATAAAACAACATCTTCGAATTAATAAAAAATATTTATTATTTATTAAATAGGCAATAGAGAGGGGTCCAAAAAAATGTATCCACTGTTTAAAGTCCATAACTTGCAAACTAATTGACGGAGTCACATTTTTGGTAGTGTAATAGTTTGTAGTTCCGGCAATCGCCATACAAGCGTTATATCGCGTTGTTTTGTTTTGTCTGCAAACTCTTCATCGTTGCGCACCATGTTATTAAACTACTCGCTGTACTTCATTCGACGATCAGGGTCGTCCTCGTTCATTGCGTGTAGCAATCTTGGGATGTAGCACTTCCACTTTGCTGTCTTCGAAATTCGCCGAACACTTGAGCGACTCACTCCAGTTTCACGGGCACACTGTCTCACAGACTTCTGTGGTGAGCGAGTGAATTGTTGTAACACAAGATGGGAGTTAAATGGACTTGTTACTGTTACAGGTCGTCCAGATCGTTGTTTGTGTACATCTTTAACACAGCCTTCGGCTTCCAATTTGTCTCGAATGCGACAAAACGTTAAACATTTCGCCATTGCCGTTGAACCTCGTCAATGTTTTCGTAATTAATGTGTGTAATTAAATACCACTTTAAAACAGACTTCCTTTCATCAAATGTAAGCCTTACGCCAGCCATGTTTACTCGAGTAACAAGGTACAACTAAAAATAAAACACTAACTATCTGGCGACAATGTTAAGCCTAATACCACAGGGCCTAGTGTAAACAAAGCCTGCGTATAGACAGAGGATGAGAAGATAATAAAGTCAGTCAACAATCGAACATGTGTGAATTATTACCATCCATATTCTCTCTTCTTTTTTTTCTGATCGTCTACAGCCGGGAAACGATAACTTATGAGAGAGAGAGAGGGAGAGAGAGAGGGAGAGAGAGAGAGAGAGAGAGAGAGAATTAGGCTAATTTTAAGGAAGTTAGTTTTAGATTAGTCATGTGTATAGACTGTTAAAAACATTGTATGGTAACAATGCGTGTATAAAGAGTACGGATTCTTGAACCCTTTGAGAAGACCACTTCTTTAATGATGGGGTTATGTCTCGGTAAAAAAGATCTATCTCAGTCCTTCGTCTAGCAACACGTGTGTACTATCAGTATTAGTCACAACAGAGGCACGCACTACTCATTTAATACTCACCTCCTTGCTTCCTAATGTTCCTTATAACCCATGCCACAGGTAGGAGATTAAATTACAGCGTCAGGTAAAGTAAGTCGATTAATTTTACGTTATATAATTGTTATAATCACACCGTTTCATTTTCTAAGGCGGAATTACTCCTAAACTTGCCCATATAATTGTATAACAACTATAATTGTATGTATTTAGTAAACAATTAAAATACAGGTATCCTTCATACAAATATATATTAAATAATCATTGTATGGTATTAGCCGTGCAAATTAATGAACAGTAGAAATCTAAAGGTGTTATAATTATTTCTCAATTTGAATAAATTATAGGAATGTATAAAAAAACTGTTTTTAAATGTAGTACCCGATATGTGGGAAAGAAGCTCTATAAAAAGGAGAGCGCACGACTTTTTATATTTGCTTCCTTGAAGATCTTACCGTGAAAGACTCCATTGTTTCTGATTTACTAAAAAAACAATACTATATCTGTGTTAGAACCATAAGTTCCATAAGATATTCCGAGTATTTTGCTACGTTGAACCGAAGCACTGCCGTATTTCTATGCTTAACCCCTCCTCATGAGTCCCCTATCAAACAAAATCCCTTTAGCAGGTAGCCTTTGCATCCAATGACTTTTTCCACCAAAGTTTTCAAATAACGGAAACCACAATTTATCCTTCGGGCAATATCGTTGCAAAGGATATTAGTAGATGAAGGAACAAAATGACGGTTTCAGTACATGATTGAATAAAGAATTATTTTTTTTTACCAACAAAGGATATTCTATAAGCAAAATATTGCTATAAGGGTTTAACTTATCATTTTAAAGTCAGACATTTTTTCATGCACGAGGACATTTTTTTAGGCCATTTGTAACTATCTTGTATTTCAATGGAACATCATCTTTCTGGAACCATTTTTATGTTTTGCCGATAGGGCTTTAGGCTAAGGTGGTCTGGCCTTGGCTTCACGGCCTGCTTTACCAAAACATTTTTTATTCAATGTACATGTTCTTCTTGATAGACTGTAAGTCCTTCCCGGAACTCACATGATATCATGTTGACCCCGATTCGGTGGAAAAATGGCGTGATATCTCTTGGATGCGCAGTGATATTATTGATTAAAACATGAATGAGATAACATAATAAAATATTAGTTAATTCTCCATGATACATTATTTTAAAAATTCACTCGTCGGCATGTCAACCAGTTCCAGAGTATGAGTGTCAATCTGATAACTCACAACCTCGTTCGAAAAGAAAAATGCACCACAAATATTCAAAATAAAAAAAAGAGCATGTTTCTCAAGTTCTTTGACTAAGGTAAATTGCTGGTGATGGTTCCTGAAATATCTGGAATAAAATTGAATACAGCATGCTGCATAAATAAAAATTACAGGTCTGACGGTAAAAGTTATTGAAGGTAGGAGAAGAGAGAGAATCACGTAAAAAATGATTAACTTAGGATGTTATTGATTTCATCGTCAAACATTGAGGCAAATGAAAGAAACTCTTTTATAGAAAAAACATCGATTTATGCAAGTCAACCATTGGGAATGGACTTAAAGCTAAATTCCGAGATTTGGATGGAATGAATTTCCTTGTGACTCGATAGCGAATGAAATAAAATGCCCGGTGCTTTAATGACTGTGACCTGGCGGATAGGGAACAAATGATATTTATTAAGGAAGCCGCTTGTAGCCTGCATTTACGAAGGCCAGGGTCAAAAATAAATACTATAATGACTTTACCAACTGTCAGGTAGAGAAATGTACTTCTTATAGTGGCCTTAAGTAATTGGTAAGTAAGTAAGAAATTGATTCATATTAATATAATATCAAACGGTAACTACGATGCTGTCAGGTTCAATTAATTCTTGTCATAACCTTATACAAGAAGATGACTGTTGCTGACCAGAGTGTTTTGGTAACGGACATCGCCATTATCCATCGAGTTGGAGAAGCGACACGGAAGATAGAGCAGCTCGGTTTTACTATAAAGTATTTCCCAGACCTAATATCCTGCTTTCAATCCTTTGAGGGAGGATTTTTGAAAATTTAACTATTGTTGCGTAAGAAATATTCTTAGTGAACCGGGACATGAGCACGTTTTGTGCGATACATTTCTCAAGCTGATTTATTATTTTTTTTGTAGTTAGTATAACTGAAATAATTTCAATCTGATTTCATAACACGCAGTTCATTCCTTTCGTAATCCTGAATTATGTAATAATTATTAAATTACAAAATATAATACAATATAATGCTACTAATATTATTGAACATTGTGTTACATTTTTTTTTAAGTGAATAGAAAATAGAAACAGTAGTGTTTATCTGTCTGTTATACAGTAAAGTACGGCAAAAAAGTTCCATCAAAATTCTGAATATGACTTGAAGACGCCTAAGCACTCGCTCACTCCAACGCACACGCATGCACACTGTTAGTTATTTATCATAATTTACATTCATGAAATATATACATAGACATTCGGCCAAGGAGACCTACCCCACTCCCGATCTGATTTTCTCATCAAGCTTGTTGAAGACCTGGAATCAGCGGTGCCAATATCTCTTGTTGATGCCCCATGTGGCAAAAACCAGAGAGAGGACAAAAGTGTCCCAGACTCTCAGAACATGGGGTATCGGCCAGAGCAAGGACCCCAAGACTTATATATTATATCTATTTACTATTAATACAGTGGATAGGTTTTTATGGAATTGGTTAAGTCAAGGAAACATGGCCCTGTTCATTGAGATCACTGCGAAGTAATGCAGAAGGAAACGTGGATTACAGGTATGAGGGATTGGAAAATATACATTTATAAAAATATTAATTAGTTTGATATCAATGAAACAAATTATGTTTGGAATAAGAAGTTTATCTAATCTAAAAAAAAATTGCTAGGGACGTATCCACTTTCCTGTTACGAGGCTGAGGAACCGTTACAGGCCCAGATGACCGTGGGCAGGGGAGGACTGAAACGCTAGTTGTGCGGACGACAGGGCCAGGCCCAGGTGCAGCTAACAGAGGTCCTAGATCATTCACGCTACATTAATACATCCCCTCCACTTCTCTGTCTGCCAGTTATTATTAAAGCTATAAAACATCCAGCTCGCTTTTCCCCTGGATGCCTCTCTTCTCCTTTCATATAGCCTTACGTATATGATGTCATATATACATTATGGTTTTACCCGCTGACTTTAGTTTAATATTTCAACCCTATTTATACCTGTACAGTCCACTAAGGCACTAAGAATGCCTACGGTAGTCTGTCTCATCACAATTTAAGATGAAAACCGTAGGTTTTTTTCTTTATAATAATTGTTTTTATGATAAACAGTTTTGCAAACGTTCCACAAAGTTGCAAAAAAGCTTAATTATTTTTTTAGAGCATATAACATTCATTATCACTTCTTCCATTTTTGGGTGTACTTGCTAATTGTTTATTCAGCAATAAAAACAAATGGTAAAAAGCTACATTAGAAAAAAAAACTATTAAAATGGAATCATTAATGGTCCGTGTAACTTAATATGTTATTCTATGATTAAAGCTGTGATTCCAGTTACTATTTTTCGGCATAAAGGTGTAATATGTATATATATCATAGAACTTCGTCACAAAAATTATTATAAGGCATCAGGCTAGAGAGAAACGTCTAAATTATTTTGGATTTGGAATGAGAGTTCAAGCTATTTAAGAACAGTTCACCTGTGTGAGAATTGTATGAATGATTCACTGTATATCCTAGAGCCTAACATTAAAGTGACCCTCTCAAAAGTAATGAAGGAGCATTAACTATTAAATTGCATAGTAATCGAAAAATGTTTTATGACATTGTGTACACAAATAATTATTAAAACAATTTTTTTTGTGAGATGTAAATTTGTGAAGCAAAATGCTTTCCAAATGGTATCGTAACATAAACAATTACTAGTACTCCGAACATGTTTGAAAGTGAAATCTCACCTTTTATGCTTAGCTTTATAGATCAGCGGCCTGTTATGTTTTCTTTATTTTTTTAATATTATTTTTATTAGCAATTTTCAGTCATATTTTGTCGCTATGTATAAACGAAATGAAAGTAAACTACGATTGTGAAAACACTATCGAAATATACTTAAATTAATCCAGGTTATTTGTTTAACCAAGTCTCTGATAATCTGATTTCCAATAAGCAATATAAAATAAACTAAGCGTTAAATACGTGACAAATATAAAACGTTCCACAAATAACTGAACATTATAGACCTAGGGGAAACACGATCCGAGGGAGCGACCCCACTATGGAGTTTACTCCCCACCCCCTTACACATTTGGCTCCATCAACCAGATATCTCTATCTCGCTCTAATAATGGCAGCCACGGATCATTACGTCCGAGGACATCAGCACCGGCTGGGCAAATTGTTCAGAAAAAGATTTACACCCCTGACGACGTGTTAGCCCGTTGTAATATAGCCAATATTTTTTTTTATGAAAATTTGCAAGAACATAATTAAAAAATCCACAAAAAGGTTAGAGCCTTTAAAAAAAAATGTTTTAATAGCAATACATTTTATTGATCATGAACAGTATTTGGTGGATGGTTTCGTTTGGCTACGCATATTTATATTTAAATGATATCTGAACGAAATGATTGTAACTTAAATTCAGTTGGGGAATCATTAAATATGACAAAAATTACATTAATTACAGAACACATAAAATTTTAAATAAATAAGAGGTATTCTAGGCAATTTTTCGTTCTTGTAAAACAAAGTAATACACATTTCAAAAAGGCAAGTGAATTTTTGTTTCTGATAAAGTTGATATTTTACTGTTACTCATTGTGGAGCGTACAAAACATTTGAGATTGTTATATATATATATATATATATAGGTCAATCACCAAGCGTATCCAGTTCTTTCAATCAAAAGTCCTGATAACTATATTTAATTTCCATTATTACGTCAGCAACTAAACCCTTCATAACGATCCTAATTAATATAGCCTACATTCTTAAACTCATACCTTCCAGGTTCACGAAATACCATAGTAACCTATCCAACCATCCTAAATCCCTAGCACAGTCATTTCACTGCCCCACACATCCCTATAATCCCCCTTGGATACTATACTGGCAGTGGCCTCGTGACCTGCTATAGCTACGTGACAGTGCTGGTAATAGCCAGTTTCTCCAACCATGTCCTGAGCGTCTGTGGCTATCGGACTCTTAGTCAGACTCCACTGGCTCGTAACTGGTGACGCGGCTGATGGAGGAGCGTAGGAAATTCCTCTTTTAAAAGTGAGGGAGGCGACAACTATGTGGATTTGAGAGGTCTCTGGGCTGTTTGTAAATATTGTATAAATGAGCGAATGAATGAAGAATTGTAAATATGATACGAATAAGGGTATTGAACACATTCGCTCATTTACTTAGGCAGGTTGTAATACTATCAAAATAAAGTTTAAATTTGAAAAAAAAATAGCTTGGTACCATGGACGCCACCAGCCAAGGCTAGCGCGGGGCATCACAGTCATTTCCTGAAGATCTACCTAGCAAATCAACATTCAACATACAAAGAGACCACCAGTGCAGCGTTGTATTGTATTTATATAACTCAAAAGAATTAATTACTTATTTAGTTAGTTATCATGTTTCAAAATGATCCTTTCCTATAAAATACTAGTAAATCACTTTACTATAAAACAAATGTATGGCTTATCATTCAAACCAGGTATCCCCCCCCCAGGTCTAAACTGTGTAATACCACGCAAAATCAATGAACATTCGTTTATATTTAATTATAGATCTAGACATTATGTTCCTGAGAGGCGGTTGAACCAATCACTTCAGAATCACCTCCTGGTCCTCAATGTCTTTATTTTATAACCTTTAATAAAGTCGCATATCCAACCTCATAGGTATATTTTGTCTCACTATGTTGATTGACTTTACACTTCCTCATTGATGGTCCACAGAGCCATGATCATCGGTTTTTAACCATGTAGAACAGTTAGGGTTATAGTCTAGGGTTATACAATGTGGCGGAGTTTTTGCATTACCTTGTTTTGCGGGTAGGACCGTGTGAAGCAACTTTTTACCAGAAAAGGTCCTGTACGCTTAGGTTAATTTATTTGTGACAGTTCTTTTGTGCGCTCGTCGTTTTTGTGATAACTGGTTTTCGTGAACGGTGCGCGGCCGTGAATTTTTGATTCCTGCTCGGGAAAACTGGCACAGAAACTCTGATGCTAAAAGCGACCTGCTAGGGAAGTCATTCAACGGCCCTAATCAAGAAGAATGTTGAAAAAATCTCGAAATCGTCCTGGCAGATAGACAATTGAAGAAGTTGTGGGGAAATCTGGAGTAGCATAGAGTTCTGTACAGCGAATTTTAAGTAAAAATTTGGGGATGAGAAGGGTGGCTGCCAAAGTTTATTCCTTGACTGATAACTACACATCAAAACCAAGATCGCTTGAAAGGATACTCTGGTTTGAAGGAAAAGTAATAATCTCTAATAAAAATCTTAAACAAAAAAAATAACTAGGCTACTGATCCTATTATTTATAACTTATTGGCTATCATGAGGAATGATCCTCAATAATTAGTCACAATACCATTTTTATTGTTTGCTTGTACTCCCTAGTGATCTTTTATCCTAAATGATGAAACAATATAATTGCAAATTTATATACCGGTTTACATTTTTATATTTAATCTTGTTTTAAACGCTATAAAAAAGTTAAAAAATATTATTTCCACTATGGTCCTTGACAAGAGTTAATTGTATTACTATGCTGACTTTGAAGTCACAGGACAGAAATATTCGAATAGAACGAACTCAATAGAAATAATTACTTAAATGATTTTCTGCTATTCAGAAGATATAATTGAATGGATCCGCCTCAGGCACTTTTAATTTAGCTGAGTCAATTTAAAGTTTCCGTTTATTATTATTTCAAATTATTGGTGAAATCGTTAGATTCAAATTAAATATAAATATTGCTATTTCACTCTAGGCCTCGTAGGAACAAACCATAGGAAGCGAAAGCACAAAATTACGAAATATTTGTTTTTCTGCCCTATTTAACATTAGGAAATTTTTATAATAGATCTGACACGTAATTTAGTTGCATACCACCTTATTTTAAAGGACTCGTGATCATCAAAGTCTACTTATTGAAGTCGTCAAAAAACGTTGATCGGTATAAGCAGAAAGAAGACTAGTCCCTGCAAATGTTAAAGCGACACTGAAATCGGCTAAATTCATACTTAGAAAGTAAGATATCAGGTTACCGTAGCGTACAGCTTCGATACGATTACAAAACAGGAATATAAAAGGAACAGGTATAGGCTACTTGACCAGTTTCAGCATTTGCCTCCGGTTCCAAATACCAAGGGCGCCCGGTTCCCATCTCCGACAGTTTATGTAGCACCATGTTGTTTTTATTTTATTACGAGAGATGTTTTATCTTATACATGCATGTGAGGATCCTTCTACTCATTGTCACATAACGTTCTTGTTCCTTTACAACAATGATTCACTAACAGTGAATATTTATTTAAAATACAACTACTTACACACTAATGGTTTTATTTTTTTCAGAGTTATAGTTTTTGTGCATGCTATTTTATGTATGCTTTTATATAAATAAAGGAA
Organism: Acanthosoma haemorrhoidale; assembly: GCA_930367205.1. NCBI lineage: Eukaryota > Metazoa > Arthropoda > Insecta > Hemiptera > Acanthosomatidae > Acanthosoma > Acanthosoma haemorrhoidale. Next base: position 84,420,649 of record OV884012.1, read on the forward strand.
GGCTGGGCTAAAATTTGAACCAATAGTTTATTTTTGTTGTGTGCTTTAAGCATGGCATCAATACGGTCTGGGGTTTAGTTCACACTTGAAACCAAGGAAACACCAGACTTCATACCACTGAGTTTGTGTTGTGTTGAGAACTGAAACAAAAAATATTTATTGCTATACAGTCTTAGTATCCAATTAATATATTTTTATAGATTGTAATATATTTGTTTAGAAGGTTTATGTATCTTCAAATGCATAGATAATGTTTAAGCAAATGTAAATCTGCTTTTATTTTTTCCGGTGAAAACCTACTACGTAACTAAAAAAAAATATACAAGTGATTTACGAAATTTTCAAGGATGCGATTATGTTTAAGATATGCACATAACATCATTCTTGAAATTTATTTGTCAAATAATTGATGCTCAATTGTCTAATTCGTAATCAATTCTCTTCAACTGGCATTATTATTCTCCAGTCAACATCTACACAACCTTAAAAAAAAAACCATAGTTTAAATACATTCATTAAAAATAAAGACCAAGAACCCAAGAATAACAGACCCTTAAAATTTTGAGAATCTATTCACATAAATAAAAATATTTAAAATACAGTCAAATTTAAAAACAGAGTTAAAGATTATAGAGTTGAAATATGTTTATATGATAACTAGGCTAAATATTTAAATTTATTTCAGTAGAAATGTTTTACAACGATTTGAAAATATTATTAAACATATCGAACAGAACATTCCACTGACAACCTATATTAATTTCCAGCCATATATGCTGTGACCAAGTAACAAAATCATTTTAATTAATTATCTTGATGATTTCCTGCCCAGGAAAAATGTTAATGACTGTTTTAATGTATTGCTTGTTTTGTTTTTTTTAAATTGAACGACACAACCTAAAAGTAATAGGCATATTCTTTTTTATTATTTTTTGTTGGCGAAATTGTTACCTAGTGTTATTATACCAAGGTTTTTTCCCGGTTGTGTAGATGATGCATGTAGGTGGGCTAATGCCAGGACGTATCATAAAAAAACTGATAAATAAAGTTTAAGGAGAATATCATGCGCATTTTTTAAACAAAATAATGGAAGCATTATTTCTTTTTCGCATTGGCTTTCCAGGAAATGAGAATGAATCACCACTATAAAATATGCTCCAGAACCTGTTATACGGCATTTATATGCTTCTAAATATTCCATGGTAAGAATGAGCATGAGGCAATCAATTAAATTATATACAATATTATTACTATGATGATTACCATGAGAACATCATAATGAGATGATAAAAATAGCTCATGTAGTCCTCGAATATTACATGGACAAAGAATAAATAACATATCACTCACTGATTTTAGTCTGCAATAACGTATATGAATTTTCCTTGCCATTATGAAGAAAAAAAAACTTATATCCATAGGCGAAAACTAAGTTCTAGATGTCGCTTTTATTTATTATCATAGGAACAACAATGCTACTTTATTTATGAAACAAGGAGAGGAGGGAAAGCGCTAAAAAGATTACTCCATCGTCTTTTAACAACCTTTTCAAGTTCTGTTTAGTGATTAAAACTTTCTTCACTTTTTAAATGGACGAGGGGGATTCAGCAAGACTTGGATGATTGGTTAAAGTGGGTCCATCCTTTTATAATAACTCCGAATGGGATAGGATATTTATACCAATTAGTTGTCTAAACAAATGTTTTGCGAAGTTTGCCTAATTACGACAGCTAACCTCCTGCAGGGCCCATTAAGAGTCAATGTTAACTTTCCCTCAATTAGGTAGAACTTGTTTCAGCTGATAATTCTCCACTGTGTGCTTCCCGATCCAAGCGTTTTACTCACCCCTCTCAAATTTTACTCTTGTTCGACAATTCAACTCATTAAATTAATTGCAGGCGTCAACTAACTTCGTATGCTCTTCTCTGTTACTGTGCCTTAACAGTTTAGCGTCATCCTGAAGATTCCTAGGACTGAATACTATTTAAAATAATTCTACTTTATTTATACTTTATGTTGGAGGGTTTATTGACGCTATTGCTCAGCCAATGATATTGGTAAAAGCTAGATTTCTCCTTAGTTTTTTATCAAACCTTGTATACGAGCGCGGCAGACTGGACCAATCAGCAGATCCGGATTATATAATACGCCACAAGCGCGTAAACCGCGGCAGCACCCTGTCTTAGATGGTCTGTTGTTAGGCCCAGTGGATTCGTTCTATTATGCCCACTGGTAGTGTACTTAATGTTTCCAGGGAGCCCACCTTCTTACTATCCTACTCTACTGTTTATAGTTCATTAAATAGTTATCCCTTATTCAAAACATTATGTTTTCATGATATATTTCCCGATCTGGCTATTCCTGATCAGGTTCCTCCCATATAAATAGAGTGACTTTTTGCACATATGTATATGGACTCTCACCACTGTACCGTAACAATCAACCTCTCCCGAGGATTCCCACACTCCTTACTCCTCTCACACCACCTTCAAGCAGGTCCTTCTAGCACAGGGATACGATCACCCTAAATATTTTATATTTATCCCTCATCCGAAAATTTTAACTAGAGAGCTTAGAAAAAAAAAACAAAAAAAACATATATATATGTGTGTGTGTAATTTATTATTTTCCATATTATACATTTGCCAACTTTTGTTGATTCTAGTGGGGAATGTAGTAAGTACCATTGACTTGACCATGACAAACCCTAAACAAAACTGAAAACCTTTTGGACCATTTACCTATTGAATTCGTTTTGAGATCAGTATCATAAAATAGATGTTGGAATTGTGAAAGGAATATTGGCTAAATACTAGAAGGATATCAGAATTTACCTACCTATAACCAGTACCGTCATTTGACCCACCATCTTACTTTTATACTTTTTATTCTCAATTTCATTTATAAACTTCTTTTAAAAATATTTCAAACACTCTAAATTGCATTAAACGAGCAGTTTTAATAGATAACGGTGAAATAATTAATACAATATATTTTTTTTTAACTGCACAAAGTTTTGATATTTTTTTTCATATCCCGCTTAAATTTGACATCGGTTTCTTTTTTGCGCTCTTTTTGGGGTAATTAAAATATGTTTACATTTATTTAGTTATTCCGTCGGCGTATTGAATTTTTTCAATTCATTTCTCTATGACTAACTCTCCACTTATTTTTTCATACAAGGATTCAAAGCAGCTGTAGCTAGGATAGTATAAAATACATGCACAGGCCATATCCTCGTCTTAGATCTAAGAGAATACTTTCGGCACATCTTCATAAACAATGTCATTTTTGAATGCTTCATCCATTTCGTAATGTGGCGAGAGCTCATCCGGAGTTTCATATACTTTTTCACTTGTATTGATGTTCTCTGTACTACTAACTAAAGGGGAAAAGAAAGAATTGATATTTTTCCATTTTCAATTCAGTCCCTAATTTCCAGGTATAGATCTGGTAGTGGGGGATTGTACTTAAAAAAAGCACAACTGCATTGTATGTTCATCCCAAAAATGCATAATAAAAACACAATTATAGATTTAAAAGAAATAGTTTAAGCTCCAAAAGACTCAAAAGCTTTTCAAGAGAAACAAAAGATTGCTTTTTATTTAGAAGGTCGAATGACCCTTTTCCATCTTTCTATGTTTGATTTCTTATGTAAAACACATTTTTTTTAAAAAAAATGTATTATTTGAAAACAATTAAATCAAAATGATCAAAGTGAAAAAGTTATACAACAAAAAATTAAGGCACTGAAAAATCAGTTTCACGTCGCAAAACGAGTCAATTGACTCTCCCTGCCCTTCTAGTGTTCAATAGCAATATTATAAAATTAACAGATAGTAGTTTAGAAATAAACATATCGATTATATAGTTAAGAAACAAGATAGTTGGCCTGTAGGAACCGACAGTTGTTTTATAAATATTATGAAATACCGCGTAGATTTGCCGTGGGGTAATGTCAAATTACGGAAAGATAGAAGTATGAATTATTGTTAACTTAATTTATAATTTTCTTATTATGTATTGTTAATTATTGTTATACGTTTGCAATTAATTAAAATTAATGTTTCATAGTGATGTACCTTGTCGGACCGATAAATGAACCTTCCGGGAAAATTTCATGTATGTAGGTCGGACAGAAGTCTATCAACGAGTAGAACGGAGGGAAACCCAGAAAGACGAATAAATGAGGATGTGATTGGGATAGATGAACCTAAAGCGAAATTGAGTTCACTATCTCTTAATGCCTATAAAATTATTATGTGTGATTACGAAAGTTTATTCCTCTACTTCTTCACTGCATTTCTAAATCTTACAGCGGGTACTCCATTCTATGCATTATTCATTTATTGCATTATGATAATAAGCAGCATTGCTACGTATGTAGGGAAAGATATTAGATGTATCAACTGAATACTATCACAGTAGAACACAGAGCAATATATTGCACCGCGTGTAAGACATGAGATATTAGCCCTAATAATTTAGAGTCAGTTAATCTCAGCTCATACGCCCCACCTACAGAGTACTAATGGCCTGCTTTATCACAATCAGATACCTGTGAAATATTTCTTACTTAAGTATTTCAACTATCCACCTTTTCTCCTTTCACGATCGTTTGTTTGGACACATTATTTTATAGAGTTTATACTAATGAAACGAATTGAAATATAATATTTAATTAGACATCTACACATTTAATTAATTAGCGATAAAGTGGCTGTAGTTATTTTTTGTAAGGCACAAAATACATTAGTCAAGACCTTACAAATCTCAAGTGCAAGTACGTATAGGTGGTTCAGTTGAATTACGTTGAATATACGTATTCTTGTTCAAATAACAAAAAAGTCCAAAAGAAATATGTTTCGGGAAGTCAAAATAAGTATAAATTTCATATTATTAATAAAGATGCCTTCATCATTATTTTTGAATTTTACTTGTTTAATATTTATTTTTGTACTACCAAATGATTGAATTAATTATGAACCATGGTTATCTTTGTAAGGGTGGTTTTTATGATTTGCATATTTGGAGCATCGAATGCATAAAGGAAAATACGGATATGCTAATGTTTTGAAAACGATTTTAAGGACAGTTTTAATGACACCATGCTTTCATTGTCCACTAAAGTCTCTTAAGAACATATTATTTATTATAATTAATTCATCAAATTTATATAAGAATAATAATCGATTGCTAATATTCAATGCAGCTGAACTACTACTTTAATTTGAATAACACCAATGTCCCTACGTGCTTATGTAACCAGACGCCTACTATAATCTCTCGTGTAGCGTCGTATAACAAATTTTGTTATACCAGATACTTACAGATACTGCAGAGTAAAAAGTAGATCCCCAAACAGTAGAACACACCCGAGACTATTGAGTACATCTGTGGACCTGTGTAACCTGTCCCAGTATCCCTCACAGGATGTCTCTATTGTTGGCAGCATGGACGAGGCTGCTTGCTTCCCGTGCGCCTGTAGCAGGTGCTATCCACTGCAGCCAAGCTTGCCACTTGTCACAGTTCCTTTATTGCACCCATATTCTTCCTGCTGAAAGATACGCTTTCTCCTCCTCTACTCTATATGTGCAACCCATTTATGTTTATTGATATGATTGAGAGGTTTTTGGTCTTCAGCTGTCGTATATTTTACCGGAAATTCATTTTAAAAAAAACTACATGAAATTCTACCTTCGCTAAGAATAAAATAAAACCTATTAAGGATAATGGCTCACTAGCTTTCTTTAAGAGAATTTCTACGGTTTAGTAGTTGAAACAACACTACAAATAATTACAGTAAAATATATTTAATCTTTATTTATGTACAAAAATGTTATCCGTAGAGTGGAGCTACTGGAGCATGGGCGGCTGGGGCGTCCTTGTGGACGTTAGCGTTGAATCCGTTGAGTGGGTCTGCAGTGTAGTCTACGGTCCTGATGGAACCGTCGGGTTCGGCGAGGGAGTAAGTTCCTTGGACGACATCTCCGTCACGGGACTCGGACTGGCTCTTGGAGTCTCCAGTAAGGGGGTCCTGGACCTCGTATGAGTAGGAGTACGATGGGTGTGGGTCGTAGGAGTCGTAGGTTGGGGCAGCAACGGCTACCGGAGCATGGCTCAAATACTGAGCTCCGCAGGCAGCAACTAAAGCGACGACAAGAAAGACGATCTGTGGGTACATATACAATATTCACATAAGCAAACAGATAGTAGAGATGACTAAACCAACTACACTCATGTACAGTAAATAAGATTACGTATTTCTCACTCTGTAGCGTCTACAGGGACACATGGAATTTGATCATAACCAAATTAACAGCCATTTGTTTCTGATGGTAAATATCATAGAGAAAACCTTTTTTTACTGCAATGTATTGGAAAACGTAAAATAATTAGCTGTTTCATCATGCTCGCGTTTCAGCTTCACATATTGTGGCGAGGTGAGAGGGGATAATCAGGATAGATCCCCCGCCAAAAAAATTCGAAATGTATGCATTCCTACATTAAACTAAAACTATAATAGACAATAATAAACCTTACGAAATTTTATAATTAACGTTTAGTGATGTATGATTGATTAACGTACAGTTGTACTGTCTTGTTTTTGAAAACAATCGAATTCAATTAAAAAAATATATGCATTTCCTAACATAGCTCATCAATAAAACTAAAAGCTTGATAGCGAAAATAAAACAGCAATGGAGCATCATTATTTTTACTTGCAAGATTGAACTTGTGTAAAGTGAATTTTTATATTATCTTAATTTATCTGAAAAACGCTTTATCACTGTCTAATAATTTCCACTAAAGTATTTTTTAAATAGTTCATTATAGGTTTCTTCCATATTATTTCCAAAATATAAAAACAATGTAAATATAATAATAAAATAAATATAAGGTATTAAAATATCCTTGGCAGCAAAAAAAAAGACTATTTAAATAAATTAGCTGAAATGATCCAATCAGGATTTTCAAATTATTTATGATAGTGCATATTAAGTTTAGCTACTTCACCTTTGTGGGCATGTTGACTATTTTGTCGTTGGCTCCTGGGGATGATCGGAAAAGTGGAGTTGGATACTGACCCAATGGTCAGCTGACTGACATTATATACCCAACTGTTTGCAACATAGCTGCTCATCCCACCCCGTGTAAATTGTGTCATCTTCAAAACTGGATCGATATGCCTTGTGTTCATTTCCAAACCGATGCAGGGATTGTTGAGGGCTTTCAGATTGTAAAATTGCCATTGGGAAACATGTTTGTTATTTATTCGCTGTAATGATATGTATGATTTTTTTTTAAATTGAAATAAAAAAAGAAATAAAGGTTTAGTAGATGAACAAAGACAATAATTTGCAGTCAAGACTCCTGAGACCCCCAACGTGATACGGTGACATATCGGCTCATGCTGACAAAAGTTTAAAATATTTCTTTTATTGACTTTCATTAAATCTAATAAATACACGTAGTCATAGTTTAATGATCAGTGCCAGTTATTTAAGGGTGCTTTCCACAATATGGTTTTTTAATTCAGCCCGTCTATGATGTCGCAGCTCCATCTCTATCACTTGCCAACTCATTTTAAGTCCAGCTGTAGCTCGACGGGCTTCCATGTTAAATGATTTATTACCGGTTGTGGAAGGGTATGATTAAATAATAAATCTTCCGTCTTTCCACAATATGGTATTTTAATACCAATACCACGGAATGGAATGGATGTCTATTGGGCTACACCTTGACTTAAAACGAATTGGTAAGTAATAGCGAAGAAGACATGGTAAATGATAGAGGGACCGGAATAAAATAACATTTTGGAAAGATTTGTTATTTGATCATATTTAAATTTGTGACTATAACTTACAAAACTATAACTTTAGCTAACTCACAGTTTACGTTTTCAGTATTTAACGGCATGTCTGAATATTTATATCTCTAGTATTTAGAATATATAGGTATCTCATTTTGCTCACTAGCTCACATGCCTGTACATTTTGTGAAATCCAATCAATTCATTTATTTGCTTGTATTTATTATTATTTACGCCAATAAATGCTCCCATTAGTAGATAGAATTTATGGAAACGATGATTATATTTCGTTTCCATGAATAGGACATGAACAAGATGCCATTTTAAAAAAAAATCATTTCAAAAGGTCACTTTTTTAAAAATTCAGTTCGTAATGGGCAAATTGCCCACTTACGCACACTGAAGGAGTTAGCACTTCAACTGCAAATTGTGGGGGTCCCAAGCATGAGACCCAACCCTGCCAGTTTGTTTTCTTTTCACTAGTACTTCTTTTTGACCATAGTTTATTTGTTAATGGCGCTTTATTATTGCTCATGCTCTTGGCTTTTTGTTAGACGTCAACTGGAACTGCCATGCCATATATCTCTTGGGTGTAGCTCAGGGATCGAGCATTTCTCCCCTTCTGTTTAGTTGTTACATAGATGATCTCCCTAACTATATTAATCGCTGTTCCCATCTCCTTTACGCCTATGAATCTATTTATCCTCCCTCCCCTCAATTTTTACCGACTTCGCCAAGATTCAGGGAGAGCTAGATCAAATCAGTGCCTGGGCAAACCTAAATAAACTGAGGTTAAATGCAGCGAAAGCCAAGTTAATCGTCATAGGCTCAAGTTTCCTCCGATTATCTTTTCCCGCTTTAACCCTTAATAGCCTTCTCATATCTTTCTGCCAAACCGTCGAAAACCTACGGATAACCATTGAAGAAACCCTCTGTGTGAACCACCATACCTCCCAAATTTCCCATCGGTCAATATTCCATCATTCTTGCTACCTGCTACACGTAAGCTCCTTGTTTCCTCCCACATTTTCCCTCATTCGGTGGGACTCGAGGGTAAGTAGAAGCGAATCATGAATTGCTTCGTTCGATTTGTCTTTGGGACTTAGCGCGCTCCCATGTCCCTCCCTACTTTACCTTTACGCCGACTTAGGGTGGCTCTTCCCCTTCTTCCGTGCACAATATTTACTCAGCTTATTCCTTTTTCAAACCATCCAATCACCCCCCTTATGTATACAATATTTTACAGTTTTAAACCTCAGTCAACCCCCGGAACAAAAGACAACACAAAACTGCAGCACACCATTGGTCCTTCCTTGCTGAACCTTACTACCCTCTGGAATCTTCTACCTCCTAATATCTGCCATGCTTCATCCATACGAACATTCAAAGCTCTTATATCCCAAGACCTTCACGTCATTCAAAGAGGCACTCATTAATATGGGAACGATACACTTATTATTTTTTTACATTTCCTGATTTTTATTTCGTATAATTTTTTTTGTTTTATTTTTTAGTACATATAGATAAATGTTTCCTGCCAGATTTATCTCACTTTTTTGTTTTCTTTTCTATTAGTTTTATTGTTTCTTATCTGATGCCTTACTGTAGAGACTTATGGATATTGTTGTATTGAATTTTTTTTCTTGACTTTTTTGTGCATCTTATGGACTTATTTACTTAAAGCAGTCAAACAAATTTTATTTCACAATCGTTATTATCATTCTTAAACAGGATTACACTTTATTTTACATAGTTATTACTATTTTGTTTTTTATTATGATGTCATAGTTTATTTTATTTGTCTGGTGTGAGTTTACCATCTGAACATTAATGTTATTCATAGGCGATTCAGTCCCAAAATAAAAGTTGTTTCTATTCTACTCTATATCATTCTAAATCAACACTAACTGTGTTAAAGTAGAAAGTATTATTTTGTGGTAGTAGTCCACGTATTGTATCAATTGAGTATTCAAAACAAATTATTAAATTCTTCAATGACTTATTAATAATCGTAGTTTATAAAAACATACAGACTAGAATGGAATAGAAATAAAAACTTTATTAATAAGTACATGTCCCCTATTTCTGTTATACTTATTATTAAACGCCACGTTAAAATCTTTGACTAAACCTCCAATTGCCATTTGCTGTAGAAATTAAAATTTTGTATTATTCAGTAATTAATTGAAAATATGATTTTTTCATTTAATGAAACTAACATACAAAATAATATTTCTCTTTGTAACACACGGAAGAAGTTAAAGAAGAGAAAATTATTTCAGTACAGTTACTTTGTGGGGAGGTAATAGAATAAAACCTATTAAAATAATAAGTGTAAGTGATCATTTAATTTCAGTGTAACGATAATTTTAAATCAAAAAAATTAAAGACCTTTAGTTTCTGATCAAGACTATGTATAATCTGTACTATAACTTGCATACAATATAAGATCTGTGGTCTAGCTGATAAATTCCGGTGTAAATTATCAACCAATATTATGGCTTGCCAGAGAAACTACATTCGAATTTGGTTCTATAAAACATATAAAATCAAGCAATGAAAACTCAGGAAGACCGTCAAAATCCTAAATCGTTTGATACTGCTCGATTAATTTTTTTTTAATTTGAGCAACTTTAACGGAATTTTAACCACCGTACAGTATCCACGCCCTAAGAATAACAAGTCTACCAGGATCTCAGAAGGCTTCTGTAGGCCCTGGAGTTCCATTTAGTCCTCGTAGACTCAACCATAGTACGTATATCAAGCACGCAAGGCTTAGGTGAACTCTTGGTTTTACACCTATAAAAACGACATCAACGGGATTTTTCCAACCCTTAATACTATATACCGTCAAACGGAGTGACAGTTGTCCATAGAGTGAGAGTCGTCTGGATAATTTACTTACAAAGAGGCAACTTAAGTGATCACAACGAAGTTCCTATTGGGTTTTTCTTTACCACACAAACAATACATGGACAGGGTCATATGTTGTCACTTTGTCAGGAAATTGTCCTGACGATTCCCACCACATGTGCAATAGTCACCCCGTTTGACGTAGTATTATAGATGGACCCAGTTGGCCCATATGAGTAGTGAGTGTTGCTATATATCCATGATTGACTAGAGTTTCACCTCTACTTATCACTATAAATGCTGGCTGGAAATAACTACCTTCCTTCGAATTTTAACTTACACTAAAAGTGATTACAGGGTTGAATCAATTACTGAATTGTAAACTTATTATTTATTTACAACAAAACATAGATAACAGATTGCAGTGACTTAGATTTGATTTAACCGTAGAGTGGAGCGACTGGAGCATGGGCAGCTGGAATCTGAATTTGTCAAGCAATATGTCACATATCGGGAGGTTCACACCGAGAGAGTTTTTGGTGCGAAGATTAGAAACAGACAGAAAATGTTTTTGAGTTAAAGGAATGAAACGATTGCAAATTTTAGCTAACAATTTATTTACAACAAATTACACAAATAACAGATTGTAGAGAGAAATTATAGATTTAACCGTAGAGTGGAGCGACTGGAGCATGGGCAGCTGGAGCATCCTTGTGGACATTAGCGTTGAATCCGTTGAGTGGGTCAGCGGTGTAGTCTACGGTCCTGATGGAACCGTCGGGTTCGGCGAGGGAGTAAGTTCCTTGGACGATGTCTCCATCACGGGACTCGGACTGGCTCTTGGAGTCTCCGGTAAGAGGATCCTGGACCTGGTAAGAGTAGGAGTACGATGGGTGTGGGTCGTACTCGTCAGCGACAGCGACTGGAGCGTGGGCGAGCAGCTGACCGTAGGCAACTGCGACCACAGCAGCGAATGCGATGACGTACTGAAACAAAGGAATTCGTTATAGCAGAAAGTTATGCAGGTTTGTCCTATGCTTATTTGTTGTGTGTAATTATGTTAATGATAAATACGTAAATTACATTATTGCAAATAAAAACTACGATTTCAAAATAAAAAAAAGAAATTATTACATACAATAAATAGAAATTAGTTGGAGCAGTAATAAACAGATTACAGACCGTCTTCTTACTTTGAAAGAAAAAAGCTCACTATCTAAAACCATCAAACTAGTCACTTTATCACAGAGAATTCGAAATAAACAAAGTTCTAGTTGGTTCGGAGGAGGTTGCAATACTACTCTAGATTGCAAGGGATAAGATGGGTGTACAGGGTATTATAATAGGGATCGTTAAGAGCAACAAGGCAGGAATTCGTGTTTTTGTTGTTGTGGTAGTTGGCTAGATCTTATATGAAGGGGATGTTGAGATCAGGTTAAAGGGTACGGTTTTTGATACAGAAGGGAGCATTGGTTTCCTTGCGGAGGGTTCCGGATTGTGGAGACTGTTTGCGAAGATTATTGTTGGGATTAGCACTCCCTTAGACATAATAAGATTAAATTAAAATTTATATTTATAGCCAAAATGATAAAAATTAAAATAGCTTATTGCTGAAGAATAAACGTGCCTATAAAAGCAGAAATATTAACTAACTTTAATGAGCATATTAATAAAGTGAAATATATGTTTCAGTAATGGAATCGTAATCTGAGATGAACTGAAATTAATTGTGGGGAAGTTTTAATAATAACTTATTTTAAAATAGCTTCATTCTCGTCGGATTTAAAGGTAAACAAGATGTAGTAAATGTATTTGAATGCCGAGGTAACTCACCCTGGAAACCATTTTGTGAGATGTGTGTAGGATGAGTCCAGCCGAGAAGAGACTGATAAAGACTGGACGACCGTAGTCCATTTTATACCTGGTTGTTTGCGACATCTGCTCAAGCCTGCTTGCCACCAAGGGCGGACGAATATGTCAAATGCAAAAACTGGATTAGATGCTGTAGAAGGAAGGTTATATATCAGTGTGATGCCTCAATCTGCCACTGATTATGTTATGAATCATCACTAAACCTTCGTTAACAAAAACTAAAATTTAACCTCATAATAGATATGCAGGCAAGAATTATGATGAGGGGGACGTTCTAGGACCAGTGTATCTGACGTTTATTTAAGTTGCATAGAGTATATAATAGGTAAGAAATCAACACTTCGCCAGACTTTCTAGTACCAGTTTTTTTTATCGATTACCTAAGAAATGAAAGAAAAATCTTCTGGCACGTGCCATAGTCCTTTCCTCTCCAACTTCATATTTTTCTTTATTACGAGAATATTTTTGTTATTATTGTTGATGTATCTAAATTATAAATGCTGTCTCATTGTACATGGTGAGGTCTTTTCAACAGGACGCTGATCAACAGATCAACGCTAAAATAAATGTATCAATAAGATAACTATCAATGGCTAATTTTGATATTTTATCATGTACTCAGTACATCTTGCGTTTTTGTTTTTTTTGCCTACTTGAGAAACACGACCTTTGTTTGAAATGGTTTCTATTATTTACAAGACTTTAAGATTCAAAAAAATTCTCTGCGAAAACTTGTTCGTTATCATTTTAGGATATTCATCACTGTAATCACGGTTTGTTTCATAAAGTTGTTTTGATTAATGTTCTTATAGAATATAATATTCTTCCAAGAGACAACTCTTCAATATACACAATAGTTATCATTTCTAAAAAAATATATCTTCTTCAATTTCAAGGGTTTTATTAATTTTCTTAACCTGAGAACAATAGTAAATGCCCCCTATTACGTCAGCAACAAAACCCTTCATAATGGTCTTAATATACCCTACATTATTGAACTCATCCGTTCCAAATTCATGAAATTCCATTGTAACCTATCCAACCACCCTAATCCTCCACTCATCCATATAATCCTCCTGGGAGACTGAAACGGCAGTGGCCTCGTGGCCTCCTATAAAGGCGCAACAGTGGGAGTCCTGGCAATGGCCAGTTTCTCCAATCATGTCCTGAGCGTATGTGGCTCTCGCGCTCTTCGTCAGCCATGCTCGTATTCGGTGGCGTGGCTGGTGGGGGAGCGTGGGTGACTCAAGACTCCGCTTCCTCTTTCGCATGCGAGGGAGGCAACAACCGTGTGGACTTGGGGGGCCCCTGGGCTGTTTGTAAATGTTTGTAAATATTGTATGAATATGCGAGCGAATGATGAATTGTTAATATGGTATGAATGAAAACATTTATCTCAATTATTTATTGCCTATTAAAAGTACTAAGGCAGATTGTAATTTCATCATAATAAAGTTGTTTATAATAATAATTTTCTTAAAATTCGGAAAACCGAATGTTTTCGCCTGTCTATACCTTTCTGCCCTAGATGAGTCCCTTGTTAGTCCTATAAACTGCAAATTCATATATCAAGATTCTACTAACGTAGCCGACGAGTTTAGCAACTATTTAATCATAATTAAGAGCTATGAATTAATTCACTGGTTGGTAATAAAAAAAAAAGTGTTGTCATATTGTTTAGGGTGTAAAATGGATGACCATGGGTATTATGATTACTTACTGTTATAAGAACTATATTTTAAGTTGTTTTCGCCGACATAAAGAATTAAGCACTTAATTTTGTACTAGAACACAATTGACCATAGTTTTTTAGTGGCAGATAATATCATAATTTTACACTCCCCTTTTAATAATAGTTTATTAAGTGGTGTATATTTCAATCTGCTATGGAGTGAAGGATCCGTTAGTTTATAGTCCGTTTTTACAGACACAAAAAAAAAATGAGTGATAACAACAACTTTATTATGATGAAATTACAATCTGCCTTTACTTAATAGGCAATAAATAATTGAGATAAGTTTTTTCATTCATACCATATTTACAAACAGCCCAGGGGCCCCCCAAGTCCACGGTTGTTGCCTCCCTCGCAAGCGAAAGAGGAAGCGGAGTCTCGGGAAGTCCCCCACGCTCCCCCCCCAGCCACGTCACCGGATACGAGCCAGTGGAGGCTGACGAAGAGCGCGAGAGCCACATACGCTCAGGACATGATTGGAGAAACTGGCCATTGCCAGGACTCCCACTGTGCGCATTTATAATAGTAAGTCACGAGGCCACTGCCGTTTCAGTCTCCGGGGAGGATTATAGGGATGAGTGGAGCAGTGCAATGACTGTGCTACGGGATTAGGGTGGTTTGATAGGTTAAAAAAAAATAAAGAAATATCACTATTCATTTGGAAAATGATTTTGAAACTTGGAAGAAAAAATAAATTTACCAAGTATTTTAGGGCATTGCCCTTTCTCAAGTTCCGACTGATTCATCAAATATATTGAAACATACTTAAAAAATAAATATAATGGCCAATGAAGTTATGTTTAGGGATTGCCACAACTTTATTCAGAATTGTTTAACAGTCAACGACACCCCTATGGAAGGAAGCTCTCAACGTCACATAAAGTCCTTGATGCTTGACTTGTTTATAAAATTTGAAAAGTTTTTTCTTGCATCTCAACTCTGGTTTTATGTCCCAGCTGGCCTACATGTGGGGGGGGGGCTGCCCAACAGCCTTTCATTCCCTCTATTCTTGCTTTGAGCTATGCCTTCATCTGCATCAAGGACTGGTCAGGGGAAAAATCAAGTTTATGATTAAGGCTTAGTGATTAAGAATGGGCTGGATTGTACCTGATTATGATCTCAGGTCATAAATCATCGCAATCAGTGGACTATTAACTATGCATGGTATAAATATGAGCAGTATAGCTTAAGTCCCTCCTAAGTCGTAACCTTTACAAAGCAACAAAATAATTTATTCATATGATTAGGTTGGTTCCATTAGATTTAATGAATAAGTCAATTTTAGTTTGTACTTTTTTAAAACTTGAATCCTTTATGGTGTCACGTGTGTTTCTGTCAGCTGTATACCTACCTGTATTTCTCCACTAAATGAGCTAAACCATGATATTTTATGGTGGTCCCATTTCATATTGGCAAGACATGAAAAATCAAAGCCTGTCCATAAAACATGAGTTGGTAGTATTATTTAAATAAACGATTAACAAAATAAAAGGCTGTATTTATGAGTAGGTATATGGATGTTTACCACTTAAAAGAAATACATGCAATGGCAAGCAATAGGTAATTTTTATTTAGTTTTAAACTTCAAATATTAAGTCATTAATTGCTGCCATTAACACCGTGTTAGCATCTTTAAATCAACAGTGGTTTTTTAGAGGCATGAAAATTTTTATGGCAGTTCCATTTGATTACCTGATAATAGGTACAAATAGTACAAAAATTAAGGGGTAAGAAAAAATTTTAATTTTCTATGTTCTGATTTATAATACATTCATTCTTAAGTGAACTGTAGTTACTGTTTCAAAACTTTCATTAAAGTTTATTTTGTATTCAAAATCTCATTTTCATTTAGCGGAAAAGTTTTTTTCACATGACAATTTTCCTTTATCTCCACAATAAATAAAAAAAATAAATAAAAAGCTTACTTATAGAATATATAGAGGAGTCATTTATTGATCAATTATCTGTATCAAAAGTTTAATATATGTTATGTGTTAATGCTTTAGGAAACGGTCATTACATTTATTAAAGCTGTTAAATCGTTTTCTGATCAATATGGAGATAATATGGAAAGAAACAATAATTTCATGGGTATATAGTGGAAAGAGATTGTTTGAATAGTCTTAGAGTGGGTAAGGAATATCTTTTATTTTGCGAAACGTATTAATTTCATGTTACAGATTGATCTAACATTAGGCAGATAAATCGGCAGATTAGGAGTACAGGCAGGACTGAATAGTAAGCAGTCAGAAGTAGTCAGGTCCATAGGGAGTGGATAGTAGGTTTGGAACCTATGATAACGTATGTTTATGTTACAGAGATTTAATTCAGTACAATGACTTTGGACGCAGAAATAATTACGTCAATTCTTCTTGGATTTTAAGAGAAGTAGTTAAGAAATTTGAATGATGGAAGAAGAAATACAATGGTTTGACATCGGCAAGGAAATAATTAGACATGTATCAAATTCGGTCGTGGTTTAGATTGGCATAGTACCAAAATATAGTTAAGAGGAAAGAATATCCTTCACAACTATTCTGGATATAAGGTATATGGAACGGAAGAACTTATTTAAAACAAGGACGATTTGGGGTCAGCAAGATATAACGGACTAGAACCATCATAGATCGCTATTAAAGAAGGACCCATTCACTAATTTGTATATACAGATACGGAATGATGTATCGTGACGAATGCTATTGTGAACTGGGGGAAACAGAGTATAGTGAATGATATTGTGATAATTGATGGTTCTGTAGGTCCACTTCGCTGGTTGATAGTTGGTGCAATTTGAGTAAAACAATCTGGTCGGAAGCCTGCTTGAAATGGTTCGAGAACGCTTGAGATTTGATTGAACTAATCGTACAGGGAAAGCTAAGGAGACCGATCAACTCATAAGCAACGCAGTGGCGTAGAGACTAAGTATAAAAAAAAAAAAACGGCCTCTACGGAAACAGACTCCGATGACTTCCAAGAAATGGAGCTTTAGCCATCAGCTGATAATGCTGCTGGTCAAGGTAATTACTATCTTCACCCTCCCAAGATTGAGAGGTAGTGCCACGGACTACATGACCACCACCGAGGACCAGGCGATTACCATTGTCTAGTTAAGATCCATGCAGAATTCTTAACCACACCTACTCCCACTCTGGTGGAACGGTCTCCTCTCCCTAAGCGTCCACTTCACATTCAACCCACTTGCTATGCAATTGATTACTTAAGTTAGTTAATTAACTTCCTCCCACTATAACTCATGTGTGAACCCTACCTATCAACTAGTTTAGGTTTTAATTTATTATTTTAAATCTTAACCCTTTTCTTGGTTTAAAAGTTACTCCTCAAGTTGCAATTCTATGTGTATAAGGAGCTCATTTCAGTCCATATATACATACATATTTTGTTTCAAATAAATTATTTAAGAAGAGTGCATGGGTTGGGAATATTATTTAGATAATTGATAATGGCGTTGGTGTAGAAGATGGAGTTACTATCATGACCTGTGGCCTTGGGACGCAATTCAACGAGAATTAGATTAGTGGCAAGCCTATGGGAGAACAATAAAATATTAGCGTCGAAACTATTGTTTTTAAGCGTACAGAAAGATATTAGTACTTGTGTGGATGCTTAGGATGGTAAATGGAATCTGAATTTGTCAAGCAATATGTAACATGTCGGGAGGTTCATACCGAAGAGAGTTTTTGGTGCGAAGATTAGAAACAGACGGGGTTGATGAAAATGTTTTTGAGTTAAAGGAATGAAACGATTGCAAATTTTAGCTAACAATTTATTTACAACAAATTACACAAATAACAGATTGTAGAGAGAAATTATAGATTTAACCGTAGAGTGGAGCGACTGGAGCATGGGCAGCTGGAGCGTCCTTGTGGACATTAGCGTTGAATCCGTTGAGTGGGTCAGCGGTGTAGTCTACGGTCCTGATGGAACCGTCGGGTTCGGCGAGGGAGTAAGTTCCCTGTACGATGTCTCCGTCACGGGACTCGGACTGGCTCTTGGAGTCTCCGGTAAGAGGATCCTGGACCTGGTAAGAGTAGGAGTACGATGGGTGTGGGTCGTACTCGTCAGCGACAGCGACTGGAGCGTGGGCGAGCAGCTGACCGTAGGCAACTGCGACCACAGCAGCGAATGCGATGACGTACTGAAACAAAGGAATTTGTTATAGCAGGAAGTAATGTTTGTTTTTGCTGTTCTTATTTAAGTATTTGATTTATTCATAGTAATTTACTACAAAAACATATATTAAGATTTTTACTGATATTTCTTAACACCTAAATATTAACCTTTTTTTTAGCATTCCTCAATTACTTGTTTATTTTAAAAGTATATTATAAACAAATATCAATCAAACATCATCAAAAATTAAAATCAACTTTTCAGTCTCTCTCACAATGTCAGAGTTATTAATTTTTACTTCGAGCTGTATTAGGCCTTTGACATTAACATACTATGAACTGAAGTTTAGTAGAACTATGCTTAATTTGTGTCTTCTACATTTAATATATCCTTTTAATTTTTTGTTCTTTTCACACTGTTACCTACGTTATTAAACATGTTGGAAACAGGGGATCATTTTGATAACAACCTCATGTATTTTCAAATCCATAATAATCAAATAATTAAATAAATTTATTAAACTTATATTATGACTTATTTTGTACCCTTAGTGGTAGGATGTAAGAGAATTTTCCCCTAAATCTGCACTGAATGACCTTATGAAAAAGGTTAAATCCAAAATTTAAATTTGGTGGTTAAATTCAAAACTTTTTATAAATTTAACAATTATCGATTGACGAAATCAACACTTTTTCTGGGAATATGCTAACATAGTTACCTTAGAGACCATGTTGTTTACTGTTGGATCACAGGTATCAAGGATCGAGTCAATGATGACAACTGGTCGCTGGCAGAGGGATTATATACCCAACAGTTTGCAACACATCCCACCTTTTCTATTTAAGTATAACTGGTCTTTCAGGTGGCTTGCTAATTTTATTTATCAAAAACAAACTCCGTAATTTAACATTTGATCTTTGGAATATTATTTTGGAATATACCACTACAAAATAGATTATTCTTTATATATAATTCCTATTTAACACATTGAAATACAGTGTAATTATCAGAAAGAGGTAAAGACTTTTTCGAAGCTGTTTATAGTATTGATTTAAAAAAAAATAGTTTGGCGGTAAACAAGAAACTTAAAAAATGTAAACTAAAATATATTTTGACTCACCTGACTACATTTGACGGTGGGTTGATGGATGGTTTATGTGTTAGAATTGAAACATTGAAAGTCTTATGAGTACTTATGAGTAGAACACAAGTACTTTTCATAAGATGTCCATTTTGGCACAATATTATTGCATTATATTCAGCGAGAATGTAGCTAAATAAGTATTTCTGCGTTTCCCCCACCATATTAAAATATGTGTTTCTTTCTAAATATTATTGTTGTACATAAACATAGGTCAGACCAAGCCAAAGAACCAAAAACTAATCGTATTTCAAGGCAGATGACGCTGATGAATGAAAATAGTTTTAAAAAATACAAAACATATTTATGAGGGAAGCATTTCACAATTAAAGGCTTCGGTGTGTTTGTGAAAATACAAAAATAGTAACAGTTTTGATAACATTTTGTAACAATAGTCCAGTAAAACCATAATACAATAGATATTATCAATAGGGGCTTCTAGACAATGAAGTACTCTTCTTAATATGATCAGAAAATATTTTTATTTTTTTTTAAATAAAAGTACATAATTGATTAATAATCTTAATTATTAATTTTATTAAAGCTGCTTTTAGTTTAATACTTCTGTTGTATCGTGTAGTAAATTAATGCCACAAATCCACCAACATATAACCGATCTTCTCGATATTATAGAAAAATGTTTTATACCAGCTAATTTATAAATTGATTACACTTATTAATTTTTCATAAAGACAGCTACTTTTTATCATTTTGAATGATATCGCACATATTTTTTGTCTCTATTTTATGCAGGGGCTCACAAAGACCATCACTGACACAACAATTGAAACTAAATGGTATTTTACTTTTGAAAATACTTAGAAGACCCTAAAAAAAGTCGTTTCATTTGGTTATTACTTTAAACTTGACTTTTTATTTAATTCTATTTTGTTGTGTTGATGAATACTAATATCCGCGTATTGGACGAAATGTGAACATACATAACATAATACCAAAGCCCCGTCATTGTTATAGTTTAGCTGCTTATTTAACATCATGATATGTGACAACATAATTGGTTTCAGATTAAAGTTAAAATGATTCTGTTTGGTCCCAGGTACTGGAACTCACGGCTGAAAAGTTACTGCAGGGTCTGTGAGAGCTTGTATTTGATACTGGGATATTGCAAGCCAGGAGGTATACTGTTATGAGAGGCACCCACTAAAAATAAGAAGCATCCAGTAGAAACCCTAAAAACTATTATCTAAATTACATGATTGTTACAAATATTCCTTGAAATTTATACACAAGGTTTTTTACATTATTCTTATGGATTTAATGTATAATGATGAAACGTAAGCGTTACATGGTTACGAATAAATTACGGAAAAGTATATGTACCATAAAATATACAGTTACACTATACGTATCACATCTTTAAACAGAAACTTACGGAATATGATATCTTTAGACTTTATTAAAGCGTTTGATTTCGTTCATCATATGGCGATGAATCATCTCTACTAGATAATTGAAGGGACTTCCCACCTTACTGGACGCCACCGACATCCTCAATACTAAAACTAATTGGAGTGGTACAAGGCTTAGTTATATGCCCTATTCTCTAGTCACTTTGCATTTATTTTTCTTTGCAGCCAATACAAACACGCCATACTTTCAAAAAATCATCTTCGTTAGTATTTCCTTTCTTTCTATCTTCTTATACTTGGGCTATGTTTTCATACTTATTAACATACATTTAGTTTATTGTATTGTATATTTGTAATACACTGAGTAGATAAAAATCCTTTTTTAATGTTTCCCATGTAATACAATAATTAAAAAGGGGGATTTTGATATTAGCTGTTGATGAAAGAAATTATCCATTAATCTGCCACCAACCTATATTGTTTTTTAAGTTTTGTAGAAAATATATTTATGATTTTTACCGGTACAATTTCATTTCTAACTCTTTTTTAAACCACAAGCTGGAGAATTAAAACAAAATTCGTTACTTAACACTCAGAAGATTCAGTAATAAATAATGTAATTGTCAAAATATCTTAATAAAACGCCTAATTAGTGGAATTTTTTTATTAACATGTTTCATATTGGTTTTATGTTTTTTCATTCATTTTAACTCTCTCTCCCCGCACTGACATTTTTAAACATTTTACAGGCCGTTAAACAGGCATAGTTGTCATTTTCAATTTCTAATGGCTGTTAACCTCCGTCTTCTTCATGGGTGAAACGCTCTTTGAATGCAATAGTATGATATTGACTATTTATTTAAAGGAATCATGAGTTCAACGTAATTGCTATAGGGTCAGTAAGGAATAGTCCAAATGGGGTATTTCAAATAGAACCATTCCTTGAGCATTGATGTCTTCAAAAATTTAGCTTCGAGTGGCAAATTTATGTTTGGGGAACTACGTAATTATTGAGGCTGCGGTGACATCACAGCCCATGTCCTGCTGGGCCGCCTTTAGGTCTTCAGGAGAAAGCTTGATGATGAAAAGGTTGATGACAGGTCGAAGTATATAAACCACTCCTTCGACCCATACTAGCAACAGTCTTCCGAATCACCATGGACTATCACCTTGTAAGTATCACCGTCTCAACGCTGTATTCATCATTACTTGTTAGTGTCAGGGTACGACATCAGGTGGACGAACTTCAATATATTTGTTACTTTTGGAACTGGCTGTATGAATAGTGAGTGTGCTTTCAGTGCTTTAACGTCCTGCGCACTCCTCTGTCACTTACAATATACTGTAAAGTACCCACATTTTTTTTATGCAGTTTTTATGACGGTGTTTTAACATAATGAATTAAAGTTTCTGCAAACGACGCTCTCATTAATAAGTATGCACTGATAGTGTCAAATCATCAAATACTAACGAAACCCAATTTTACTTCAAGCTCATTGTTTAACTTACTTTAGATAATTATACTCAATAATGAAATTAAATAAAACAAAAATCAAAGATTATTAACTAAAATAACTACGAAGAAAAGGCCGAATTACGTGTTCGTATTTCTATTTTTATTGCTCAAAAAGGTTTTACACTGACTTATATTTTATAACAAAGTGTTTTGAAGAAAAGTACGGAGTAGGTTTTTTAATAAATAACTAATTAATGAACTTGGGTGGCCTGCCATTTGAAGTTTATTTGTTTTCTGTGGGCTTTATCAGTAGTATACACGTATTTTGAAGCCAGTTCATAATTCATGAGAAAACAACTTATAATCAAATATTGAGTAATCATTTAAAAAATGCTAAACCTATGGACCAACACAAGTAATGAAAAGTATTTCGACAACATTAAAGACCCAATGACGCAATCTGCTTTGATACACAACAAACCCATTCTGTTTCAGTTGGCACTTGTCTTGGTCGCTCTTACGGCAACATGCAATGCTGCACCGCAAGTGCTAGTGGGCCAGTCAACCCTTGCCTATGCTAGACCAGCTTCTGCCTTCGCAGCTCCAACGAGGTTCATCGGCCAAGCACCTGCAATCTTCGCTCCGTCTCCGATAGCTATAGCTCGACCTCCGATCCCCGTTGCCGCGGCACCAGTAGCTATAGCCCGACCTCCCATCGCAGCCCCGACCTACGACACATTCGATCCCCATCCGACCTACTCGTTTAGCTACTCTGTTAACGACCCGACCACCGGAGACACTCACAGCCAGTCAGAGTCCCGCGATGGAGATATCGTCCGGGGAACTTACTCCCTGGTCGAGCCCGATGGATCAATTAGAACAGTGGACTACACCGCTGATGATGTCAACGGGTTCAACGCGAACGTCCACAAGGATTCCCCAGCCGGCCATCCAGTTGCAATCGCCCGCCCTCCGATCGCCATAGCTTCGGCTCCGATCGCTGTAGCTCGCCCTCCAATCGCCGTTGCTGCACCTCCAGTCGCTATTGCACGTCCTCCATACACCATTGCATCTTCTCCAATAGCAATAGCTCGACCTCCTATAGCTACCATCGCACAACCAGCATATGCAGTGTCTCGGCCGTATGCAATTGGAGCTTCTTACGCTACACCTGCATTATTACATCACTGAACCCTAATTTAGTTTTTAGCTTAAGTTATTTATGAGTACAAATCTCTTTTGTAAAAAAATCAAAAATTTTCTACTTAAATATGTTGATGTATATTTATTTTATCCTCCAATCCTATTGAAAGAAATATTAATAACATATGGTGCTACATAATCACTATTAATTGGTTAGCTATGCTAAAACTAGTATAATTTCTAGGTGAAATATTTTGTAAAATTGGTGTAAAAGCGTTTTTTGCCTTAATCTTCAATATTATTTGTTAGACTATTACCAAACATTCATATACTCCAAATTACAATACATAATGTAAGAAAAACTTAGGTTGAATTTGTGATTTTACTCTCTTACGCCATCTGTGGTGAATGTGTTAAAACAACTTCTACTACCAGCCAGTAAATTCACGTCCTCTTTAAAATGCTCTATGGAGTAAAAGATGTCCTGGCTCTACAGGGAGAGTGTTTACAATTCATTTTTGTATGGGCTAAGAAAAAAAATAAAAATAATAAATTAAGTGTATTTCTTATGTTTAAAGATGCATTAGAGGTCCATTAATCAAAATGATAGAATAACTAAAATTGGTTGCATTGTATGTATGGCTTAGTGTAGCATGGTGTACAGACGGTAGGTTACACAACCGGGAGGGCAATATGTAATTTGCTAGTAGTCCCAAGAAATACATGGATTTTTTAACCCAAAAAGGGAATTATATTTTGTACTATATTCTCCCTTGAATTCCGTTCAATTACCTAAGCTTTGAACAAAATTTAAACACACAGTGAATTTTCTGAATAAAAACCACCTTTTCTAACGAAAAAAAATCTCAAAGGCATTGAAAAATAGGTTATAAAGAAATAAACCATCTGAAACAATTAAAAAACCCGACGAGATATAATAATTATATATATATATATATATATGTAAGACAATTATTGAAGGTGGGATGAATAAACTGAAATCGGTTTCTCTGTAAACAAAGTTAGCAATTTTATTCACTATATAATATATTATAACAATTATTAATATTGATTTACACAATCTTACCTGTAAACAAAGAAACGACAATTACAGTTTATAACTATCAATTCTCTATTCACACTATTTTATTTTACACACTATTTACATGTTCTGTTACCTCACATAACCTTCTCTATCTGATAACTGCTGCTCCATCTGGTGGCAGCCAGTGGAAGTAGCACGGCAAATTCAAATTAAAGAGAGAACACTTTCATTACATATATATATATAGTTTAGCAACTATCAGATATACTACTTCAAAATTTTAATTTTAATTATTTGAGGGCTTCTTTCTAGTATTTTGGCTTATATAGAATTAATGCGCTACTAGCAGCTGAACTAGCAAGTGACCTTTCTGTAGCTTTACAAGTCAGTCAAAAAAGGAAGTACTTATAAAGTTTGCATAATCTTTGTTCTACTAACGTAAAACATCTTTATGCATAAGGTAGGTTCATGGGTCTTGTTAAAAACGGATTATTAATTTATATCAATAGTATTTAATTATTTGTCTGTTGATTTATTATTTTAATGTTAATATTTTATTTTGTTTAAATGCTAAGTATCTACCTCCAATCACCTATCATAAACCCATTAGTCTTTTAGAATCACTTACCATGGCTCCTGCCTGAGCACCATTCCCCTCGTCATATCCAAATACCGACCGTCTAAAAATCAATCTTTTTCTTTTTATCTATCTTTATTGTGTATACTCCAAGGTGCCAAAGCTAGATGTTTTAAACCCTTGTATTAGAATTTGTTTTACCCTAGTTTCTTAACTGTTGATTAGGTAACAATATGTTCAACTCTTCGGAAAGCTGCCCATCTTTGCAAAAAATACAAGTACCTCTGCTGCATTATCTAAGGTAGTTTTGCTTTACATAAGGATTTGGATAATTATTTTTCTCCTTCCCCTCAGCTCGAGAGTTGACAATCCCACAGGTGATTCCGGGTGAAATCTGTCAATTTTATGCATATTTATTGTAAATGTTGCATAATACTGAGAGCCTGAATGAAATAATTTTTGTCCCTATCGATTATTTTACACAAGTATTTATAGCCCTAGTATGGCAACGTGTAATTATTCCCTAAAGTGATTTTCATCGAATTAAAATTTATAATGCTTTACTATACTCCCATAAAAACAACATCTATTTTAATACAGCGGTAAAAAAAAAACTCAAACTACAGGTATATCTTTAATCCAGCTTAGCTTAGCCTTTGTTATAACTAAACTTCAGAAACTAGAACAATGACACAAAAGTAGAGTAATGTAGTTTGATATTTTTAGCAGCGTCAGTTTAAAATCAGCAGGCATTATTCCCTGCATAGTACAGAATAAATCATTTTGTTTATGACATTGATTAACTTTTGTAAACTAAAACTCGCTTCGTTAACTAATTTTAATTAGGTTACTAGGTACTCGAATTGTCTCGATGCGATGATAAACAAGAGACGTTTGGGAAAGAAAAAAAAAGTTTTCACCTTCATAACAGACTAGTATGGTAGAATTTTTTTTCCCACACTCTAGTGTCATCTCGGACGATTTATTTATTTAGTAGTCTGCGTGTAATCTTGTAGTAGTTGTGAGTTACTAGGGGTGTGTCCCTTCCTTTCCCGTGAAAAAGGATTCCAATGTCAAAGACATTTGCTTTCGACAGATGAAAAGCCAGTACGGCTCGTGAACCCCTTTTCACGACATATTTAAGTTTGTTAAAAAATTTTCAAATGGTTCATGATGGAGTGGAATAATAAAGTTATATTGGAGTTTTCTACTAGGGAGAACCCATTATATGGAATCCACAACATAAGGACATAAAGATAGGAACCAGGTGTACGATGCTTGGAAACGTATTCAAAATAATATTAGTGTGCAGTTTTTTCGAAAGTGCATAAAATGAAGGTTGAACATATGATCGTAACTTTCAAGAAATAGGCGATGAAAGTAAAAACAGTAGAAGCAATAAGGCTGGCTTATTTTAAAATAAAATTTGGATTTTACATATATTTTATTAGGTTCAATGTTATATTTAGGTAGATTATGATTACCTTCTACGATTTTGATTTATTGACATTACATAAGCCGCTGCGGCACCCGCTACTTTTGTTCGCTTTCCGATTGATAAACTTCTCTTATTTGGAACAACAAAACAAACGTATCTAAAGAACACAAGTCTGGCAATGGGTTATTGACGAGAAGGACCACTGGATATTTTCCAAACGCGTCGTGGAAACGGTTCCCTGTCCGGGCCACAGCTCTGGGAGTACGAAGCTCGAGCACCTCAAGGCTTGCACCATTCAACGCGTCATTGGAACAATGCTTGAGCCTCCCTCCCTAGCACGCCCTACTAGTTTATGACCCTCAGTTCTTAGTTCTCTTTTCCGGTACTGGTCATCATATTTTGTTGGGACATGTTTATTTTTTAAACACTTTACTTCTAGTAGTTTGGCGTCTGGTTGACCAGGAAAATTTATCATCCAAGTCTCGCGCGCATATTTTAGCAAAGGTCGTAGCAATGTCTGACATATGCTAATCTTTGATTTCTAGAAATGCGTACAGAATACATTAGATAGGGAAACTGGGCTGCGTGATACTTATTAACAACACTGAGTCTTACACTAATGTTGCCTGTATTAAACTACCTCCATTCGTTTGATCCCATGATTCATTTTAGTCCTATACTATGTTCTTTACCATTTAATAATTTAAAGAATTATTCGAAATCGGAATAAACTTTATATTATATCCATAATGAAACAGTAATATTGAAATACTTAAATAACTTGTCAATGACATGTAACATTCATTGTACTACTTTTACACCAACAATTATAACATAGTTTGTTTGAAAATCCAATAATAATTCACACACTCGTTGTAATTTTCTTAGCTCAAACCTTACTGAAAATCGAAAATAGGTTATGAATATAGGACACATTTCGATCATATTTAACACAGCCTTCCCACAAACTGGCCACAATAAAGTTACTATTATATCTCTGTGAAATCGATTCAAAGGAAGAAATATTTTCATACAAATTACTACACTTTGGAGGGATAAAAATGAAAGCACAAAATATAGGGTATAAGACAATTATTACAATCACAACAACTTTATTATGATAAAATTACAATCTGCCTCATTGAGTAATAAGTAATTGCGATAATTGATCTCATTCATACTATATTTACCATTTTCATTCACTAGCTCATTCATACAGTATTTAAAAACAGCCCCGAGACTTCCCAAATCCACATTCCTGACGCGATAGAGTAAGCGGAGTCTTGGGAAGTCCCCCACGCTCTTCCGTCAGCCGCGTCACTGGATGCGAGCCAGTGGAGGCTGACCAAGAGCACAAGAGCCACAGATGCTCAGGACATGATTGGAGTAACTGGCCATTGCCAGGACCCCCGCTGTCACGCGTTTATAGCAGGTCACGAAGCCACTGCCGTTTCAGTCTCCGAGGAGGAGGTTATAGGGATGAGTGGCGCAGTGCAATGACTGTGCTGCAGGATTAGGGTGGTTGGAAAGGCTACTGTGGAATTTCATAAACTTGGAAGGGATGAGTTCTAGAATGTAGGGTATATTAAGGTCGTTAAGAAGGGTTTTATTGCTGGCATAATAAGGGCCATGTACTATTGTTCTCAGGACTTTTGATTGAAAGGATTGGATACGCTTGATGTTCGACTTTTTTGCTGTCCCCCATAGATGTCCAGATTGGTTTAAGTATAACTTTGTAGATTAGTAGTTTATTTTCTATTGAGAGATGGGATGTCCTTTGAAGTAGTCTGTACAGTTGTCCAAAGCGTCTGTTTAGTTCTTGTCTTTTTAGTCTCGTATGTGGGTTCCAGGTAAGTCCATATTTATACAAAACCTTTATTCATATATTGTAATACTGATTATAGTTGTATATGTTATATATTACATGCTTACATATATGTATAAAAATATCATGCATAGGTATAACCATAAAATAGACTGTGATATGTAAAGAATAACGCATATTTATTATTAAAAATTACTGACCATAGTAGCTTTAAATAAAGAGAAAAAAAAAAAAAATTAAACCCATACACAAAAGTAAAAATGTAGAAATATTCAAAATTATGTCCCACCAGTAACCAAAAGGTGCTTTTCAATAAAGAAACATTGATGGGACCGAGGATGCCGGAACGTATAGATATTTTTTGGTAATGGTACCTATGAGCAAATATTTATTTTTTTCACCAATATCCTAGTATGCTGTCGTAAAAAATTTCTGTCGTCAGAAAAAGTTGGAAGGAAGGTGCTAGGACCCAGTGGAATGTCAGCAGTATAACAGTATATACGTTAGGTCCGTGGAAGCTGCCACAGGAGCTCCTGTCTGTATGGGATAATAGTTGGAATACTCTGAACCACAATGGACCCTAAATAACCGGTTTAACAAATTGAAGGATTAGATAAAAGGTCTGTGGTAAAGACATTTTTAGCTTGTAAAGCAAACCTGCGCGCCATAGCCGGTAAAAAGCCTGAGCTACGTCCAAGAAGGTGCCCCTGTAATGCTGTAATTGATTATTACCCAACAAGCTGACGTAAATATAATAAATGAAAAAATATTATTCTAGGACACATTCGCCACAAATAACGCAAAGCTGATAAAAAAAAAAGTAATATAAATTATCCTTATGGGGCTAACTAATTTAAAATAATAGCCGTGTATAAACGTGTGGTTCATTAAATGAGCCAAAATACAAAAAGTTGAATAAAACATTACTGAATAGAAGAGAATGAGATTTTCTAAATTGAAAGTTTGCTGACAGTATAAAAGAAATTTGGAATAGATAGTAAATAATTTAAAATAATAATAATATTATTAAAATCCCATTTGTGGGTAAGATAAGTGTTACTTGTGTAGAATTAAGGTAGAATCTATACAGCATGTGACTTCAGGCTGTCAGGCCTGGGAGTCATAGGAGAACCTGCAAAGACAAAACATAGCCTCAAAAACTATTCATCGAGTCTGATGTTATAATGAATATAATATTGAATATTTAAGGTAACGCTGAACGGCTGACAATGGTATGCATTAAGCAAATAAGTACCCCCCGCCCGCCATTGCATATTCGGGACAAACTCAAGCAGACAGTTGTGAATGCTGAGCAAATAAATTAACGGTTCCCGGTGAAAGGGGTCCCAGAACAGAAGGAAAGTTCGGCACCAAGTTACGGATTACTAACTTAGCTATTGTCGTATAGATAGCAAGTTGGACTATTTCGGAAACCTCCCGAAATTACTTCGTTACTTAGGGAATCCTCTTGCTCTAATCCATTAACATTCCCTCCTCTGAAGCCGTACTTGCTATTAATCAAGTCCTCGCGTTCTATGGCAATGGTAACGGTTCGCCGTATTGCTGATGTTATTAAAAAAAAAACTTTCCCTGAATTAAACCCCGCTATTATTTATTGCTTATTAACTATAATTATATATCATTCATTGATGTTCATTTTATACTTTTGAACTTCTTTGTAGACTGTAGTCGCTTTAAATTGAAACTAAATTTATCTATTTTATGCCATCCCGAATAGTGTAATAGATTATGCCTTGTATTGCCGTAACAGATAATCCAATTTCCGCACAAATACATGCATGGTTTCTTGAACACAAATCTTGAGTCGTCATACTCAATTAGCCTTTTGCTTTTCATTCATATTGTATTTTTGTTATTCCTAATTTTTTACTCTTGATTCCTCAATTCGATAAGAAAAAAAAGACCACTATCATGGAGATAGGGCTTCAATATTTTTTTCTGTAAAACCATATAGTAATTTGGGCCACTGCATAAAGAGAATAGAACTTCCTCTCATTTATATTTAGAATGAATAGTGACATTACAGATTCATAAATTCTAGTTCGATACAAAAACATGATACATTATACGTAAATGTATTATCTTTTCATTAATATATGTTATGCTGTCTTCCCTCAGCGCCACTCTCTTACCTTTATCCACTAAGAAGTGTAAGAACTACGTACCACCTATAGCATTGTTGGCAAATAACATACTCATTTAAACTAAATTAATATCAATTATACCAAGAGGAACATAGGCTAATAACTTACTAACGTAAACCTTCACGCCAATTTATTATGAATTGTGCTAATTTATCATTAATATAAAACGTTACAAATTAAGGAGCCAGGGAAAACCGAATTGTCTTTTTATAAGCTAAGCAACATCTCACTTAGTTAATGCAGGCAAGTCTCATGCAAAGTGAATCTTACACAACCACTGCATTATGCATTGATAACATAAGGCTTTGGTATTTATTTTTGTTTATTGAATTTGCATTAACGAACACGAACGAACGATCGGCTGAAGTCATTGAGGTCTCTGATTTGGATCTGTGTGTGTGTAAATTATAAAGTGTTCTAGTATAGTCTAGATTAATTACCTCTAATACGGAGCTTGTTCGGAATGCACCAGTTGTAGCATGATGAACATCTACAGTAGTAGCTAGCATAGCTAGTCGAGATTTTTTAGCTTGCCCGTATACAATGCTCCCCTAATCTAGCTTAGAACAGACTACTGCTTACTTATTTTAATATTAAAGGTCTGTCAACTCCTCGTGTTGTTCTACTAGGCATACTGAGGATCCTCCATGTATTTTCATTGTGAGATTCATCACACTAGTCTTGATTTCATTCGTATATCTTTACCTACTCGTCCAATTTCTTAGATAGAAAGCAAGATACTATTTAGCGATCGTTTCTAGACCTAACCAACCCAGTGTTTAACACTATGACCCCACCACCCCTCCCACATCGATGGCAACTGACTGTTGGAGAAAAATTAGGCTAGGAATTAGTATGTAGGTTAGTTTTAAGGTTGATCAAAAAGGTGAGCCCCATCACTTTTATTAGTCAGTTTAGTCCAGTCACGTATAATGTATATCATTATACTTGTTTATTCCATTATATAATTTTTATAAAATAACAAAACCTGTATATAATGTAGCAATGCTACAGGAAATACAAAAATAATTTGTAAATAGATTCGCCTGAGGATCTATAATTATATATAATTATCTGTAAGTTTAAAGGGGCGATAAAAGAAAAAAAAATCTAGATTTAGTAATGACGAATCCTGCTAATTGTCAAATTAAACATAATAACCAAAATTTGATCTAGCACCCTCTCAACATTTAGCAAGAAGTAGAAACTCGTACCATAGTATTTCGTATTCAAGTTTCTACAAAAGTTGTTATCAAGGTAGCCTTGATTAGAATTCTTATCATAACGTTTCATGATCATTTCGGACTTGCCAAAGACCCTGGTTGACGAGAAATTTTGAAAAAAAAGGGCGTAACTTGCCTGAAGGTCGGGAGCCAAATCCAGTATATAAATGCTGTCTGGACTCCTTGTCACCAAGTTCTACAATGGCTTTCAAGGTGAGTAGACCTCTAAGCATCTTCTGCTTCTTCTACATGCATTTTCTTAAAATGTTTATTAATTCAATTGACGTTAAAGTGTCATTAAACGTCGATAGCTTAGACACTTAGGTAAAGGTTTGAATTAAATATCAACCATGGGATAAAGTTAGTAACTTTTGTATTTTTCAATATGCTTTCCCATAACTTTGTCTTGTCATACTTTTGTGAACCACTCGTATTGCTACTTATAACTTTAACATTTGTTAGTCGTTTGGCGTAAATAAATAGGGCATTAAAAGTACAATGCAAAACAAAACAACAGTTTTCTCAATGTGACCATGGATAGTAGGAGGAAGCCTAGGCTAAAGTATTTTTTTCTGTACCAGTAAGCTTAGTAACACAAGTAATCATGACGGTATATCATAAAAAAATCGATAGCTTATTTAATTTAAAAATTTTAGAGTTTAATGTTTAAACTAAAAGGGTATAATTCAATAAATACATACTCGTTACTAAAACTACGTAGTTCATAAGCCTATGTTTCACTTTTTCCAACAAACAACGTTCCTATTAATGCTCGATTTTATTAGTACTTAGGAAGCATTTAAACCTCTTTCGAATTCAACCACAAAGTTGCTATACCATTAAATTAATTTCCTATGTTTTAATCTGTACCTGCAGGTAGTAGCTCTGTTCTCCGTCCTCGCTGTGGCCAGCGCCCAGCTGTTGGCTCCAGCCCTCAGGCCTGCATATGGTTTGGCTAGGTCCTATGGTGCTGCACCACTAGCCTATACCAGTGGCTACGGAGCTGCTTCCTTGGCTGCCGCCCCATTATACGCTAACTCCTACGCCGCATCACCACTTTATGCTAGGTCCTTCGCCGCCGCTCCAGTAGCCTCTGTCGCTGCTGCTCCAGTTGCCGTCGCCACTGCTCCAGTTGCTGTCGCAAGGACAGTTGCTGCTGCTCCAGTTGCCGTCGCTGCTGCTCCAGTTGCCATCGCCACTGCTCCAGTTGCTGTCGCAAGGACAGTTGCTGCTGCTCCAGTTGCTGCTATTGCTGCACGCGAAGACGCTGAATACGACCCCAACCCAAGCTACGACTTCTCCTACTCCGTTGATGATCCATCGACTGGAGACTCCAAATCCGCTTCCGAATCCAGACAAGGAGATGTCGTCCAGGGCTCTTACTCCCTCAACGAAGCTGACGGTTCCAGGAGGATTGTAGACTACACCGCTGACCCCGTCAACGGATTCAACGCTGTCATCCACAAGGAAGCCGGAGCCACCGTCGTTGCTTCTCGTGCTGCCCCAGTCGCTGTTGCTGCCGCCCCAGTAATCGCTGCTCGTGCTGCCCCAGTTGCTGTCGCTGCTGCCCCTGTGCTCGCCGCTCGTGCTGCTCCAGTCGCTGTTGCTGCCGCTCCATTATTCGCTGCTCGTGCTGCTCCTCTGGCAGTTGCTGCTGCTCCTTTGGCTGCTGTTGCATCTCCGTTATCCTACAGCGCCGGTGTTCTTCCTCTTTCTGCCCGCCCAGTTCTTCGAGCTTCCGCTTCCGTCCCAGCTTACATTTCCAGCTCCTACTCTTCCCCTTACGCCACCTATGCTTACTAAATATACAAATTGTTTATACGAAGTTGTAAATAAATTGTTTGCCTAAAATTGTTTTCAATATTTATTTTATAACCATATCTCCTAACTTGTTCCTTCTTAGTGATTCGAGATTATTTTCACACCTGATATCTTATGCAATAATAATCTATGTTTAGTCTATCTCGTATCAGGACCAATTACCATCATCATTTCTTCCTATATAAATTTTATAAGAATTTAATATATACATCTCACTACTATTGATGATTAAGTGTATACTGAACCAATATCACAAATAATGGATCCATTCAAAAGGATCATTACTGCAATTTTGAATAATGATTCATTCATGGTTTATTCATTATTGGTGATTTCTTTTTAAATAGTATTAATACATTCAATGAAACCTTATTATTCATCATAGTCTACAAGTGTAAACAGTTAAACCACTTATTATTGTGGATTTCTGGTCATACTTTGCAGCTACATTCTATATCGATCAATTTTGAAATCTGTTGGTGGTTTTAATGTAAAATTAAGAATAGTTTAACATAGACACTTAAGAATAAATACTTGCTAACAATGTGGTCTGAGTTATAAATAATATGACTTAAAAAATCTATAATAGTTTACTAATAATGTAGATATATTTTTACCTCTTAGGAGTTGTTCGAAATACTATTGGGCTAGTAGAAGTAATTATCTTAATGAGCCATGTAAGAATAATTGTATAGAATTGTTCTGATTATGAAAGTAATAAAAACATAGCAATAAGCCATATATTTGTTTCACAACCTACCGTTTACTCATTAATAGGAGAGAAGACTGCTCGATTGAGGATGGACTAGACCAGGATGACCCAGAAAAAAGGAAGCGTAGTCTTGGGAAGCTCCTCCGTCAGCCACGCCACTGGACACTAGCCAGCGGAGACTGCCAAGAGCACGAGAGCCACAGACACACGAGACATAATTGGAGAAACTGGCCATTGCCACGTATTTATATTTATAGCAGGCCACGAGGCCACGGCTGTTTTAGTTTCCGAGGAGGATTGTAGGGATGAGTGGCAGAGTGTAATGATTGTGCTTGGGGATTAGGGTGGTTGGATAGGTTACTATAGAATTTTATGATTTCAAAAGGGAGGAGTTCAAGAATTTAGGGTATATTAAGATAATTGTGAAGGGTTTTGTAGCTGGCGTAATAAGGGTAATTTACAATTATTCTCAGGACTTTTGATTGAAAGGATTGGAAGCGCTTGATGTTCAATTTTATTGCTGTCTCCCATTTCTATAATCTTTATACATTAGTAATTTGTTATCTATCGAAAGATGGGATGTCCTTCGAAGTAGTCTGTACAGTTCAGCATCTGTATTTTTAGCCTTATGCATGGGTTCCATGTCAGTCATTTGCCGACATGGAAGGCTGAATACCCTGTCTCGGATACAGGAAGGGGAAAAGAATTCAAAATAACTAGTGGACAGGACTTGCGGCAGAGGGTAAAGGTAACGTGGGAACATTTTGCTTCATTAACTTTTAACTACCCATTCTTTACATCAATACTCGACCTCATCTAGATGTTTTGAAGGTTTTGGGATGCTATACTGGGGTCTGGGTAGGATGACAGGACTGTTATATCATCTGCAAACGTTGCCGAATAGGTATTGGGAGTAGAGGGTATATCAGCTGTGTTTAGCTTATAGAATATGGGACCTAAGACTATGCCCCTGGGATTCCTGCTTTTATGGGATATCAGTTGGAATATTGCAAACCACAGTTGACTTGTAAGAAGCAGGTCAGTGGTAAATATCTTTTGAGGTAGTAAAGCAAACCTGTGTGCCAAACCCTGTCAAAAGCTACGCCCAGAAAGGAAGTAAGCATTCTGCTGTTTAATTTCAAGGGCTGAGGATATGTGATCAAAAACAAGGCCTTGTTGAGCAGTGGAGTGTTGTAAGTTAAATAATCTTTGTAGAGGAGAGTCTTTTAAAATAAAAGTTTTATTATGAAGTACAAGCAAAACAATGGTAGATACAAATATTAAGAGATCAATTATAACATACTGAGTGGAATGTCTAGGCACAATTGGGGTCCGGGAGTAAAGCTGAGACAAATATGTGTAAGAAAAGGTACGATTCTGGGAAGTAGGGAGGTCTTGGATAGATGCGGTTGCTTACTTAAAAATATCAGGGAACCATCAGTGACTTCCATGAAGTTACAAAGTAGGTATACCGTTCTACTCAAGCCTCTTCTACTTGTTCTTAGCATAACAGAACTTTAGACGGAAATCCAACTGTTAAGTAGCAAAAAGCTTTTTAAGTACAACAATCGAACGTAAATGTTTCAATAGGAGTTTTTTAAGATAATAGCGATTCGGCTAATTGGACGGTAAGATGAGGTGTCATGAGGTGGTTTAGCTTGTTTAGCCGGTTAAGGACAATAATAAATATTTCCCAGAAAAGAGGATTACACTTCGTTTGGATAAATCAATTATAAATGTAGCTTAGGAAGATTATGGATTTAGGACGAAGTTGTAGAAGAATTTGAGGAGTAAGGAGATCAAATCCTGATGATTTTTGGAAAAGTAAGTTTTTTAGAAGATATTATACGGGTATTATTGGAAGTGAAAGAGAAATACTTGATATGAGGAAATCTTTAACAGTTGGGAGATGACAATAGTTTGGACTGTACGAGTGTCGATCAGCAAAATTTAGGGTTTATTGGCACACTGTTCGCTAGTACTGTTTTGGTTGGATTAGGTCTTTGAGATCCTAAGGTAATGGATGTTCGTTACGAATTTTAGATGATGGTGAGGTGGCAATGTCTTCTAAGGCGATGAATGCATTGCATGGTCTTGGTCTTGGGATGGTTTCAGGAACACTTTGTGGTCTTTGTAGATCTCTAAGGAGCAGGTGAATGTGGTACCCATCAACTGGGCCCCTGATAAATAAAGAAAGTGATAGTTTTTGAATTGGTCCTAGGAAAAGGTTTACAATCAAAGCCTATGATCGGAGGAGAGATCATCAGGGTGTGTAAGATAATAGGCTGGTGTTCCTAAACTAAGGTAGACAAAGAGAGCAGGATTTTGGTAGGGAACAAGTGGCCAATTGTTGGCTGTGTCAGGAGGGCTAGTCAAGCAATTTTTCCGCATGAGTGTAGACAGCACTTTCTTGGGTCTTTGTGGATCTTAAACCCCAATACCGGTGCTTTGCATTAATGTCCTTACCCACAAAGAAACTATGTCCAATATTGTCTGGAAAGGAGATGAATTAGGAATGTTTATTAGGAAGCCAATACACCAGTGGGTGAGGGGGGACTTGAAGGTACTGATTGACACTGCAGTGGACTGAATGAAATCAAGTGCTACAAAAGGAACTATGTGATGGGAAATTGAGCTATGGACTATGACAGCGGTACCTGCATGTGCTCTTCCATCTGGATGATCAGTTAGATTAGTCCGGTACTGTCAAACTACGAATGGGCGATTACTTCTAAGTCCTGTTTCAGTAATGAAAGGGACGTCGATGATCTATTCATGAAGTAGTGCTGTCAGTTATATTTTGTGGGTGCGAACACCATTCACATTCCAAAGGAGAACAGCTAAGTGTCTCAAGGGAGTTTCCCCTTTTTTTATGTTAAGTTCATTATTTAAACAGTTTAAAATTTTGCAGCAGGTATTTAAATATAACATGCATTAAAATATTATATTCATCCCGTGCCTGAAATAAGAATGCCTATTAAAAAGGCATCAGATGTATGACTAGTGCAAAAATTGACGAAAATAGTCATGTATCTCCAGACATAATTGACTCTTGTGTTGGATCATGCTCTAGCTCTATAAAAGAAAGGCATTTCCAACTCCTGTTAAAAATCTTCTCAAATAATTCTAAATGTGTTAGCTCTTAAGTTCTTCTCTATAGAAACAGATATTGTTTTTAACCTTTTATTTATAAAAATACAAACAGAAGGTCATTTGATGCATTATCAATTAGTAAGCATATGTGGCGTAAGGAGAAGAGAAGGAGCTGGTGATGTAGGCTGGGACGGCAGCGGCAGAACGGAGGACTGGGGCAGCACGGGCGGCGAGGACTGGAGCGTGGGCAATAGCTACTGGAGCGTGGGCGAAAGCCACTGGAGCGTGAGCGACGGCGAGTGGAGCGGTACGAGCAGCGACGACTGGAGCGTGAGCGACGGCGAGTGGAGCGGTACGAGCAGCGACGACTGGAGCTGGAACAGCGTTAGTGGGGACTCCGTTCACGTTGGCGTTGAATCCGTTGATGGGGTCAGCGGTGTACTCAACGGTCCTGAGAGAACCGTCGGCTTCGACGAGGGAGTAGCTGCCCTTGACGACATCTCCTTGCCTGGACTCGGATGCGCTCTTGGAGTCTCCGGTCTGTGGGTCTTGGACGGAGTAGCTGAAGTCGTAGCTTGGGTTGGGGTCGTATTCTGCGTCTTCACGAGCGGCGACGGCTCCGTAAGCAGCAGGCCTCAGGAGCTGGGCCTGGGCGACGGCTACGAAAGCGAGAACAGCGACAACCTGGAAATCACGAAATCAAATATATTTAATGAGAAATAGTTAAAACAAATTAGTTGTTTTGTCCTCATAGTTTTAATATACCATTCACGCTAAAAAAATAAATATAGTAGGTGATGAGCATATTAATTACAGTGAGAACTCATCATAATCGACAATCCTTTAACCAGAATAAATGAGCACTCTAACCCAATGGCTTTCTAAACCTTAATACCATCACGATAATTAGAAGGAAAATATGTTAACAAAGAATCACATTTCTACCGGCTGACAAAAAGCGGTAATTTTGTAATATTCAAAAATCATTTCTGCAGGAATTTTATTCTGTTTTTAAAACTTGAGGTTTTGAATAAACCAAATTCATATACATTGGCAATCCAATGTTTCCAAGCTTAAAGCTGAGAAATTTGATGAAACAGATTGGATTAAAGCCTGAATATTTTTGTTGACATAACATTTCTTAATTGATATTGGTTACCTGGGCAAAGGTAAACAGCGAAATTATAAATTTTTAGTATAAATGGATAATTTTGTAATCATTATTGTTGTACGTTTTTTTAACATCTTAAAACGTAATAATCGATTTATAATCTCTGCATAAAAATGATTATTCTTTTTGATTCATAATTTTTGTTATTTAGCGGATGAAAAGATGAACGTTATTACGACTATTACGGTTAATGTACATCGAACGAGATAGCATGGTTTATGTTTTTATGATTATGGTTCATATTTATTATTGTTTAATAACTAGGCTAGGTGGCCTATTTAGTTCGAAAACATCGCTGCTAAAAATACCTGAGGTAAAAGACGCTCTAATGAAACTTGAAGATGTACTCACCTTGAAAGCCATTGTGGAACTTGAAGATGTTCTGGCACAGGCTTCCTTTATATACAGGTCCGAATCTCGACCTTGGTGGCACGCCCTTTATTAGCAGCCAACAAGACTTGAGCATCCTCAACCAAATAGCGTTTTCCACCGTCTTGGGGAAAAATAATTATTTTAAAAAAAGCAGTGACATTTTTTACTGAATTTTCAATTACTTTAACACAACTGATTGGAATGGATAATGTGTTTCTGGTCATCTTTTTTAATGTCATTTTATCATTCGGTAATATCTATTTTACTTTTGATTACTCCTCTGGAATGTAGATGATGACTTTTATTTATGCAAACTCTGGTCACTTATATTTTTTTTTTTGTTTTCTTCATTTTCATCAAATTATTTATTTAAAACGTATAAGCTGTCACAGTAAGCGGAATTACTTTCAAGTAAATATCACACCAGTTAATTTGTAAAAAAAAAAAAACGGTAACACAGCCTTAGTAAATTAGCCATAGTAAACACCATAGTAAATTAGCCTTAATCGTGATTAAGCAATAAATCATAAAACTAAGACTTAGTAACTCTTACTACAATTATCCCCCCTTGATCTATATTTCCAATGAATACTTATAAACGCAAACGGAGATCATGATATAGTGAGTCCATAAATATAATACACTTTAATCTAAAAAATGGCAAAAAAAATTATTACTCATTTAATATATGTATTTTCAAGTTTAGAATAGTGGAATATAAGTTAAGGTTCGGACGTCGTAGGCAGCCAGCCTAATCCTTAAGTCATCGGGATGTAAACATCCCGAATGTATTTAGAGAGGCTTTAAAAGCTCAAATAAAAACAGTCTTGTGACAACTCTCGTTCAGTAACTACATTCAACCTCTTTCCTTTTTCTTCTCGTTTTTCGTTGACGATCGTTAACTGGTGCCGAAACCCGGGAGCGGAGTGGGTTCGAGTCATTAACGTGCGAGTTGGTTTTTGTTTTTTTTTTCCTTCTTATTCACTTTCGTGTGATTTAATTAAAGTAGGTAATGGTGGAATTGCGGCCGGCAGCGTTTGAAGTTCCACAGTTACCTAAAGAAACCATGGCTGAAGCCCATGCGAACACACTGGCGTGGATGAAGGTGCGGGCAGTGACGTCACAGGACATGAGGAAAATGATCTCAGACCTCGAAAAATTTTCTGGGGAAATAGGTGAGTTAAATCATTTTCTCAAAGGTGGAGATAGGATTATGGAGAGGATACAAGCCAAGATGGACGAAGGGTTACTCGACCCAGGTGACGCTAAGTCAATAAAGGCAGACCTGGTGTGCAGGGTGAAAAGGAAGGTGCTGAACCTGATACAGGCGGACGAGGAAACCCCGTGGGAGATAGTAAAGACGAGACTGAAAAAAGCATATGGGGGGGGACGATGGACCCCAGAGGAGGATATATTCCAAATGTTTCGAGAAATGAAATCTCCGAGACAGAATAGTGGACAGTATGCTGCAGTCCTGGTTGTCCGCTACAATAAAATAAATGAGAAAATGAGGGAGACAACTAGCGCCGATGAAGTGGAGGGCAGGATGGGATTCCTGTCAACAATCTTAAAGGTACAATTAGCGAAGGAGACGGGAAGGAAGGAAGGGTTCCCTAATGAGCGATCGTTCCTCGAATGTGCCCAGGCGATGATAGATGCTAGCGCAAGGGAAGAAGAAGTAAAAATGAACGAAGATGACAACGATTGGAGCCAGATCCCATATAGGAGAAACAGGACCCCAAAAGCAGTGTGGAGGAGACAGGAAACGCCGTTTGCCGGTAGAGACAGGGGAGCAGCGACAAGAGAGAGAAGATTGGGAGTGACGAGGCCTAGGTACGCACCTCGGAAAGAAGAAAGGAAATGTCATGGTTGTGGAAAGACGGGCCATCTGGTAGCTCAGTGCCCTCGCACTAAGTGCTTTGAGTGTGGGGAAGAAGGACACATAGCAAGACAATGTCCATACTTGTTTCGTAGAAGGGAATTTCACAAAGCAGAACCAATGGAGGTGAACAACCAGGAAATCCGGGAGAGGCGGAGCGCGACACCAAGAGAAATTGGATCATCGGGCGACGAGTCATCAGGGACGTCGGAGACAGACGGAGAGGAGTCGAAGCGCAGCGGGAGCAGACGACGAGAGTGGCAGAAGAATCCCTCGCGCAGATGGGAGCGGCGTACGGAGGCCTGAGGAGAGTGGCAGCAGAGAGGCGACCGCATCCTAAGGTGCAATACAGTGCGGGAAAGGATGTGTGGTTTGCCAATTATCGAGTTCGGGAAGGGGGAGAGGTGCCTCATTGATACTGGCAGCACCAATACAATAATATCTCGTGGTGCGTTAGAGAGGTTGCGTAGAGGAGAGAGGGCACACCAGATCAAGGTATGTAAGTGTAAATTACTTACTCTTGGGGGACCCTGCGAAGTAATGGGAGAAGCGGTCGTGGGGCTGCAAGAATGGGCGAAAGTAATGGGTGACATAAAAGTACACGTCGTGGAAGACATGCCACGGGAATACCAGATAATAGTGGGGTGTGATTTACTGGGAAAAGTAGGCGCGCGCATCGAAAACGAGGGGGAGAACTGGAGGATCAAAATAGGGAAGCGAACCTATCGAAGCCGGGGGGGGCGTAAGGGGCCCTTTAAGGTCATCATAATTCGGGAACATAATCTCGTGACCATCGAGAGTATGACCACCCCAAAGAAGAGGCGAACCGTTCACATTGAACAGTTGAAACTCCCAACACAGGGGGGAGGGTGTTGAATGTGCGTAAGATGGTGTGCCCTCGATCCGATACGGAGCAACTGATCCGGAATCATATGTTTCACATGTTCACATTCACATGTGCTGCTCAGAGAGAGTTTTTGTTTTCATTATTTATATTGTGGATGTTCCATTTTTTTTTTACCTGGCAGCCACCGGGTCCAGGGCGAATGTATTATTTTTTGTTATTATTATTTTTGTTTTATTTCTGTATTATCTCTTTTCTTTGTTTTTTGTGAGGACTATGAATATATTAGACCGTAAACGTGATGTAAGGGATTACAGGCTGTGTGCTGAGTGCGGCGGACCTTGGAGTTTACGAAGAAATATGCGTAAACTGGCAGGGGGGAGTTAAGGTTCG
Organism: Acanthosoma haemorrhoidale; assembly: GCA_930367205.1. Classification (NCBI taxonomy): domain Eukaryota; kingdom Metazoa; phylum Arthropoda; class Insecta; order Hemiptera; family Acanthosomatidae; genus Acanthosoma; species Acanthosoma haemorrhoidale. The sequence continues at coordinate 84,462,718 of OV884012.1, forward strand.
GACGTCGTAGGCAGCCAGCCTAATCCTTAAGTCATCGGGATGTAAACATCCCGAATGTATTTAGAGAGGCTTTAAAAGCTCAAATAAAAACAGTCTTGTGACAACTCTCGTTCAGTAACTACATTCAACCTCTTTCCTTTTTCTTCTCGTTTTTCGTTGACGATCGTTAACTTATATATATACGTATATAATAATTGATATATCTACTAATAATTATATTACATCTTATAAAGAAACTGTGATTCAGTTAATATTTAGCCGTTTTAAATAGTTTCTTTTAAGTCCTAATTTTGAGATGTATTTACATTTATCAGATACCAAATTAGTAATAATTCCCAAAAGATTCCTCAAAAATTTGCTAATAAATTATTTTTCTGCATTAATATATTTCCCAACTTATCATCTTTAACAGTAAAGCAGCCCCAAAATTAACACTTTTAAATAAAAGTGACTTTATACAAACTGTTTATTTTTATTTAGAATACTGTCAAATGGTCATTTTTATTATTAAATAAACCTAGATGCAATAATTCCAATGGTTATTATTATATCACTAATTGATCTTGGATTTGAGTAAAGATGTTCTCTCACACAAGCTCTAAGGCTCCTCTCTGCATTAAATAAGTTTCCCTTAGGATTACCAGTAACGCCCGTAATGGGACTTGAACTGGTAAAAGAATATGTACAGAGTTTGGTAGAGTCCATTACCGATCTAACTGAAGATTATTTATCAAATTACCAACATCAGTAATCAGTAGATGTGTGCAGATCATTTGAGAGATCTATGAGTTAAATTTTTGAAGGTATTATAAACATCATTAAGTTTAACTATTAAACAATATGTGAAAAACAGAAATCAACAACTTTAGGAAAAAATTCTACAGTTCCGTTTACTCTAAAACTATTTATAAGTTTTATAGTGTATTATTGTAAGTTTCATAAACTCCCAAAAAATAAGCTCACCCGCCTCCTTTAGGCACTCCACACCCTATATCCTTCTCATACATCCTTCAAATGGGGGACTCTCTTTAGTTAAAGGCACTCATCAGCCCAAAATAATTTTCCTTAGGCTCAATCCTTGGTAGACTCTCACTACCTTCCTGACTCCATCCGTCTTTGTAGGCATTCCACACCCTATATCCTTCTCATACATCCTTCAAATAGGGGTCTCCCCTTAGTGAAAGGCACTTTTCAGCCAAAAATAATTTTCCTTATTTTTCCCACATTCCTATTTTTATGTTTGAAAGCTTTGAAAAAAAAAAAAAAAAAAACCTTTTATTTTTCCCGCATCCTATTGTTTATAAGTTTGAGAGCTAAGGAAAAAAAAAAAAAAAAAAACGCGTCTGAAGAAGTACCAAGAAAAATGAACCCGGAACTGATAAGGAAGGTTAACACTATAGTTCGAAGTGCACAGTTGAATATGAAGCTCATAAGTAAGCAAATAGCAAGTTATTTACACACCAGCTCTGAGTAGCCAATTCCTTAAGGATGAAATATCTGTTAGTATATTTGTTCTAACACACTGAACTCGAAGTCAACCTCATGACTTGAGTTATAATGTAATAAATTTGAGAAAGAATAGTTGCTGATTTGTGCTTGAACCAAAAGATTTTTAAAAAAACTCAGAGTTAACTGGGTATTTTAAATAATCATAAAATACTTTTAGAAAGGTAGCTATCACGAAAAAATAAATGTAACTTCGTAAAAGACGTAAATTTCTATAATCAAACTCGGTGAAAACCTCTTCGAGGACGAATCGGTGAAAATTTGTATCCCATGGTGTGTTGGGTGGCCAACCGCGAATTGCTCGAGGTTCGTAATCGCAGAGACTGTTGGTTGGCCGGACCAATTTTCATCGCCTAATTCCTGAAAGAAGCCATCAGATAATCTTAGATAATTTCAAGCTCATTCAAAGAAAACTCTATACGAATATAATATTGAATGTGTTTCCAAGCATCATACTCCTGGTTCCTATATTGATGTCCTCGGTGTTGTCAATTCCATTTAATAGGTTTTCCCTCGAGCAAATCCAAAAAATTCATTATAACCTTTTCATTCCGCTCCATTATGGACTACACGAAAATTATTTCAACATAATTAAACACATTGTGGGAACAGGTGCACGAGCCATACTGGCTTGTCAACTGCCGATTCACAAGCCTTTGGTCTTCAAACCGTTTACCAATATTTTATGGGGAAAGACGAGCCACCACGATCACCTCGAGCAATAACGAGCTCACCAAGCTTCTAGACCTGGAACCTCCCTTTAGCCTTAAAAATTGTTATTTTTTCTTCCTTCTCTCGGACCACATACTTTACTTTTCGGAGCTGAAATATTTATTGATCTTTCAAGGGTCTATGAATTCATCTATCTACTAATTATATTTATTAACTGCTTTCATGGCTAAAGTATACTAGTTACAATAAAACTGCACTTAATATGATTTCTTTCGATACAGTAATTCAGCAAATATCCAGAGCATCATTTTGTGATAATTTCTAAATATGATTTTCCGTTCAATTCGCCGATTGCTGATTTTGTTCTTCAATAAATTTGTACTGGACGGTTGTACTTTTTTATACGGAATAAACAGTTTTACTGTCACAGTTATAGTAACCATGATGAATTAACGTGAATCTCAACATTAATGATTTTAGTTCCAGTACTATAATTCCATTAACAATAAGCATAAAGCAATTAATATTAAGATTTTTTAGGGAACAATTTTATGATTTAAGTATGTTGAAAATTTCTACGATAAATGGATAACTTAAAATATTGCTATCCCAAACTAATATAAATAAAAAAACTTAAAAATTAAAATGTTATGACTGAAATTTATAAGTATTACTTATACATAATTATTAAAGCTGAATGCATGATCGTTTAAATGCATTTATATTTATAACTAATAATTATTTTTTTCAGGTAAGTTTACAAAAATTTGGACTATAGTCTGGTGCCTGTTTTTAAATACTGATGATAATTCTGTACCTCGGAGGGATACAACACTATGTCCATTTTTTTCCATATTGACTTTATTAAGGTAAAAAAGGTTTTTTTTTCATTTTATAACAACTGCATGAAGTAAATAACAATAAATAGAATGTTCAATATATATGTAGAATGTTGTACAACAATATGTAGAATGTTGTTAAATAGAATGTTAGAATAGAAAGTTTAAAACTCCTCTCCTGTAAAGTTATGAAAATGGACATAGTGTTGTATCCGTCCGAGGTACAGAATTGTAATTGCAGAACAAACGCAAGAATATGAACAATAAGTTAAATAGTGTTACCTTATGTTGTTAAACGAACATTTCATTTCTTTCATTATTTATGTTAAATGGTTTTATAGTTTAGGGTGCATGTAACATACCGTATAACATATTTCACATTAAAAATAAAACGATTTAGTTAAAAATAAATGGGGAGGAGACATCCTTGAATGCAGAATATATTCATAAACAGCCCAGGCCGGTTTGGGGAGGATGCCACATCTTTATCTTTGATGAGCACTGCCTCACCTTGGCGCTGGAATGCGAATTTCCTAGTCCTTATGCATAAAAATATGTTTCGATCACGAGCTATTGTTCAAAAATTTATTAACTAATAAGAGTTATGTCTCTTGAATTTGTATATATATATATATTATTATCATATTTCAAACGTCAACATTTCAGCTATCCGGCATCTTTTCGGCTCACATTTCAACAACATTACGAGTAATGCCATCAATAATTTTCAGTTTGAAATTTAATCTTATAAAAAGAACTTCCATTACTTAATAACATGAATAAAAATATGCCTATTAAAGTCATTTTTTAAATTAATTTATTTAAACAAATTTTAAATTGATTATCTTGATCCTTACTTTCTCCTTCCTTCTTCGCACGTGAGGGAGGTGACAACCGTGTGGACTTGGGAGGTCTCTGGGCTCATTGTAAATAGTGTATGAATGAGCGAGTGAATGAAAATTGTAAATATGGTATGAATGAGGTCATTTATCACAATTACTTACTGCCCAATGAGGCAGATTGTAGTTTTATCATAATAAAATTTTTGTTAATAATAAAAAAAAAAAAAAGATCTTTGCTTGAGAAAATTTCATGTTCAATTCAGCATTGGGCACTGTTGGGGGATTCAAAACACACAAGGGTATGAATTGACACTTGTTACCATTTGGATGCCATCGATTAGAATGTGTAGTGAGTGCTTGTGTGATTTTAGTTGCTTATATAGTGTACAAAAAATATATTTAAAAATAAGATTGAGTACATCCATTTCAAATGGAAGACTTACGTCACAAAGTGGGGCAAAAACCCTGGTTTTCTGGGAAAAAAATCTGTTTCTCGACAAGAACCTCACCTCGATTTGAGTATCGATTTCTGTTTTTAGCGGTCTTTCAACGGAATTTCCAATTTTGCTTGGCCTATTTTTTCACGGTTATGGTTCTATACCCATTACCGAGAATAGGTGGTCAATTTACAATCACGAGTAATAAGTGGTAATCATCACAATTAGTTACCCAACTTTATCTTAATTTTATTTTTTTAAATTGGTTGAATTATCGATTGCCGGAGGCTCAATTAAAGCTTTATTTTGAAGTCACTATTAACTCTTTGCAGTTTAATTTTTCCAGTTTCTCCCCAGGTTTCCTCCATACAGTATCCGTAATTTTACCATTCATAGGGGTAGCAATATTTGTTCGTTAACACGACATTTTTGTTGTTGGGAAATTTTGGGCACCCGTCGTTTTTCGCTGCATTTCTGTTCACTTTATACTAGTACTTGAATAAAAATAGATAACGCTAAATCGGACTGAAAACAGTATAATAGTGATTAAACTGGACGAGGACTCTGCTTTATTTATCAAGCCCGAAGGGTAGGAAGCTTGAAGACTGCGAACTTAGTTCCTCTCACTTTTTTGGCCACAAGCTTCGAAGTTCTCACCCGATTCACAAGTATGCCAACCGACAGAATCATTGTCGTCGACATCCGGGAATCTGATTACATATTCATTTTTCGCCCCCTCGCTGAACTTTTTAAGGAAAACATTTCAGTTCCTATTTACTGATTTAAATTTCATAGTAAAATGAGGCACACAAATTTTTAATAATGATTCAGTAAATAAACATACACAATTCTCATCAATGGGAAGAAACGTTTTCTGAATGTAAATGTATAACGATTCACTTTTCATTCAACATTTACAGGGATTACTATATTTTATCGTGATGGATTTCATTTCGGATACACACCGACATCATCAAGAATGTAACTGACCTTTATTGTCAATGCCAATTCTATGCATAAGGCTCCAGTTGAGTAAACAATCGTACACGTCAACAATGCCTTATTTTTGGTGTTCTTTATAAAGGTGTTGCGATCAGACAGGCAGGAATAAGCAGCTGAATTTCACAGATCTATTATATGTAACATGTTACACATTATTGCTGATAAACATAATCTAAAATATGAATAAACCATTTTAAACCCGGAGCATTTTTTGAGGTGTTAAAACGTGGGATAATCATGGAAAATAGTTAGTATTCGGTCAAAATCACATTTCAATTTCGATTTATTTTCTAACCTGTCCATATCTTCGATACTCACGTACCCATTTTTCAACCGTCTAGAGCGGGAGATATATATTTATCACCAGTATAGTTGTTACTCTAGTATATTTGTTTTCATAAGTGGAAAACATAAAATGTTTTCGTAACCCTTATCGTATGTACTGTTGTTTTTCGATATTACACTATCGCACCCACGCCTTTTCTGAGGTAAGCCACTTCAATTGCATTACACCCATATTGTTTACTCAACTGCTTTGTGCTACCGTAAACTTTGATATTTCAAGTATATTTAGTAAAATAATTGGAAATCCAACTTTAAATAAAATACGACAGGTTTATAACCCCAAACAATCCCCAACTTGTTTTTTAGAGATATTTTCGTTTCGCATCAACTATACGAGGACTCGTTCGTATACCTCGACCGTACTGGTATGGTTTGAGTACTCTCTCAGTCTGTAAAATTCCGACGCCATTGATTGAGTAAATTTAACCCTAATGCCATTAAAAGTACGAAATAAATTACGTGGCTTGTTAAAGTTTTAAAATTCTAACGAAAAAAAGTTATTTCAGTTTGGCAAATCAGGTTTATTAGTAATTACTCCGTCTATCTTAGTTTCATGTATTACATTGATTTTTTTCTTATTAACATCGTTCTCTAGCTCGTCCCAACGACTGCTTCTGTAAGTAGAAATTTGTCTACTTACTGACTATTGCCATTAAACTCAATTATGTTGTTGTAATTTTCGGAATTATAGTCCACGAAATCCCAACATTGATACATATTGTTAATCACCTTCTAGTGATGTTTAATTGGATACCTTTTACTACATGTTCAACATTTTTATTTCACAGTAATTATAAGCAATGATCATTAATATTTTTGACACTTAACTTTTATTTTTTATACCTTCATGGTAACAAACATGAAATATATTAGGCCTACAAAAATAATCACGGGCCCAGTTAAAATTCCAAACACAATTTTATTGACTTAGTGTATTTAAAGTTCAAAAATAAAAATAATACTTACATATAAATTATTTCTTCATTTGATTCCTTACACAATGCGAAAGAGACTTTTTTTACTTCATAATTAATTTATTAGGTTGTATGAAGCAATATTAAAATATATTTGAAGGTCTTGGGTAATCAAATGGAATTTGGATTTAGTATTGTATGCTTGTAGGTCAAATGTAAGACAATGGTCAAAAATACAGGTAGACACTCAAGCGAAAACGTTTCTGGTTTTGAATAAAATAAATAAATAAAAACCCTAATAAAAACAATCAGTCATGATTCCAAAACTTTGACCAAGTAATGCGTGGAGCACGTGAAAAGTTCGTTTTAAATTATGACTTAGCTGCCATAATAAGTCCATCTCCCAAGCATCTTAAACTACGATCTGATGCAAGGACAAAAATTCAAACTTCAGTAGTAAGTTTTAAGACTTACTCAAGTTCAGTTTACTTCGAAGTGAGAACCTCAGACCCTCGTTACCGTTTTTTTATTTATTTAAAATCATTTAGATAGTCCACCGATGCGATCCCAAGAGACTGCCAAGGCTAAACCAGAACCAATGCAAAAGGACACGGTCAGGACCAGATGAATGAATGGGTGGTAGTTACATATAGTATTTTTATAGAACTCGAGGTCTATAAAAAATATGCAAACGACCTAACATAAATAAATACATTTCACATACACAGAAAATTCAAGATCCTCTCAGTATCTTCATGCCTTTAGAAATGCCCACATAGCCACTGGTAACACCCCAGAACACTGAACGTACCGACAACCTGCACCTACAGATCCACTATTTTCAAGTTGTAGTCAGAAAAACCTGCGGGTTTCTCAAACAAGCTAGATTTGTTTAGAACGTAAAATTAAACAAATAAATTAAATGATTCTTTGTATATTCTACTACATTTATTGTATATAGCTAAATTAGATAAGCAAAGTAAAACCACAAAAATACGATTCGTTTTCCTTTTATCTTTAATTATAATCTAAATGATTCGTCTCAGGCTGTATGCTTCTATGAAGATGTGTAATAAAGAAAAGAAGCTGTCATTGCTGTGAAACTATATCCTTAAAGCAAATACTTAAAAGAAAAGTAACTGATTTTTAAAATATAAATTTGGCCAACAAAAATTCATGCCCCAGCCACGAGGCAACTGTGTGAACCTATCCTTGCCAAGGCTACCACTCAATCCTATTTGTATATAAAGCAGGAATACGCTGAAAAATAACATAATCATATAAGTGATATACTCCAAATATGCCTGGACGGACAACAGTGGTATATACGCTAAAATAATTGACATAGTTGCAAAGTGTTATGAAAGACTAATAAAAAAATAGCAAATGTGTATGCATAATATTTATAATTGTCTTGTATTACAAGCACTATCGAATGGTAAGCTATCGTAGAATTTATTATTGGTAGGGTATAACATTTATAATATGGTGGGTTGAAGCAGAATACTAACAACCCCCAAAAAGGCGGATGACGCCAACCTTGACAAGGTCACTCACTGCCCGGTTAGTATAAATAGTAGCCGGGACCCGATTGGAAGCATATTCACCATGGCTTTCAAAGTGAGTACATCCATGGTAGTCTGTCCTAATTATATTAATAAAAATATCTTAATATATACACTATTAGCATGATATAATGGGTCTTGGTTTTCAGGTAGTCGCTGTTCTCGCTTTCGTTGCCGTCGCCCAGGCCCAGCTCCTGAGGCCTGCTGCTTACGGAGCCGTCGCCGCTCGTGAAGACGCCGAATACGACCCCAACCCAAGCTACGACTTCAGCTACTCCGTCCAAGACCCACTGACCGGAGACTCCAAGAGCGCATCCGAGTCCAGGCAAGGAGATGTCGTCAAGGGCAGCTACTCCCTCGTCGAAGCCGACGGTTCCCTCAGGACCGTTGAGTACACCGCTGACCCCATCAACGGATTCAACGCCAACGTGAACGGAGTCCCCACTAACGCTGTTCCAGCTCCAGTCGTCGCTGCCCGTGCCGCTCCACTCGCCATCGCTCACGCTCCAGTCGCTTTCGCTCACGCTCCAGTAGCTATTGCCCACGCTCCAGTCCTCGCCGCCCGTGCTGCCCCAGTCCTCCGTTCTGCCGCTGCCGTCCCAGCCTACATCACCAGCTCCTTCTCTTCCCCATACGCCACCTACGCTTACTAATTTATAATGCATCAACTGACCTACTGTTTATATTTTCATAAATAAAAGGTTAAAAACAATATTTGACTTTCATACTAATTATTATTGTGTCACTATGGAATGTAAAAATTGCTTGATTGATTTTGGTTTATTCATGTGAAGAGTTAGTGTGTTGAAAGTTAATCATCGAAAAAAAAAAACAATACTTAACTTTAATCAGAAACTTAGTGCATATAATCACAGTAGTGTTACAAATGGGCCATTTGTTAGTACATCAATGCATGAGAATGGTAATTCTCATTTGGTGAGTTATTATTTGTTAAATGTATATGAAGTTAATTGACCTTTAATCATTAATCTTTCTTCATATTTTTTTTATTCCTCCTATATATAATGAAACCAAGTCGAATTTCAATTTTTTTTTTTAGATATATAAACATCTAAACTTTGGGGTTTCTGGATTCCGGGAACATTATCTTCCAGAAAGTAATATTTAGTGAAGGAGAAAGTATTTTTTATATAGGAAATTTCTATATTCGTTTAATTTCTTACTTGCAACTATTGCTGGGCTTATCCCATAAGAAACCACTTATCGTTTTAATGAATTTGAAACAAATGCTTGTTCCTTCTTAAGTATTACCCAAACTATTCATAACACCAAATGCCACATTAAACCCAACACAATTAACAATGACTCGAACAGACTTGAAAAAACAAAAGAAACGGACTTTAGCTAGTCTTAAATAAACATTTTTATAAATAAAATAATATTTTACTTTCTTATTAATTACTATTATGTAACTAAAGGAATGTAAAACTTGCTTGATTTATTTTGGTTTATTCATGGGCAGAGTTTAATGAGTTAGAATATATATGTAAAAAGCTTAGGGTTCATGCGTAGTCTAAGAAAGTGTATTTAACGATTTTCGGAGCAGCTGGGGAAGAATAATCTGCTGCTGTACATCGTTGATTATAGCCCATTTGATGCACCGGTTAGCATTTCTAATTATATCCTAATGTTTCACTGTTGTGGTAGAAGATGGTTGCTTGTTTCATTCTGCTTCATAATTGATTTTTTCTGAACACCTTTTTGTCCCCCATTCCCTCATTTGTTTGAAAGTGAAATAGTTATCTTAATTATTTTCATCCCTCTTTATCATATCTTCTTCGCTCTCTGTAACGAGGGAATTTATTTCTTTGATGAAGTGAGAAATCATTTTCCGATTAGATTTATGGAAAGAAGCATCTTCAGAAACACGTTTCTTGCCCAATAAGTTATTATGATAAGTGTACATGAGTTTTAGGTTGATTGGCTCCCAATCTATGGAAAGGAAAAACACCACTTCTTTTAGATTTAAAGCTTTAAAAATATTTTCTCCAACTTGTAATACTATGCGTGAAAGGTAGCAGTTCTTTCTTGTAATCTGTACTGCTAATCAAACTGTTCACAAATTGTTGTATAAATCCACTTTTGTTCAGACTCTAACAAATTCATATTAAAACAGTTCGGCTGTCTGGATCACTGGAGTGTTTGAATTGCCAATGTTGGGATTACCAAGATGTGATGATATAAAAACAAATTAGGCCACCCCCTTATTTTACTTATTTAATCTAGTTAATATTTATTTACTGGCATACTACCAAACTAACACTAGTAAATTTATATCGTTTTGGGGTTTGGAGTTCCATTTGTTTTATTATTTGTAGTCAGAAACCCGTGTGTGGCCTCCGTTTTATCTGATCACATGAAATTCAATATCAATTGAAGGTCCAATTTGATCTTGAGAACCCACAATAAATATCTATAAAACAGTAAATCAGGAAAATTCATCGAATAATTAATTATTTAATTTTTACTACGCAATCAAATTAAATATCTCAACCTCCTCATTAACTACATGTAATTTTTCTTTAATTTATAATCACAAGCAGCTTATTTGTAACTTTAACACAAAAAGTGATTTTCCAGAGACATGATTTATGTAAAATATTAATATTTTTTACCATTTCAAATAGAGCATCGAATTTAAGATCTAGATGCCCTAATAAAAATGTGGATGTAACTACAAATACCTAAAGTCATTAACAATTTCGTATATTATTGTAATGTTGATTTTCTAAGCGATTCGATCAACGGAAGTGATAATTAGCTACTGCTTGAACAAATAAAAATACCTAACGATAAGTCGAATAAATAATAAAAAACTAGTCTTAATATCAGTCTTTCAGTTCGATCTTGTCTCCAAGCCTTTAACTAAGTGACATTAAGTAAATAATAATAATCTAAGCCCAAATCTCTTACCAAAAAATATACATAATACTCAGTATTAAACACTATTGAAAAAACCACGAATTCGAGATAACTGATGGGATTGAATAACTGATTTAGTAGTAAACAATTTTTTTGAAAAATCAAAAAACATATCCACCCATCAATATATTCACACATATTTATAAAACCAAACTCTGTCCAGTAAGAATAACGTTTAGAATTTACATGAATCCAAGGATACATGGATATTTATAGTAAATAAAATAATTTTGGAGTGAATAACTTTCAGCACACTAACTCTGCACATGAATAAACCAAAATCAATCAAGCAATTTTTACATTCCTACAGTGGCACAATAATAATTAGTACGAAAGTAAAATATTGTTTTTAACCTTTTATTTATGAAAATATAAACAGTAGGTCAGTTGATGCATTATAAATTAGTAAGCGTAGGTGGCGTATGGGGAAGAGAAGGAGCTGGTGATGTAGGCTGGGACGGCAGCGGCAGAACGGAGGACTGGGGCAGCACGGGCGGCGAGGACTGGAGCGTGGGCAATAGCTACTGGAGCGTGGGCGAAAGCGACTGGAGCGTGAGCGACGGCAAGTGGAGCGGCACGGGCAGCGACGACTGCAGCTGGAACAGCGTTAGTGGGGACTCCGTTCACGTTGGCGTTGAATCCGTTGATGGGGTCAGCGGTGTACTCAACGGTCCTGAGGGAACCGTCAGCTTCGACGAGGGAGTAGCTGCCCTTGACGACATCTCCTTGCCTGGACTCGGATGCGCTCTTGGAGTCTCCGGTCAGTGGGTCTTGGACGGAGTAGCTGAAGTCGTAGCTTGGGTTGGGGTCGTATTCGGCGTCTTCACGAGCGGCGACGGCTCTGTAAGCAGCCGGCCTCAGGAGCTGGGCCTGGGCGACGGCAACGAAAGCGAGAACAGCGACTACCTGAAAACCAAGAAACATTATATCATGCTAATAGTGTATATATTAAGATATTTTTATTAATATAGTTTGGACAGACTACCATGGATGTACTCACTTTGAAAGCCATGGTGAATATGCTTCCAATCGGGTCCCGGCTACTATTTATACCAACCGGACAGTGAGTGACCTTGTCAAGGTTGGCGTCATCCGCCTTTTTGGGGGTTGTTAATATTCTGCTTCAACCCACCATATTATAAATGTTATACCCTACCAATAATTAATTCTGCAATAGCTTATCATTCGATAGTGCTTGTAATACAAGACAATTATAAATATTATGCATACACATTTGCTATTTTTTTATTAGTCTTTCATAACACTTTGCAACTATGTCATTTATTTTAGAGTATATACCACTGTTGTCCGTCCAGGAATATTTGAAGTATATCACTTATATGACTATGTTTTTTTATTTGGTTTTTTTCTTTCATAGCCCCTTTAAATTTACGGATAATTATATATAATTATAGACCCTCAGGCGAATCTATTTACAAATTATTTTTGTATTTCCTGTAGCATCACTACAATGTTATTTTAAGACTATGTTATTTTATTTATTTACTTTTATTTAGGTAATTCTTACAATTAACGAGAATAGAGCATCAATTTTGAATAATGAGTATTAAAATTTTTGCTAATTCAAAATACTGAAATCTCCAAGGCTCTGATATTCCAATTACAATTGCTAGAAAAAGGTTTAAGTCCAACTTTGTTAGTAATTCAATTGTATATTGAGGTAAGTATGGACAGGATATTTCAGAGATCTCTTGTTTTAGATGCAGAATTTTCGCTGCTTCAATGTTGCTTTTTCAGGATTGTTTTTAGAAAAAATCAAGTTGTTGATGTTGGTTCCCACGTTACTCAAGCCTTGATGTGATTTTTAACTAGATATCTACGTAATGGTGAATAAACAAAACAAATCTGAAGCTATACTTATGTCCATTGCTAACCATGTGATTATTATCACTCAGGACTAGTAAATTTTTTTTTTTTTTTTCTTTATGAAAACCGTTAATAGCTTTTATTCAGTAGGTTAACTGTAATAACATTTCCTCATGTATGAAAATGTTAGTGTACTACTTCCACCGTCAATGAATTGTGTTGGATGAATAAACAATACGTTTTTTTTTCACATTAACATTTCAGTACCCAGTATGCACAAGGATTTGTATTACATTAACAAGATTATAACTGATTTTTGCAAGCTCAGTGAGCGTGTAGAACCTAGTTCGTAATGGTATCCCGTAATTGTATTAAAAATTTAACGCTACAATCCGAGGGCTACAATCCACAATTTTTTTTTGGCCTATTTATTGTGTTTTAACTGTACCCCTGAACCTATTTTAATTCCTTCCTATTATCTTCTATGTGGTTAAAATGAACAAACCATTTCTGTCAGCGCTTCTCTGGCGTCTCTAAGATTAGCACCGGACACAACCGTTCTATCCTCTCACTTCACACACAATCTCTTCTTGCTTTAAGAATCATTCTTATCAGGAAACTCATATTCTTTGCTGAACTTCTACTGACGTGTTTTTCGAGGGTCGTCCGTCTTTCGGAGGCATATAAAATCACGGAAAAGATAACATTTTTAATTTTGCAGCTCTGCTAATATCTTGCTTCAAAATTATTGGAAGGAAATATGGTACTACCCTAATTTACGATATTCATTATATGCTTATAAATTTCCCCATCTCTGCTCATTGCTGTTCAAGGAAGTCATACTGGTCCATTATCACCTGAGAGCATCATCATTTTAGGTAATATAGAAGGGTTCATTGTGTCATCTTTTCAGTTACATAGCCCGCTCATTTAATGTAGTTTGTGGTATCTAATATAATTACTACATTATCCCGATGTATCTTACGGATTCTTTTACAAACCTTTGGGATTTGTCCTCGAGAACAATAAACATCACGGTACTTGAATGACCACCTTGGTTTAACCTTTAGTAGGAGCGGAATGCTTTCAATCTCCTTTCAATTGCAATATCCCTTTGTGGTTTCATTAAGCAGATATAGTGAACCCGAAGAGATAACTAGGGATTCTATTAGTGACTAATACTGACACAAATATTTATGGTCATGGTGAAGAATTGAAGCCTGCTTTAAGGTATAGAAAAGGTAAAGATGTAGCCGTATTCCTGTCCCAGGTTTGACTGATTTTTACTCAAGCAAGGGATCTTGCGTGTGCCTATCAGCGTGCTCATACTCAATATCATTCTCCTGGATCATTCTTAATCTTCCTTTTGATATTATGGTGTACATTGAAGATTCTATCAGCGATAGACCTAGAAGTAATTGCTGATCACATATACATTACCTTCAATTCTTATAAATTGGTATTATATTTCATTTCCACTATACCCCTTGAGAAATCAAATCGTTTGGAATAATAACTTTAGCCTTCAATTAGTACCTCCAACTAGTTCATTACCTCCATATTTAATCATTTCGCGTTTGTTTATAACACAGGCCTACAATAAAAAGACATTATTTGTACGGCTAGTATTTTATAAATTACTTAAGCTATATTTGGTAGCGGTGAATCTAATATAATATCAGTTTTTTCAACCCGCTCCACTTGTTTAGGACAGAGCTTTTTTCAACTTGCAGTTCTATACGAAATGTGCAGTTCTAACTGATTGTTGTGCTGTTCTAACTGATTGTTGCGCAGTTCTAACTGATTGTTGTGCAGTTCTAAACCACATTTAAAAATATTAGTTCCTGTATGTCTCTTATATCAACACAAAAGTCACAAAATTAAAGAACTCTGAAAAATGAGTCTTCCTAGCTATTTTCCAGTTGATTGCTGTCCAATTATTGAAAGCACGTAGGGAAGTTTAAATTGTGTCCGTAAACACAATGGGAATAAATATTTTTCAATACTAATGGCTCACTCAGCGAAATCCAAAGAAGAATATAACAATATCATTATTCTTGGAGAATATAAAGTATGATGAATATCAAATTTTTGTATGGACTTAAAAATAATTAACTTCCTACTTGCACTGGAAAGTGGCCACACCAAATATCCTTGCTTCTTGGGCCTCTGGAATAGCAGAGACAAAACACACCACTGGGTTCGAAAATACTGCCCTAAGAGGCAAAACATGGACGTTAGGAAAAAGAATGTCATTAACGACCCCTTAGTTAAGCGAGAGAAAATCATCTTTCCCCTACAGCATACAAAGTTGAGCCTTATGAAGCAGTTTGTAAAGGCGCTTGATAAAAAGGGGCCATGCTTTGCATATATACGGGAAAAAATGCCTCAGTTGAGTACGGAAAAAACTAAAGCAGAAATATTTGAAATATTGATAAGACATCTCATCAAGGAAATTTGAAGAATGAAGCTGAACAAAATGCCTGGAACTTCATTTGTTACAATTGTTGGAAATTTTTTGGTAAAGCGCAAGGCTGAAAACTATGTTGAACTGCTAAGCGAGACGCGGTGTATAGGTATTAACCTGCACTATTTATCAGCAATTTAGACCGTTTTCCTGAATATTTAGGATCCACTGGAACACTGGTGCTTCACGTCATTGAGACCAAGGTGAAAGATTTCACCAGGATATTAAAACTATTGAGGGTCATTAGCCAGGAAGCTGAGATACGCACATGATGAATGATTACTGCTAGAGTTTAAAAAGGGGCTGTTTCAAAATGCATTCAAGAATATCATGGAAAAGAAAATTCGTGTTGGTTTCATCGATGACTTTTTCCTCTATATTTATGAAACTATTATACAAATAATAACAATTGTATAGTATAATAATAAAATTTCCTTGTTTAGTTTTTTTTTATAAAAGTCCATAGGGCATGATGTTGACGTTTTTGATTGTTTTGTAGAAAAAAGAGGTAAGGCAAGGTGAGCTCTCATATGCTAAGGTTGAAAATGAATGTTCGGTTTGGGACAACGTGGGGAGGCTAAATGCATTAATGAGAATACGTCCTACGTATGTATTTGGGCTTAGTATTTCTATCAGCGATGATGTTTTATTACTTTTTCTTATTCGGATATGATGAAAACAGGATTTGGTTGATAATATCAGATTTAAAGCTAAACTTTAGGAGGGGATGATAGTAATTTAAAGCATTTAAAATAGGTATGAAATATTCAGGGTCTATAGCCACTAAAATATGGTCTGAAAAAGGGCATAAGCCATTCCAGTAAGGACATTTTTCGATAATGGCACCCTAGAGGTCATTTATAACAGTGATATCTATCCCGGATTAACACATTCCAGTTTCCAATTCCAAGGCCTTCAATTTTCTTGAATACGATTAGGTTAATATGAGTTGTAACAGAGCTTAACACTGCCTATGAAGCGGGTAGATAGTGTTCCAGTTCTTTGGGATCAAAGCAATGGGTTTTTATAAATTTAACATCTCCTCTCCCCCAACCCAAGCCAATAGCTCTGTCAACTTTTATACCTTTGTTATAATTCAAATACGAGATTTTATTTGTGAACAGATAGGCTTGTTTATACAACATGGATACGCTTCATCAATAATTTATTTATTAATTAATAGAAATAGAAACTATTTCATAGATTATGTCATAAAACTAAAAGATAATCATAAACAGTATCCTACATCACTCCGAGTATTCATAAAACATTTTGAGGCTGATTCAATTGAAACAGATTAAGCAGGTTCTATGTATTGACGGCTTATGACACATATACCAAACTTAAGATATTATATTATCCACATATCTAGTGTTTGGGGAATAATTTTAAACAAATTTAAAATATATGTGATCAATCGTGATAATAATAAACGATAAAGTCCCTACGATAACAATAAACTGCAGCAATGATAGATAAATACCATATAAAATCATGTAGAAGATCATAAGTAATATAGAAATGCGTGGAAATGACATCACTTCTATGAGCAGTTGATGACCAGAAAGATAGTCTTACTTCTCTATCATATTATCTAAACGTGACTGAAAAGTTTAATTGTGTGTGCAATAAAATACCCGCTGTCAACAAGACTACACCACAATAAATATGCAATATATAATTAAAAATGTTAATTCAACTAACATTAAACTGACTATACTTTATCTAAAAATGGTTTACATAGTTTTTCTCATCCAATGGAATTAACGTACAAGAAAAAAATGTCAAACTCTCAGTCCGTACTGGTTTTCGTTAGAGAAAACGGGTGGAAACAATATTTACGATAAATATCAAAATGATTCTATTAAAAAATTTATGTGACAAAAGAATAAAGGAGTTTCAAATATAGATACATTTTTCACACAGTTATATAAATCAGTATAGTATAAGCCTGCCAAATAGAAGGCCCCCTGCTATGGGGCTGGGCGAAGCAATAACCTTGGCAAGGTCAGCACCTAATCCTCTTCATATAAAAAGCAGGGCAGGCCCGATCAACACCACATTCGCAATGGCATTCAAGGTGAGCATATCTTCATCTGCCCATTCAAATTTTACTTTCTTGAAGACAACATTCCACCATACTATTAAATATCCTATGTTTTTTTAAAAATTTAATGTGGGATCCAGGATCTTCAAAAAGAATGTATGGAAACCA
Organism: Acanthosoma haemorrhoidale; assembly: GCA_930367205.1. Taxonomy (NCBI): domain Eukaryota; kingdom Metazoa; phylum Arthropoda; class Insecta; order Hemiptera; family Acanthosomatidae; genus Acanthosoma; species Acanthosoma haemorrhoidale. Next base: position 84,480,292 of record OV884012.1, read on the forward strand.
ATGTATACATTTCTTTATTATTAACTATTTTTAATTTCCAGGTTGTCGCTGTTCTCGCTTTCGTTGCCGTCGCCCAGGCCCAGCTCCTGAGGCCTGCTGCTTACGGAGCCGTCGCCGCCCGTGAAGACGCAGAATACGACCCCAACCCAAGCTACGACTTCAGCTACTCCGTCCAAGACCCACTGACCGGAGACTCCAAGAGCGCATCCGAGTCCAGGCAAGGAGATGTCGTCAAGGGCAGCTACTCCCTCGTCGAAGCCGACGGTTCCCTCAGGACCGTTGAGTACACCGCTGACCCCATCAACGGATTCAACGCCAACGTGAACGGAGTCCCCACTAACGCTGTTCCAGCTCCAGTCGTCGCTGCTCGTGCCGCTCCACTCGCCGTCGCTCACGCTCCAGTCGCTTTCGCCCACGCTCCAGTCGCTTACGCCCACGCTCCAGTCCTCGCTGCCCGGGCTGCCCCAGTCTTCCGTTCTGCCGCTGCCGTCCCAGCCTACATCACCAGCTCCTTCTCTTCCCCACACGCTACCTACGCTTACTAATTTCTAATGCATCAACTGACCTACTGTTTATATTTTCATAAATAAAGGGTTAAAAACAATATCTCACTTTTACTGTTAACCGTTATTAAGAGCACCCATTTTCTAGATTATTATTTTTAAGAAGGATGTGAAGTGTCTTTCTCCAATCCGTTTAAGTTTCCTTAATAACTAGTAATAATAGCTTGTCTTCTTGAGTATAGGACTTGATAATTGCGTTAATAAGTGTGAGTTTCCAAAGGTGCTTGAGTTGGTAATAAATACAGTCACATGGTGTAAGAGAAACTCTACAACATTGGTATATTATTCATGTAATTTAGTCGTTAAATGATAGATAATATAGTAAAATAAGGCTCTTTATCATTTGTGCTGTATATTTCTAGTATATTTACGGATAAATAATTCACGGTGCCTATTTTTTGGGATTTCTTTTCAATATTTTTAACTAGATTTTCAGAATAAAATACTATTTTTGGGCAGTACATTAACCATAAAATTCTTCTCCTTGTATGACAAATTGATTGACATATTATTTACACATGTGATTTTTACGTTAAATGAGAATAACGTGTCACAGTAATATGCGGTCCTTTCAATGTGTCATTTGTAAATTATATATATACATATATATTGAAACCTACCTCATTTTTTACCATTTTTCTTTTTACTTTATTTGATCAATTTAACTTAACTAATTTGGCAGGTCCGCCATGAGATCTTTAATTCAAATTGTTTTATGTCTTTGACATAGGAATTTATCCCGATTGAATCGCCCGATCTCAACGCTAATGTTGTAGTTATTAATAAATTGAGAAACTAGGAATTGTGAAATATATTCAAATAAAATGGTTATAACAAATAATTATAATTAACATAGAGTACTGACAAAATTATTAAAAAAATACTCAATTCCTTTTAAATTAGGATAATTACTACTAATTACAAACATGAATTTGAGCTCAATTTCTTTTAATGGATCCATAATAAGAAACAATATTAATATCCCCCAATCGATGATCTTCCTATAATCCAATCAACGTTACTTTCTACTGTTGTTTCTTCAATAGTATGGTAACCGCCAACTCGGGAGCTTGCTAACTGCGTTCTTCTCGACGGCTGTGCTAAGACTAAGACTAAGACTGGGTTAGTAGTACCAACATATGTACAACGTACTTTTAAACGTACCATCTAACCATTATGTAATGAAAATGTGTAGTCGTACTCTATGCACAGCCTGTACTTTTTTGTACACACTTGGATGTGTGAACCTTTAGCATAGGTACTCTTAATCCATAAATTGTTCTCAATGTCTCAATATTTCACAAACCGCTGCTTCGATGATATCTACATAGAAGAAATTTTCATAAACAAACGTGCATTCCCGTTGTCAAACTAAACAAAAATGATTTCGGAAAAATAAACGTTTTAAATTTAGCTACAAAAAGACATTTATTATTACGTGTCAGGGAGAAAAAAGTACTTAAAGGACACCAATTCTATGGTTAATTTACTACCAACTAATTCCGAACATTTTGTTTAAAAAAATGGAAAAGAAATCACGGAAAATAGGTAGGTTTACATATATGTGAATATACAGCATAAATATATATACCTAATGACTAATTTAAAGAGCCAGTAATTAGTGAGATATGTCATTTAACGAGTGAACTATATATATATAAATAATACACCAATATTTTAGAGTTTGTTTTACAATTGTAGTATTCGACTCGAGAAGATAAGAACTAGTTAAAATGGACACTTATTCTAAATGTAAAAAAACTGAATGGAGAAAACCACATGTTCTTCTTAAAATTTCTTGTTACAAATATTAATTTTGTAAATGGTAACTCACAACAAAGGTTCACAGTAAAAGTGAGATATTGTTTTTAACCTTTTATTTATGAAAATATAAACAGTAGGTCAGTTGATGCATTAGAAATTAGTAAGCATAGGTGGCGTATGGAGAAGAGAAGGAGCTGGTGATGTAGGCTGGGACGGCAGCGGCAGAACGGAGGACTGGGGCAGCACGGGCGGCGAGGACTGGAGCGTGGGCAATAGCTACTGGAGCGTGGGCGAAAGCCACTGGAGCGTGAGCGACGGCGAGTGGAGCGGCACGGGCAGCGACGACTGGAGCTGGCACAGCGTTAGTGGGGACTCCGTTCACGTTGGCGTTGAATCCGTTGATGGGGTCAGCGGTGTACTCAACGGTCCTGAGGGAACCGTCGGCTTCGACGAGGGAGTAGCTGCCCTTGACGACATCTCCTTGCCTGGACTCGGATGCGCTCTTGGAGTCTCCGGTCAGTGGGTCTTGGACGGAGTAGCTGAAGTCGTAGCTTGGGTTGGGGTCGTATTCTGCGTCTTCACGAGCGGCGACGGCTCTGTAAGCAGCAGGCCTCAGGAGCTGGGCCTGGGCGACGGCAACGAAAGCGAGAACAGCGACAACCTGAAAACCATTCCCATATTATATCAAATATTTAGATGAAAACAGATGCTGCAGACACTAAATGATCCAGTTAGTCATATTTGGAAGGTACGCTATGGATGTACTCACCTTGAGAGCCATGGTGGATATGCTCCTGATCTGCCTTGCCCTTCCTTTTATACTAACTGGATCGTGGCCTTGTCAAGGACGGTGTCATTCACCTGTTTGATGGTTCAATTACCTTTCAGCTTTATCCTTCCAAGATATGCACAGTTTGTCATGCTTATTGCGAACTTAGATAAGTATCATTAATTAGCATTTTGAATAAAGTATAATGCAATAATTACTTTGGTAGAATGGCTCGTAGAATAATTTTTAGGGAGTGACTACAAAGGAAACAATTTTACTTTAAAATATATACATATCATTAATTAAGAAATTGATGTACGATTAAAAATATTTTACCTACAATGGAAGGACTGCATTTATGTGTGCATATACAATATTTAACTGTGCATTACATCCATACATGCATTACATACAATTTATCCATACATTTCAAATTCTCTTGAATTTATCGTATACTGATACAGTTACTACTTATATCTTTTTATATCAAATCGTGTTCGAGTCTCTTCAAACATAAAATAGTTATAGATTATTAACTGGACGTTATTTTAGTTAATAAAATACTCATTAATTTAATTTATTTTACTAGTATTTTGTTTTAATACTAACATTTCTAACTCACCCTTTAATTTACGTATTAATAGTTTTTTTATGTCAATACTTCAGTTATAACAGTTAATTGTATTTAAAATTAATGGAAACGATAGGATTCTATACAGATTTAAAAAAAATAATGTAGATAATAACATTTTTTATATCAGTGCTAACAATTTCATTGTTGTATATAGACATGGCTGCTTATACTGAATACCGCCTTCTTACTAGTTACTAACCGGTCTCTTGGTTTTTTTTTTAATTCGACCACAACTAGACACGTCTCAAGTTTAAATGAAGTATAAACCCCTTGGAGTGTGTTGATAATAAATTTTCAAACACATATAAAAATCCAAATTGATATTAAAATCTGAATGCAATTAAAACATTATATAAAAATTACTGTTTGGGTTTTTAAAATAGTAAAATGACAATGACTCCTTTATCTTAAAAATTATTTATTATTATGCACATTGCCTGTACTGCACTATGAGAGGAGACGGGTAATTTGTATATATTTTGGTTTCGATTTTACTATTTTTTTCTGTGATACAGTAAATTTGATTTTTGCTACTACCCATAAGTTAACACCTCAGCTTTCAATTTGACTAGGGACCATTATTTAGGAACGGGGTTTCCAGTAACCCTAAAAAATGGTTTTTCCCAAGCTCATCGACAGAGCAAACTAACCCGAGGTAGACCCATAGGGGTTCATTGGCATATCTGGAGAAACATGGGTATTAGTTGGCAGAGATAAGTATGGTTCATGAAAAATGTATTTTATTTTGCTAAAACATTGTAAAAAGGTTCAAGAAATTCAGAAAAATATTGAACATCATTTAAAGAAATAATAAATAAAACCAAAATTAAATAATTCACGAAAAATATTAGTTGTTACTGCTTTATATCAACCGCTTATAATGTTGGCTGACTACTGATTTGCATAAAAGGATTCAGTTTCCGTAATATTTTGCTCATTTTAGACCAAGGACGATTATCGCCGTCCTTCCATCTCCAGTATTAATGGTACTTTATAATTGATGTTTCACAAAAATCGTAGCTTTTTGATTCGAGGTCAACAATTTTCACTAGATACTGGATACTTAGATACTTCACTAGCAGTAAGTCACTTACATAATATTGGGAGCTTTCACACCTCCCAGCCTCATTTCTTCCCCTTAGATTCTGTTGAATTTAATCTCGAATCATAATTTTAACTTGGTTAAGGCTTATTATGAGCAAGGAATCCATCTTCACCTAAGCTATCCTCATTATCAGCTTAGGGGTTTCTTGGGAGTTGGATTCAGTTGTGGAAAATTCTGATTTCCTTTTGTCAGAGCGTTTATTCTTTTTCGTGGCAACCTTTGGGATTTTAGTCTCAATTTCTGCCGGCTTCTTTTATCTATTAAGTGTTTCGGTTACTAATAAAATATTAACTTGAGTTTTTACTTATTTAGATTCCTTTCGTGAACCTGGTTTTGGTAAAAAACTTGCTGATGATTCACGGGTTGGTTGGAAGTTGAAGCTAGTGCAGGGCTTTCGCGGAAGGATCATTAGCTGCAGCTGTCAAAAAGGTAGGTACTTGACTGTGGTTTATCTCGAACTGAGGAGGGGGAGGTGGGCGATCAGTTACAGATGAAGGTAGGAATTCGAAATCGTCAAGTATGTTAGGGTTAAAGGGACAAACTCCACTGAATGGAGTCATAGCAAGAATGAACGCACCGTTGACTATTGAAGGCGTTGACATATAAGATATATGGAAAACATATATGGCCACAATCCGTCCCGTATTGCATCCAAATGATGAAGCTGAGACTACAGAATTAGATGCGGAATTTTATTTTGTAACAGATTCGGCATGCACAGTGCGTGAGCTAGACTTTTCCCATGACAATCTGAACTTCTACAGCCTTATTCACTGTCTCAAGTGAGTACTTTTCCTCCCTTATTAATTGCTTACTGAAATTTACCAATTTAATAAATTGCCGGCTTAAAAAAAAGCTATTCATTTATTCATTTTTGAAATAAAATCTCTTGTTAACGGAAGTGCGGGGTTAGTTTATCTGACTTGTGCCAAATAACCTTATTTTCTAAAATGCCAATAAACCCTGACACAACTGATTATCACGCAATCGCCATTAGCCACTTCGTCGCAAACATGGTATTTGGGAACTTCACAAAGACTTCTACAGCTTCACCAAACCAAAAAAAACATTTCCTTTAAAGGTTACCAGGCAGAACAACAGACAATTTGCAGTCCTCACTTGTCAGTGACATATCAAACTGAAACAGTGGTGGATGATACATCACAACTGACGCCTACGTAGAAAAATTGAGAAGCAGAATGCTAATTAACCTTTTATTACAATTAGCCCCGGTCTACTGTACTTGTATCGTAACAGTCCATTCATTCTCATATACAATTCATTTTAATATTAAATTGTACATTACTCACACAAACTGATTCGAATCTGGGACCTTCTCAATTTCTTGTAGGGGTCTATCATATGCATTAAAATTGTAAAAACAGCTTCATTTTCTTTCCACAACTGACATAGATCTTTTAATATTTTATATTAATTATAATAATTTTATATATTCTTTTAATATTCATGTTTTAATATCATGTACATTTTTTGCAGCCTCTGCAAGGTTTTAGCCGAATCCATGTTTTGGTCAATAGAAGATCTTCCATTCTTGAAGGTATTCCTATTGGTAGAGCCGCCGACCATATACGTATGGGAATTCTATGGGATGTCGCTGGTGTTAGCGTCAGGTCCTATTCCTGATTGCATATACTTTTTAGAGCTAATAATTCTTATAAAAAGGTGATACGTTGTGTATTTTGTTACAATAAACATAAGTTTGCTCAATTTATTATACTTCACAGTATTGTCTTCATTTTTTTAGAATTTTTGGAAGGGTCGATAGATCGTTCGAAATATCATGTTACTACATCTAACATGTGTAGCCAAAAGATTGCATTCGTGGTGTTAATGTTATTTTTATAATTACATCGCAGCGTATTGCCAACAAATACTATTGTTACTAGTAGTATTATTATATGAACTTAAGAATACAAGATCAAACAACAACCGTTTGTTATTTTTTATACGACTGGTATTAGTTTTAGCGCGTTTTTTTTGCTATTAGTTTTTGGGGCGTTATTTGTAACTATGAGTCAAGTGAATATGAGCAAGTCAAGTTTTAAAGATAGTAAAAATTGTATTTTCTTCTTACTATTGTCCAATGTTGAATCCAAAAACCTTTTTCCTATACACCAGTTTGGTTTCCGTCAACGACATACCAAGGCCTTCGCGTTGTTGATCACATTTCCTCAGCCCTTGAATCCAAACAGTATTGCACTGCTGCATTTCTAGATATAGCTCAAGCTTTTGACAGGGTTAGTTACGCAGGTTTGCTTACAAGCTCAAAGGATATTTACTGCATACCCTTTTCCTAATCCTACAGTCCTACCTTTCAAACCGCTTCTTCCAAGTCCGCTGTGGTTCAGAATATTTTAATTACTATCCCATAAAATCAGGAGTTCCACAGGGCAGTGTCCTGGGTCCCATCCTCTATAACCTATAAACACCTGATGCCCCTCTACCCCCAATACCTTTTTGGCAACATTTGCGGATGACACTGCAGTCTTGTCATCCCACTCAGACCCTGATATAGAATCCCATATCCTTCAAAAACACTTTGATGAGATCGAGTATTGGTGCAACCAATGGCAGATCAAAGTTAATAAAGCAAAATGCTCCCACATTACCTTCACCCTTTGTCGCAAGTCTTGTCCACTAGTTTATTTTAATTCTATTCCTCTCCCTGTATCCGAGACAGTTCGGTACTTAGGCTTCCATCTTGACAAACGACTGACTTGGAACCCACATACGAGGCTAAAAAGACAAGAACTAAACAAACGCTTTGGACAAGTGTACAGACTACTTCAAAGGACATCGCATCTCTCAATAGAAAATAAATTACTGATCTACAAAGTTATACCTAAGCCAGTCTGGATATACGGAGTAGAGCTATGGGGGACAGCAAAAAAGTCGGACATCAACCGTATCCAATCCTTTCAATCAAAAGTACTGAGAAAAATAGTCAATTCCCCTTATTACGTCAGCCCTTCATAACGATCTTAATATACCCTACATTCTTGAACACTTCCCTCCCAAGCTCATGAAATTCTATCGTAATCTATCCACCCACCCTAATCTCGTAGCACAGTGGTTGTACTGTTCCTACAGTCCTCCTCGGAGACTGAAACGGCAGTGACTTTGTGACCTGCGATAAATACGTGACAGCGGGTGTCCTGACAATGGCCAGTTTCTCCAATCATGTCATGAGCGTATGAGGCTCTCGCACTCTTCGTCAGCCTCCACTGACTCGTACCCGGTTGACGGAGGAGCGTGGGGGCTTCCCAGGACTACGCTTCCTCTTTCGCATGCGAGGGAGGTGACAACCATGTATTAAATAAGGCAGATTGTAATTTTATCATAATAAAGTTTATAATAACTATTGTCCAAAAATATATTTTTCGTTATAAACTTATGAAATAAATTTGCTATGACATAATTAATATATTTAAAAGGCTAAAGAAGTATATATGCATATTTCATCTACTTTAATTGACAAATATGAGATGATTTCACTAGATTATCCACAGAATTAATACATACTGTCTCACATGGGACTGGAATGTGAGAATTCACCATATTTTGAAATTTAAGTGCTATTTGTTAAACCTACATCATCACTAATAAAAAACCTACAGGTATTAAATTTAATTTTTGAGTATCATCTATAGTATTTATAATTCATTAATATGTCCTCCATAATCATAAAGAAAACAAATACCTTTGACTCAATGAGCATCTTTTGTATTTGAGAATATTTTTTAATCTCCCATTATCGTTATTAGAACAAAAAATTTTCAATGTCTCTATAAATGTTCAGCCAGCCGATAACCATAACAAGAACGACCGTGGCTAATTGGAATAATACAGGAAGCCTGTCTTAATCGGAATACATCAGTATTTACTAATAACCATAACCTAGTATTTAGTATTTTATTCTTTTTTTTAACCAAATTATTGTAAATATCCCTTTTTAATAAGCAAATGTATGTAATAGTTCTTTTAGACCAATAGCATAAAAGGGCTCAAAAGGGACCCGTATATACGGGACCGTAATATATGATATTTTAATGAAAATCCACTAATCCGATTTTATTGTTCCCAATTGTCTTTCAAGCTTTAAAAATTTTTTAAATAAAATTAGAAAACTTATAATTTTATACACAAATGACGGTTTAAAATATAAATGTATGCTACCAAATTAAAAATAAAAAAAGACATATAAACGTATTCCTAGAACCATTTTTATTATTATATTATAAATATTAAAACATTTAGTAAGCATTTATGGAGTAAGGAGAGGCGAATGTGTTGCTGGCTAATGGGGCAGCATACGACCTGGCTGCAAAAGGAGAATAGCCTCGAGCGGCAAAGTTGAGCGGAGCTGCGCGTCCAAGTGTCACCGGAGCAACAGAGTCGGACGAAAATGGAACTGTAGCTGGAGCGACAGCAGACACCGGGAGTGAAGCGACTGATGGAGCGACGCCTGTGGCGGGCTCTTTGCGGACTGCGGCGTTGAATCCGTTAACAGGGTCGGCGGTGTAGTCCACGATCCTCCTGGAACCGTCAGGTTCAACCAGGGAGTAGCTACCCTGGACGACATCACCTTGCCTGGACTCTGACTGGCTCTTTGAATCTCCTGTGAGTGCGTCGTTAACGGAGTAGTTGAAGTCGTAGCTAGGGTTGGGGTCGTAGTATGGATCAGCGGCGGCAGGGTAGGATGCGCGAGCGGCAGCTAATTGCGGACGAGATGAGTAGGCCAATGGTGCTGCATAGCCATAGGATGCTGGCGCTGCGTAGGCTAGTGCTGGTGTTGCTGCAGGCCTCAGAATCTGAGCCTGGGCGATTGCGAGGGTCGTGAGCAGAGTGACTACCTGTAGAAATGATAATAATGGGAATTTATATCAGATATTTGTTATTTTTATTACATAATATTAGAGAAGGAGAAGATCTACAAGTCCAAAAGCACAAAATCAAACAGTCAATATTAATATACTCTATTCAATATACAATCAATAATAATTAACCGTTTTGTTCTCAATTATATTGATCTGCGTTAAAAAAATTTCTGGCATTAGAAAACGTCAGTTTGTTGTTTGCAACGGATTAGTTTGCCCGCATGTAAGGCGTAAGTGATTCGAAACTCTGTGTGTGGAACCTGATAGAATGCGTTTGTTACGCACTGTAAGAATATCGACTGAATTACCAATATAGGACACGCATTAGATTCGGGGGTAGCAACCTGTTTTTGGATTACCATATGAGGCGTGGTACTTATACTACTTACAACCTTATACTAAAAATATATTAGTTATAGTACGCCTCGTTCGTAGGGAGGTGTTTTATGCGTCATTACTAACCAATACTAAGGTCTAACCTTCCCACCGTGGCTCCACGAGCTGATAAAGAGCTCAAAATAAACAGAGAAAAAGTCATATCGGATGAAGGAAAGAGCTGAGAGTTCAGTCGAACTTAACCTCCGTGTGAATTGGGTAAACTATATGAAAATTTCTTGACGCTCAATTTTAACTTTTTCTTTAAGCTCATTATATATTTCCTTTCTAATCGATTTTTTTTAAAACAATACTCGTAAGGAACAAAAATAATGTATGAATTTAAAACATCATAAAATTAGGATAAGAATTAGTATGTAAGTTAGTTTTAAAGTTGATCAAAAAGGTGAGCCCCATCACCTTTATTAGTCAGTTTAGTCCAGTCACGTATAATGTATATCATTATACTTGTTTATTCATTATATAATTTCTATAAAATAACAAAACCTGTATATAATGTAGTGATGCTACAGGAAATACAAAATAATTTGTAAATAGGTTCACCTGAGGATCTGTAATTATATATAATTATCCGTAAATTTAAACGGGCTATGAAAGAAAAAACAAAAACATCATAAGGCATTGACCATAAAGTAAAAATTATTTATAACCAAAATCATTTTAATAAAATTCAAGAAAATATGAAATTTTGTTTAATCATTCACAGTTAAAATGTGGTACTATATGTACTTACCTTGAATGCCATGGTAAGACTAAGTTGTAGAGGAGACTCCTGCCTTCTCTTATATACTGACCTGGGCCATCACTATCTGGCCTTGTGGGTCATCTTTTCACCCCTGGTAAACTGACTTTCGTTATTTGAGGAATTAATTTTGCTGATACTATCTAAGATCCAAGTTTTCCATTCGGTCGTAAGAATTCCTTAGTTGGAATTCTATAAAAAGTTGATTTTTTTTCTTGTAATCAAGGAAGGCTTAGCAGATTTGAGCTCTGATAAATTAACCTTTTCCTGTGTTTTCGACGAAATCAATTGTATAATTTCTAAATTTGTTTAATATACATAAATATTAGTTGCATTGTGAGATGAATATTTTTTAATTAGATTAATTTGGTTTACAAAATGAATAAGTACGAAATCTGTACAATACTCTTAAATAGTCTACCCCAATTAAAAAAACCTTATCAGACTAAGGAGAAGAGGTTAATCATTTGTTAAGAAATTTCCTTTTTAATAAATTGTCTATTAATAAAATTTTCTATTTATTGTGCCACCTAATACTCGATCTATTTACTAACCGCTGCAAATTTCATGAATATTTCAGGTCACAGATTTTGAAGTGGTTGTTTTAGTTTAATACATCAGTACATATAGTTTAATTAATCATAAATGAGCTGAAAACAAATTAATTAATTGAGGAATCACTTACAAGACGAATAGGAAATGCCCATAAACTACAAATAAAAGATCTGTATTCGTCTAAACTACAATGAATATGTCGCATGATTTGTTTATATGATATATAGTAATATATGTAAGAAAAATAGTTAAAAGGTTCACTAAGACATTATTCTTCCCATCTCGATCAGATTTTTTTTTTTTCTTAGCTCTCTAATTATAAGATTAAAGATGAGGGGAAAATAAAGGGATATTTGGGTTGAGCGGATCCTTGTACTAGGAGTACCTGGTTGAAGGTGGTGTGAGAGAATTAAGGAGTGTAGGAAGCCTCGGTAGAGGTTGTTAGTTGCGGTACACACTGGTGGCTGGGCCTAGAGTCCCTCTAGGCATGTAGTGCAGTCTTATTTAGTAGGATAGCAGTGTTGGGTGCCCGTTAGAGGCTGGTTGTTGGTGGGCCAAGCGCCGTGATGTCCACCATTTGGTCTGCTTTACCAGATCTTGAGAGTTGCCATCTTGCCGGTAGCGGTGGGGGTGTCATGTCTCGGACTAGAGGGTTTTGGCTATGTTTCATCGATTCAAAGAACTTGATGTGTCTTCTTTGGATGGCTTCGGTGATGGTGGGGACTTCGAACTTTTCGTGGATGTCGTGAGCCTTCATATCACGAAAAGGGGTATGCCATAGTGACGTGCGCAGGATTTTGTTCTAGAAGCTCTGGAGTCGAGTTATTGTGCTAGTGTGTAGGAATCGGAAGAGTGGTGTCCCAAACAGTAGAGCTGACCTCACTCTTATATATTAACAGTTTCAGCTGAAGGGATATAACCGGGCTTATGATGAGATGCTGGAGAGAGTAGTAAGTCCTACGTACTCTTTTCAACTTCTTCAGCAGGTGTGTGTAGAACGTCATGTGTCTGCCTAGGTTGATGCCGAGGTAGCATATGCTGTTGGATAGTTTGTATTCAGTCCCGTCTATGGTGAAGCTTTCCTTTTTCCATGCTGGAATGACATGCTATCAATGTATATATCTCGAGTTTTTTGTAAAATGGGAAGAGAAAAAAAATATAGAAATAACATACCGGAATAAAATCCGTGAATATACTTAATGATAATTTTTTTTTTTTTTTTGGTTCCAAAACCCTTTATTTAATATATAAAGATTGATTTACAGATTTCACTAGGCGTGTGCACAGAGAAAGTGATAGGGCTCACCTCAAGAATGAGTTGTCCTAATACGAACCTAAATCTAAATAACCTAACTTAACCTAGCTTTACTGGACACCCTACCCTGTTGCCATCGATACGGGAATGGGGGTTGGATCATAGTGTTTACACAGGGTTTTTCAGTAGCAGCAACGAGTCAAACAACTTTATACAATTTATATTTGGGTTTATAACAACCTTGACAACAAAATTGAGAATATAAATTAAAATTTTCTGTAAGAAACCAGTCTTTATAATACAGTACTTGTACTAACTGAGAACTATTGGTACCGAATACAAAAACTTGGCAGTAGAGTGAGCACGAAATAAGAGGCAGACTTCAAAATCATCACTACAAATAATGGATTGTTTTAAAAACATGGTTAAAAGGGTAAATCTGTGTAAGTTGTGGCCATTAGAGTCGAATATTAACATAAAATCACCAAAGACCAGGAAAGTGAGATACCTGAGATACTGGAGGCTCAACCAAAGGAGTGTGAGATTTTATATTCACTATGATTTTTTTTTATAATTCATAAGGATGGCATGAACTCTTGAATCGCAGTTATTACGCAATTTTACTGATGTACAAGCGAATAGTAATTTTATAAATAAAGGAGCTTAAGAAAAATATAACATAAATGCTGAACATTGGTACTTGTTATCCATTAAATCGGCCTTATAATAAAATAGACATTTTATCAAACATTATTTATTTCATCCTACTGTTTTCGTTATTAGAAAAATAGATACACTTTAAAAATATTAAAAATTCAAATATTTGGTTACCATACAAACTAACCATAGAGTTTTTGGATTTTATATTGATATTTTCTATTTTTATCATTTATTTTACATTGATATTTATCATTTATTAGGTAATTAGAAATATTATTATTTTTACGTTCAAAACCTACAATATTTTTTCTTATCAAGTCACAGCTATCGTTTATTGATAGATAGTGTCAGAAGAAGAGTCTTCAAGCTGAAAGCCTAACCTGGTAGTCTGGTGTTATATATTCCAAAAATACACGAATCAAAGAATGCTGGTAAAAATATTGCCAGTTATGCAGCTTTTACATTGCCATGGGTTGACAGACAATTTCAAGCACGTAAAACTTTATATTGGCCTGCCGTTTTTCGAGTAAAATCATAGTAATTACATGTAAGCCTAATCAAGGTTATTCTTCTCACGCTACTAACCTTCTTATAATAAAGTATTCTATACTCAGGCTCAGAAATATAAAAATACCTATTTACTTAGTAAATCATGCAAAAATTGTATAAATATATTGCATCACACGGATTAAAAAATGCCTTTTTTCAATATATAGTAATTTTAGTGTATAATAAAATATACTTTTTTTTATAACTTATCAAACATAAGAGTCAATAAAGCCCACATATATACGATCATCTTCTCAGTCTATATTTTTTACGACAGCGATTTTTTATTACTTCAATTTTTATTTTTATTATTATTTTATATTACATAGATGGAAAATTTACTAACGTTTATTGGGGTTTTAATGGTATTAAACACGAGTATATATATCTTATGTATCCAAGAGAGAACAAAAGCGAGAACAAAGTCCCAGACAGGGGCTCAGGCGGCACCCCAGCCCCAGCAGTCTGGTAGTCAGGACATGTATTCTTGCTTTAAGGGCACGTGGACTGACAGCGGGAAGTATCCCACAAATATTTCAGACATCTCATGCATGTCGTCATATAATAACACTTCAAATGTATAAAACGTTACGTCAATTTAACACAAAGACGATTTGTAAGAAGTGGATGAAAAATGGTCCAGAGCTTGTATGCGACGATGAGCCTTTCTGGTGAATTGTCTGGATGGATGGAGAAATGAAATTATCCGAGAGATAATGGTTTTCTTCCAGACAACAATAGAGAGGATAGGAAGACATTTGCAGAAATGTTGCCTTGAAGAGTTTTAGATTAGGGGCCTGAAAGAAAGAAAAGACAAGGGGACCGAGGAAAAGGAGCGTTTTTGGGGTTAAAGGGAAGAAGGAAAGAACTAGGTTAAACGAAAGAGATTAGAGATGAGTTGTACAGTGGCACCTCGGAAAAGAATCATCTATCTGGTCAGTAATGACTCCAGTCAAAGGGAGAACGTATTTTTAATTTATAAGCCACATCACAAATCATAAGCTCGGAAAAGGTGAAATATCATTAATTATGATCCTTCAAAGAAGTTGCCATTGCCAAAAGTGCTCTTTGTTAATGATTCATAATGAGTAAATCAAAGTTAAAAAGAAACTAAAGATGAAAGCGCTAATGAAATTCATAAAAAAAAGTAATTATGAAGTTGCTAGAATCCATGTCATATATTTTTATTTTTAAATAAATTAACAGTGAGTGGTTTTAATGACTCGTGAATCTTTACTGTGTTAAATAATCAATGATAATTTTAAACAATACTATATTTTGATAAGCAAATAAATAAGTTGATTGATTTGAGCCCAAAAAAGTTAGGTAATTAAATACATCACTAATGCTCCTGTTTGTCAAGATGGATATATTGTGGCATTCACGTATCTAAACGCTTTTATCAGGAGTTTATTTTACATAATCGGTAAGTCATTTTGAAGTTGCGTGCTTACATCAAATATTACTTTAATTATTTAATAATGTATAATATACATGGTGGGCTGGTTAAATAATATACAATAACCCCTCAAACGTATAGATGATTCATTTATAATTATATCAAATAGATATTAATGAAATTCTAAAAATAACAGTTTATTGCAGTATATATTCATGAACACAGCTCATGTAATAGTTACCGGTTATATTAGTATTCTATGTGGAGTGTTTACTTCTGGCTAAATGATGATTCAACGCTAGTTGAAGACGAGCCTTGCTGGACAGTATAACCAAAGGAAGGCAACTAATAACTCAGTCACCAGTGAATGTACTATACGTATATTGACACTGGGGAAATAGGTTCTCACCCATATCTCGATGCTTCTTGATTGCATCCAAGACGCTGTTAACTAATCTTTTTTACAACTATACATTTCTTTATACAAAGCATGGTGGTCTAAATGTGCATTTTACTTTGGTCCAAATTGGTAAATGCCTTTTAACTGGTCTTCTGATTGGTTTAAAATCTCAATAATGTGCAGTACCTCGGTTCTAGCAAGAAAAGGCCATCTTCTGCCTGTCAGAAAGGTCCACATTCCTATTACGTATATAATATTTTTTATGTCAAGTAATATCTAAAATAAAACCCAGGAGCCATTCCTATCAAAAGAAGTAATATGTTAATGACCTGTTCTTAAAAAGAGATATGAATTACCTCTTCTGTTCGGTTAGAAAAGATTTCAATTAAAATTTATTTTACGTTATGATAATCCCAAAGATCTGGTTTCTATTAGTTACATCAAATAAATTAATATTTGTTTTATTGAACAAAAACATGATTGCGGCCATTTGACATTTACTATAGAATAGTATTATATACAACATATACCACTAATATCAATAATTAAATTTACACAGTATAATAAAACCTATAGCACGTCTCATAAGAAATTACATTACTTCTAGTAAAAAAACAAATTTAAGGTGACTCAAGAATATATATATATACTCCTTTATTGTGCTATAATTACAATCTGCCTTTTATAAGGCAATAAGTAATAAGTCCTCAACAATAAAATCTTGAAATGGAAGAAATAATCAAACGAAATTTTTATCTGTAAAGGAAATATCTCTGGCAATATTTACTCTATTGAATATGAGACACGCAACAACCAAGAAAACTATTATATTGATTAGGTGTTTAATTTTGAATCGTTTTGGGTATTCATAAAACCACTGGTTTTGACACACCTTGGTTGGGGGCTAGATGTTGTTGTTAGCAGACGCTATAAGAATAGTAAATATATTTATATGATGAATTCAACTCATAAATTGATGCAACTTTCTTTATCGATTTGCCGATTTCTAATCCACATCAAATACCAAGTGTGATGTGCTACTCCCAGGAACAGAACATTCTGCTTACTTGCAGGAAATCTAAAGAGATATTAATTCATGATAAACAATAGATAAATGTGCTATGGTTTTGTAAATATTACTTTATACAAATTATTTTTTAATAATTGAGATATTGAATCATGGTTTTATATAAACGGAGATATTTTTTACGGATCAGAATAAAACGGTCAACTTTCTTTAATTACAATATAATGTAGACAGAAAAAACCTTTAATTTGTTTTTGGATTCATTCTTAATTGATTGCATTCAAAATGCTTTAAATTTATAAGAAAGGTAAAATAATAATTAATGGTATATAACTTTTGATTTATTTAATTAAAAATATAGAGCCATTCAATAAGTATATGCAGAGTATGGAGAGCCGAAGGAGCTGCTAGCCACTGGGGCAGGATATGTCCTGGTTGCAAAAGGAGCATAGCCACGAGCTGCGAAGTTGAGGGGAGCAGCAGTGAGAGTCACCGGAGCAGCAGTAGCCACAGGAACTGGAAGTCCAGCTCGAGCGACCGGAGTCACCGGGAGTGAAGCGACTGCTGGAGCGACGCCCGTGGCGGGCTCTTTGTGGACTGCGGCGTTGAATCCGTTGACAGGGTCGGCTGTGTAGTCCACGATCCTCCTGGAACCGTCGGCTTCGACGAGGGAGTAGCTACCCTGGACGACATCACCTTGCCTGGACTCGGACTGGCTCTTGGAGTCTCCGGTGAGTGCGTCGTTAACGGAGTAGTTGAAGTCGTAGCTAGGGTTGGGGTCGTAGTATGGATCAGTGGCGGCAGGGTAGGATGCGCGAGCGGCAGCTAATTGCGGACGAGCACTATAGGCTAATGGTGCAGCATAGCGAGATGCAGCGTAGCCGTAGGATGCTGGGGCACCATAGCCGTAGGATGCGGGGGAATCATAGCCGTATGGTGGCACTCTGGCCGCATAGCCGTAAGATGCTGGCGCACCGTAGGCTAGTGGTCCTGGTGCCGCAGCAGGCCTCAAGATCTGAGCCTGTGCAATGGCAAGGCTGGTGAGCAGAGCGACGACCTATACACAGGAAAAAAAGAAAAAAGTATTTATACCTACATGTTAAACCAATATCGTTAACATACATATCATGAAAACATGGTGAAAACGAAATATTCTGCGGATTTATTTACAAGTACAACGGAGTCTAAATACACCATTAGTCAATTGAATAGTTCATTATGTTCATTTTGTAGGGAATCCCGTAGGAGTCCATGTCGCAAACTATATTAGTGCTTTTATTACAATTAAATTGTAAATTTACATTATTTACGTGCAAGTTCAAGGAACCTAGGTTTTTTAATCCTATTTATTTATTTATTAACTGAAATTTTATTAGGTATATATCAGTAGAATTATTGTTGAAATTCATGTTCACAATTAGTGTTCATATACAAATGAAAGACGTAAAAAGTGAATTTCAAGTGATAAATTATATCCCAAAAACTTATTTTTGATTTATTTTTAACGTGAATTTTAGAACACAAACATTTTTTTAGATTCCTTATAATACAACGTTATATATATAATAGTATTTTAAATATATTGCAAAATATACTAGTAGTAAATTAGTCAACAAAACACAGCTTATTATGCTTATTTTATAGAATATATATATATATATATATATATATATATATATATATATAAATTACACACACATATTACATAGTAGGTATTGCTTTATTTACTAGTGTACTACTCACCTTGAATGCCATGGTAAGACTAAGTTGTAGAGGAGACTCCTGCCTTCTCTTATATACTGACCTGGGCCATCACTATCTGGCCTTGTGGGTCATCTTTTCACCCCTGGTACATTCAACGTATGATGTTGTTTCGAGATACGCTAACACTTGTACGCGAATAATCAGTACTATTCATAGTTTTATCATCTAATATCCTTTTCATGATAATAAAACATTTTTTTTAATCATGTATAAGGGTGTAAATGCTATGGATGTTACAAATGGCTGCCCAATTCTTAAAAATTGTTAGTTGCTTTCCTACAAGTCGATTAAATGGACCGCCATCGTCATGGTATTTGAAATTGAGAGATATGTAGGTTTTTTTTATTTAAAGTAATTTAAATACATTTGTTGTCACTAAGCACTGCTAAAGTAAAAAAGTAGCTAGATAACGTCCGAATATGTCTTCACTCAAGTTTTAAAGCGCCCATTGGGTTGACGTACTTGAACATAAATCAGTGAGAACCACAAGATCTGTTTTTTTTTTTAATAGTTTGATTTCTCGTTGTTGGTTAAGATTAAGTAAATAATGTTTAAGTTCTCAGAATGTCACTTATGATAGTGGTATCTGGCTTGCTACTAGAGTACACCTTTGTCATTACCAATAGTCTGAGAACTTCAGGATGGCAGTTTAGGCTGATGAAAGTACCTGTGAAATACAAATAAAAACTTGTGGAAAGTCAAAACTGTACATTTTTTACTCAATCTAAACCCACAACCAGCAAGCAAACCATTAAAGAACCCAGATCTTATGGTTAAAATATTTAAGTCCACTAAATTGTTGTTTAAGTAAATCAATCTAATGAGCACTTTAAGACTATCAATGCAAATTCAATGGTTTTTTTTTCTTTTTCGACCGCGCACACCCATCTTGTGTTAACAGAATTTGAAAGAAACTTGGGATTCTGTATAAGTTCCACAACTAATAGATACAATAATAGCGATTATATTATATTTCAAGAATAGAACCAAAATAGCTGGCACATGGCTATATGATGCATTAACATTAACTGCAAAAAATTATTTTAATCGTTCGAGTCAACCGATGAATAAAATTAATTACGCTTTGAACCAAATAATCTACTAGGGAGTATATTCTTTTTCCATTCAGAAAATTCCTATCAGCATAGAGGTGAGGTTAAGGACTCCCAGTTGATCTTAACATTATTTATAAATTAAATAGAAAAGGTTTACAAAATAAATATTTACAAATTAAATTAAAATATTTTTTAAGGCTATTTTAATCATGATTTTTATTTACACTTGATCAGATGTTTTTTTTTCGGTTACACAAAATATTGTTAACCTATTTCGTACTTGGATTGGAGAAGTCATCTCATCTCTCAAGACCCTAAACAAGGTTTTGAATAGATCCACCAAATTATTTATTGAGTTAAACATAATAGGGAAGACTTGCACAATTAAGGGGACATTGCACAAAGTTTTATTATATAATGATTAGATTAATATGTAAATCCAGCAGGATGTAGAAATAGGGTCTTCCATAGATAATGTGCCATATTTTTGACCGCTTGTCGTGAATTATTGCTATTTTAAAGGAAAAATAAATAAAGATAATTCGCCTTCGGCCTATTCGCTTTAGGTACTAGCTGGGATCTTTTGTGCAACGGAAATGAAAGATCTGTTGTCTTTAGCGTGCTATGCTTCAACCTTCATTCATGTTCTCAGTTTTGAAAAAAGTTGTCTTATCTCATTTATAGATCTCTAGTATTTTCTATTCTTATTTATGTATTACTTAAAAAAAAGGTAAATTTTAGTGATAGAAAAGCAAACATGTTCATTGTTCAACAGTGTGCCTGTGCGACTTTCACAACAAAATCAATCAACAATAAACTAATGAACTAAAATAAATTATCCATTAGGGCAATTTTATATAGTTTACAAATCTAGAGGTAACGCAAAGTGTCTGCTTGGATAAAATTGATAAGTAAGCAAGCCTGCGCTGTTGCGCGAAAGACTGATCAAGCGAATGTTTGCAATTTCATATATGTTTTATTAATCATTAAATTATTTGTCCAAATCGTCAAGGGTGATTCACGTAGAACAATTAGTAATTCCATTTTATACTTTCTTAAGGACTAAAAGTTTCCCAAGGGCTAGGCTGGAACCACCCTTAATTCGACTGTAGGGTGATCCTATTTACCTAGCAGAGCAGTAAAGACTCTCATTTCGAAGTAAGTAAAACGTTCTCATCCGTCAGTAGACATGATGTAAATAATGAGAAGACAGATCTGGAGGAAAGAATAATTGCAATAATGGTTTATGAAACATCCGTTACTCCCCATGATTGCCGTAGATAGGAGATTCAGACATAGCACGACAGTGCGTAACTATTTTTATTTTTCAAATAATATATATAATATTATTTCAAATACTAAAACAGAAAAAAATGTATTATCGGCTACCGCACTTGCTAACTTCGCCCAACCTGTCGCTTCGTCTCAAATTGATGATATATAAATGTGTCCTCCGGCCAGCTCTGCTGTACGGTGCCCCGCTATTTACCCACTTGACTGACAATACAGCCAAATGTCTTCAACATTTGCAGAATGGGATCATGCGAAAAGTGGTCCGACATACCTCTCTCGAGAGGTTAAAGAACGCTGACGTCCACCCGTTGTTAAGTGTGCCGTCGGTGATTGAGTTCATTCGCCGGAGACACATCAAGTTTATTGACTCGTTGCAGCACCTGACAAACACTATGACCCCACCACCCCTCCCGCATCGATGGCAACAGACTGTCGGGGGAAAATTAGGTTAAGAATTAGTATGTAAGTTAGTTTTAAGGTTGATCAAAAAGGTGAGCCCCATCACCTTTATTAGTCAGTTTAGTCCAGTCACGTATAATGTATATCATTATACTTGTTTATTCATTATATAATTTTTATAAAATAACAAAACCTGTATATAATGTAGTGATGCTACAGGAAATACAAAATAATTTGTAAATAGATTCGCCTGAGGATCTATAATTATCTGTAAATTTAAAGGGGCTATGAAGGGGGGAAAAAAAAAGTTATTATTATTGCATTATTAGTTACATTTTGTATTGCAAAATTAACTACTCGATTTGCGCGTGCACTCTCTGATTGTCATTGTCAGTTTATTTTATATAATTTAAAGACACCAACACATAACAAGGAAATAGAATGAATAAATATAATAAAGACGAAGAACTCAGGTTTAAAGGTAAAAGTGAATTGAAAGCTTTAAAGTAATTATTTTTTATTCAGTGAAAAGTGACAATTTATTTAATTTAAAATAGCATTAATGTATAGCTTTTTTTGTTAAATTTTGTTTCTGTTGCGCTAAATATGTTAGGGTAAAGAATTTAATCATAGGACTATGGATCATTTAAAAATATTAAAAAAATTTTTGTCCTTGGGTTATGTTATCTACAACTCTTTAAGATAGAATATGCCTTGAAACCAATCGCTAATTGTTTGAAATAATATTACTGTCATTTTTGAACTGATAGATCTCCATTAAGAATAACACTGCACAAAATAATTTAATCAGTTGTTTAGAAAGTGCTTCTGGTTGATGTTGTTTTTATAGAGAGAGCTTTTCTTAGGTGAATCATTCGTTTAATTTGACTATTACATTTTTTGATGTTAATTCAAATGTTAAATATTTGTTTTTATTATTGATAAATAATTTCTCTCTCTTTTTTATGTTAAAATGGCAATAGTAAACCTCACAAATCACAGTTAAAAGTGTGCACTTTTATAACCGTTTCAACATAAAAAGAATAACAATTAGCAGGAGCAGGACAAAGAGGGACGCACTCCTGACATAGAGTGGGCTATTCCTGAATATATTTGCCGCCATTTCTAGGAATAGCACTTTTTCAAGACAGGATAAAAAAACGGTACTACTGATACAGATGCCTGCTTTTCTTGCTCGCTCTGCTGTGGTCGTTGCAGGAAAGGGTCGGTTCAACTCGCCAACCTGAACATTCTCGTATTAGGTTACGTGAATTTCCTGTTGCGTAGAATCAAGCCATCTTGTTCCCACTAGTGAAGCCCACTAGGAGCCGAGATCTCCCTATCGATTACCCACCGATCAGACTACTACCGCACATGGGGAAGATACTTAAGAAAATTCTTTTGGATTATCTCCAAGAGTTCTGTGCGGATATTGACATCTTCGCTCCGAAGCAGACAGGATTCCAACCCTGGTTTAGTGAAACTACAGCCAAAAGCTGGGCAAAACCTCCACAAGTATCTAGTAGTCGTGGTTATGACCTTGCTAGGCGTTGTATCAAATCAGTAATTTAATATGTTAAATAGTTTTATTATTTTATCCATGATAATGCCTTATGATGAGCGTAACATATACAATCAAGGTCAGGTGGTTTACATCCCATTGTTTTTATTAACCTATAATAATTTATTATATGCAGTATAGATTTGCATAACAGCACCAAAAGATAATCGTCCTAAATATAAGTGAACATGTACCCAAATGGCCACTTATAGCGTTTCGTGGCATCGCTTGTGGGGAATTATTAATTATGCAACATCTTAGGAACGACCACGTGTTTCAAGTTATCACTATGACGATAATTGTAACATGAGTACGAGAACAAAACATGTCATTAATCGCAGGGAGGCTACCCAAATTCTATCATAGCTAATGGTAGTGTCATCAACGCTCTAATGTGCTATCCATATGCTTTCTGGCCTACCTTGTCTTTGGTCAATAACTGTTGCCATTTAATACCAATGGCATGTATTCGTGCGATTTTAGCTTCATGTATACTTGAGTGTTCAACGAACTCAACCGTCTTCTTTATGAGCTCGCGATCACATTGGTACTTTCTGGAGTGGGTATCAAACGATGTCTGACCCGATACCAAAATTGCTTGACTTGAATATTACAGAAATTTTCTGAGATTAGCATGGAAACGTGATAACATGAATATAAATAAATAAGAGTTCAGCTATAAAGAAGTGCCCATTTTTTTCCTGATTTGCGGTGGTTGGGAATATTTTTGAACCAATGATTGGTATATATTTATGTAGTGTACCACAAAACAATAAAGTATATTATTATTCGAAAATAAGAGTGGGATGGCAAGTAATGCAATTAGTTCCAGTGGTTAGAATAAAATACATCGATAGGCAGACAGAAGTGTGGAGAAATTCATTCGAATATGAACTACAATCGTATGTTGTCAGTATTTTGAGCCAATCTGAAAGCAAATAAGGTTTCTTATCGGTTGACATTTTATCATATGAAATTATGAAAGTTCAGATGGTATCCGGATTTGGCTTTTTTTTTGTTCAACATGAAGAAAACACGACGAGACTCTCATATATATGAATATATGTAAACTACCTGATATTTGCAATATTCATTTTCATAAATTACAGAACACAAGTTATAAATCGTTAAGAATGTGGAGATAACAAATTCAGTTTTAAATGTCAATCGTTACATAGAAGGGCTCTACGGAGACAATGCGCCCCGCTGTTGAGTGTAACTTATGCTTATAAATTGGTTTCAAATCTGTTTAACATAGTTTAATTATGTTTATGGGATGGAATGATGGCGTGTATTAACATAAAACTGAGTCAAAAGAGGTCATACCTGGCGTAACAAAAACATAATGAT
The DNA here is from genome assembly GCA_930367205.1 of Acanthosoma haemorrhoidale. NCBI lineage: Eukaryota > Metazoa > Arthropoda > Insecta > Hemiptera > Acanthosomatidae > Acanthosoma > Acanthosoma haemorrhoidale. The sequence continues at coordinate 84,504,430 of OV884012.1, forward strand.
AATCCTAATATGTCCCTATATATATTTAACATAACTGTCTACAACACATTACTGATAAATGAAAACAAAACTTTTGGAAATGAAAGCTAATCTGAAAATAAGGCACCTAACCATGTTTTCTTTATATTAAAGCATATTATCATTATACATTCATTATTAGTTTTCCTCGCAAGAACTTCGTTTTTTTTTTTAGAAAAATATTTATAAATAAAAGATATGACTTAGATACTGAAGTAAAATTACAAAACTTTTAATCCAGTGCTACTAACTACGGAGCTAGAGCTGTTCCTTAGGAATAGCTGTTCAATATTTTTGTCCAGCTAAATAGATAATTTCACTATATATTGTCAGCTATAATTTAAAAAAACAATTATGAAATTGTAGACGCATTGTTTAGTAGTCTTGGTAACGTTTTCATGCACAAAATTGTATACAACTGCATTTCTTAAAATACATGCACATTCAAACGAATTAATACGGAAGAACGTAAAAAGTGTAGAAACAACAATAGCAGAAACAATGATACTTATTAGAACTAATCAACTTACTATATATATTCTACGATCTTGATTGAGAGACCATATTGGTCACTGAAAAATGCCATGAAAAAAAGGTATTACATTTAATTTGTATTCACATACTTCCTGTAATTTCAGGCCCAAAGGTAGAGGTTTTACTATCATTTAGCTACTGTATATTCTAAGGTAGTGGTAAAATTATCTCAACATCATAAAATCATCAACTCAAAATGCATTGCTATTTTCAATAACATTAGTATAAAAATATATTTCTTCTTATCTTAGGATGAACTGGATATTTTAACTGAAAAAGTCAGAGCAATGGGGGCAGCAAAAAATTCTAACATAAAGCGTATCCAATCCTTTCTATCAAAGTCCTGAAAACAATCGTTAATGCCCCTTATTACGTTAGCAACGAAACCCTTCATAACGATCTTAATATACGCTACATTCTTCACCTTACACCATTCACCACTCATCCCTATAATCCTCCTGGGAGTATAAGTGGCAGTGGTCTCGTGACCTGCTCCTTTTTCCCCAAACATGTCCTGAGGGTCTGTGGCTTTCACGCTCTTGGTCAGTGTCCATCGGCTCGTATTAAGTGACGCAGCTGGTGGAGGAGAGTGGGGGACTACCCAAAACTCCGCTTCCTCTTTTGCATACGAGGGAGATGACAACCATGTGGATTTGGGAGGACTCTAGGCTGTTTGTTAATATTGTATGAATAAGCTAGTAAATGAAAACTGTAAATATGGTATGAATGAGACCATTTATCACTACTACTTATTGCCTAATAAGGTAGATTGTAATTGCATGACAACAAAGAAGTTATATAAAGCGCAATCCGGGGTGAAATAGATTATTACATTAAAATATTAGGGTGCGCATGGACAAGTGCCATAAAACACGAAGGTTGAGCATAAAAAATGTTTGGCTTTCTGTATACCTGTGTCTTTGCTTTGAGAGAAAACCTAGTGGAAGAAGTATGTTACTATGTAAGAAGTATGTATGTTTATTTATATCTAACAAGAATCATTGCGTCCATTTAAGTGTTGAGCCTTAAAGCATTCCTAAAGACAGAAATGGTTAAGACAGAACAGTATTCGTTCCTGAGAATCAGGAGCAAAAACACATACCATTTATTTCTTTTAGGGAATACTGTGGGGTAAAAAAATCATCTCGTTATGAATTAACTGTCACATTAAATCAGTAAATCATGTCAGTATGTTAGAGATATGAGCGGAAATTTTAATCATAACGGAAGTAAAAACAAAATGCAGCCAGGGAAAGGACGTTAACCTTGAACTTGCTCTAATATGTCTGCTGTGAACGAACGCTCTTGTAAGGCCACTCAATGTTTACATTTTTTTTTTATCACTGCTCCAGTTTCATGGTCTACACTGTGACACTTGTCCATTTTGTTTTTTCTGTCTAGAAACGCTATTCATTTTTTTATTTATTGTTTAGGGCATACGTGAATAAATAATTTGCAGTTAACTGCTAATGGTTATTGTTATAAAAAGGTTTTAGATTAATAGTGTCAAAAAATTATTTTTTGTTTGTTTGTTTACCAACAAAACCATTTTTTCCTAACGTTAATAAATAAATAAATATATATAGTATATAAAGAGGTGAAAATGTCAATAGTAATAAATAGCAACAATAATTGCACTAGTTTCATAAGTACTTGTTAAGGGTATGCGCAAAAACCAACTCATATTTGATGTCAATTATTTTTCAACAGTATATTTGATTCAAGTTGATGTTTTGCTTTTTCGATCAGTGAAATGAAAATAAATACGCATACGGCTGAATTGCTCACAAATTGCAACCTATCAAAATTAGTTATTCTTGTTTGATTAGATCCAATACTTTATTACTGTATGTAACACCATAAGAACATTGCACTCATAATCCATATTTTAGTTATTTGAATAACCATATTTGCCGCATTTTAATTAAATGTTTGTTTTGCTACCTTCTGTGCATTGTTTAGCAAAAATATTTTTTTAACTTGTTAGATCTTCCAGTATAACGACATTGAAAATAATTTTTCAAATATGAGCTACTGATATAAATAAAAACATATTTAACTAATTTGGTGACCAAGATGTTTTTGACTCAAGACTCAACACTTGACTTAAGTGTTTCTAGTAAGAAGCATTTATTTTTATAACCAACTATTTCTTGTCTGTAACTCAACTGTAGTTATGAGTTTCAGTTTCCACGCCATTTGTTTTTACATACGAATAGCTTGATGCAAAAACAAAGATTCATGATGTAACATTAAAATATACAGAGAGGTATTCCTCAAAAAACGTTAATACTCTTCACTTATGTTATTCCTTAAGGTGATCACTGAATTTAATATTTTAATTACAAAGTTATTAAAATATTAAATTGTTAGTTAAAATAGCATCAAGTAAGTTGTCATCTCCCAACCTCCAAAAACCAATGCTAAATGAGCACGTGACTAGCTCAGAAATTGGACAACAGCCCTGCTGAAGTAGTGATACAAGTATTCAAAGTTACCAAAATCCATTCATTTAACGAGTAACAGACATTATTATTACTTATGTACTCTTAACCATCAATTATTAATCTTATTATCAACGATCCTAGTACTTATTGTTTGCATAAAAACTAAGCAGCTAATAACTACAGCCTTCATTGGTACAATTTGTTTGTGGATAACCTGTTTACAGTCGGTGGCTTTTATTTTGATTATTTTAAATCTCTTACAAGCAAATATTGCTTCGCATTTTATATTGAAATTGCCATTTCCATATAATCAGAGGGACCCCGTCTGGGACACGGAATCCGTAGTAGTCTTTGAAAAAAAAAAACGTTTCTAGACTTAAATCCTATTGAACACATATGGGACCAACTGAACCGAAAAGTACAGCGTCGGAATCCATGTCCTAGCACCACTGAAGTATCAGATAGTTCTGTTGTTGAAGAGTGGGACAATATTCCTCAGGACCTCATTCCAGATCCTGGCAAGTTCCAATCGATGCCAAGGCGTTTAGGAGACGTGGTTTTGGCAGAGTCAAAAATACCCGTTATTGTGTATGTTTCGTTTAAAATAATTTTGCCAAGTTAATCTATTTTTTGCAAATTTTTTCTTATATATATAATATTTATATATTTCCCTATTTATATATTATAATATATATTAATATTTCCCGGCAAAATTAGGAGTTGGTAGGGGAACAGTCCAATCGGATTCCGGGATGGGACCCGCTCACCTTGCGATGTACCACCTGAAATAATCTTTATGAGCAAAAGGGGATCCAGATGGCCTGACCTTTTGCAAATGTCGACCGACTAGCATATTAGGAGTCAAATAAGAAAAAAATGTTTAACGGACGCAGTAGCTCACCTTCTGCCGGTCTAACGGGACCCCCACCTCTCGGCCGACAGGCAACTTCGCCCAGTTGGGTAACGTCGCAAACTTGCTCACTGACTCACTTACCGAATGTATACATCAACGAGAGCTTCGATTGACTGAAGATAGCAGACTACTTCGAAGGAAATCCCATCTATCAATAGAAAATAAACTACTTATTTACAAGTTACACTTAAGCCAATCTGGACATACGGAATAGAGCTATGGGGGACAGAAAAAAAGTCAAACATCATGCGCATCCAATCCTTTCAATCAAAAGTCCTGAGAACAATAGTAAATGCCCCTTATTATGTCAGCAACAAAATCCTTTATAACGATCTTAATATACCCTACATTCTTGAACTGATCCCTTCCAGGTTCATGAAATTCCATAGTAACCTATGCAACCACCCTAATCCCGTAGCACAGTCATTGCACTGCTCCACTCATCCCTATAATCCTCCTCAGAGACTAAAACGGCAGTGGCCTCGTGACCTGTTATAAATGTTTGACAGTGGGAGTCCTGGGAGTCCAATGGGAGGAATGGCCAGTTTCTCCAATCATTCCTGAGCGTCTGTGGTTCTCGCGCTTTTGGTCAGCCTCCACTGGCGGTATCCGGTGACGCGGCGGGCGGAGGAGCGTGGGGGGCATCCCGAGATTCCACTTCCTCTTTCGTATGTGAGGGACGCAACAACCACGTGGACTTGGGGGGCCCCTGGGCTGTTTGTAAATATTGTATGAATGTGTGAGTGAATGATGAATTGTAAATATGGTGTGAATGATAACATTTACCTCAATTATTTATTGCCTATTAAGCATTAAGGCAGATTGTCATTTCGTCTTAATAAAGTTGTTTTCTATATAAAAAACATAAAAAGAAAAAGCAGAGAATAGTATTAAATCTTGTTAAGAGGTAAGGGGTTATAATATACTTTTACCCAAAAACCTCGTTTTATTTTAACTATATCTACCATAGAAACACGCTTTTTAAATTAATATAATAATATGAATAAATAATATAATATAATGATATATTATAAATACCTGATTTCGATTTTACGTGTTATTTAATTGAAAATCACGCCTGAATGTCCAATTGTATGCTATAATTGTATGGACATTGCAGTTTTGAAAAAAATAAAAACACGATAACTCTGCAAATGCATATTTTTGCGCTATTCTATGATTGGATTGATATTTTATTTTACTCGTTTCTTTTAAGTTATAAATAGAAACGACTTCAAAATTACAATGGTTTGTTCCGATTTATTCAAATGTTTGTCGGTTTAATAATTTTTTGACCCTAGAATTTAGCTTTGACGTCTAAACCGTTAATTTTAAGCTGAGTGTTAGTCAGTGAATTATGTAGGCAGCTCTGGAGATGTTCTGGAACGTTAGGAAGAAGATGTCCTTCAACTCTTTTTGCAGAGGGTCTTCGTCCAATCAGACATTCCTAAACTGTATCTCTCTTTTATTTGTACAAATATATTCTGTAGGCAACTAAATTACATTATTAAAGTATCCTTTAGAGAATAGATTTTTTGACACATGTGCTTTTCAAAACCTTAACACCTTGGAAATATCCATGAGGTCTTATCATTAATTGTCTGGTCTATTATCTTTTTTATTATTTCGAGAATTTTGATTAGGGATATATGCCAATATGTACACTACAATAGTAGCGCCAAGTGCTATTGCATGTTACTATATATGCGGCCTTATGTTCTAGATCTTTCGCTACTCCTCTGATAAATAATATTTTACTGATACAAAAGAAACACCAACTTAGGAAACACGTGATTTACAATCATGTGGTTTGATAATACTATTTAAAACCACTCAACTATTTTCTAATGCTCCTATATAGGCAGTATAACTCATGATATCATGTTAGCGTGAATATAATTCTCACGCTACGTACATCAAACTTTCGAAAGCACAACGGGAAATGATTGCAGTCAGCAATGGGTGGTGCATTAACGTTGAAGTATGGGATTTGCTAAGTTACGTTAATTTCATGCTAAAGAAGAACTTATATGTAATAGTTCATTCTATAAGGTGTATGAGGTAAAACAGCGTGGCATGTTTGAAGGATTTTCGAAATACGATATGTATGTTTCCAAATACACCAGTGAGTTCTTTTTTTTTGGATTCAGGCAGTATCCCGAATAAGCACTTGAGCTCCAATATTTTACTCTCGCCTGAATAAGCGGTGGATTTTAACTAGATTTATTCATATATTTCATCAATCCTTCCCATATTTATTAAGCTCTTAAAATTGTTTTAGAAAGTTGAAGGTAGTGTGTGGCTTAGAACCTGGTAATCCTTAAAAGGTTTTTTATCCTATTGGTAGTGAACAGCATAAATTATAAATATTATGAAACCCACCAAAAATATGGTCACAATTCCGTGTTTTTACGGCGTATAAATGTGCAGATGGTAAATGAATAACTTCACAAGTATTAATTTTTGTTTACTAAATATTAAGACACTATTAAAATAATATATTTTTCAACTCAAGAACTATTTCTTTTTTCAAACCTGAAGCACTTATGAATAATTGTTTTTTACAATGAAACGAAATTGGGTAACATAATTTGAATTTCGTTTAGCACCTTTACAGAGAACAATTTCATTGCCTTTAATCATTTTTCGGTATGATGCAAAAGGGACCATTACATCCATGTTATTAAATATTTCTAAACGTTCTTGACCTTTAATTTTAGAGTTGTTTTCAATTATAGCACGTGTTCTTTAATTATCAGTAACGAAATGTTTTCCTTTCTCGATAATAACATGCCGTTTCAGAATAACTTTACAAACCCGTTTCAAGCTCATTAAGAAAACTCTGATAAATTTAACTAGAAAAATAAAATTTGAAATCGAAGTACAAAATTACTTAAATGCATCGTTTATTTTGTACTTATCTTTTCGTTGTTAAATTTTGAGAAGTGAGCTTGAACAAGACTCCATTGACGTTTTTGGTTCTTTTATCGAAAAAATACGATTTATTTACAATTAATTAGCCCTCTAGATAATTATTTATTAATTACGTTTGACCAATTTATTAATCTTGTTCGTGGTGATTTTGTTTCAATAGATCATCATATAGAAGATGTACAACAAGGAATGGCAGAAGAATATTTAATAAATTAATCCATGCACGACCAAAAGATTTATTGTAGCAGGACTTATCCCCGTTAATCCTTATTTTGTTGTATTTTTGAAATATTCTTCGAATGAATGAATGCTCTTTTTTTAAAAAAAAAATGGTTTAAAAATTGTCACCAGTGAGGATAGTGGTCTTTTTACACAGATTTCAATTATGGGGAATGGTCCTCGTGTAGTAATTATGTTAGCTAAAAACACTGGTGCAGGAGGAGCCAGTATTTCACATCACATAATTGTTTTACAAAACTGGAGGTGAATCTCAGCTTAATTAACATAGACTTAGGCCCTAATATACAACCAAGTTTTTAAAAAATAGGGGAAGCTGTATTCCAGTAGGAGGCTGAAAAAATAATAAATAATCGAGGATTTTACGAGAAACTGAGCTTTGCGTAAGTTAACCAGTTGATTCCCACCTTCAAACGGATTTAGCAAAGACAAATTCTAATTGTGTTTGAAGAAACTTTTGTCTAGTTTACGATGCTACATACTATTACAAATTACATAACCTAAATAGTTTTTTAGTTTCCGCTCCCTATTCAACGAAAAACGTGACTATCTTAAAAAAACACAAGATATAAATTTATTTTTTCCCCCCTTTTTGAATTGGACCATAAAACAAATAACCTTACTGTTGCATTTGAGATTTACTATCACTCCCTAAAGTTTCTCATCGTCATTCAAGACATTATATAGCCGTCACAGCCCGAATGCCTGTTGAAAGCAACCTTCAGACGGCTTTAACAAAAACTAATTCTACTCCTGTTTAAAGAAAACTTTCTAGTTTTACGAGTCTAGTTTACGATCCTGCTATTGGGAATTACCTAAACTGAATAGTTCTTGAGTTATTGCTTCATATCCAACAAAAAACTAGGTATATCTCCTTAGTTAACATTAAAACCAATAAAAGAAATTATTTCGTCAAGAAACATCAATTCAAGTTAGACAACAATTGAAAAAGGGCAATAAAAAAATTGATAATGACTAAATCTGAAATTCAACGGATTGGGTGGAATGAGTTCTATGAATTTAGAAGACTAAGCTGATTCTTTTAGTAATCCTGAAGTGGATAATTTTAGGATAAGATTAATAAATAAATGTAATATAATATAATCTTATTATATTCAAGTATGTATATCTTTTCTACATTGAATTTAATAATCAAGAGTTTAATACAAATTAAAACTGAAACAGTTGTGATTGTCTATCTGTTTTATAGAACAATTTATACAAATAATTATTAATATCTAGTCTAGGGTCCACTACCTCAGCTATCGACATAAAATATTCTATAGCCAAGAACTATTCAGATTGGGAAGATCGTGATCTCGTGCTTGCTCGGGTAGATATTAGGAAGTTCCTGACCCTGCCAGTGTATTTTTGATTAGCTGGTAATTATTAGTTTATTGGTTTCTTTTAATATGTGAAAAATTAGAATTACATACATGATACATGCACACTGCGTGCGACATGTATAGCAATATATTCTCTCCTCAATTAATAAATTTACTGGTATATAAAATTAACTAAATTTTGTAATTTATGTAACTGTTAAATAAAGGTAAAAGCATGTGTATGTCACTTTTACTTCTGGAACTGCGAGACCAGTTCAAGGGGATGCCCCAGCCAAAACTCAGGGTCAAACCACTTCATCTGTATTTTATAGTACTTCTTAACGGTTATAAATATGAACAAAAGCAACTTTATATTTAAATATTTCTCCATTTTTTAGCGAAAAACGTATCTACTAGATTACGAATAATACTTTTAGGAAATTATATTCCAAAGCACCGGCTATGACATCTTGGGACTATCTTAGATTTGTGTGGTGTATGTCCATGACTTAGAATAAAAAAGCTTAAAATCGTTTCAGAGTAAAGGGAAATTTCTACTAATACATATTTTTCCTATATTTAACAGATTTCAAATATTGGTAAATAATTAATTTTATTTAAATTTATTACTCCTTTAAACATTTAACGCGCACATCTTTCAAATTTTCGACACACCATCTGCTTACTGATCGACAACGGGTTTGACCACATTCAGCGCAAGGTCCTTTTCCAGTTTTTTGTCCCATTGAAATTTCTGTTCTTACGAGTAAAAAAAGATTATGATATTAAATTGATATATTATAAACCTATATAGGTTTATGTAAATTATACTAATTTTTTTGATTCTAATTTATGAGAAAAAAAAGGAAATATTCCAGTGTTCGTACCTGCAATAATAATGGAATTCAAATCTAAATGTTGTTTGGTGGCCCTAAACAGTAACCCAACTCTATTTAAGGAAGTACATCAAGTTTCAATACATGGATGAAATGGGAATATGGAATCATACAGGGATTAGGGCCAGCCTGCTACTACAGCCCTTACCTCCGCAATGAGAAAATGATGTAACATACATTGTATTATAATCACCTAGGGTATTTTCTCACGTTCTCCTTATACTTGCATAAACTAGAATATAGCCCAGTTAGAAATAATAACATATATCATGCATTAAAAAAAGAGGTAATTTAGAGACTATCAGGTAATTTACTTTGGGATATTCATAGCACAAAGATACTGTAAAAATTAAAAAGTTAGAAGTTCTATTTTAAACTCTTATGTTTGTTATAAATTTTACTTAGATAAGGTCAGTGTTCACTGACCGGTAGGATGAAAAAACATGGTGTAACATAAACATGTCGTTTTTGCATCGTTTTCTGTAATATTCAGTTGAATATAGATGGTTTTTTTCTATAATTTGTTATAATCGAAATCATGTACCATCATTGTATCATATTCATCAAGTTATATGCATTGTAATTTAGGGAACTCCTCACATATTAATGTTAAATTGATTTTATATGCATATATGGTAAATAATGTATTAAGCTCGTATAATTATTAAAGAATCCCGTAGTTTTATCATTATATCGAATCATTTTTAAATATCAATTACATTTATGTTATTAATGAACTAACTTACAACTAATTTCCTTTGAGAATAAAAAAGTTCATTTATACCTTAGTGCCACTATTTAATATCCTTTACTCTTCCATGGGGCAACACGAAATTCATTTGAGAGAAGAAATTTTCGTCGCAGTATTAAATTACTATATATATATCATCATATATTTTTTAAATGGTTTTTTTTTAACAAATTGTAATTTGTCAAAAAATCATTTACAGGCTGTTAGAATTTATCTTGAATTTGCATCCCAAAGAAGAATAATGAACAATAATCACCATCGCAGTCGACTCTCTTTTGATAAATTCGTTGAGAAAAATAAATCATTTATCCTTTTAATATTTAATAGACCCATTAACACGGCAGAGATCGATGGCATTTAGATGTTCCTGTCATAAACACCGACAAAAAAGCAGCCATGACGTCTTTAATAGTGAATATTATGTTATTTGCCAGTATAAAAAGCTGGTTATTTAAATGATTATCAAACCGCATAAAGTACAAAGCGGCCTTGTACCTGACCTCAGTGCACGCAGACCTTGTAGAAAGCAAGAGGGTGGGTCACTTCCTCCAGAAACTGGATCTAGAGCGGTGTGGTTTAGCTTCTACTAGCGCCGTTCAGGTTATTTTTAGTGGCTGTTACTCACATGCACGAATGAATTCCAAAACATTTGCGGCGTATCTAACACATTGATCAAAAATGTATTCAATTAATATACCGATGTCAAAAAATGTATCCTTCTGTCCGAGTGTGATATTTTTTATGAAATCCAATTCGATAGTTTCTGCTTATTAGTTTATGTGCTGCAGAGTTTTTATGTGCAATGGATTCTATTGGACTAGACTCATGTTATTTCTTGTCTGGGGAAGTCACCAATGGATTGGGTGTGTCTTAACTCTCCCCATTGATACTCTCTCTTCTAAAATCAAGTTTTCGAGGTTCATTACCACAATTTGGATCGCAATGGCATTGGCGGAACTTTCAAGTGCCGGTTAAGATTAGCTTGCTGTAAGTAAACTGCACTATATATCTCAGCCCATCACGTGTTGCTTTAGTGAGGCTACAAAATAACATTCTAACTCTCTTAGTCCCTAGTCCGGGACGTCTACGCTTGTACGCTGTCTAGAGTTATGCCAAGATATGTTGCACTCTGTGTAGTTTTGAGGGATTTAATCAGTACTGACGGTTAAACAGCAGTGAACGTTCTTCCCTCTAATATACTGGCACTCGCAGATTACTTCACGAAATAAATAAGTGGGCCTCAACTCCCATGAAAAGATCTAATCCACTAAAGCAAGTTGACCCTCATACAAGATAAGATACAAGAGTTGAACAGACGTATAGGCTACTTCATAGACTACTTAATAGAAACTCTTACTCTTGATAACAAATTGCACATTTATAAGTAGTAATATAAACCAATTTTGACTTACAGTCTAGAGCTGTGGTTTACAACCAAACCACCAAACTTCAAACTAACTCAAACATTCCAATCCAAAGTCCTTAGAACTATAATAGTCAAAGCTCCCTTCTACAACACAAACTCGTCCCTTCAAAATGATCTCACTGTTCATAGAGTCCTTTATCTTGTCAAGTTTGATCTTATTCCTCAAGATCTGAAAATTCACATTCAAATACTAAAGTTAACCTCTCTTCAGCCATTAACACTCATCCATACGAGCATTTTCAACACCTAAACCGGCGGGACTTTATTGTAAAATGATTCCCGCTCAATTCTCATGCATCTGTGGGATTCTTGCCCATTTTTTAGTTTTTGCCACAAAACGGCCGGAGTAATAGCTGGAGGGAGATTCGTTTTCCCTGACTTTTCTACCAGCTCACTGGGGGAATTCTCTTGGGCATTTTTATTGCATGAATGTTAGTATGAGTGTGAACTGTACACTGTACACCAACAGAGTGCGTGAAATTGTGTGTAAGGCGTGAATGAGCTCTTAGATCACAATTATTAATGTTGCATAAGCGAAATTTAGTTTTACTAATAAAAAACGGAAAAATAATAATTAGGGGCTTGTATATTGTCGTGATAAGTGTAAGTTACATGTTCAAAATTTCAAACCTTGTATCAAACATATGAACTTCATGAATTCTCACATAGAGCGATAATAAGCCGGGAAGGGTTACGTACAGGCGACAACCAGCACGGACGTGTTTGTGCTAAGTTGAGCATGAAAAATGAATCTTTTGTGTTTTCCCCCTAATTTTTTCGACTGACACAGAGCGATTTTATGTTTTAGGTCCCCCAGTGACTGCTACAAACAAAGGGTGGGGGAGGGGCGCAGTATAAAAAGCAGTGACTGCTGAGTGAGCACGGACGCTCATATTTCAACTTTTTCAGTCCTAGACCTTGGCCATCTGCTCCGTGTCCCGCAGCAAAACAGCAAGGGGAAAAATCGGGGAACTCGCTGACCCTAGCATGAGAAAACCAATATTTCTTTCGGCATTACAAAACTTTACCTTCAATACCCAGAAGTTTTCATTTATATCCACCAATCCACTTGAATATCATCAAATATAAATGCATTGTTTGTTTTTTTCTTACTCCCCACTTTCTTGCACGACAGCTTTTGGCTGTTTCAGGATTACGCTAATGTTGTTGTTACCCTTTAAGATACCAATAGGACCAACTGTTTGAGAAACTTAGATATTCAACCCCCCCGCCCATAACCTATAAACCGATTAGATCTACCTTGCATATAGGTAAAAACTTAAAAACAATTTAAATCAGTTAAACCTTCTAAAAAAGTCAATAAACTTCATCGTATTTACTTAGATCAGAAGATATAAATAAAAATTATTAACAGGTTTACCTCCGATACGGTAAACATCAAAATATTTTCAGGTATCACTTCAAAACGAAATACAAAAAATAGACTTCGGGGACTTGATAATAGATGATCGTGTTTTTGTAAACAGTGCACTTTATGTACACATATGTCGGGTCGTCACTAGGGGGGTGCCTGGTCACCCTAGCCCTGGTGACAAGTGAGGATTGTTTGAGTTTATAAACTGGACAATCGTTTCATGACGGCGTTACTATCTGACTCCATTTTCGATAAGTATGTGCCCCGACAATGCACTATGTTCAAGAGAAGAGGTACAGAGGTTTTCATATAAAGAATTAGTCAAGTTTTCAGAGTTCGAGCGGAAGCCACGCGTCAACGAGTAGAGGTCACGAGAGACTGATTTACAGAGCTAGGAGCCCGCCTTAAGTACCCTACCCAGCCTTGTCTACTGGGAGGTCTGGCAAGGGTTGCCTAGGCCTGCGGGCGGTTCCCACACATGTGTTGATGTACCCGCGGCCGACGCCCAATTACCCGGCCAGTCCTGTCCTCTGGGAGAGGCCTCAAAAGGGTCGCTTCGTACCTGCGGTTTCCCTCATATGGTGAGGTACCTGTGACAGACAGCTGGTGATCCCTCTAGTGTGACTATTTGGCCCCCACCTTTTTTATTGCTTCCCACATTTACAATGATTTATATTTGTTCATGTTATTTACATTTGTCTGTAATACATTTAGTTCATGTTATTTACGTTTGCTTACAATATATGCACAATGGGGTATAGGGTGATTTATCTTATGTAGTTAGCTACTACATATGTACAAACATTATCCTGCATAGTGTGTAGTAAAGAAAAAGTACCACATTATATTGAATCAGATACCAGAAGTTGAAATAATGAAAAGGAAGTTATAAAATTATGTCCCGTTTATGGCATTTAAATGTTTTACCTGGTTCGGTAAAGACCCATCTGTTGCAAGATGTGTCCTTCATCAGACAACCTCTGTAGTCTTTTCAATCAAAGCCGTCTATTGGTCGCTTAGTCGCTCGTAACTGCTACCTATGGATGTAAGCTCTCATTAAACTTTTGTAACAAAGCTACATAACCCAAAGCAGGAAAGCCAACATTTCACTACATCCCTGCTTAGTCACTTAGGAAGTTGAGCTGTAGAAGCAGAAACTATTTATTATTCAAGTTGATTTCTTTGAATAAAAAAAAATCTCATACTAATCTAAGGGGGTTTGAATCATATTGATATTTTAACTTTTTTTATTTATAATAGATATTAACATTTCTCACCTGCTAAATGTGATACTACATATATGTATTTATAAGGATTATAATATCATTTGGAAGGGGAAGTGTACTTAGAAGTTTGCTGTTGCAACATGGGCTTGTTGCTGCTTTCTAAGCTCTGCAACACTCTGCAAGACACACCCAGTGTTTCGCATATTAACATTGATGGTGCAATACTGGATTCTAGTTGATGTAATTGTTAAATTATTTATAAGTTTAGTATTTATTCAGTCACTAAACAGTTAACTTTCAATGTAATAAACTGTGTGACTACAATTTATTTTAACATTCGACCAGCATTTCTATTTAGGGAATTATGTAGTAACAGCCCCCTTTCAAAGAGACCAGTTATCTCAAAGGTTATCACACACATAATTTTAATATTATATAGAAGTAAAAATAGATTTACCAAACAAATAGCATAACAAAAATAAAATAATATGATAGTAAAAAAACAACAACATTGAGCACTGAAAAACTCAGGACAAAGAACCAATACGAAAGGAACGACGATTGTAAATATCAAAAATAGATCGGAAGTGGCTAAACAGTGTGGTAGCTCTACAGATTAATTAATTATTATTCCAGACTTAAATCTTCTTGAGTGGCTTATTTTTATCTTCCGTATTGAGTGCAAACTAAATCGTCCTGAATTTATTAAACTGTGAATATCTTTTGAAGTCAAAAGACCAGACACCGACTTTAGAATTAACGAGTATTGTCAAAAACAACATTTTTATAGGACAACACAGCCCTGATAATTTAGCTACTAACTTTAAAAATCGTAAATTTCGTACAAAAACAACAGTAATGAATGATTCAATTTACTGTGAAAACTAAAGAAATATCTACGTGGGAAAACCGGTTTAAATACTAAATTAACCATCGGTTAAGGGGATGAGATTCACCTGCACCCCAATATGTATAAGCCATTTTTATTATAAAAATGGGAATATAACTTCTATTATAATTTTTTCATAAATCCAAATGCTAGAACAACATAAAAATTGTACCGTTTCTGTTTCAAGGAAATAATTAAAGAAAACATAAATTTAGTAGATTTCTGGTTTTCATATTTTGTTCAGTAATTAAACTTGAGTTTAATTTTTATTGCATGTAATTGCAAGTTAGTGCTTATTGCATTTCTCTTTCTGGTTTTTAGTATATGTAAGTGTAAGTAAATTTTACAAATTTTTGGATGTAAATTCTAATTTTCTTTAAAAAAGGGGGGGATTGATATATGCATAAAAATAATCCATTGTACAGACTTGTGAATCAATTGCAAGCCAAATAAGGGGAAAATAAAAGGTCCCACAAAAGAACGATCGACCGCGGATGGCCATTGAAAGATAGGGGAGAAATTACAAAATTAAGTCGAAGAAGGGGTAGGCTAAGTCTGCTACTACGACTCTTGTCGTCACCATTGTCACCAATGTGAAATTAATGCAACTTATTTATAGCACTGTAGTCAGCTGGGGTACAAGTGTACCCCACGCACCTATTTGAGGGCTAAGATCCGCGGAAAAATATTTTGTTTGAGACATATACTACTGTGCGAGATTAGTTTAATGGGATAGTCACTGAGGTGGCAATTCTATTAATGCACTATTTGTACCTCTCAGAGTGTAGACTACGTACTTCGTTCACAACCGCCTAACATCACGGATCAGCACCACGGATGATAGTCAAGGGTTTGAGGGTGTTCTCGCGAGTTCGTTCTAGTTAATTGGACTTAAATGAATCTCCTCTTGAAACTCGTGAATCTGTCCTCCTGCATTCATGGTGAACAGACCTTCAAGTCTTCCCAATGGTTCCGAGGCTGGTTATGAATTCTGAATTCTGAATCGGTTAACTTCCCAATCAGTGATTGTTCCATTGAAAGAGTGCCCATTACTTTGAGACAACCGAAATCCAGAGTCCATTAGAGGAAAGGATAAGGATATGGCAGGATAATAGTATGGATAGAAAGGATCAGAGAGCCATAATAACCGTATTAGAGTGGGTAGGAAAATCAAGATGAAAGAATTAAGGAAAATAACCTATACCTAAAGTCATCGTAGGCGTAGAGTAAGCTTAATATCATTACATACGAAAACTTATACACGTAAAAGTGACAACATAAACTCAATAAGCTTCTTTTTCATGGTATAGAAATCTTGACTGTACGAAACCATCCTAAGAATTTTCATTTAAGGTTAATATATGTTGATAACAGCCTAAAAGATCGCTATTTATCCAAACACTCTCGAAATGCTGGCCGGCTCAAGTTTATTGGTGACTTGAGTAATAAGATGTCAAATATGTCAAATATGCAACGAGTTGGCCATAATTCCCAAGATGGGAGGTCAGAAGACCAAAAAAAGGTGACCAAGGTCCAAGGCCAGGCAGGAGCTTTTCACCACTATATAAGATTGCAGGGGTCTTTGGGGGTACAGTCACTTCCAGATACTTCTTACAGCTCCAGACATGGCAATCAGGGTGAGTACATCTTCCCTCTATCGGCGAATTTTCGTACTCAGAAACTTTTATAATTATTTATGTTAAATGAATATTCAGGGGGGGGGGGAATTGCTGTACCTATCCTGCCATGCTCAAAGTCCTTATTTTGAAAAGCTGCAAAGAAATAGTTTTTTGTCTACAAACATATATGGAATTTAATTGCGATTGTGAAAATAAACCAATCAATCAAATTTTACAGATGTGTTTCGTTGTATACTGAATAAAGCTTTGTTTATGTCACAGTGCTCACTTTGCTATAACTTTTAAACTTTCTAAATCTAGGAACAAATCAAAATGATAATTCTAAGCTTAGCACTGACAGTTTTGATTTTTTCCCATATTATAAAACAACAATTGTTAGTTGTTAATATTTTGGACATATGGTGATCATTCTTCATTCTTCAACTATGGCCTAACAAGTGAAATGTACCTTTTCTTGAATATGCCAAGCAATTATTTGATGACTAAAAATTATTTTTTTAATATTTAATAAAATAAAAGTAGGCTCTTGTTGTCCATATAAAATAATAATAATAATTGTAATAGAGTATTAATATGAAGAGAGAAGAATCATTGGGAGACCATTGATCCTAATATATGCTATTAAGCCTGGTAATCATGTTCGTGAGTGTATAGTGGTTTTCCATGCCTGTTTTCTGGATAATATTATTTTATTTATTTAATATGTTTATATTTAAGAAAATACTATACAGCTCATATTGTATGCGAAAAAAGTTACTGTGTTAACCAAAAGTAAAAACGTTTTTGTTGAGATGAAACATCTGATTTGTAGATCATTTTGTTTTTTTTATTTAAATCACCCTTGGTAGAATATCACAATCTGCCCTAAAAGCAATAAAGATTCTAGTTTTACTTTGATTTAATAATAACTCCGATACAGCCTTTATAGTTCAAATGTAACCCGTGCAAACCTTTGTAATTTTTTCACACGGGGGTCAGGAGAGTTCTACCATAAAAATAGCTCAGCAAGTGAAATTGTCCTGGATTCAGGTAGTGACAGGAACTCTATGGGATGGAATCACAAACTAGTCAAAGTGAATCACACATATTTTATACAGTCCAGACCCATGATCTTCTATCAAAATGATAATATACAGCTTCCCACATCTCACTTGATAATTAAAGTAATAGTGGACTCTTAGCCTGTTATAAATACCCATAAGTCCTTGAAATGGCCAGTTTCTCTTATAAGATTGAATTTCTCTGAAACGAATGTGGCTCTCGCGCTTTTGATCAGTCTCCAGTGGTTCGTATCTCATGAAGTGGGTGACGGAGAAGCGTGGTAGCTCTAAGACAGGCTGAAGCAGCCTGTAACCAGATCAGTGAGAGATTGGGGGGACTCAATATCTCTGTAAACGTGGGTAAGACTGACTGTGTAATTTTCTCTTTTCAAAAGGTAAAAAGCCCGCTCCCAACTGGTTACATAGTAGGAACGGAGGAAAATTCACCAGCCAACGACCTAGTATATCTGGGATTTAAAATGGACAGACACCTCCATTTTAGTAATCATTTTGCGAAGAAGTTGAATCATACACGCATGAAGTCTTACCGGCTTACGCACTTATTGACTTCCCCCAATCTATCACTGCGTCTCAAGCTACTGATCTACAAGAACATACTCAGGCCTACTCTGCTGTACGGTGCACCGGTATTTCGTTACCTGACGTATACGACAGCTAAGAAACTCCAACAATTCCAAAACGGTATACTGATGAAAGTGGTCAGAGGTACTTCATTCGAGCAGCGAAGAAACAGTGAGCTGCATGAGATATTTGAGCTGCCTACGGTGGATGAATTCATCCAGCGTAGACATATCAAATTTTTCGACTCATTACAATATCTAACAAACCCGGTGTTTAACACTAGAACCCCCGCTCCGTTCCCCCATCGATGGCAGGACGCTGTCGCGGCTGGAACACTCTAGTCCTAGGTTCTAGGTAGAGATTTAGTTTGTTTTATTTAGTTTTGTTTTGTTCCTAGTGTTTAGTGTTTGGTGTCGGTGTCAAATAGAAGGTGAGCCTCATCACCTAGTGTAAATATAAGACTGAGTACTTTTAACCGCAACACAAATCTATTATATTATGCACTCCTCCAAATGCATGTAAATGCAGGAAGAGGAGAAAATTTTATTCCAAATATTTTGTTATTTTTCTTTTTTGTACATTGTATTGTTTGTTTGAGGTTTTGAAATAAAAAAAAAACAAAAAAAAAAACGGAGAAGCGTTGAAATCATGTACGATTTTGGGATCTTTTTATGGAAGCTGTATGTGTCACTAAAAGTTTCTTTAATGTAGTGCAAAGCTAACGTGCCTAGTAGTTTATCATTCCTCTGCACGTAAACTGCACTCGGGACAATCTGCTCCACCTATACAATGGAGACTCTTCTTTTACCGTTCTAAATTTATTTACAGACAGTCCTCTTGCCACGTTTCCCTCAGCAACACCCTTCCTCTGTTTCCTCTCAGTATCTCCTTTAAACTCATGCTTCAAGTGATTCTTGACAGCCTTCAAGAATGCGTTTGGCACTGTCATGATAAATCTGGCGGACAAACCTCATCACCAGCAAGTCTTTCTTTGCTAGTATGTCTCCTTCCACATTGTACCTCAGACCGCAATACTTTCTAGGACCCATTGGAAAACAGGAAAACAAACCAGTTCCCGCGTTTCACCATTCAGTTTACCTCCTATACAGATTCATTTAACAATGCTTGGCATACATCGCTTCGCCTGATGTAAAGAGTTTCAGGCAAAATATTTCTGCATGGTAATTCATGGAGATAAGAGAATCTGGTCTAGTCTTAAAATAGATAAAAATGGATTTCTTCTAACACCTCTTCAAAGTCGCTTGATTGTTTTCCGGCTTAAAGTACGCTTGTTCCCCGCGGCTGACTACTTCTTATTGCTCAATAGTGTGAACTTCAAAGTTCAAAGTTTTCCTCAGTAAAAAAAAATTAAAACTGTTTTGATCATTTTACAAACGCTTTCCTTATTACGTTTATACACAGAGACATTCAAACAATGACATTAACATAAAACAAAGGTGATTATTTTTCTCTGTCCTTAGTTTTCCTCTAGGACTAAATTAAATTTGTCCTCCAGACTAAAAAAGTCAGATTTCAGAGCCAATTCTCAGGAGATTAGCTCTTCTTTTGTATCCGAATCTCCACTCTAGGTTTAATTAGCTTTATTGTTCTTTCTGCTTTCAAGAAAAATTAATTGTTTTTCTCCTCACTGGTGCAAAAGAACTTTTCTATTATTCCAACATATTCTGAATAAATTCAGATTTATATATCCGTTATAAAATCTTAAATGAGATTTGTCATTAATGGAGTGGTTATATGTAAGCAAGTATGCTCTCCTGAATCAATGATGGAGATAAGAGCTATAGGACGACGTGCTGGCTATATGACGACTGAGTATCAGCCCACATCCTTAGCCAAAGGACCATACATAGAACATGTCAAATCTTGCTTCTGAAAAAAATATATCTTCATTACCAATCAGCTCACTTTCCTCGTTCATATGCAATGACCTTCTTCATCACTGTACCTCACTCAAATCGCTTTCCGTGCCACAGATATTATGTAAAGTCTTAACTTTCAGTAGAAACCCATTTGTTTGGTTCGCCATTAAAACAATCTTTTTTGAGGGAGAATTTTACTTAAATGTATCGGTTATTTATTTAAATAGCTGTAGAGTTTTAAGAGGAAATATGATTTAAATCAAATATTTTTTGCTTTATGCGTTATGACCCCTTGTCGATTACAACCAGGAACACGAAGCGGAATGTTATCAACAGATCTCTACTTTTTTGTAGTTTCATATCCCCTTTATTAATTTTATATACGTTTTAACCGAACATAGATTGTACATTGAATTCATTTACAAAATTTCACTTCGTACGTTTTATATTCACTGTAGCGTAGCTCCATTTCATACATTTTTGCGTGGATACATAACATTTTTTGGTTACAATCTGATGTACACATAACAACGATTTTGAGAATTTATAATGTGATGAGACTCAGCTTATGGATGATTTTATATGAATGAATACTAGCCTAAGTTTCACGGACAGTCGATGCGGGGAGGGTGGAGGTGTCATATCTAACCGCATATTTAACCTCACACGGGTTTGTGTATCCTCTTGCCCTCCTGCTGTTTAAGATTTAGGCAAGACTTATTTCCCTTTTGGCGAGCGAAGATTACGGAGAATCCAATTCTAAACTACAGTTTATGTCATCTTAAGTCAATAATATCCTTCTAGGGGAGAGAATCTAGAAAGTTTTCTACTGGCAAACGGCAGCCTAAATTTTGCCTCACATGGCCACCCTTCTAAATCAGCTGACTATTATGCTACTTCAAGTCTATGTTAGTATAGTAGACATTTTAAAATATGACGAAATTGCTGTTCTTGTGGCTTGTGGCATGGTGAGACATTTTAGGCTGTCTTGAGAATGGAATTGTAGCTGCCAAAAATGACGTTTTAAATATAATTTGCCCTTCTTACTAGTGGAAAAAAAAGGTTCAACAGTTGTTAGCTATAAAAAGCTGAAACGATTAGGGTTGAAAGTGGACGGAAAATACTCTGTTAAGATAGTGTAGTACTCGAGAAGTGTAACTTCTGGCAGGTAGTTCTGAATAAACCGCGTTAGCAGATAAGGTTGAAGTCGGAGTAAAGTTTTTGTTTTAACTTGTTACTAAGATTCTTTTTTTTTTTTTTCCTTTTCAAAAGGGGTACATTTTTTTTAGGCTTAAACTCTTTCTCCTTTATTGCTTAGCAACGAGGTAGTTTTCACCACCTTACAATTCAATGACGACTCTATTAAACACCAAGTAAGCTTTTTTTGGTTGAAACCGATTCATCCACTATTCAATTGTATACCACAAAGCATTCGATATCTATGAAATGTTTTTTCTATTGCGTCTACGACAGCATAAAGGTCTCATCTTCTAAGCTAACATACAATTTTAATTGTTTAATGAAAGGCATTTTAATGAAATTTATTTTCTGACCACTGAAAAAAAAAAGTTATGAAAAGGTTATTAATTAGAAGCACATGTTTAATTTTTATCTTCTCGTATGTTCCATATTATAATTGTCTTATGCAGTTGTCAAAACTGCTGCTGATTATTTGTTTTGAATTAAGTAATTCTTTAACAAAACTGGCATTAGAAAAAACTAGACGTGATTAGAAAATTAAACAAAATGCCCTATTACACTATCAGTAGAAGTCAGCTGAAAAAAAAAGACTCCTGTGATTAGTCCAAGTCTAAGTCAGAAAGGTTGATTTCTTATATTTAAATAGCTGAACAGCAATTTGTTTTTTTTTATAGTATTTGTTTTATACAAATCAAATCTTTATTGTGATAAAACTACAATCTGCCTTATTGCGCAATAACTAATTGTGTTCAATTTTCTTATTCATGCCATATTTACAATTCTTCGTTCACTCGCTCGTTTATACAGCATTTACTAACAGCCCAAATCCACACTTTCACATACGAAAGAGGACGCGGAGTCTTGGGAAATCCCCAAGCTCCTCCGTCAACCACGTAACAGGAAACAAGCAAGTGGAGGCTGACCAAGAGCGCGAGAGCCACATACGCTCAGGACCTTTATAAGTTTTAGGAAAAGAAATTTATGTATGGAGACCGAATTGGTGCCATTAAGTAAGTTAATAGTGATCGAAAAGCATGTAAATATTAGCATGGTAGACATTACTTCAATCAATGTTCACAAATTATCTCACTATATGTGAACCCGTCTATGACATGCTGTTCATTTTTTTCATTTTGCTTCCCAGGCGGGGAATCTAAAAGAATGTTAGGTGCATAAAATCAGATATTTTCAATTAGAAGAATGCACCCCAAAGAGAAGAAAGCGAACTCTAGAAAAACAACACACTTGATGTAAATTAAAAAAAATTATTCTATCACCTACTCATTTGGATGATATAAAAAATAATTCATTTTTAGCTGGACTTCCTTGAATTTACTTCTTTATCTTCTTTTTAAATTGTAGCACATTTTTTATTTTTTCCATGCGTCCTTGCGCGGAAAATTCGATTATACGTAATCAATCGAACCAAAGCTACACGGTTCATGATTCATTCGTAACATTTCTGTTCTCTGTTATCTCAGGTGGTAGCTTTCTTGGCCTTCGTAGCCCTAGCTTGTGGACAGATCCTCAGACCAGGTGCCCTCCCACAGGCAGCTGAGCCCTTCGACCCCAACCCAAGCTACGACTTCAGCTACTCCATCAACGACGCCGCCACCGGAGACTCCAAGTCCGCATCCGAGACCAGGCAAGGAGATGTCGTCCAGGGTTCGTACTCCCTCCTCGAAGCCGACGGTTCCAGAAGGATCGTAGACTACACCGCAGACCCCGTCAACGGATTCAACGCCGTCGTCCACAAGGAACCCCTCGGTGCCAGAGTCTCTGCACCAGCTGCCTACGCCGCCCAACCGATCGCTCACGCCCCTTTCGCCCACCAAGCCTACCCAGCCCCATACCCTGCCTACTTACACTGAGTGTAAACGTACCGATGATGATATCGAATTTCGCTTCTCTAATAAACTGTTAAAATGTTTGTGTAATGATTGCTTTTTGATTCTGATCCTCACGCTTTGGGAGCAATAAATATGAAACAAATTTCTTTAGTTACACCAAGTCGTTAATCAGTTACAGAATTATTATCACAAAAATATTGGTCTATTATATCACTAGGTTCTCGCTCCATTCTCCTTACTCCCCTGTTGTATGCTGAGGTAAATATCATCATAAACTTTATATAAGTAAGCACTACAGTATTATTTTCATATTAGAAAAATACACTTTTCTTGCATATTCTTTTATTTCTACAAACCATTATCAAATAACTGATTTATGATATGAAGCAGTTTTTTGACAGTCCTTGGAAGAAGCCATGTATTTTACCGTGGTGTGTGGCCATCTTTCAGCCCCAAACAGGTCATACATCAATAAACAATTTAAATTGTATCTAAACTATATCTGTACTCATAAACATAATTTGCTACGTGAATAGTAGTGGATATTTTATTAATAAAACTTCCGTCTTTCCACAATACGTATTTATTTACCAATAACGTTTTCGACTGCTCTAAGCTTCCATCCTCAGTTGCTAAAAGGAGACGTCATACGATAAAAACCTTGACTGTGCATAAGGAGTCAAATAAAATCTATTATTCAAAGCAACAATGTTAAGCAAAAATAAATTAAATATATTATAAATATTAACAGTGCCAAATTGCACCAAGTCCGAAACGTTTCATATATTTTACTGAATTAAAATAATAAAAAAATTGTCACATGAATGAAAAATATAAAAAAACTATTAAAAATCAATAATACACTAATCTCATGGGCACTCGCCCAATTCATGACGTGAAAACACTTCACCGAATAGAAAATCATCAATTTGTTGCAAGGAACATTCTAAACAAAAACGAAGCCAGTTCTACCCGCATCTACAGGAGAAAACTACATAGTTTCCTTTCTGCACCATAGAAATAATAAAAAAATAATTAAAAGCACGGTAAGTACTAAAATTAAATAAGATTTTAATATTTTAATATAACACAATACAAATACAAAATAAAAAACACACCTATTTTAACGTCTTAATTAGTATAAATAGCTATAAGTGTTTTCAGGTCATGAATCGGGCGAATACCCACGAGATTAGTGTATTTTAATAGTTTTAATAGTCTTATTTATGTGACGATTTTTTTTTGTTTTAATTTAGTAAAATAGATAATATAAATAAAACATTATAAATACATGTATGCTAACCCACCCCCCCTTGTACTTTTTAAATCAAGCCAGTTGTAGAGTTGTCTTCAATCAAGTAAGTCTTAAGAGCTAGCAAACCTATAATTATTGTTTATTTTTATTTTAACAGTTTTTAATCATTTATTACTTTTATTGACACGTAATAGGAAATTGTAGCAATCTATTGCTTACAAAACTTCCACTGCTTAAAAATATGGGTTGTCCTTTAATGTGTCCTACAAGTTGCCTGGGTTAAAACTACCCCTGTGAAATATTTGCGATATTGTCATCATACTTTCAGCGATACCAGTTAAATAGGTTAAATAGTTTCTTCAGGAGACAACCTTATGGTTAAAGTAGCCCGGGGCTCAAAATCGATGAAGGCTATCTGCTAGATGCACATTGCATAGTAGAATAATCTTTTTTTTATAGGCAGCATGACAGGTTAGTTAGAAAATTAGTTGTCCAATGTCTCTCTGAGTTACGTAAACTGAACCTTTTCTCATGTGGTCAGTGGATGGACATATTGAAGTAAAAAACCCACGGGTTCCACACAATATAGTATATTAAAAATCAACTTGTTTCACAGATCTAAGCTTTGATACTTAAATCCTAAAAGAAAAAGTCACGTGATTAAAATATTGAACATACCTGCTGAGGCAATTAAAATTAATCAGTAAAAGTACCAAGAAATAAATGAAATACATTTATATTTATATAAAACTTATTCTATTCTATTGTTATTATTCTATACTTTAATATATAAATTTAACAAGTCAGTTTTATCAACATCTAGGAGAGGAAGGGCATTAGAATTCACCCACTTAAGCAAAACATTAATCAACTCTCTTAAGAAAGCATTGAAATAGAAGTGGATTCCGTGGATCGGACATTGTTAATAGAAATTAGGAAATATTTAACGCATAAATGCTGAGAAACCCTCACCTCCTAAGCAAAGCCAGTCATAAAGTGAATTCAGTGTAAGTAACAACCTGTTTCGTACATAATCTTTCACGTTTCAAAATTGTATACCAATAATTGTGTGAGTAGCCATAAGATTAATATGTTATTGCATTTTATTTATCAGTTTATTTTTTTTATCTTACTGTAAATAAAATATTTGGTCAATTACTGCTTCATACATTTTATGGGATGTTTAGGGCTTTTACTCCTTTTGTTTGTCCCCATTTGCGGGATCAATATTTGTATCATAGCTACAAAGGATGACAGCTTAGACCTGTCAAAAACGTTATTGTTTGATTGACTTCTTTGTGGTGAGACTGAGGAGTTTTTGTTTTGGAGCGTTTATTACCGATACTAACTTACTAGTTATTATTACTACTAGTTATTAGATTACTGGTGTTAGTGAAAGCAAAAAAAAGTAATTCATAGCTATCGTATACCGTTTCGCTGCATTCTAATCATCTCTTCTTTTGTTCATTCATCATGGATCTATATTTTAGTTTTCACCTTCAATAATTTTCAACAACTTCGGAAAAAGCAATATAATTTCAATTTCTGTTTGAAATAACTAATTCCTGGCCATCACAAGACAAAATTGAATATTCAATTTGTTTCATCTAAATTTTAGACGAGTCTTTCTCGATCGCATTTCAACAGTTGAAGGTATTCTGAGTTTTCCATGTTTATTAGAAAGTAAATCAGATTTCCAAGATTCCGTACGCCAGGGTGGTGAGATGGGGTGGGTTCAGACCCCCTTCCTTACATCCTCCCGCCTTTGGGGAAAAGTTTTATCAAACTTCGCCTAAGTCGTGCTGGCCTTCTTAACTTCATCTCAGGTCAGGTGTTAAACTTAGAGAATGCGAGTCTTTCTTTCACAGGATGATCATTTTGACATAATGTGGTCTGTTCAATTTCGTAAAATTCTGTTAAATTTCAGTGTACAGTGGGCCCTCGCTATTACGCAGGTCAAGGGGAAATAATACTTCCCGCTTTGCATGGATACTCGTGCTATAGGAAAGGCAGTTAAATATGCATTAACGCTTTGAAAAAACTTTACACCTATGTATAAGTTATTCACCACCGGTTAATAAAGAAAAGAGAAGCAAAACAGGAACAAAACACTAAATCAAGTTTTCAAAATAGACTGGCTTTATTTCTATCTGTAATCAAACATATATGGGATCATGGGATGTTTACGACCCATGATCGTATTAGTCTTTAATACAGAGCTGCCTCTGACTTTAACTTATATTTATATATTGAAACCTACCTCATTTTTTACCATTTCCCATTTTTACTTTATTTGATCAATTTAACTTAACTAATTTGGCAGGTTCGTCATGAGATCTTTAATTCAAATTGTTTTTATGTCTTTGACATAGGAATTTATCCCGATTGAATCGCCCGATCTCAAGGCTAATGTTGTGGTTATTAATAAATTGAGAAACTAGGAATTGTGAAATATATTCAAATAAGATGGTTATAACAAATAATTTTAATTATATAGAGTGCTGACAAAAAGTATAAAAAAATATTCAATTCCTTTTAAATTAGGATAGTTACTACTAATTACAAAAAAACAAGAAATTTGAGCTCAATTTCTTTTAATGGATCCATAATAAAAACAATATTAATATCACCCAATCGATGATCTTCCTGTAATCCAATCAACGTTACTTTCTGCTGTTGGTTCTTCTCCTCTCTTGCTGTTGGTGACCGCCGATTCGGGAGCTTGCTTGCTAAGTCCGCTCTTCTCGACGGTTGTGCTAAGACTGCCCTTTTATCTCATCCCCACTCCTAGGAGCATAAGGGAAGATGCTTACCAGATGTGAGGGTTCCTGGCCATGATATTCTCAAATATCATGAATGTTACAATATATATAAACTTATTTTATATATATAAAATAGTTTATATAAAAATATATATAATCTATATAAAGTAGTCTAAATAAAAAAATATGTTGATTTGCGTTTCTTAAAATGGTTAGTTACGTTAAATTGCTTTAAACCTTTTTGATTTGCTATCATAATTATTGGTTCAAGGAAAGCAATTTTACAGGTTCAGTAGACGATTTATACCCCTCCATCCAAGCCAATAAGACGACGATTGCGGCAAGCGCTTCGTTGACAGTAGGCGTTGTTGTAGCTTTAATATCCTTCTTTCTAGCGTTTACGATATCTGCGTCAGTAACAATATTGTACGGCTTTTCATTAGAGTCGATCTTTGTCTATTGTCTACTGTCAACCCAGGTTCACCAAGAATGTAACAAATCTTACAAAGTAATAAATTACACAGAAAAAGGTAAGGTACTTCTGTGAGCGCGGAGTGGAAGGCTATTTTGTAAGTTTTCCTGGTAGCAAGAGGAAACTGCTCCTCCCTCACCCATACATTGATATCGAAAATTTCAAGAACATGTTTTATCGCAAAAAAAACATTGTATGTATCGAATAATTTTTTTAGTTATAAAACAAAAAAATGTTTACATTAAAAAAAAAAAGTGAATAGTGGATTAAAAAGCGCGTTGGTAAGAACAAATGCAAATTAAATAAGAAAAAAGTTAATAATCCGTTTCACGATGGAATAGAAATATTATGGGAATCCTTGTTTAAGAAAAGGTGATTACCGTTCAGTAATGCTTCATTTTATAATCTTAATCCTTTTCATATCCTTTTTAAATTTTTTCATCCTTAAGCTACTGATATTGAGAGTGAGATTTTACTTTGATTTCCAATTAGTATTATCTTTCTTGTTTTGAACATGCCCCTGAAACAAAAATCATCAAATATGTAACAGATATTCCACATGAAAAAATATGAGAAAGTGGGATGAATAATTAATACGTGGCAAAAAAATACGAAATTACAAGTAGGTTCGGTATCAACACTTCCTTTATAAAAAAGTTATTATGTGCGCTGTCATATTTTTTTTTAGACTAATCGGCGATTGGGACCAGGGGGATTGGGATCTGCGTTATATCTGAGCCCGCAGTAAAACAAGCCACGTTATAACGAGGATCCACTGTACTAGTAAAACTAACTACAGTAGATTATTTAATTTTTTTTCCGTTTAATGGCACCCGTTGAATCGAATTAGAAACTAGTAATCGATTATAAGGGTTTTTTATGGTTTATTGATTCAGTTTGTAGTCTAACTATAATCTGTGAACACTGAAAAGTCGTTAATGTTTGTTGCTAGTAAGTGTCTGCCATTCTATGTAAACACGGCATCACAGCTACAAAAATTATTATCATTGACTAGACAATAATTATTATCACGATAAAATACTTTATATATTACGTATATATCCTACATCCCGTCATTAAATACAAGTTGAACCACATAGAAGGTTGCAGTAGTAGTTTTGTGAAATTACAGAAAAATATGGAAAATCTACAACTTTGAAAAGCTTTATCTCACCTAATAATATGTTCATACAAATTGTTTCAAACAAATGCTGTAAAAAAATTTGTTTTATCTCAAATTAACATGAAACTATTTATCGCTACGGCTAACCGGAGTAAAGTTACTTTCCGAAAACCACAAAAAAGCCTAAAATCTTCGTGTTTATTGGCTACCAAATATTTAGTCGAGAGGGTATTTTTCTTACCACTTCTAATGTCTACAAGATGAAAATCAAAACGTTCTACCTGACCTGTTGCAAGCATATTCTCATTTTAGCTCATGCCAGCTCAAAAGAAACTAATGTAGTGAGTGGTGTTCTGGCTCGGTCACATTCTACTGAACTTCATAGCTACTGGAAGTTTGGAGACGGAGAAACTGACATCTGTTTGTTCCGCAAAACGTTCAATAACAACGAAGTTCACAAAAGGGTTGTATCAATTACTCTCCTATGGAACCGACAACTTAGAAATGGCAAGGTTTGATAATAATCAATCTTGGTATCGATTCCACGAATAGCCATCCACACCCTATGTGCGGTTCCTGGCTTGCAGATGTAAATTACCAAGGAGTTGAAACACATACTTAAAAATAAAAACTGGCTAGTGGACTGTTTATTATACTGAAGATATGAGATTAATAGTTATGTTTATTTCTAGTTTACATTTCGGACATTAACCAAACTAAAATTATAGTTATAAAAATATTCACAAATATAAACATTTTCATTCTTACAGTGGTTGCTGTGTAATTCCAGGTTTCGTTTCTTGCTGGCCAGACTTTACTTATAGAATTTTCGCCTTAGTCCTGCCATCTAAATTTTCTATAATTGGTTGCTAAATTTTCTCTGCTCCAGCCAGAGTGAGGAAAGTAAAAAAGTTTGGCTTTGGTGGACGGTATAGATCAGATCCACACTTTTGCTGGTAACAACTGTTAAACCACTTGTTTTTTCTCTTTGGCTTACGTTGTTTTTTTTCCACTTTTTGACAGGAATCAGTGTTGCCAGTTCGCTCATTGTAATTAGTGTTGCCACTTTTAGCCGATCTATAGTATTGTTAGTAGCAGTATTAGTAACTGACAATAGGGGGGGGGTATTTCTGTTCTCCTAGAATCAAGGTCAGTCGATAAAATGATATTTTATACTGTAAAACGTATGTGGGCAACAGCCGGCCCGCGGGCCGGATCCGGCCCGCTGTAAGATTTGATCCGGCCCGCGAGACATTTTGAAAAACCCAATTTAAAAAAAAAAAATACACTACTTACTCATACTCATGGAATCAAGTGAGCGAGCAAGCCGAGTGGCGGTGATCATCAAAGAGTGAGGCGGCAAACATCAAAGTTCAAAGCCATTGATGTTTGCCGCCACACTGGCGGCGCAACAAAGGATTATTGCTTCGCAATTGTATTGTTCTACACTAGACGATTCTAGATCATTCCTTCATTTTGCCTATATAAGCGGGTGGATGGCCGGAACTTAGTTCAGTCCTATTCGAGCTACCGTGGTGATAAGTTTGCTTTGTGACTTTGTGTGCATCTTGAGTGCTTACTAATTATACCTATTTTCTTATTAAGTTTATCGAACGATAAGTAAATGAAAATGATGTCTGGTGGAAGGAAACGAAAAGTAGATGCAGAGGGTCGCCAGTTTCAAGAAAAATGGACTGAAGAATTCTTCTTTATCTTGCACAATGGTAAGCCTATTTGTTTGATGTGTAATGAATCCATTTCGGTGATGAAAGAATTCAATATAAAGAGGCATTACTCAACTAAGCATCCTACGCTGCTCTCACTGACAGGACAAATAAGAAAAGACAAAATCCAGAAACTTACCGCAAATTTGGAAAAACAGCAGCAAATATTTCATAGACAAAGAACACAACTTGATAATGTTGTGAAAGCTAGTTTTATAGTTAGTTCAAAATTGGCAAAGTCATTGAAACCATTTGCCGAAGGAGAATTTATCAAGGAGTGTATGTCAGAAGTTTGCAGTGTTTTGTGTCCTGAAAAGAAAAATGAATTTGAAAAAATTAGTTTGTCAAGACGAACCGTTGTACCACGTATAGAAATGATGGCTAATGATATAAAAACAACATTGACTGGCCGTATGACTGGTATTGAATCATTTTCCATAGCATTAGACGAGAGCACCGATTTGTCTGACATAGCTCAACTGGCTATATTTATTCGAGGTGTTGATAAAGAATTCACTATTACTGAGGAATTGCTTGCTTTACAGCCGCTAAAAGGAACCACTACAGGAGAGGACATTTTTAATGAAGTTCAAAAGGTATTCACAAGTTTTGGCTTGCCATGGTCGAAATTAGTTGGAGTATGCACAGATGGTGCACCTTCTATGGTCGGCTTACGTAAAGGTTTCATCGGAATTTTGAATGAAAAAGCAACTGAATTAAATGTGCAAAAAGATGGTTTGATAGTCCTTCATTGCATTATCCACCAACAGAACTTGTGTTCTAAGTCCATTCGACTCCAGAATGTTATGAATGTGGTAGTAAAAACCATCAATTTTATTCGATCCCGAGGGCTTAACCATCGTCAGTTCAAGGCGTTTTTGGATGAAATATCAGCCGAGTATGACGACGTAACATATTATTGTGAAGTCAGATGGCTAAGCAAAGGGAAAATGCTGAAACGGTTTTACGAGCTTAGAAATGAGATAGCAGAATTTATGCAAATAAAAGATAAACCACTATCTGAATTGAGTGACGCAAAATGGATATGTGACTTAGCATTTCTTGTCGACCTTACAGGCCATTTGAATGATTTAAATTTGAAACTTCAAAAACAAGGACAGTTAGTAAATGATTTGTACAGCCATTTGAAAGCGTTTCAGAACAAAATCCGCTTGTGGGAGGCACATATGCTGTCTGGTAACAGTTACCATTTCACCACGCTCTCTGCGTATGAAAATATTGCTTACGCTCAATATGCTGAAGAACTCAAGTTACTGTCGGAGCAATTTTCGATCAGATTTAGCGATTTCAAACACATGGAAGACTGTTTCAATTTATTTGCTACTCCAACAAAAAGTAATGTACAAAATGCTCCAATACACTTGCAAATGGAGTTGATCGAGATTCAAGAAAACTCACTCCTAAAATCTAAATTTGAAGACGTGGAGTTGTGCGATTTCTACAAAAAATACCTCGAAGAAGACCATTTTCCGCAGCTTAGAAAATTTGCAAGAAGATTGATTTGTGCGTTTGGCAGTACTTATAAATGCGAACAGTTCTTTTCATTGATGAAAGTTAATAAATCAAAACATCGTACAAGGCTGACTGACGATAATTTGGAAAATTCTTTACGTCTTTGTACCAGTGGAATTAATCCAAACATCGATGAATTAGTTTCCCAAATTCAAGCTCAAGTGTCTCATTGATTTCGGTGTCGCTATTTAACTTTCGTAGTTTGTAACAATTCTAAATTTAACGATTTAATTTAATGCTGTAGGTACCTATTTTTTCATTTCATTTTGTTATTTTAATAAATTGTGTTGTAATAACATTGTCGTATTATTTCATGGCTGACTGATATCTATCGCTAAAAATTATGAACACTACTTTAAAATGCACTACTTTTAAACGCGGCCCGCGAACGTATTTGCACACTAAAGTTTGGCCCATAACATGTCAAAGGTTGCCCATACCTGCTGTAAAATGTAAAACGGATAATGATTTAAAACATGTTTAAGCCGATAATTTAGTTTTCTGTCTGAGGTAGCCGAAAATCCTTTCCATTTTTTTAAACGATTACTTATAATTTATAATGTAATGATTTCCTGAATTTGAAATGTGTTACAAAATAACAATAAATGACATTTTTGTGCAAAAAAGAGAGCACTATCAGCATGATACATTATTTATTTATTTTTGTGCAAATTAATAATTGTATGTTCTTTGAGCTACTGTATGAGCCATTGAATATAACTTAAACAAGAATAAAAAATAAATAAATCGCTAAAACGTTAATCAAAATAAAATCATTTATGGTTATGGGCCCGTTTCTAATATGGTCGTAACCACATCAAAACATTTGAACTTAAAAGTTTAAATAACTTTAGATGCCTTAAAATACAACTACCGGTCTTTTTTACACGGGCTATACCATGAGATTGGTTAAATAATGTTAACGAACCATATCGTACATACAAAAGTATAGACAAATATGAAGACAAAAAATGAAAGTGGCTTATAAAGTACCCAAACCTGTATGAAAGTTGGTCCCTTTTGGTACCAGTTTGGTCAGATTCAAAAACTTTGCTCTTATATCGATGCTACACTATTATTAAATGGCTTCTTGAAAGAATAAAGGTGATTGCTTCCACAGAAAGCCTTTGAGACCCAGTCTCAGGATCGGATATAACGAGATAAACATTAGGTAAACTACAAGATTTAATTTTAACAACAATTTTTATTCAATATAAAAAAAAACAACATAAATCAATCGAAATAAAGTCTTGTTGAATCTTAAGTATCTATATCACTTCATGAATCAGTCAGGTAACTGGTGTATCATCCTCTAAATCAGTCTTCTTAATTCTTGCGGACATTGGCGTTGAATCCGTGGACGGGGTCAGCGGTGTACTCGACAGTCCTGAGGGAGCCGTCAGCTTCGACGAGGGAGTACTGACCCTGGACGACGTCCCCTTGCCTGGACTCGGACTGGCCATGGGAATCTCCTGTCAGAGGGTCATTAGAGGAGTAGGAGTACGAGTACTGGGGATTGGGGTCGTAGGAGTCCCCTGGGATGACTTGCGCCTGTGAAACGGCGACGACTACAAGGGCCAACACAGCAAAGACAGCCTGAAAAAAGGAAGACAAGATGCATAAGTAAACTCATTTATTATGAATTTCATTTATTCAGTTTTAAAGATATAGTGGAAGATGATATAGGTTAGATAACGTTAAGAAGCGATCTGTCTACTGTGATGTATGACACTATCGCTATTTGTTTAGACAATAACCTTAATGTTTAAATTTTTGTGACTATGTTAAACAGACACAGTGTAACATCAATAAATGAAAACACCTCTCTGTGTTTTACGTGCAATCAATTTTATGATACTCAATCTTCCATCCTTAGGATCCTAATAATTAAACCTATCGCAGAAGAAGAGTTCGTAGCACCAAGTGACCTTATATTATCATATACAATTGATAATAATAAAATAAAATAGCACATGCATAATCCACAATATTATTAAAATCAACAATATATACTATAGTATAGACAATTTATACTAGCTAGAAAACACATACCATCGAAAATGACGTATTTTATCATTAAAAAACTATCTTCCTTGCTGAATAAAAATTTAATAAATTTATTCTGACAACATTGTCACCATACCTTATTATTTGTGAAAATTATACAGTAAGCCTCTGAACATATTTGTATATGCAAATAACTTTTAGTTACAATGAAATATATAATATGTAATGCGTGGTTTGTAATTATTTAAATGCAGAAGTAATACAGTATAATAAGAACAGAAAGAATACAAAATATTAATCCTTTGGTAGATTGCATTATGAAAGTTGGATCTAGTGCTGAGAACAAGCTCAACGAGAAAGTGGATGATCTAGATATTAGCCTGTAGTATATAAAGTACCTTTTTAAATGAAATATACTTATACTGACACGATCGCATACATCTAGCTAACATTTCGGGATAACATGGTCGCAAACAAACAATCCATTTATGTAATTCATTCTTTCATTACATGTTACGTCACTGTATTGTTTCTATTATGGTTTAATGTCATTTCAATTAGCCCGGGTGTGTGTTACTAAACATTTAAATAGATCTTGAATGGTCCCATGATATTACAAAGGCTCTTCAAAGCAATCGAGACGTTAGGCTATATTAGATTATTTTTCAATCTCTTATACACTGGATCTTGGATATTTTACCTTATATGTTATATAAAATAAATATATATTATAATAGATCGAGAGATTTAGAGCTTACCAGACGAGCCATATTGAAGAAAGAAGTCAGGTCCACTAATGCTCATGCTTTGGTCCACTTGGGATTATATAAAAAGAGTTCATCCCCACCAGTGCTGATCCCAAAGTTGAAATGCAAGTCTTTCGTAACGAGGGGGAGGTGACCTTTGGATTACGAAGGCATAACGGGAAAATATGTCCCAAAATATAATGACCAATGGTGTGTTGTAAAAAACTCACGATGAATGTAGCAGTAATTATTACACAATTTTTTTTTTTGGATGAAATGTATACGATAAACTATTGAATTTTATACTTGAAAACCATCTATTTTTTTATTGTTTGATCGGCCAAACGGTAGTAAAGTGCTTAAAGGTTGACCATTAGATAACCGAGTTTCTTTTCGTATAAAAACGTTCAGCAGAGAAAGGTGGGCTTCAGTATCAATCCGGTTGATCAGTTGGTGATCATCTCTAGTTTTCCTTAGCTTTGGATTTTGAGGATTTGTGCCAATTTACAAAACCAACCGTTTGAATTAAGTACTAACAGTTGTTTTTTTTAACATAGTACACTTCTAATACCATTTAATGCGCCCTCGTAAGATATACTTTACAGTAGTAAACGTAATTACTGCAGCGTTTAAAATATATCGTGATTTTGGCCACTTTGGAAAGTAGCAATCCCTCACTCCGTGTTTTCAACTATAAATAATGCAATGCCACTCCTAAAAATTACCAGTAAGCTTTGATTCAAGATTAATTATTTAGTAATGTATACATACCTCACTTGATATATTTTTTAATTATTTTCAGGTAGGATATCTAAATCTGATCCACACCTTTAGAAAATACCTTTTGGACCATATAAAATCGAAGCAGGATGTTTTAAATAAAAAATAATTAGAGCTTCTAACAAACCATAGGAAATTCCGACTCAAAATACTCATTTGGTTTTAAATAATGCTAAAAGTTCGTTCCTCTTCAGAAGCATTCTTTAATTGGCAAGCGCTTTCAAGAGCACTTGCCTGTCATCCCCGGGAACCACACCGGAAGTCTCCCCACTTCACCCTAAGGAGAACAGTTCCCCTGGACTAACTCCTTTATTTCTTCTTATTTTACGGGGCATAATTGACCCCAGCATTATATTTTTGTAAACATATTTTCGGTTCATTTTAGTTCTCTAGGATATTTCATTTTACCAGAATTAAGTCATTTTTTGTCTTTGTAAAATGTTGAATCATTTTCTTCTCGACATAAAGGTTTTTTTTTGTTTTAGTTTCTTATAAGTGTAAATAACAAACTATTATACACATGGTTTTACATGTTTAGTATAATTATAGTTTTAGTTTAGAAGAACTCCTGTGTCTGGCAAACTACATTAAGTTACTTTTAAATAAAAATCAGTAGCAAAATCAATAATAAACCACCTAAAGACCACATAAAATAATACCTGCTACTTCTTTGGTGGTGCTTATCATAATATTACACATAAATTTTTGTTGAGCAACATATTACTAACTTATCTACCTTTCCGAAGTTTTCAGGTAACCGTAGAATACAATTGGAGGTACTGTAAAATATGATATAATAATATGTACAAGTAGCATGAAATTACAGAAAAATTACAGAAAGGTACTCCTAGTATAAGGATCCGATTAACCTAAATATTCTATATTTTCCCCTCATCCTGAATTTCTAACTAGCAAGCTAAGGGAAAAAATAAATAAATAAATAAAGTAGCATGAAATTAGTTTTAATTATAATTATCTCATTTGATATGTAATTTTATGAAAGAGGACAAGAAACGTTTGACTACCTTTTCATTCCCAACCAATTGCAGTCAAAATATAATAAAAATTCTTATTGTATAAAGGGGACTTGAAATATTACTTGTAAAAGATAAATATTATCTTCCAGTATCTTCCTAGCCCTCACAATATAATCGGTGTTCCGGCTGTTATTCGAAACGACAGCATTTTTTCGTGTGTACTATTTTTCAGTTAGCAATTATAATTATACGTGATAAAAACTAGACAATTTACTGCACCACATATGGAATTGGTTTTAATAATGCCCTGATAATAAGAGTAGAAAGCTGACTTTGTAGACTGCACTACCTACATCACTGGAAGTCCTACAGATGGCGAAGGGTGTTTCCTTTTGAAAACCTTGAACCAACAGAAACAAAAAATACTACTTTAATTTTGATTGGTTGTTGTTTACAGGTCCTCTCAAAATGATATCTTCTAGGCAAAAATTCATTTCAGCATGAACAAATTAGCTAATCTGATCCATAATCTTGGACGTTTTTAAATTTTATTAACCATTGTGTCCACATAAGATTTAAACCTATAGTTGACATGGTTATTCAGTTTAAAGACATTATCGCAGTCTAAAGTATGCACATGAAAAATTATGACGTTAACTCAGTAAATAGATAACGACTTTTTTACAGTTTCCTTAGCAACATCATAATAATAACAACACATTTTCTTTACATGTGCCGTATTTAATTCTGACACTAAGATATAAAGTGATATGTAATGTTTATTTAAATAATTAACCCTAATTACAATCCAATTGAAACTCGATTATTGTCAAAAGGTGCTATTAAGGGGATGTTTCACATAACCACTTACCGTTGTGTCATGGGAATTGTATTGCTCTGTAACCATCGCTTGAATAGTTAACTGAAAGGTTCATAAGAAACAAGGTTTATGCTTAAAAGCTGTTATTACGCAATTTTATTACTATTATCAGTATTGATATTTGAAATGAATAGAAAGAAAAATTATTCTAAAAACCTACTCAATTATAAAATAATGTAACATGAATATATAACACTAGGGAAAATAATATTTTTCATGAAAAATGTAATCAACATATTGAAAATAAGACTTATCGTGAATTGTGTGGTCATTTTTAGACCATACAGAAGTATAGAAAGTCATTAAAAGACCATTACTTCCGTCTCTAGATGTTTTCATTTAAGGTATCAGGCAGGGTACGTTAAGGTAATTTGGATCTCCCTTACTCATTGTCTCTTGAACTAAAGTAAAGCTCTACATTTGTTTCATCTACTTTTGTCACTTGAAGCACACCGGCAAGATCTTATATATATTGCTATCCACTATGTCCAAAAGTGCTGTAACAACTTCGAAGAGGAGTATTCACTTTGCCTTCGGAACGTCCTTTGAGAAGTGTACTCTTTATTTGTTTAACGAATCTAAAGATTCGACAATAAAGGCGGTACTTAAACATCCGGGGTTCCTTTTCTATTTGACAATGAGAATAGAATTTTATTCAATTTCCCTTTTTTCATTTAGGTTTTCGGGTGCTGTTCTATCAGAATCAGATTAGAACCGCGTGCTGAGACCGCAAATCTCATAATGTAAACAAAGCAGCAGACTTAGTAAGACCGAAATATCTATGGTGGTAACAGTACAAACTCAGAACAGTAAAAAAAATGATTATTTGTTGCATTTCAATCTGGTTACTGAAGCTCGTTTGAAACTGTTGAAGTACAAAAAATATTTATTGTAAAATCGATTATTTCCTTGTCGATACTTTTTTAACCTACCTGTTTATTGGCTGTGAAGCCATCATGGAGTAGCTTTGTTTTATTCACATGTTCCCTTGTAAATTAAATGATTAAAGTCAGTTCTTTAAGTGTTATTTCCTGTTTTATTATTACAATTTACCTGAGCAGAAAAACACCTGATAATACCCTTCTTATACTTAGAAAGCTACCAGCTAGTGCGTACAGGTTAGTAAAATCTACAAGTTATTGAATACCAATCGACCTAAAAAAACATTCTTGGTATTATTGTCTCTATACATAATGGTACTGCAGGGTAGAAGATTTCTCTTGATCTGATGCTCAAGCCCATAAAAGCTACTTAGTAAAATCATTGTTATTCCTTTTTATTTCTCCGATCAGAGCCAACTTACCTCTCTGTTCCAATGTCTAATCTTTCATTATTTATCTATACGATTATGAATTTTTCAACTATCTCTCTGCAGTATTCCTGCACGATCATTCATATTACAAAAATAATTTTATAAGGAAATGTGAAAGGTCATATGACACTGGATAGACTGGTTAAGAGATGAGTGAGATCTCGGGGGTGCATAGTGTCATAGAAGAGTTGTCGAGTCAGCCAGATGGTGTACCTTATATTTACGAAGACTCCACACTGAAGTCTTAAGTCCACTAAAGTATTGATTGTGGTTGATACCATAGGACCAAGTGTGGAGCTGTAGGTGGTATAGCAAGAGTAATAACATCTGGCGATAGTTTTTGGCTATAAAATGAGGTTTCACAATGGTTTTTAAGTATATATATACCTATTTTATTGCAATACAATTACAGTCTAGCTTATTAGGCAATAGGTAATTATTACCAATGTTCTGTTTTTTACCATGTTTTATAATTATTATATATATAATTATAACCATGTATCTGTTGTTCATTATTACAATGTTCATTCATACCATATTTAAAGTTCTTCATTCACTCGCTCATCCATATAGTATTTACAAAGAGCCAAGAGATCTCTAAAAGCCACATGGCTGCCATCTCCCTTGCATGCGAATGAGGTAGCGGTTTCTTGGGAGGACCCCACACTCCTCCATTAGCCGCATCACCGAGTACGAACCAATAGCTAACTGCCCAAGAACGTGAGAGCCATAGACACTCAGGAAATGATCGGAGAAACTGGTCATCTCCAGGGCTCCCACTGTCATGTATTTTTAGTAGATCACGAGGCCATTTCCACTTTAGTCTCCGAGAAGGATTATAGGGATGAGTGGAGCTGTGTTGTCACTGTGTTAGGGGATTAGGGTGGTTAGATAGGTTACCATGGAATTTCACGAACTTGGAAGGGATGAGTTAAAGGATGTCGGACATATTAAGATCGTTGTGAAGGGTTTTGTCGCTGACGTAATAAGGAGCATTAACAATTGTTCTCAGGACTTTTCATTTAAGGGGTTGGATACGCTTGATTTTACGCTTTTTGCTGCCCCCCATAGCATATTCCGTATGTCCAGAGTGGCTTTAGTATAACTTTGTAAATTAGTAATTTATTTTCTATTCAGAGATGGGATATCCTTCGAAATATTCTATTCTGTACAAGTTCTTGTCTATTTAGCCTTGTGTTTGGATTCCATGTCAGCTTTCTGTTGAGAAATTCCGTACTGTCTTGGATACAGGAAGAGGGATGGAACTAAAAGGAGGTAGTGGACAGGACTTGCGGCAGAGGGTGAAGGTTATAGGGTTATTTTGATATACTTCGATCCACCATTGGTTGCACCTATTCTCGATCTCATCAACGTGTTTTAGAAAGGTATGGGATTCTGGAATCAGGGTCTGGGTGGTAAGACAGGACTGCAGCGGTTTAGTAAGTATTGACTAAAAGGGATAATGAAATAAATATAAAACTATAACACATACAATTTATAATATATATTTACTATAATAAATAGGACCATATAATTCTAAATCCTCAAATATATAATCAGGAGATTTAGATGGTAATATTAAATATTCAGAGGATATATTATACAGTTTATATTCATCATTGTTGGTTAATATACATAACTTCTTTTTGGAATTAAATCCTAACAAAGATTTATTTAACGACCATAAATTGTCAATAAAGCTGTCCACATATGCATATAGTATTAAGGATTAGATATAAAGGTTACATATGTGGTTTGGGAAAAATAATACATATTAATTTCCTCTAGAAAAGTTCCCGGAATTCCAAAATCGGCAGCCAATTGGCCGTTTCTCTGCAACTCAATCCTCACTTGACCAGAGCCATAGACTATTAAGGATTAAAAATGAAGTGTGGAATTCTTCCCGCTAGAGCGCAGCATCTCTCGAAGCCATTACTCTCAAATATTTATAAGCTATCTTAGCGACAATCGATCACACATAGCTGAAGGTGAGCCTCATCACCTAGTGAGTGTATGTGTATTGGACTTATTAACAACAATCTTAAAGTATTATATTTTATGCACTCCTTCGAATGCATCTGCGAATGCAGCACGAGGAGACAGCTGTAATTTCAAATTTATTTATTTATTTTTGTCATTGTATATATATTATCAATAAAGAGGTTTTGAAAAAAAAAAAAAATCAATCACCCAATGGGAGTGAAACAATATTCATTTAAGATAGTAGTGGGTTTTAATATATGTTCAATTTCTTGTAAATGTAGTACTATTGCCGTCAAATATTAAGTTGTATATCTATATCAGGATTTTTATGTTGGTCGTTAGACATCAAATTTGTTCATTATATAAAAATTATAAAAGGATACATGTGAAAAATAAGAATAAAAAATAATATAATTAGAAAAGTAAACTTTTAAACCTCGAGTTTATTTGGTTCACGATGAGCAACGCAGAAATATCAATCAATTGTGTGGTTCTTGCCTCAAGCTTTAAAAATTAGGTACTGGCGGGTTACTCCGAGAACTGTTATTATATCTTCGTCCTGAGCGTCCCTAAGGCGCTGTCCTCAGGAGAATACCAGATCCTGTTAGTATGCTCTTTGATCCTCATGAATACTTGACTGAGAATTTCGTCTCACTTAATTACCAATATCGGCAATCCCGGATACCAGAGAAATAATTACGAACTAAAAAAAACAACTTTATTGGTAAAAAGACAAAGAAAATTTCATAATGAGATGTGAATAGTTACATAACAATAGACTGACTCGTCAGGAGAGGGAGTCTCGATTGTGGAAGAGTTGTCGAGTCAGTTAGTGCCAACGCATGGATTTACGAAAACGAGGATATTAACCCGCATAATCAGCACCTCTACTAGCTGGGAAACAAGGGCGAGGAAACCGTCTGGTCCGCTAACGGCAGGGACGGGAATAAGGGGGACAGCTGCCTGCTGATTGTTGCCATTGGCGAGCGGGAGGACTTCCCGCCAAGACTTTTATGATCACATGAAGTTTACGTAAGATTTACAGCTATACCATAATTCCTGTAGCCCAATTTACCTCTAACACATTCCTCCTTCCAATCTCTCCCTAATTTTTCATTATTTCTTATCAATAAATATAAAATTTCTTTTTTATAAGTTGTTAATTCTGTGTTTATTTATCTACGCTCATTTTGTTATCGTATAAATCTTTTGAATTTATAATCAGTAATATGATTTCCCTACTCACTGCTGTCTTTGTGCCCATTATTAGTAATTGCTAGCCAATGAAAAAATTTTATAGCATGATTAGGACTTAATCTGGCACCTCTCTCTAGTATCTGATTTGTGGCTCTACCATAAGAGTTCCGATCGATTTAGTATATTTTTATTATTAATATATATTATTAATAAAAGTGGGATTTGTACTGAGACTATAATTACAAAGCTTTAATTTTACCAAAGTTCCCCTTCTGCAGTAGCATATACTCCCGACGTGCTTGTGTATTTTACTGAAACCTTCTGTAATATTATTGCTCCTTCTAAATCCTAGCTTTTTTTTTTTAACTCTGTCCATCATCC
This sequence comes from Acanthosoma haemorrhoidale, assembly GCA_930367205.1. Lineage (NCBI taxonomy): Eukaryota > Metazoa > Arthropoda > Insecta > Hemiptera > Acanthosomatidae > Acanthosoma > Acanthosoma haemorrhoidale. The sequence continues at coordinate 84,546,725 of OV884012.1, forward strand.
CTTCTTTTTTGAACACCTACCCTAACTACACAGTTATTCGCTATGAACGGGTTGGTGGCGGTGTGAGTTTGTTTAGGAAAGCCTAAAGCTTTTGTTTAACATTTACTTGATCATTCACCTGCATCCGCCTATTAACGCACTGGTCCTTATCACTGGACTTACCTGAAATCTCCATCCCCTCCAGCATGCTACAGCATATTAACACCCTCATTTGCCTCTTTGTTACAACTTTTGAATTAAATTTCTACAACTTTGTTCATTTTTAGTCCGAAGTAATTAATTATAGTTACCTGAATGGCAATCTTCGGTTGGACTCTCATGATAAGCTGTATCTAGAAAACTTGTACTTTCCTCTGCGAATCTTAGTTCTACTTATTGAACCCACACACTCGAAAGTCCCATACCCGTTGGAGCCCCGGTAAATAGCCTTTTCTCTTCTTAGTCGGGTTTTTGTCATCCTATGACCTAATCAAATTATATTAAAATATCCTAATATATTTATATTTAGTTAACAAAATACTTGTCTCTCTTAAGTTTGGTAAATTAATGCCTTCATCAACAAGCGGCTGAATAATTGGAAAATAAGACAAAAGAAGATAAAACGTTTATAAGCATAGAAAAAAACATACATCAAAGTAACTAATCTAACTTTACACTGAACAATTTACAGTGTTTCTTACTGTATGGAAGAATTACCTGGTAATTGTGGTGGTCCACAATCTAGCACATCAAAGCAACAAACAAATGTTGAGTCCCCATTTTTCACCCCCAACAGTTATGAGGTGTTAAAAAATTTTGAAGTAGAGGACATGGACTCTACTCGAACTCCCACACAGCCACCTGCGATATGTGTACGTAACATTAGTAATTTTAATTTGCTTTGTACTCAAATGAGTAAAATCGTAGGTACAGGCAAATACATGTGCCTCAATCGGTCTTGGGACACTAAAATTTCTCCGGACACTGCCGGTACATATCGAGTGGTAGTTAAATGCTTGGAAGAAACCAAGGCTGACTTCCATACTTACCAGTTAAAGCAGAAAAGATCACCACAAGTAGTGAAGAGAAATCTTCACCCGACCACACCAGCTGACGAAATTAAAGAAGAACTCTCAGCTCTCGGTTTGATAGTTTGCCAAATAACGAACGTGCTCCGTGATGATAGGCAGCAAGACGAAGCGATCAAAACACTATTCCCCTTGTTTTTTGGTGATCTAGAGCGAACACTAGGAGTGGAAAAATCTAAGATCTGACCCACCTGTATTACACAAGAGTACAGGTTGAAAAACCTTACCCCAAACGTGACATACCCCTATGCCACAATTGCCTAGCATATGGGCATACGATGTCTACGGTCACCACCCTCCCAGGTGTGTTAAGTGCAGTGGGTAGCACAAAAGCGAATTGTGCAAGAAGCCCCTAAAATCACCTGCAGTATGCGTGCTGTGCCATCAAGGCCATCCGGCTAACTACAAGGGCTGCGACGCTTACAAAATCCTCAAGTACAGCAGCGAACAACGTCGTCAGCCAGAAGAAGTGAAGCCAGCCACAGGTAGCTCAAGAAGCGTCCCAGCTAGATATATGAGGCCTTCAGTATCTTTTGCCGATGCCGTTCGAAACAGAGAGCAGTCATAGGCACAACCCACTCCCTGTCCGCAAGTTCATCTTCCTTAGCATTCCGTTCATCCCGTCCACCCACAAACTCCATCCCATCCTCAACCACACATCTCACATATTCCTCCATCTACAAGTTCTTCGGATCTCACCAGCCTTTTAACCTCATTCCTTACAGAATTCTGAACCCTAACTACCCCTCTCATTTCCCTTCTTACAAATCTTGTCTCCTACCTTATCACCATTAAAAAGAATCCATAAGTGGATCCTTCTGACTCCTTATCCATTCTCCTTTGGAATGCAAACACCATTCGCCAACCCACACTAACGAACTGGCAACACTATTTCACTACAACAACATCGACGTAGATCCTATTAATGAAACAAGACTTAAGACTAAACGACCATTTACAGTTCGACAGTACCAGACTTATCGAACTGATCACCCAGATGGAAGAGCTCATGCAGGTACCACTTTCATTGTCCATAAATCCATTTCCCAACACATAGTTTCTTTGATAGCCCATGATTCCCTTCAGTCCACTGCAGTGTCAATTAGCACCTTCACTTTTCCCCTTACTCTAGCATGAGTATACTGCCATCCAAATAAATCCATTATTCCCAATCATGATTCCCAATTCATCTCCTTTCTAGACTCCATCGGACATGTTTCCTTGGGGGTGGGCACTTTAATGTGAAGCACCAACATTGGGGGTCAAGATCCACGAATACACGAGGACGTGCTTTGCTGTCAGCACTTACACGGAAACATTGCTCCACTATCTCTCCTGACACAGTCACCTACTAGCCATCAGATCCCAACCGAAATCCAGATCTCCCTGACTTTTCTTCTACAATAGTTGTTTATTGGAACACTAAACTATTTACTCACGCGCCTCGATGACCTCTCCTCCGTTCATAGTCCTTTATTATTAACCATTTCACTAAGGCCGATTCACAAACTGCCTCCTCCTTCATTTATTTGACTGGGACCACTTCCACCAGCTTCTTACAGATTCCGTAGACCTCAAAGGGTCCCTGAAAACATGCCAAGACCTAGACGATGCAGTGCATTCTTTCACTCCTCCAGACGTCTGCTTGAGTTCAGAGGTCGACTTGAGAGGGCATCGTCGCCCCATCGTCATCCAAAAATTCACAATCAATATCGTTTCCTCAGCATCTCAAAGATCTAAACCCAAACGCCACTCCAGAACAGTGTTGCAAAGATCCCGGCATCCTGCTGATCACCGCTCTTACAATCAGTACGGTAAAGCAGCGATTGGCATCCTTCCGTTCCGAATTCTTTAATTCCCACCTCTCATCTCTTTCTACCAGGGATAACTCCCTGTGGAATGTAACTAAAAAAATTCTAAAGTATCATCCTGTTTCACACCCACTCCTTCGTGATGATGGTCCTGGGCGGCTTTGGATGGGGATAGGTTGGAGGAATTCGCTCTGCCTCTTACCCATACTTTTACACCTCACCTTTCTCATTGAAACCATAATCACAGCACAACTGTTAAAGATTTCCTCACTTCACCTATATCTCTCTTACTTCCACCAAAAGCCATTAACCCTTCTGAGGTCAAATCTCTACTGAAATAATTACCTTACCGAAAATTCCCTGGATATGAGCTCCTTACTCCTCAAATTCTTAAACAACTTTCTCCTAATAATAATAATAATAATAAATAATTGCATTATCCGAACGACGCATTTTCCTCTCCTCTGGAAATAATCCATTATTGTCCTATATGCCAAACCTGGCAAACCACCCAATGACGCCTCATCTTACCCTCCAATTACTACTCCCTAACCACTCAAAAATATTTGAGAAACTCCTATTAACACGTCTACTTCCAATTGTTGAATCTAAAAACCTATTTCCTACAAACCAGTTTGGTTTCCGTCAACGAAATTCCACTGCTCCATTAGGCCTTCGCATTGTTGATCACAGCTCCTCAGCGCTTGAAAGCAAACATTATTTTACTGCTGTCTTTCTTGATATATCTCAAGCTTTTAACAAGATTTGGCACGCAGTTTGCTCTACAAGCTCAAAAGATATTTACCACAGACCCTTTTCCTAATCCTACCTTTCAAACCGCTTCTTCCAAGTTCGCTGTGATTTAGAATACTCTAAATCAACTACTATCCCATAAAAACAGGAATTCCACAGGGCAGTGTCCTGGGTCCCATCTTCTATAACCTATACACCGCTAATGTCTCCTCTACCCCCTAATACCTTCTTAGCCACATTTTCAGATGACACTGCAGTCTTGTCATCCCACCCAGACCCCGTTATAGCATTCCATAACCTTCAAAAACATTTTGATGAGATCGAGTATTGGTGCAACCAATGGTGGATCAAAGTTAATGAAGTAAAATGTTCCCTTATTACCTTCAACCTCTGTCGCAAGTCTTGTCCACTAGTTTATTTTAATTCTATTCCTCTCCCTGTATCCGAAACAGTATGATACTTAGGCTTCCATCTCGACAAACGACTGACCTGGAACCCACATACGAGGCTAAAAAGACAGGTTCTAAAAAGACGCTTTGGACAACTGTACAGACTACTTCAAAGGACATCCCATCTCTCAATAAAAAATAAATTACAAATCTAAAAATTTATACTTAAGCTAATCTGGACATACGGAATAGAGCTATGGGAGACAGCAAAAAAGTCAAACATCAAGCGTATCTAATCCTTTCAATCAAAAGTCTTGAGAACAATAGCAGATGCCCCTTATTATGTCAGCAACAAAACCCTTCATAACGATCTTAACATACCCTACATTCTTGAACTCATCCCTACCAAGTTTATGAAATTCCATAGTAGCATCTCCAACCACCCTAATCCCATAGCACAGTCATTGTACTGCGCCACTCATCCCTATAATCCTCTCTCCATGGAGACTGAAACGGCAGTGGCCTCGTGACCTACTATAAATGCGTGACAGTGGGAGCCCTGGCAATGGCCAGTTTCTGCAATCATGTAGTGAGCGTCTGAGGCTCTCGTGCTCTTGGTTAGCCTCCACTGGCTCGTATCTGGTGACGTGGCTAACGAACGAGCGTGGGGGACTTCCCAAGACTCCGCTTCCTCTTTCGCATGTGAGGGAGGTGATAAACATGTGAATTTGGGAGATTTCAGCGCCTTTTGTAAATATTGTATAAATGAGCAAGTGAATGATGAATTTCAAATATGGTATTATTGAGAACATTTATCTCAATTACTTATTGCCTAATAAGGCAGATTGTAATTTTAGCACAGTAAATAATATTATATATAAAAAAAATAAAAATATTCTACAATAAATTAACAAAATGTTTTTCCATTTATGGATAATATCGGTAATATGAAGTATGTAATTAATTATGTATAATTACCCAAGTAATATGTTTCCTACGGTATCTGCTTTATTCAAATTATTAATAATATCATAGTTAAGATTTTCATACAATAAATAACGGAGGAGCTAACTAACTTCTTGAATATAAGTTTAATCTCGGTTAAAATTAATTAAAAATAAAGTATCTAATTGTAATACACTTTTTTCAAATGTTCAAATCTAGGTGTATGTCAATTCATATATTTATTTTGGAATATGCAACTGTGAATTAGTAAATGTGTGCACAAATTATTATTTTTCCAAAACGTTCTTATTTTATATTCTTCGCACAATTTTTATTTGCATCTGTTTGATTTTATATTTTTAATTCCTGATAATTATTTGCATAGATTCCCCAGAGGATCTATAATTATATATAATTATCTGTAAATTTAAGAGGCTACGAAAGAAAAAAAAAAAATTATTTGCTTATAAGTGTAGATGTATACTCTTTATAATACATTTTATTATTTCTTTGTGCATTGTAAATTTTAGCAATGATTGATACTATCGAAAAACCCACTTTATGTTAAATAAATGTTTGTTTTTAATGGACATTGTAGCAGGATAATTAAGATATTACTGTTATTAATACTGAGGTAGCCAAATTTAGAATGGCAAATACGCAAGTCTCAATCATTCTACCAAAATAGTATTCCTTAACTCTGTATAATTTCAATAATACTACAACAGTTTTGAGTAACTATTAATTTATTTATTAACAACTGTACACATTTTAATATCACTTTGTGGGGACCTGAGAGGGAATGACTATTTAAAGGTGGGCAACAAGTGGAGCGGCGTGGGCGGCTGGAGCATCTTTGTGGACATTAGCGTTGAATCCGTTGATGGGGTCAGCGGTGTAGTCTACGATCCTGATGGAACCGTCGGGTTCGGCGACGGAGTAAGATCCCTGGACGACATCTCCTTGCCTGGATTCAGTCTGTCCCTTGGAGTCTCCGGTCAGAGCGTCGTTGACGGAGTAGCTGAAGGAGTAAGATGGGTTTGGGTCGTATTCATCGATTGGAGCATGGGCTACAGCAACTGGAGCGTGGGCCAGCAGCTGAGGAGCGGCGCTACAAGCTGCTACAAGAGCCAGGGTGATGAAAGCGACCTGCAAACAAAATGAATTTGTAATATTATTGACATGCAGTTACTATGCTACAGGTATTCAATACATAAAAAAAATACAATAAAGAAGCAAAATTAAACCTATTCCGTTTTATAAAATTCCAAGCTATAACAATGTGACGAATCGTGTTCATGGTTTAGTTTTACATACCACGCTTCCGAATAAAAGAAACAATAACAAAATAAGATCGTCACTTATTGGCCTAGAGTGGCGAACTACAAAAAAAATATCAATACAAGGACTCGCCACCACAAAACTACGAACAGTATTTGGCCCGTGTCAATAGCGTACCTAGTGGTGGGTGGGTGGTTCATATTGTGCCACCCTTTTTAATAAATTTTATGAATAAAAACCGCAATTATTGATAATAAACTGTAAATAACTGTTAATCTGACTTTAGATTCTAATGTCATATCATTTTACGACTCAAAAATAACAGGAACTATAAGTTTTAAATGGTCTTTTCAGTTTCCATAAGATTAATATTTATATACATTTTTACAGATGTTAGTTGTTTCACCATCAAATTTCTTATAAGATTCCAAAATGTTGATACTTAATTTGGATCACCCAGTACAACAGTTGATACGTAGCTACTGCTCTTCACCCCAGTTTTAACGAAAAAAATTCAATTCATAATCTAATATGTTTTTTACTAGATATTGGAACATATTGATTTTTTTTTCTACTTTTTGGGCATTTGGCATCTCAGCCTTTCTCAGCGTTGGCAAAGAGAACACGTGATTTTGAAATTAGCGATGGCCATATACGGCTCCTGGTGCTAAAAAATAGAGCTGCTAAGGAAAGTAATTTTTAAAGGGCAACTTGTTTTAAGATAATTGTTTCAATGTCAAATATAGACGTTAAGTAAGAAGATTAAATATACAAATAAGTATAATATATAAGTCACTAGGTCTATATAAAAGTATACAATAATAATAATTAAGATTAAGGCTTATTAATCAATAGATGATTACCAAGTGAGCCATGTCGATCTGTGGTTGTTAGATGAACTGACGAAGATGTCCCAGTCAGCCACACATTTATACGACCGGTCCCCACCTGGTCCAAATCCAACTTTTGCAATAAGGTCGCCTGCTTTTATATTTCGGAATATTGGTTAAAGAAGATCCCGATTCGCCTACACGATAGTTTATCCAAGATTTTATGTTACCATGTGACCTTTTTGAAAGATAGTGATCGGTTTGGAGTTTATAGAGTGTCACAGTCCACAGTCATACAATTGTAGTGGACATAAAGCTTAAGGATGTAGGTACTTACTTGGTCTTCACATTTTGGAAATTTATGAACGGCCGGCCACAAGTTTTATCTATTTGAAACATCATGGATTGGTAATACCTGTTACTCATCCTCCGCAATGATTCAAAATTTAAGATTTCTATAAAAAAATCGTTTTAAGTATTAACTTGGTTTCTTAATTAAACTAATAGTATAACACTATCCACTACCAATAATTCAAGTTATTCTAAATACCTGAATATATACATTTGTATAACCATGAGCTATATTTCACGAAACACACGACAACGGTGAAAAGAAAAATTACTAATTAGTTTTATTGTTTCCATGTCTCTTCCTACCCCACGCCACACTCTAGATATGGATGATCATTGTATATAAGTTGTAAAATGTTCCTAATAACCAAAATCCAATAAAAGCCGAGGTGCTCCTACACGATTTCTACAACGGCAATTGATCATTGTTCAAGGGCAACAAACATGAATTAGGTTAATAAATGTATTCACATTCTTTTTTAAGACTTTGCTTGGTCTAGAAAATTACCTTTACTCTACTTTGAACATAGTTTTATAGTAATTCATTTTTATTTAATAGTTTTTATTTACAACAGAAAATTTATCAAAAAAAATTAACATTGTATTTTGTCTCATATATTCTTTTTATGCTCCGTTCCAAACTGGAAAAATAAATATCCCATGAAGTTAGGAATCCACATTTAGAACAATCAGTGGCAAATATGAATAAATACGGAAAAGTATTTCAGTAATATACAATATTTCAAAGGATGCAAAAGTTAATAATTATTAAAATATGTGCAGAATATACTTTCAATTTTTATTAATTACTGGTTTGGCACAACTATTTCGACATCCACAAACATTACACAACAAAAAAAAATACATTGATATATTAACTTCATGTTACAATTATGCCAACAATAATATTCCAATGGGAAAGATCTGCATATCACTCACATGTTGCTTCATTACCATAAAAAAAACAGGATACTCATGTCGGCTGAAATTATGTTATCTGGTTAAAATTAAAACAAACTAATAATTATTATTATAACTAATAATTAAATTTGGAAACATAATATGCAGCACTTTTAACCATTATGAGTAACCAGGGTTAAAAACGTAATACTTTTTAAGTGTTTTCTTAGCCTTGTGGTGATCGAATGGGTTTAACGCTGTCCATTATTTAGCTGTCTTAACCAAATTATTTCCTTGAGTCACCCCCCCCCTCCCCAATGTATAGAAAAAACGAGTTATTTGCAGCTAGGTAACATCATGAATGAGTTGTTTACATTCCGTGAATAGAAGTAAAAATCAGGCAATAGTAAACTGTGTCTATTAAACAGGCGTACAAAAATATATTTTTTGAACTAAATACTTGTATTTATGCACGGACAAAAAAATTACACGTAATTTAGTCTCACCGTATCTGGACTTGTAAGAGTGTAAAGGAATTTGAATCCACATCACAAGATGTCTGTGGCCCCCAAACAATGGCTAAAATAAACAATCCTATTTTTTATTTTCATTATTATTTTAATAGTTGTATATTTTTTGTTTTAGGTATGTTTTTAGACGTTACATCTGAAATGCGTTCATTAACTGCAAGGTAAGGAAACTGTACAGTAAAATACGTGTCTTGTAACTTGGAGTCAACACCTTCTGCAAATATATTTTGAAAAGTTAGTAATTTAAATCCTTTTTGTGACTTAAAAATCTTTTAAAAAATAAATTGTTTGACATTGCAAGACGATCAAACAACACAGGTTGATATTATTGAAAGGGACATAATTCTATCAGTATTTTCAGATCAGATTGAGAGCTATAACTGGGTACATAGGAAGGATGGTTAAATCGTATCTAACTTGTCAAAACACGTGTCCTCTGCTGCGCCTTCAAACTCGTCAAGCTGCTCTAAAGCAAAGCTTTTTTGTGTTGCGGGAAGCTAGTGAAGGCGTAAGAGCTAGTGCAAGGGTTGTAGCTGTAATGATTTACTGCCGATATGGATTTTTAATTTTTCTGAATTTATTGTTTTATTAACCAAGAATATTTCTTGTCATTCAGGTTCATACCTTTGTTGTAACGAAAGTTAAGAAATAAAATGTGGAACATTTTAATGAACCTTGGATTAACAAACCGAGTAAAGATTTTGAAAAGAAGCAATTAACAACATCTTGTCAGAGTTCCCATCCAGAATCTCGTTCGAATTTACGGATACATAATTTGATTATTTCATATTTAGCTCCATCTTGTCACCGAGAATTCGTCTTATAAAAAGAATTATGTTTAGGAGAAATATTTATCACCAATTGAAAAAATAAATAAGCATATCCATGGCATAACACCCGTTGAAGAAGTGGAGCCAAACAAAGAAGATTTTTACTATTGTTCAGAAGTGTTAACATTTAAAACATATGTACATTTAAAAATTGTAACAGGAGACCAAAAACCTAATAAAATCTCACGTTTAATAATAATTCAAATTTGAGAATCCGGCTTTGATAACGACACACATTCCATTTATACTTTTGAGGCTGCATTCGGTGCAAAGTAGCCGAGTGATCAGTCATTGGCGTTACAAAATATCGAATTCAGAGAAAAAATCAGAAACAGGTTATTAAAATATTGCTATTTGACAGACCACGAAGGCATCGAAGGGCCTGGAGTAGGTCCCTATTATTTATAAATAAATGCCAATGAATTTTATTTTCTCACAAAGGTAGTTCTGATGAGTGGTGTACCGCGACATTCCCTGGCTGTAATTTTATAAGTAGAGTTGTGAATGAGTGAACTGTTAGCAAAAATATAATTGGTTTTGTCATATATAAATGAAACAATTATGCACGATATTTATTTAATATTTCATCTGTAACTGAGGCATCGGAAATGATTCTGTATTAGTGGCCCTGGTCTGAACACCTGAGGATTCACTTACGGTGGTACCGTCTCCAGACTTCGCAAATTTATGCCAAACACAGCAACTTGATTATGGAATGCAAATGCAACGATTATGCTAAGTACCGTTTACGCGGTGGTGCCTGGAACGACCTACCAAAATGTGGTTAGGCAGTTCCCGCCAATGAAAGTGGATCGAATATAAAAGGCAAACTTCTCGACATCTCTTACGGACGAGCTATAAAATACATTAACACCCGAATAAACATCCTTCAGCAACGACTTTTAGCGGTTATATTTTCAAAAAAAGATTCAAACTATACAATGTGATTTTCGCTCGTTTTTTTTAACTTTTAAGGCCCAACCATGATTTATAAACTAGGCTCTACTTTCAAGCTAGTATGAATCGAATTTCTTTCGTACGCCAAAATGCCTAATATTGTACAAAGCTATTGAGCTTCAAAGTTTCAGCGGTTTAATGTTCATTGACGAAATTCGTTTTAAGCAATTCAAGGTCCTATGCTGTTAGCGATCTCTGGGTTCAGCCCGGATTTGACTTAACACGAGAAACTGAACACACAACAAAAAGGTTGTGTACTGAAAACATCTTTTTTTTACCCTAATGTTTAACCCCTCGGCCGCTTTAAAATTTTAATAATTACTGAACTACATCAGATTCTCCTGAAATTTTGTTTATTCTTTTATGAATAAATACTGTGAAGATTTTTACGCCTTCTTCACTATGACCGGTACGAATTGGGGCTGGTACTTGGGGTTTACATATTAAATTTTGGATTTTTGTTATTGAGTTAAGCATTTTATTTTAAAGCCTATAACCAGTGCTTATTGTTCTATTTCCAATTATTCGCATTACCTATTTCCTGTTGATATATTCCACTATAAACATTTACTGGCCCTATTTACCAAATAGGCTCAACCGCCCAACAACATTTCCACTCGCTGCCCAATTGTTTGTTCATCACAAGTATTTTCTGGGCAGGGCCCTCCATTAAATTATTGAACCGTATTTACATTTTGAAATCGCAATAACCGCTAATTTTATCTAGTAATAGTAAATAACTGTATTATTTTTTTGTTTAAGCTTTTTATTTGATGACTTGCGAGTTAAAAAAACCATTAAAACTAAGTATCACTGCCCTCTCACCTTTATAGCACAGTACCATTGCAATTTCAGTATGGTATTGTTACTCAGCTGTGACACTTGATCCGCAGTTGAAAATAATAGACAAAAATATAAAAAATAATCTTTTCTTTTCATCATAATGAATAAATTGATTGAGCTACGTGCTGTAGTTAAAACTTCACTATGATGAGTTTTTGTATAATTTTACATTAATAGTATAGATATAGGTTAGTTATTTATTTAGTAGAATACAATTCAGAGTTTCTTTCTAATATTTCTTTCTACCTTGATTTACACGTCTAATACAATAATAATAAAAAATAATACACACAAATCCTTTGACGATGTTATACGTATACTGTATTGAAAAAATCAAAAATAAACTTTCAATTGCTATTTATCAATCTAAAATGCTGCAATTTTAATTTATTAGGTCTTAATATCTTATGAAATACTTACTGAAATACTTTTTTACATTTGTTTACAGAATAAATCCCGAAATTTCACCATATAGATTAATATTTGCTATATTTACATGTAAAAAATGCTATTTAACCAACGGTTTCATTAGGTAACAATAAATTAGAAATTATTATTACAAAATAACTTTAAATCAAAAGTATGATACTCTCCAGTGTTATTTATTTTGGCCGCAAGAAGTCATTAGCGTTCCGATCGATACTAAATTAGATTTGTTCCAATAATTTTAATGATTTTAGGAACTTGAATGTTTACTCTACTGCGTTTCAATGATCTTCAAGTTCCTGCTTTAACCCTGCCAACCAATAAGACCTGGGAGGAACTCAATGCAGCTTCTATGTTAGCAGCATTTAAGTCGGATCTCAATGATGGTTACCTCACAATGAGATTGTGTCCAAATAACAAGCACTACTTCCACCATTACAAACCGATTAATCCAAATTCCTTATTCTTCTTATTAGCTCGTTTTTTTTTTCTTATTTTGTTTATAAGACATGATGAGTTACGAATAATTGTGAACTCTGTGCTATTTGTTTGTGAAATGAGTTTACGACCACTTAGGATAACATTTATCTCTGCTAAGAGCACTGCTGTTGCTTCATATGTGATTCATATTGGAACGTTCAGTCATATCTTTCAATCATAGATGCACATCCGGTTTCCAATTAACTCCGATTTGTGGAACAGCAGGTTTGTCCATGGCATCCATCCAGTATCCTATACAATATTTATATATTTCAGGCTCTGCGTGAAATTAGTGAGCATATTTTTATTTTTTTTTTATTATTGAATAAATTCTCTTGTCGCTGTCTCCTGCTCGCAAACTGAACCTTGAATCCTGAAAAAACGGTAAATATCTTCACAACAAATAATGCTCAGATATGTGCTCAGATTGTTCTAGCAGTTCATGTTTCTGAGTTTCAAAAGGACGCCTAATATGTATTATATTTTTTCATGACCATGGGTGTCATATAATTATTGTTTTTTAGGGAGCTGTGCTTCATTATAAGAGTATGGCAATATGGGATCCAGTAAATTATTACAAATGATATCTTTTTCTTAGAACCAACATGTTTGTTTATACATCCTTGAATTTCTTTCTTATCTCCCGAGGTAGGGATGCAGTTGAATTGGCCTGACTTTCGTTCAATTTATTTCAACATCCCTTGAACCTTTTAGGCAAGGTCTGCTCCGAATACCAGTGAAGAGGGTGCGAGATGCTCCCAAACCGGTTCTGAACAGCGAATGTGTACAGCATTGACATTTTTGTGAGGCAAGGCGGTCGCTGTTTAATGTGTTTGTTCACGAATTTAGAGCGGACTCCAAGGTCCTGCCGACTTTCAGAGCTATTCCACTCTTTTTTTGAGATTAATGAGCATATAAGATATCCTTTTATAGCCACTACTCCTTATTGCCACTAATTAGCTGCAAATTTTTACATAATGCATTACTTACTATTGTTTTTCACATAAACTGAAAACAAAAATTGTACATTCATTGCATCGCGAGCATTTATTTGTTGTTATAGATTTTTTTTTTTGAGTTCCTGTTTCTGTGCAGTTAGCAATCACAAATTTCTCCACAGGTCATAGAAGTATTATTTATTTCATAATATACCTAGTAAAGATACATTCTGAAGCTAATTCAATCTTCAGTATTGAAGACAAACATTGACAACACTATAAAAATCATATATTCACCACAATATTATTCGAGAAAGCTCACCGATATCCACTCATTTAACTGGTAATACATACCTGGCGTGCCACAGGGGTCAGTTTTTGTGCCACTTCTTTACATTATTTACACTCACTATATAAACCACCAAAAACTCTAACCGACACAGACATTTTCACCAAACAACAATTCAATACAAACCTCCCTAGCTCTTTGCAATCATACAAAAGAGTGTCGTGTGAGAGCGACACTGGGGCATAAAATGAAAAGCATCTCTTAACATAAAATAAGAACGATCCACAATTCCACTCCGTCGTGGACTCTATCCACCGTTGTCCACAGTCAATTTATGACATATTTTAATATAGTCATTATATAGAATTTTTTTCTAGGCACATGAATGGTCTATGAAACTCATACAAGACATCAAGGAAGAATATTTAATCGCCACCTTAAACTGCAATACCATTTATATAATTACATATGGTAAACACTACCAATTACAGACATGTTAAAAATATATATACATATTTTCTAAAACTGTTGGTGGCATGTAGAGCACAAATATCTGGGTATACGAAACAATACCACATATTGGTGGCATAGGCGACTATTCGTTGTTTCCAAACTGAAGTACACAGGTTGCACGTAAAAAACCAGAAACTGAAATGAATAAATAATACAAACATGAAACACTATATGGCATTTAAACTCTCTAAACAATTCTCACTTGTCAACACTCCATGGCAAAGTAAGAAAAGTTGGAATTGGAATAAGTTAAGCCAATCCCAAATACAATTAAGTTGAGCAAATACCAATTACAATCACTGGATGCCTTTATATGTGTGCCGTCTCGTCATTTCTATTTTATTGTCCGTGCTCACAGGATGTGATTCCATTCCACAGTTCTTAGTTAAAAAAACCTGCGAAAACTTGTAACTTTTATTTATTGTCACTTCGTAATAAAATGCTTTCATAAATAAAGTTTATCACGTTTCTCATTTTTATCACGAAGCAATTCTCCAGTAGTTTGAAGATCTGCACTAATATAATACGTGATAAAGGAAAACTAAACAGTTTTAAAATTTTGAAACGTAAAGCAATTAAATTTGATCGAATATATTCACTCGTGAAAATAAAAATCATTAAAAAAATGTTTTCTAACGAACAAAATAAAATTATTATTATTAAAAAGAGGATAATATAAAGGTACATTAATAAAGGCATAGGACCACTTTTACCAATAAATATTTATGAAAATAAAATCTAGTGAGGACCTTGTTACGGGATCACATAAATCTTTTACCAGATTTAAAAACAATTATAGCCATTATGGGTTTTTTCCTTTGCTAATTGAAAATATAAATTATTAATAGATACCTTGAAAGAAACTATAATGAGAGTTTAACAATTGAATCAAAATTAAATTGAAGTGGGGTCATCATATGTTCAGGTTTTCTACGATAAACCGTGAGGTTTACTTTTTTATATTAGACTTTTTATAATTATAATAATTAAGGCTTGGATCTTAACATCATTACTTTTCGTTGAATAGATAACAAAAATCAATTTTTATAACTAACAAATATCTTAAGCAATTGACTTAGATATGAAGCATATAACATCAATATGAAATTAAAAATAAGTTTTGCAACACAAAAAACAGTACAACTCAAAAAAAAACATTAAGAATAATATTAACATAAATTTCGATGTTAGTAATTATTAACTTTCATTATTTGTCACATGATATAATTAAATATTTATTTTAATAATTTCCTTGCCTGGGAACTTTTACAGAGTAACCTGTAATTTTTCTCAGTATTTAGTAAAGTAGATAGCAGAAAAATCAACAACGGTATTTTCTATTGCCTTAGTTTCCTTTCCTTCTCTCCGCTTCGGTAATGAAAGCAAGTAAAAATGAGAAGATGGTCAATATAAAAGTGAATACGCCATGAATGTTTTTTTTTTACCGTAAACAAGTATTTAGAGTTATTGATGGCGATTCGATCCTCTTCCAAAGTACACACTGCATATTTTATTCACATTTTCTATGCTACAGGATACTACAGGAAATACAAAATAATTTGTAAGCAGATTCACCTGAGGATCTATAATTATATATAATTATCCGGAAATTTAAAGGGGCTATGAAAAAAAAAAAAAAAAAAAAAAAAAAAAAAAGGTACTATGCGGACAATTTTTCTAAATAAAATATCCAGTGGGTGCTTAGGGGCACAATTCAACGACCATTCAAAACGCTAAAAACGTGTTTATGGACAAAAATATTAATTTAGATTCATTCAATGCCCATAAAAATCGTTGGAAATCTCACGAGCTACTCGTTTTTATTGTTGAAATGCCAAATGAAAAACCCACAGAACTCATCTTGTTTGTTGTGGAGACTACAATTTTCACTAAAGGAGAGCCTCCTTTTCGCACGCCCTGATAACGATGGAGATGTGGATCGCTCACTCGGCAACAATGTTTCTCTCACGAACCACTTGGTGCTGCTCAAAGGTGTTCCACCCTACAGTATATTTATTCTTGCTTCTGGAAGTGAGGCTTAAAATGTTGTTTATAATCAAGTTTTGAGTTTTTACCGTGAGTATTTCCCGGTAATAAAATCTTGATAGAATTCATTCCTTTTCCTCATTTTTTTTTGTGTATGAATAGATAACACCGGGTAAGAAATACTTGTTCGTTTGTTTATGCTTTCATACGCATCGAGTGTACAGCTGACTCGTCCATTATTTCATTTCCCATAAATACACAAACGATTAATGACCAAGTTTTCCAATGTCTTAGAATTAGAGATTGAGCTGCAGGAAGAAGGAATCAAGTGCTACTCTAAGAGTTTCTTGAAAAGTATAAATTGATAAAAGAGCTAAAACTAACGTCTCATCTGTCTAACTGGGATTAGATTGATAGTCTGAGAAGAAGGAAGGAGATGGAGTGAGACAGAGAATGAAAAACATAAATAGATTAAGCGTTTCTTAGCTATTTTTCACAAACTAAAACATTTAGCAAACTTTTGTATGAGTTATACTTCAACTGTAAAGGTAAAGGTCTGTACTTCAACTATTCTGTGGCTGTTAGTACACCTAACCAAAATGGTTATTTGCTGCACCTATATCGTTGCGAACGTTTTTGATTTTTTGGTTTAATAAATTTTTTGAGGACTGATCTCGGTTGTAGTTCCTATTACTAAGAATTACTGAAACAGCCCAAGAGTATGTTTTGAGTGATGCCAGCGACAAACGCAATATTTTCTTATTCGCTTATTTCGTCTATAATAAAATCAATAACTGTTTATTCTCAAATATATACACATTATTTTTAAATATATTTATAATTAGCAGTCTATTGTTATTTAAATCGCTTCTCTGGCTGTGGTTTATTTAGTAACTGGATAAAGTAAAAATTTGATTTTTCTAGATGTTATGCCCAGAATCGTAACATCGATTTATCAATTTATCAATCGCTTTCAGCAGCTCACGCTGATATTTTTAAGGGCCTATAATCCATCACTCACACAACTATTTCAGTTTTCACTAGTAACTATTTCAATTTATTTTAAAATTTCAACTACAACACAGGATTGTATTTGCTTCTAGAAAAAGTCAAATCATCTTATTAAATTATTGGCCTTCCTTCTTGTGATAGATGTGCATCTGAACATACAATAATGCGCCCAGTAGGTACATATTAGTTTCGAGTGACTTGGCTTTTTTAATTTAAGACTTCTTTTTCATTTGATGTCCTGGTGTATTTAAATAGAATTTTATGTGTCGTTCGCTTGCCATATCTTCAATTTTATTAACTTTGTAACATACTAGGTTATCTTATTTGATTTTTAGAATGAAACCCTAATTTTGGCTCTGAGTATCCTGATTGGTTTTGCGATCATCTTATATTTTGTTTGATGATTGGATCCTCAAATGATAATATTTGTTAGCTAAAATCATATTTATGTAACGAGATTTTTCATTACTTATACGTGTTTTTGGGGCAGACTTCTTTTAAAATAAAGCCTAACAGAAGGTAAAAATAAATAAATTTATAATTTTTTGTGGACGTAAGTTATAAAAGAAGGGATTAATTTTGTTGATAACATTAGACTCCCCATGTCAGTGTGATTGAAATTTACGGTGGGTTGGCGACAAATTGGTGCAAGAAGTTATCATGGTTGTTTCGTCAGTGGAAATGTGTAATTAACCTCTGTAGAAAGATATAAGTATTTATCAAATATATTGGCTTAAGAATCTTCCTAACTGTTAAGAGAGGGATTTAATTATTAGCAGAAATTACTAAACTACTACTAAACTAAAATTACTTGCTTGACGTAAAAAAAAGAACACCAGTTCAGTCGTACTATTTACGTAGTAGTCTTTAGAAGGCACGAAA
Organism: Acanthosoma haemorrhoidale; assembly: GCA_930367205.1. Lineage (NCBI taxonomy): Eukaryota > Metazoa > Arthropoda > Insecta > Hemiptera > Acanthosomatidae > Acanthosoma > Acanthosoma haemorrhoidale. Next base: position 84,564,737 of record OV884012.1, read on the forward strand.
TCTTATTGGTTAAAGAAATGAGAGTCAGAAATAAAGAGATTTTTTTTTTTTATTTCCCTAGCCTATATTTACACATACTGGTATTCAACAAGCTAAACAAATTAGTGGATGATTGCGGAAGCGTGGTTGACAGCAGGGATGGCGGAACGGACAGCAGTAGCGTAACCTGGACCATAGGCGGAGTAGGCAAGGGCTGGGCGAGCGATGGCAGCACGGAGAAGAGGAGCGGCACGTGCGGCGAGTACTGGAGCGGCGACGGCGACTGGAGCGTGGGCGACGGCGACTGGAGCAGCGTGGGCGGCTGGGGAATCCTTGTGGACATTAGCGTTGAATCCGTTGATTGGGTCAGCGGTGTAGTCTACGGTCCTGATGGAACCGTCGGGTTCGGCGACGGAGTAAGATCCCTGGACGACATCTCCGTCACGGGATTCAGTCTGTCCCTTGGAGTCTCCGGTCAGAGCGTCGTTGACGGAGTAGCTGAAAGAGTAAGATGGGTGTGGGTCGTACTCGTCAACTGCAGCGTGGGCTACGGCAACTGGAGCATGGGCAACTGCGACTGGAGCGTGAGCCACAGCGAGTGGAGCATGGGCGACGGCAACTGGAGCATGAGCGACAGCGAGTGGAGCAGCGTATGCAGCGTAGGGCCTGGCAGCGTAGGCGGCGTAGGGTCTAGCATAAGCACTGTAGCCGAGTGGAGCCCTGGCCAGAAGCTGGGCTGAGGAGATGCCGAAGAGGGCGACTACGGTGAGGAGTACCTAGAAGAATAAACCATTTGCGTCATTAGTGATCAAATTGTATTTGAAATTGAATGGTTTCAACGTTTTGGTCAGTTGGAAGTTATAGGAATACTCACAAGTCGTGCCATTGTTGGAAGCTCGTTAGAAACTGGGTCTCTGAGAAGATGGACCCACTTATATAGTACTGCTACCTGAGCCTTGCAACCTTGGCATTATACTGTTCCAGCTGCCCTCATAATTTACTCCTGATCTAGATGCTTCCCGAATTTTTTTATAACCTGCCTCATATATTGGCCTTATATACGTTGACCGATAGACAAGATTTTCTTATGTAGTACTGATAGTGTAGTTATTAACACACCTATTAACACCCCTAGAAAGTATTGTTTCAACTAGATCTAAAGAGAGAGTTTGCAAAATATGTTTCTTAATAAAGCTTATAGCCTCATCTGAATAATACTTTAAATTGTTTTAAATCATTTATCCAATGGACATTTATTATACTCGGCTTATTCTAGACAAAAAAAAAATCATTCGAATTGGCAGTTTAATAATAAAAAAAGTGGGGCCATATCAACATTTTTCATCGGTACAATACACGTTCCCAATAAAGTTGCTAGCTCATATGTGAGTGACAAATTAAAGCTTTATAGGCTGGTAGTGTTATCATCTAAAATTATTCAGTTTTACGAATAAGCGTTGGTTTTTCAAACAATAATTAGAAGACAATATAAGCCTTATTTTGGAAAAACAAAATCCACCACGTTAATAAAGAATGTGTCTCTTACTTACTCGAGTATTGTTTGTCATCTTAAGATATTGTATGGCTATTATTTTGCTAATTTTTGTTTTGGTATATATCCATTGTTTTTAATAGTTATTTTAGCCCATCTCCAAAATAATACACTGGTAGAATCGGGAATCGAATCCAGGTCTTCCACAATATCTAGCGGGGTGCTCTACCTAGGCTACCACTGCTGTACTAGCCGGACACAAATTATTTTATTGGTCGATTGTCAAAATATGTACAGTTACAATCTCCACGTTGGCAAGATGGCCTCACTCTTTCTTACTACCTTAATACGTGCAAACTTGTTTTCGTTGATGTTATATCTAAGTATCGTAAAGTTTATCACCAGATCGATTCCTACAGTCATTGAATGGGTTGATTACAGTCATTAAATGAGATTTTGTATTGACCTTACATTCCTCATACAGGGCTATCCTTACACAGGGAAATCCTGGGTTCGATTCCGTGTGATCCAGGTAATTTTTTTGGCTAATGATTTTTTCTTTTTTTGGGGAAATTTTATTATTTAAATATCCATACAACAAAAGGGCAGTTTAATGTTGTATACCAAAATACTTCGTTGAATGTCATAACACTAAGCAAACTGTCATAACACTAAACTCCAGTCAATTTTTACCCTTTTTTTGTTCGTAAAAAGACTATTTTCATTGAACTTATCATCGGGCAGAAGTTCACTGCCCTATCCCAAAACAAATTAACGTGAAGATACTCAGTCTTTGACAAACGGATAGTCTAAGAAATATATCAATTTCTAAAATGCATTATGTAGTTCATGACTTCTTATCGTAAAATCAAACAAATGTTTCTTACACAGTGTTGTTACGGTACGTTTAATTCAATCTTTAGTAAAATATTGAAACAAGAATACCCCAACAAAAACTACAAAAAAATGTTTCAATCTTCTATTATTAGGTAGGAAAAGGAATAAATTCTATCTTTACTATAAATCCGAATTAATTTTGTTACAGGTAAATAACAGTGTGAGTACAGTATTAAAATTATAAACCAACAACCTTGAAACTAAAATCAAACTCACTATAATAATTTAACTCCAAACTCCATCGTAAAAAACATCATTAGTTCCACATCCTAGAGCTTAAATGAATAATAATTAACAATTCACAGTAAATAATTTTTTTGGTGAGCCCCCATTGAGTAAACCTCGTAAAGTTGTTGGGAGAAACATAAATGATCTCAAATACATTTATGTTCCATTAGCATTGGCTAAAATGTCTTCACGAGTATCACCAACCAGTTTAACGGCCCCGAATACGTTGGAATTTGACACAAATGTTGGTTATTTTGAACATATAATCATATGCCACGTATGCTGGTGGGGCTGAGCCAGGACTTACGCAGCAACGGGAGTGTCATAATTACTTACTCAGCGACCACCGATATTATATAAATTCAGCACCAATATCGGGCGTTTTTGGTTATTTCTCCATGTACGCCCCCCCCCCCATCCCTTCCAGGGAGTGTTCGGAGATCCTTAACCCCCTCAGTATTTCTTTATGTTCAAGTTTCGTTTTCTTCCAGGCATTTCAGAGTTACGCTGGAAATGACATTATAAATGATATTGAAAATAGAACGGATTCAAACGGAACGGAGGAATCTTGTTATCAAATTAAAATTATTTAATTTAAGTATGGGGTTATTGTGTTTTGACTGTACCTAAGTGAGCTAAGCATATATATATTAAAATGTTTATGTTCAATTCTACTAGTTCAGCTGCAAATCCTGAATCCATTGAAGACCTCAAACATTATAATAGTAGGCGTTATGATTTATGATTATTAGGTTTTTTATTTATATTTTTTACTAAGTTAAAGTGTAAGAATACTTCATCAAATAGTTTATTCATAACCAAGAGCGATTAATTTGGCTGTTTCTTTCTATACACTAGATGCGTTGCACATTAGCTCAAGATTATTTTTATGTCATTATTAGAAATAAATAGTCTGAAATAAAATAAAAATAAAATAAATAATAAAAAGTTCACTGAATACTTAACGTGGTAATGTTCGTGATACTATGAGGCAAATCACGAATATGAAGAAGCAAAATACGAAAAAGGCAGCATTCCATTGAGCTTACCGTTTTTAATACAGAACATCACCACAGTTTCAATGAAGTCGTATTATGTGTTCAATAACCATTTCGTTACTTATAATCTGTTATATAATTTCCTTCCATACCATTGAATGCTTAAAGCCTTTCTACATTATAGATGACAGTAAAAAGTTGGTTATGTCCCAACTGCTAAGATTATGTGTTATTATTATTCTATACACTAATTGGGACAACAAACGTTATCAATTTTGTGATGTTAAAGTGTTGAAAAGAGGAATATGAAAGAAGTTCAACAGAAATATTTTTTTAAAGTTTAATAAAGAAATGACTTAGTGCAGGTATGTAGCGAGTGGAGCGTGGACAGCGGTGGCATAGGCTGGAGCATAGGCACGGGCGGCTAGGGCTGGAGCATAGGCACGTGCAGCGAGAGCTGGAGCGTAGGCACGGGCGGCGAGGACTGGAGCATGTGCAACTGCAACTGGAGCGTGTGCGATTGCGACTGGAGCGGCATGTGCGGCTGGGCCATCCTTGTGTACTTGAGCGTTGAATCCGTTGATTGGGTCGGCGGTGTAGTCTACAGTCCTGATGGAACCGTCGGGTTCGGCGAGAGAGTAGGAGCCCTGTACGACATCGCCGTCACGGGTCTCGTGCTGTCCCTTGGAGTCTCCGGTGGAGGCATCGTTCACGGAGTAGCTGAAGGAGTAGGATGGGTGTGGGTCGTACTCCTCAACTCTGGCAACTGGAGCATGGGCAACCGCAACTGGAGCGTGTGCGACAGCGACTGGAGCGTGGTATGCTACAGGAGCATGAGCGACAGCGGCGATCGGTGCAGCATAGGAAGCGTAGGGCCTAGCAGCGTAGGCAGCATAGGGCCTTGCATATGCACCATAGCCCAGAGGAGCCCTGGCGAGCAGCTGGGCGGAGGAGATGCCGAAGAGAGCGACGACGGTAAGGAGTACCTGCAACAAATCAATATTAAATATCGTAATCCATTACCCGAGTATGAATACTGAAGCACTTAAATTAAGTACTCACTAGACGTGCCATGACTGAGAGCTCGCTACTGACTGAAGTTGGAAGGGCAGCACCATCTTATATAGGCGGTCTAAAGCAACCTGAGCTCGCCAAACTACCTCGTGCTCCCTTGAACCTGACCTAGCTGTCCCTTTTATGACCCTCCAGCCTGTTTAATCAAGAACTATTATTTAGATATTTTGTGAATAGGGGTTGTTCTTCATGAAATAATTTAAGTGTTTTTATTGTAATAACAATTATTTGAAAGAAAACGGTAAATAACATTAAGTATTTTTTGTAATGTAAAAATGTGTAAAAATCTTATGGGTGAAAAGGCTTATGTAGGAATATAAGAATGTATTCTAAATATAATATAAACAGACAACCATAGTTTTATTGCTTTTATTTCAAATGGTCTGAATTCACGCTTCCAAAATTATATTTTGGCAAACATAAAAGAATCATTGAAAAAATGATTTATATAGAAAAAATGATTAACAAAGGATGTTTACTACCAGCACTAACATTAATTCGAGTGAGCAACCAATACTAAGAAAAACTAATGTAATCGAAAAACTAATTTTTAGTTGTACTTCCAAAAAACCTTTAAGAAACTGTAAAAGGTTATAGGAAATTACCTTCTATAAAACGTATACCTGGGATAGTGGATGTTAAAAATATAGGATTTCTCCGAAGAAGTAGAGCAGTACTGAAACATAAAAAAACTTTAATGTTGATATAACGTAAAATACTTATTTAATATTAATGTCACATGGCATCAGCAATTTTTCTGCTAGGGAGTAGGCCGGAATGGCTAAAAGTGCGAATTAACCAGAAGATGAAACAAATTCGTGTTTTACATATTTTTTAATTGAAAGTCTTTATGTCATGTTCCTTACTACACAGGGTGATATACTATTAAATTGAACAAAATAATTTGTAATTTAAACAACTGCATAATCTAGAGACTGGAGTCGGATAGAGAGTGGAGATTGCTAACATGTAGTTGCATTTATTTGTTAAACAATTTGTGTAACATAGATCGTTACAAATTAGATTAGCAAGTTGTTTAAACTTGAACGTACCATGAGTACATGTGCCCTGACAACGTCAGATAAAGGCTTTTTGCCCGAAATCAAATATTGTTGGATTTTATAGCGATTTTTCCGCTAGCAAGTTCGAAATAAAAATGAAATTATTGCGTCTTACATGATAGGAGATGGTTTCGTTAGAATAACAATTTTGGCCCGGAGTTCTCAAAATATTTAGTACACAATAGATCCACGAAATGGTCGGATTACCTGGAGGGTTGGGCTAGCTGAAGTCGGATTAGTGACGTTCTGCTGTACTGAGTATACAATATCGCAACTTGCAATAAAAAATATATCAACTTTGGAAAACTCATATTTTTATAACCATTTTTTTTTATTTTCGTATACACATATACATATATTGTAGCGACTAATCTCAGATTACGAGCTATGGAGAAGAATATGACGATAACACAATTCAGCTCTATGGAATACACACTGGTATCCTGACAAAGCCAAGACAGTTTGATTTACCATAAAAATATACATTATGCTATATTGGGACCAATGATCGGCTAAAGAGCAGAAAGACATTATCAATCTCATAAAGGTGATTCGTATTACTGATATAGAAAACAGAAATCGGGCAAAAATTGGTCATAAGTAAAGAAACCGTATTTTTTTTTCTTTGTTGTGGCATCTCTTAAGTGTTTGTAACCCCCCTCGCCACCGGTTAGCCACGCGGCTTACAGTTGTACAGCTGGGTACATATCTATATGAGCTGCACCCTTTTCATACTGGGATCCTTAGAGTCGTAGGAGCTGACTCGGTGTCCAGTTTGCCCCTATCATATTAGTCACCTGCTGTCAGTCCTAGAGTTGGGTTATTATTATATTAAATTTAGATTTCATGTCCGATTAATTGGTAGGTTTTTAATTAATGGACTTCTGTTAGCTCATTAAGAAAAACAGAAAAGGCACCAATCAGATTTTTGCGTAATCAAGCGTAGATTTGTAAACTCATCTTTGTTTGAATTTGGGGAAAAGGAAGCCATTATACGTCTGAATGGTCTGAAATGTTTCCAACCTCAACATGAAGATGATAATAAAATAAATAAAAGCTTTGTTAGGTCGGAAACTTTTCAGACCACCCTCGTATTGTACTCCCTGAAGAAAAATAGCGGACTTTTGATTTCAAGAATTCATCATAATGATATCATATAAGAACATGGTGATATTAACATTTCACAACGGAAAAAGGTAGGATACTAGAGGTTGTTACATGGACATTTTATTTATATGGCGTCACAAATACAATGGATACATTTAAAGCTAATATCAATAAAAAAAATCGTACGTTTTTAATTTTTGGAAAAAGTAATGTGGTCGAGAAAAACGTCTCAAATTATAATAAGTGACATCACTAAATTCTAAGGCCCCTCCGTGAATGAGGTAACCTGTTCTTTAGGATTACCCATAAGTCCAGAAATTTCAATAAGACAAAAAACTATTTTGGGCATTGTACTGTGAGGTCGAGCCCGTGACCAATTTACAAGAAGTTGGTGCACAAATGTAATAAGTGGATTTAAGTTGATCATTTGAAAGGTAGATTCGTTAAATACGTGGAGACAATAACTTACATCATGTTTTATTAATAAAATCCGTGAAAACCATAAATCTATTAAATTTAGATAAAATATATTTTCTGCAACAGTCCTCTACACTCTGAACCGATTTTAAGTTTTAGATTTGCAAAATATTAAAAGTAAATATTAATGTTTTATTTAAGTATTTGTGTATTCTTGCATATCCAACTAAAAATTGTGTTGTCATGAAATGTCAAAGAGTGAGCTTAAAATGGCTTAAACGTTATGGGGGACAGGTGTACCCCACGGGCCTAAATGCGTAAGCAAACATCACGCACCTGACAAGGGTTAAGAAAGGTCGCATCCGATCTGACCATTTGTATTTTTGTGGTTCTCAAACCATTGATTTTGGAAGGATTCTATCATTACATATCCTTCTGACTCTTGGACTCACGAAGTGGTAGTGAAAAAGCGAATGAAATTATGTCTGAAAACGTTTGACGAGAAAGTCCCCTAGTTGCCCTTCAAAGGGGGGCGGAGAGACACTTGAACTGGACGTGCCAAAAATGTAAGTCCGGACTAGGGGTGCGGAGGGACACTTGGACTGGACCCCTTGTACGAATGGGATAGACGTTATATCTATTTGTAATAGTGACAATATTAACAGAATTGTTAATCATAAAGTAGAATTAGTAGTTAATGGCGTGGCCCTTGGGAAATAGTGACGTTCGTATCTATCCCCCCCCCCTTATGTCAAGAGGGTAGTAAAAACAACATCATCGAAAAATTGCTTCGTTGTCGTCGAAAAAAACTAATTCGTTGGTGTCGTGGAAGGGTATCATTGTTAAATTTTCTTCTTGGGCTACTACGTTTTCTGTTAATGCACCATTTTTGCAAAGTATGGTTTTAGTCACAACGACCTGTATCTCACAAATTTGATGCTACCTTCAATTTTTTTTTTATCAACACTTTCCTCCCCCCCCTCTCTTTCCCCTAACAATTAATTTAGATTAACTAGTATGATTATTTTTTTTTATAGACATGACATTTTAAAAAATCATGATCCTAAGGTTGTTTTAGAATTCACCAAATGTTATTAGTGTTGACGTTACTACTCCAAGCAATTGATCATTCAGAGCAAGATAATTATGGCCCAGATGACAAGTACGATGACAGTCAATCTCTTGTAAAAAAAAAAACTAATAAAAAATTATATAACCTCCAGAAAAAGAAAATAACCAATCAATGTAATTTTATGATGACACTTCTAATGACTATTTGGAAATGTTATTTTAACAATGAGATATAAACAAGGTAACCTTCACAAATCAATACATTTAGAGTGTACAGGGCAACTTTTCTAGAAAAAAGGAATGGAATGTTAAATAAAAACAGATTCAAACCATTTATTATATTACATGCAAATGCATTACGTGCAAAGAAGTGATGAATTATCTTCATCATTTGTGGGACTCCCATAAACTAAGTATAGGGAAATTTCCATGAAATACGAGTATACCTAGATCCCAATTTTTACATTGGCTTTTAAGATTGTGTCCCAATAACCTGTTGACACCATGGAACCCCGTGCTTAAACACACTGTACAAAAAAACTTACAAAAGACAGCAGCCCTTAACGAATACAAGAAAGTTAACAAAGTATGTCTATAAGTCATATGACTAGAACTTGGGCCATAAGCTTCATAATCTCATGATTTTTCCAACTAAAGGGGAAGAAGATAGTTTGGCTTAGTGTCATTTCATGCAAGTGTTGCCTTTCCTAAAAAGCGTGGGTGAATTTGTCAATAATCATAAATGCTTCATTTACTTTTTTTTAATTGGAAAAGCTGTATTCATAATAAAAAACATCGATATGCTATGTTGGTCTATAAATAATTGTAATCAATAATCTCATTCATCCAATATTTACAGTGTAGCATTCACTCACCCATTCATATTATATATACAAAAATACAAATTAGGACCCACCAAACACCGAATGATTTTCAGCCAGGGCCCAGCAGAGGATGTTGAAGAGTCTGAAAGCCACATATACTCAGGAAACGATAGGACAAACTAGCTACTCCCAGTGTCAAGAAGTAAGTAACGAAGCCACTGCCATTTTAATCTTTGATAAGGGGTTCACGGGAAGAAGTTAACGGCTAAGCTAAGTGTTTATGATGATTGGATAAGTGTGGTGAGATTTTGTGTAATTTTATTGCAGTAAAGATATTAATGTTTTCTAACGTTGTTTTGTGGAGCAAATTTGATTCCTTTTTTTCTTTAATTACAAATGAGTTTTTTGTCAAATATCGAGTGTGAAACTATTTTTATTTTTATGAAGGGGAAAACTTTAGTTGGATCGATTGTCTAATATTTGCGTAAAACCAATTTTTTACAAGTTGTCTTCTTTCACCATAAATATTAGTCGTTTCTTTAATAAACAAACTAAAAAAAATTTTTTACACAATGTTTCACCCTTAAAATCAAAACTTTGGTTGTATTCTCTTAGACCTTTGGAGTATTCAAAATGTAAGGAATGACACAAAAAGTGTTAACTATTTACAGAAATAATTTATTAGCTATAAAAAAATAATATATTAGTGAAGGTAGGTAGCGACTGGAGCATGTGCAACAGCGATTGGAGCGTGTGCGACTGCGACTGGAGCGGCATGTGCGGCTGGGCCATCCTTGTGTACTTGAGCGTTGAATCCGTTGATTGGGTCGGCGGTGTAGTCTACAGTCCTGATGGAACCGTCGGGTTCGGCGAGGGAGTAGGAGCCCTGTACGACATCGCCGTCACGGGTCTCGTGCTGTCCCTTGGAGTCTCCGGTGGAGGCATCGTTCACGGAGTAGCTGAAGGAGTAGGATGGGTGTGGGTCGTACTCCTCAACTCTGGCAACTGGAGCGTGGGCAACAGCAACTGGAGCGTGGGCAACAGCGACCGGAGCGTGGTATGCTACTGGAGCATGGGCGACTGCTAGTGGAGCATGGTAGGCGAGCTGAGGTGCGGCGTAGGCCATGCCGAAGACGGCACCGACGATGAAGAGTACCTGCAACATTCAGGAAAGAATAATATCGTTACCTGCACAGAAGACAACACTGCTGTTAAGTTACTCAGTATTCGAAGTACTCACTAGACGTGCCATGGCTGAGGTTTCACTGCTGACTGGTGTTGGTTGGGCGTCAACCTCTTATATAGGCGGCCTAAAGCGACCTGAGGTCGCCAAACTAGCTATTGCACCATTGAACCTGACCTAGCAATGCCCCACCACGGGAAATCAATTTCTATCTTTTCAGGATCAGGTTGAAGTCGATTACATCTCATGTTAAAATACTATTTATACTGTTTCGTATATATTATTTTGTTTTAAATAATTATTTAAATAATAGGTGTTAGGTACATTAAATCAAGAGGTATTCTATGTAAAATTATTTATTATAATTCCTTTACTGTGCTAAAACTACAATCTGCCTTGCTAGGCAATAAGTAATTAAGATATACTATCATTCATACCATATTTACAATTCATCATTCACTTGCTCATTCATACAATATTTACAGACAGCCCAGAGGCCTCCCAAGTCCACATGCGAAGAGAAAGCACTCGCTTCGGCGGTACATATACTAAAATGTAAAATTAAACGTTGTTCCCCTCCAAGAGTGATATAGCGTTGACACCTTTTATATATATTTATTTATATATATTTATTATTGTAGCTTCTGTTTGTAAAACATTTTAGAAATGTCTACTACAACTTCTATTCTTTAGCCGACATAAATTATAATTTTGTACGAATGGCAATCGGTTTCATGAAGGTTGTAAATAAATCATGAATGTATGAGATGTCATCATATATTATTATATGAGATGTCATAATACATTATAATACTTTTAATGTCTTATATATGTATATATGTATACATATACTTTATACTTGTATACTTGCTAGTAATGTTCAGGTATAGTTATAGTTTTTGCAATTAACAGTAGAATGGTAATGAGTTTCCTAACTGGTAAGGAATCCTGGAACTCTAATAATTAAAGGTTAAGTACTTATTTATTATTCATTCACATCCTCCATATTTCGAAGAATGTAAGAAGAGTTAACTTTATTAGTCAGTAATGCTCTAGGAACGCGATTGGTATGAGTGGCCCCCAGTGTGTAGGGTAGAATTTAAGGATTCGCTGTAAGAATAAAAACATAATAGATGAAATGGAAATCGGTAGATTCATATCTTTCAGTATAGTTCCAGATGGTTGGTAAATAAATCAGGTCAGGTTTACTAGGCTCCTAAACAGGTCTTACACGGGAAAATAGTAAAAAGCCTCCATCAATTTTATTTGCCAAAGAAAACCATGCACGTTCTGACGACTTTCCCGAAATGAATGGATTGTAATAGACTCTAAATACTGTAAGAAACAGATAATGCATTGATACAATCAAACCACCAATTTATTGCTCAAGAGCTAATTTGACGTAATATGGCATTATTATGTGATTACAAGGTATTTTGATACGATTTTATTATATTGTCCAATATAGTTTTACGTGAGTTTAATTCTTGTCCCAACCATATCTATCTCTGTATGTATCTACCTATATATATTATATACGTAAATATGTGTAGTTTTGTAAATATAGTGTTATCTTTGATTGTTTGGAGAATTGCCTCTGCCATGATGTTTCAAAGTTAAATGTTAATAAACCTCGCGGCCATTTCAAATAGCTGTTATAGAAGAGTTAGAATTCCTCTCAGGGACGGTTAAATACAGGAAAATTTGTTGTTTTTTTTGTAATCTGCGTGTAGTCAAACACTCAATGCGTGAATAGTCAATACTTTTGGATGTCAAAACCACGAACGTTGAGGTATCGCTGTAAATATCCATGTTGTGAATACTAAAGTACTATGATCTGTACCTAGGAATAAACAAGGCTGTGTACCTGGTTCGTTTATGACCTTTGTTCCTTTCTATCTTACGTATATGAGAACAAAAGAATTATTTAAGGATAATATCTACAAAAGTATTATAATGATGACATCTCATACATTCATGATATATTTACAACCTTCATGAAAGAAATTGCCATTCGTACAAAATTATAGTTTATGTCGGCTTAAGATGAGAAGTTGTAGTAGACATTTCTAAAATGTTTTACAAACAGTCATAAATTCTATAATTTCAATTGAAACCGATGGTAGCCACCTATAACCATTGTTCTTTCATTTAAGGCATAGAAATTCTAGACATATCTCTCCTTGTGCCAATAAAAATAAAAGTCACACTTCAATAACACATTCTTCTGTTCTATGAGCTAAAAACCAGTCCTTCCGCTTAAAAGGATTACACGTAATTAAATCTCTCACTTTCTTTAATTCACATGTGATCTTTACAAAAGGACCGTTCTAATTATGTTATATTGACGGAAATAACATGTATCCCTGATGAGGACTCCTTGAAGAAAAGTAGTTCTTCAAAAATATAATTAAGTTTGTTTAAGTAATGGTTCAAATAATAAGTAAAACTATTAGTTTTTCTCTCATATCGAATAGAACATCATCTTGAAAGATTTTTCTAACTTTTGTATTATTTAAGCGTTTTGTAAAATTATTCTTTAGTTAAGGGCATTTATATTTATAGGAATTTACTAAATCGTGTATCAATCAGCTCCTGTATGATGCAGATGCAGGAAGTTGCAATTAAAAGTACAAGTGAGCATCATGTTGACAACATTAAATATGACACAACGTCTTACACAATCAGGATCCAATGTGACACTCTGTTGGCTACCGGGACGTTGTAGTATAGCAAAGAATGCTCGAGTTGACGTAGAAGCAAAAAGCGTTTTTTCTGAAGGTGAAACTTTTAAGATCAACATTAGACGAAATACTATCCAATAATTATAAATTGGTCATAAAGAGTTTCTGGCAAAATGCCTATTTTGGTCAAGGGTACTGAGATTGAGGAGGAGAGGAGACCATGTTGCATCTCCTATTTTCTTCCCGAAACCCTCGGCAATTCAGAAGAGAAATATCCGCTGTCTTCCTGAACTCCTGAAAAAAAATTCATCATAATCTACGTTATTGTTGTCCCAGTTATTTTCCTCGTCCTCTTAGACTCTTTCTGTTATCTTATTACTGAAATACATTAACTTTTAAGTTGGACCCATAAGAAATGTACCCGTTTTTACTAGTATTATAACCGCAAACAGGTTAAAGATTTCTTTCCAACCACTGTAAAACAAAACTTAGGCTGTATTAGCTTATATTGTTGAGACATCTCATTGGACAAGAAAATGAATCGGTTCATTTGATCGATAACGGCTTTATGCACATTTTCTTTATCCCTTGCATTCTATATTTCCCAGCTAAATTGTAAAATCCCACAGAATAAAGACATAATACTAGTAGGTATGATAACGACAGAAATCTGTCTCCTTAATAAGTTTTAACATGTGAATATAGACAATAGCTAGAATCCCAAATGTGAGCATCAAACGAAACTTTCAGTGCAGACGGAATCCGAAGGGAGTATTAACTAGACGTCATGTTTTTTTTTGTTTTTTTTATAAAACTTTATTATTAATAAATAAAATTAGTGCAGGTATGTAGCGAGTGGAGCGTGGACAGCGGTGGCATAGGCTGGAGCATAGGCACGGGCGGCTAGGGCTGGAGCATAGGCACGTGCAGCGAGAGCTGGAGCGTAGGCACGGGCGGCGAGGACTGGAGCATGTGCAACTGCAACTGGAGCGTGTGCGATTGCGACTGGAGCGGCATGTGCGGCTGGGCCATCCTTGTGTACTTGAGCGTTGAATCCGTTGATTGGGTCGGCGGTGTAGTCTACAGTCCTGATGGAACCGTCGGGTTCGGCGAGAGAGTAGGAGCCCTGTACGACATCGCCGTCACGGGTCTCGTGCTGTCCCTTGGAGTCTCCGGTGGAGGCATCGTTCACGGAGTAGCTGAAGGAGTAGGATGGGTGTGGGTCGTACTCCTCAACTCTGGCAACTGGAGCATGGGCAACCGCAACTGGAGCGTGTGCGACAGCGACTGGAGCGTGGTATGCTACAGGAGCATGAGCGACAGCGGCGATCGGTGCAGCATAGGAAGCGTAGGGCCTAGCAGCGTAGGCAGCATAGGGCCTTGCATATGCACCATAGCCCAGAGGAGCCCTGGCGAGCAGCTGGGCAGAGGAGATGCCGAAGAGAGCGACGACGGTAAGGAGTACCTGCAACAAATCAATATTAAATATCGTAATCCGTTACCCGAGTATGAATACTGAAGCACTTAAATTAAGTACTCACTAGACGTGCCATGACTGAGAGCTCGCTACTGACTGAAGTTGGAAGGGCTGCACCATCTTATATAGCCAGCCACATACCCCCGACTTCAGGTCGTCAAACAACATGCTAGCTCCCGTGAACCTGACCTCTAAATAGTCTTATTTCAGCATTTTTGGCTTTAACCTGTGCTCACTATTTAACTGGTTGGCTGACGGTAAAATCGAATTTTCTTCGTATCTAATAGCTTCTGTTTGTACCTGCGAAGTTCAATTTGCCTAATGCAACAAGGAAATGTTTAGCTCACGTCTACTGTAGTTGTATTTTCTCCGAAACTATCTATCCTTGAGTAAGTTTGAAACAGAAAAGACATAGATACCTGTATGCAAAATATTCTGTTCACTTTACTAAATAATTTTAAATCTTCAAAATTGTTTTGTGGACTTCTTCATACATTATCTTATCCCACAACGTTGGAAATTGTAATAAATAATGTATTATTTTTTATTTTTACTCAAATGATTTCTTTGGTTTGTTAGAAAGATTCGATTCAAGAATATTCTGGCATTCGAAAAGAGTTTTTCTATTTCTCGTTATTTCAATACAATTTGAGACTCCAGGTTAGTAATCTAAAAATGAAAAATACTTTTGGAACTAATTTTCAAAATAAAATTTGACCTCTTGGTGTAGTAGTAGCCTGTAACTTCAGCCACGAAATTCTATTACAATCGACGAATACAATTTATTAATTTTACTATTCACAAAAATGTTTTATACAATAAAGTTAGTCATTTACAAAGCTAAATACTAGTTTTGAACATCAATTAGAATACTAAAAAAAAACGTATTTAAAAGGTTTTGATAAAATATTTCTTGTAATATATGCATATTACATATTTAATTTTCTTCATCCCCAATTTTATTTTATTTATCGTTAGTTTTCAATTTTAATTAGCTGCCGTTGTGTTCCGGTTTCTGTGAGGAAGGTGTAGGAATGACTTAATTAAATTAAGAATGAGGGTGTTAATAAGAACGACCGACTTCATGGAATGTTAGAACAGAACTATATTGTAACAGCAAACAAAGGTTACGTATTATACAAGGCATAAACAAACTAATTCAAGTGACGTCATCATTTGCCTGCTGACATCCTTCTTCTTTTGGATTTGAAGCTTCATATGTAGTCTTCTTGGTAATGTTGTCAGTCTTATTGGTTGCTTGATTATTCTTCTTTTATCAGTCTTCTTGGTTCCTTGATTAACCTTCCACTCTTGGTTCGGTATTCTTCAGTTTTATTTTGTTGAGTAGCAGATTTGGTTAAACTCATATCCTCAGAAACAGGTGGCTTTGGTGTTAGACTCTTTGGTGGTGTGAACTGTGTAGAGATCGATTTACGAGTAACCACTGCTGGAGCTGATTCCATACGTTGTGGAGAGGAAACCACACTCTCCTTAAATTCAAAGTTTTGGGGTTCAGTTATAGGACGAAGGAACCATGAGTTGCGGCGGTACTTCACACCATCTTGGGTTTTAATAATGTAAGAGTTGGAGCCTTCATTTTGCTTAATAATTGTTGCTGGTACCCATTCACGAGGTGCTTTCTTCCATAGGATCTTTTCTCCATCACTGAAGGTTTTATGCGACGTTTTGCCTATGTCAGCATACCTTTTCTGCTCGCTTTGCCAATTCTTGAGTGTTTGTGTGACCTTGTCTGGGTTGATGAGTTGAGGCTTAAGAACTGAGTCCAAACAAGGAATCAGGGTTTTCGTTCTTCTTCCCATGAGCCTTTGAGCTGGGGATCCAATGCTATCCCTCGGAATGTTGCGTTGATTCAGTAGTGCAAGGTGGATATCCGTGTTTTCCTTGGCGCATTTTCTTAGTAATAGTTTTGCTTCTTGTACATATCTTTCGATGAATCCGTTAGCCCGCGGAAAATGAGGGCTGGATACTTGATGGGTAATGTTCCATGATGTGCTAAAGTCTTGAAATTCTTTGCTGCTATATTGTGGACCACCATCAGTTTTTAGTATATCAGGTATTCCATGAGTAGAGAACCAATTCTTTAGTTTAAGGATAACAGCTGCACTGGTGGTTATGTTGAGCACTTGAAAATCATAGAATCCTGAATATACATCAGCTATAATCAAGTAATCTTTTTGATTCCAATGGAACAAATCAGATCCTAAAATTTCCCAGGGTCTAGTTGGTACCTGATTTAGGCACAGTTCTTCTTTTGGTTTATCTTTTTGAAGACACTGGCATACTTGACATCTTGCCACAAAGTTTTTTATGTCTGAGGACATTTTGGGCCAAAATAAATTTTCTCTGGCGAGTTTTAAGCATGATTCAGCTCCTCTATGTCCTCGATGAATTTCATATAGAACCAAAGGCACCAATTTTTCTGGTACTACTATTTGGGCCCCTTTGATCATTACTCCTTCATAAAGAGCCAATTCTTCTCTGAAGCTGTAATAGGCTTTTAATTCATTAGATAATTCAGTTTTGGACGAAGGCCAACCATTCAAGATAAAATTTGACAACTGTCTCATAACAACATCTTCTTCTATAAGTGTTTTTAATTCCTCAAAACGTGTTTTTGAAAATGGTATACTTACATGTATAACTATGTCAACTGGCTCATCTTTTAATGCTTCATTTGCACAATCCCTACTGAGCAAGTCAGCTATGTACAATCCGCTTCCTTTTTTGTATACTATATGAGGGTTGTATGGCATGACTTCGAATAAGATCCTCTGCAGCCTCGCTGGAGCACTATTGAGTGGTTTTTTGAATATTGCCTCTAATGGCTTATGATCGGTCTCAATGATTAACTTAGGATTCCCCCACACATATTCGTGGAATTTTTTACACCCATTCAGAACAGCGGTGGCTTCTTTTTCGAGCTGGCTGTATCTAGTTTGAGCAGGAGTGAACGCCTTGGATGCATAAGCAACCGGTTGGTCATCCTGTAACAATACTGCACCCATCGAATGTTTTGATGCGTCAACTGAAATTTTTACCTCTTCTTTAGGGTTGTAGTAGCGCAAAACCGGAGCAGATTTCAATTTGTTTTTTAAATTAATGAATGCTTGTTCTTGATCCTGATCCCAATGCCATTCTATGTCTTTTTGTTTGAGAAGTCGTAAAGGTGCTGTGATTTCAGAAAGGTTTTTTATGAACTTCGATAAGTATGTTACCATACCCAAGAATCTTTCCAATTCTTTTATATTTGCCGGAGGTTTCAACCTATCAATACAAGCCACCTTTTCTTGATCTGCTTCAAGGCCCTTTTCGCTGATCACGTGACCCAGAAACTTAGTTTTTTGTACGTTGAAGATACATTTTTCTTTGTTAAGTTTTAGCCCAACTTCCTGCAATTTTTTAAGGACTTTATCCGTTGTTTTCTTAAGTTCTTCTTCGGTTGGTGCATGAATTAATATATCATCAATTGCGACTTCCACATTTTTTATTCCTTCCAGAGTAGCTGTCATGAAGGACTGGAACACTTCACTGGCACTTGATAAGCCGAATGGAAGACGTAAACAGCTGTATCGTCCCCAAGGAGTTGCAAAGGTTAAAAATCTTGAACTTCTCTGTGAAACTCGTAGCTGCCAGAATCCTTTTATACAGTCAATTTTTGTGTAAAATTTTGACCCATGCAACTTAGCGGCTATCTCTTCCATTGTTTGTAAAGGGAAGTGTCTTCTTTTAATATTTTTGTTCAGGTCAGTCAGGTCTAGACAAATTCTTGGTGATTTGTTTTTCCACACTACCACCATTGGTGAAACTGATGGAGTGGGTTCTATCATGGGAGTAATTATTTTATTGTAGACCATTTTGTCCAATTCTTGTTTTACCTGATCTCTTACTGCATAAGGAATTTGGCGAGGTGGGTGTATTTTGAATGAAGGCTCATCAATCAGATCTATGTCATATTCATATTCTTTTACGCATCCCATACCTTTGAACAAATCGTCATAGTTTAGGGTCTCTATTCTTTTCACTAATCCAAGATTTTCACAAGAAGCCTTGCCCAAAACACACTGGTGTCCGGCTTCAACTATCAGGAAAGTCAAATACTCTGTCTGACCCAGCCTAGTTTTTATTTTTACTTTAGATTCTCCCAGAACAGGCGTTCGATTATTGCAGAATGAAATCAGTGATTTGACGCATGATGGAATTATTCTTAGGCCACAGTTTTCTACTTCTGTGGTTGTTATTACATCTCCTTGGGCTCCTGTATCCAATTTAAAAGAGACTTTTTTGTTTCGTGGGAAATGTAATTCTTCTATCCAATCTGAAATTTGATTTGTTTTTGTATTTTTTAAATTTGTTTTATATTTTTGTGTCGTGCCTATATATATATCAATATTTTTATCAGTGTTTTCGTCATTACTCTTTAAGACCATTTCCACCTTTTTTGATGATAAACAACATTCTGTAAAATGACCCTTAAAATTACATTTTTTACATTGAACTTTGTAAGCTGGACAAGCCCGTCTGCCATGGGTCGTATTACACCGCCTGCAATGGAATTGGTCGGGTTTGGTGTGTATTTTTTTGCTTTGATCCCGTCTGACAACATTTATTTCCGATACGGATCCTTCACCACCTTTCATAGCCGACATGTGTTGTTTAGCTAACTCAGACGCCCTGCATATTTTTACCGCATTATCGTATTTTAAATCTTCTACTTCCAATAATGTTTTTCTAACCTCATCATCTAATATTCCAATTACAATTTTGTCGCGCAAAAATTCGTCCCTCATGGTTGAATAATTACATTTATTGGATTGATTAATCGCTAATGTGAGAAAATCATCAAAACATTGTCCATTCTGCTGAGTCATGCGATTAAATATCAATCTTTCATACGTAATGTTTATTTTAGGGGTGAAATACGATTCAAACAATTCAATAATTTTTTCAACTTTGTCCTTATCAGCTGTTTCGATCTTAAATGTTTCATAAATTGAATAGGCTTCCTTACCAATAATAGTCATAAAAGTTGCGACTTTTTTTTTCTTCGATTTTTTGTCTAGGCTTATAGCCTCTGCGAACCATTTGTATGATTGTAACCATGATTTCCATGCTGTTGCCATGTTTGATTCCTGGGAAATCATTAAAGGCCCAGGAGGTCGAAGGCTAACAGCCGAGTCCGATTCGTTTCCACTCATCACGAAAGAAAATTTTCGTTATTATCACTCGCGGATTTAATAAATCAAAACTAACTAAAATAAAAAGGTTTCGGCACCATGTAGGAATGACTTAATTAAATTAAGAATGAGGGTGTTAATAAGAACGACCGACTTCATGGAATGTTAGAACAGAACTATATTGTAACAGCAAACAAAGGTTACGTATTATACAAGGCATAAACAAACTAATTCAAGTGACGTCATCATTTGCCTGCTGACAGAAGGGTCCCAGTTTTATATCCTCTTCCCGTATTACTAGATACCTTTTTAATGAATCAATTTGCAAAGTAATGTTTCAGTCATACTATTTGTTGATAAATAATACCTCGATCTCACGGATTAGATGCTACATTTTATGTGATTTTTTCTCGTTACTTACCTTTTTTTTCCTCTCCATCTTTCTCCTAACATTTATGTCAGATGAACTAGTGTAACTAGTTGAACTCTAAATCGTGTGTTTGTAAAATAATGTGTTTATATTTAAATCCGCGTGTAGTGAAACACTCAATGCGTGAATTGTCAATACTTTTGCATGTCAAAACCACGAACAAGATTATAATTTATGTCGGCTCAAGAATAGAAGTTGTAGTAGACATTTGTAAATGTTTTACAAACAGTCATAAATTCTATAATTTCAATTGAAACGGATGGTAGCCACCTATAACCATTGTTCTTTCATTTAAGGTATAGAAATTCTAGACATATCTCTCCTTTTGCTAATAAAAATAAAAATCTCTTCTGTTCTATGAGCTAAAAATCAGTCCTTCCGCTTAAAAGGATTACACGTAATTAAATCTCTCACTTTCTTTAATTCACATGTGATCTTTACAAAAGGACCGTTCTAATTATGTTATATCGACGGAAATAACATGTATCCCTGATGAGGACTCCTTGAAGAAAAGTAGTTCTTCAAAAATATAATTAAGTTTGTTTAAGTAATGGTTCAAATAATAAGTAAAACTATCAGTTTTTCTCTCATATCGAATAGAACATCATCTTGAAAGATTTTTCTAACTTTTGTCTTATTTAAGCGTTTTGTAAAATTATTCTTTCGTTAAGGGCATTTATATTTATAGGAATTTACTAAATCGTGTATCAATCAGCTCCTGTATGATGCAGATGCAGGAAGTTGCAATTAAAAGTACAAGTGAGCATCATGTTGACAACATTAAATATGACACAACGTCTTACACAATCAGGATCCAATGTAACACTCTGTTGGCTACCGGGACGTTGTAGTATAGCAAAGAATGCTCGAGTTGACGTTGAAGCCAAAAGCGTTTTTTCTGAAGGTGAAACTTTTAAGATCAACATTAGACGAAATACTATCCAATAATTATAAATTGGTCATAAAGAGTTTCTGGCAAAATGCCTATTTTGGTCAAGGGTACTGAGATTGAGGAGGAGAGGAGACCATGTTGCATCTCCTATTTTCTTCCCGAAACCCTCGGCAATTCAGAAGAGAAATATCCGCTGTCTTCCTGAACTCCTGAAAAAAAATTCATCATAATCTACGTTATTGTTGTCCCAGTTATTTTCCTCGTCCTCTTAGACACTTTCTGTTATCTTATTACTGAAATACATTAACTTTTAAGTTGGACCCATAAGAAATGTACCCGTTTTTACTAGTATTATAACCGCAAACAGGTTAAAGATTTCTTTCCAACCACTGTAAAACAAAACTTAGGCTGTATTAGCTTATATTGTTGAGACATCTCATTGGACAAGAAAATGAATCGGTTCATTTGATCGATAACGGCTTTATGCACATTTTCTTTATCCCTTGCATTCTATATTTCCCAGCTAAATTGTAAAATCCCACAGAATAAAGACATAATACTAGTAGGTATGATAACGACAGAAATCTGTCTCCTTAATAAGTTTTAACATGTGAATATAGACAATAGCTAGAATCCCAAATGTGAGCATCAAACGAAACTTTCAGTGCAGACGGAATCCGAAGGGAGTATTAACTAGACGTCATGTTTTTTTTTGTTTTTTTTATAAAACTTTATTATTAATAAATAAAATTAGTGCAGGTATGTAGCGAGTGGAGCGTGGACAGCGGTGGCATAGGCTGGAGCATAGGCACGGGCGGCTAGGGCTGGAGCATAGGCACGTGCAGCGAGAGCTGGAGCGTAGGCACGGGCGGCGAGGACTGGAGCATGTGCAACTGCAACTGGAGCGTGTGCGATTGCGACTGGAGCGGCATGTGCGGCTGGGCCATCCTTGTGTACTTGAGCGTTGAATCCGTTGATTGGGTCGGCGGTGTAGTCTACAGTCCTGATGGAACCGTCGGGTTCGGCGAGAGAGTAGGAGCCCTGTACGACATCGCCGTCACGGGTCTCGTGCTGTCCCTTGGAGTCTCCGGTGGAGGCATCGTTCACGGAGTAGCTGAAGGAGTAGGATGGGTGTGGGTCGTACTCCTCAACTCTGGCAACTGGAGCATGGGCAACCGCAACTGGAGCGTGTGCGACAGCGACTGGAGCGTGGTATGCTACAGGAGCATGAGCGACAGCGGCGATCGGTGCAGCATAGGAAGCGTAGGGCCTAGCAGCGTAGGCAGCATAGGGCCTTGCATATGCACCATAGCCCAGAGGAGCCCTGGCGAGCAGCTGGGCAGAGGAGATGCCGAAGAGAGCGACGACGGTAAGGAGTACCTGCAACAAATCAATATTAAATATCGTAATCCGTTACCCGAGTATGAATACTGAAGCACTTAAATTAAGTACTCACTAGACGTGCCATGACTGAGAGCTCGCTACTGACTGAAGTTGGAAGGGCTGCACCATCTTATATAGCCAGCCACATACCCCCGACTTCAGGTCGTCAAACAACATGCTAGCTCCCGTGAACCTGACCTCTAAATAGTCTTATTTCAGCATTTTTGGCTTTAACCTGTGCTCACTATTTAACTGGTTGGCTGACGGTAAAATCGAATTTTCTTCGTATCTAATAGCTTCTGTTTGTACCTGCGAAGTTCAATTTGCCTAATGCAACAAGGAAATGTTTAGCTCACGTCTACTGTAGTTGTATTTTCTCCGAAACTATCTATCCTTGAGTAAGTTTGAAACAGAAAAGACATAGATACCTGTATGCAAAATATTCTGTTCACTTTACTAAATAATTTTAAATCTTCAAAATTGTTTTGTGGACTTCTTCATACATTATCTTATCCCACAACGTTGGAAATTGTAATAAGTAATGTATTATTTTTTATTTTTACTCAAATGATTTCTTTGGTTTGTTAGAAAGATTCGATTCAAGAATATTCTGGCATTCGAAAAGAGTTTTTCTATTTCTCGTTATTTCAATACAATTTGAGACTCCAGGTTAGTAATCTAAAAATGAAAAATACTTTTGGAACTAATTTTCAAAATAAAATTTGACCTCTTGGTGTAGTAGTAGCCTGTAACTTCAGCCACGAAATTCTATTACAATCGACGAATACAATTTATTAATTTTACTATTCACAAAAATGTTTTATACAATAAAGTTAGTCATTTACAAAGCTAAATACTAGTTTTGAACATCAATTAGAATACTAAAAAAAAACGTATTTAAAAGGTTTTGATAAAATATTTCTTGTAATATATGCATATTACATATTTAATTTTCTTCATCCCCAATTTTATTTTATTTATCGTTAGTTTTCAATTTTAATTAGCTGCCGTTGTGTTCCGGTTTCTGTGAGGAAGGGTCCCAGTTTTATATCCTCTTCCCGTATTACTAGATATCTTTTTAATGAATCAATTTGCAAAGTAATGTTTCAGTCATACTATTTGTTGATAAATAATACCTCGATCTCACGGATTAGATGCTACATTTTATGTGATTTTTTCTCGTTACTTACCTTTTTTTTCCTCTCCATCTTTCTCCTAACATTTATGTCAGATGAACTAGTGTAACTAGTTGAACTCTAAATCGTGTGTTTGTAAAATAATGTGTTTATATTTAAATCCGCGTGTAGTGAAACACTCAATGCGTGAATTGTCAATACTTTTGCATGTCAAAACCACGAACAAGATTATAATTTATGTCGGCTCAAGAATAGAAGTTGTAGTAGACATTTGTAAATGTTTTACAAACAGTCATAAATTCTATAATTTCAATTGAAACGGATGGTAGCCACCTATAACCATTGTTCTTTCATTTAAGGTATAGAAATTCTAGACATATCTCTCCTTTTGCTAATAAAAATAAAAATCTCTTCTGTTCTATGAGCTAAAAATCAGTCCTTCCGCTTAAAAGGATTACACGTAATTAAATCTCTCACTTTCTTTAATTCACATGTGATCTTTACAAAAGGACCGTTCTAATTATGTTATATCGACGGAAATAACATGTATCCCTGATGAGGACTCCTTGAAGAAAAGTAGTTCTTCAAAAATATAATTAAGTTTGTTTAAGTAATGGTTCAAATAATAAGTAAAACTATCAGTTTTTCTCTCATATCGAATAGAACATCATCTTGAAAGATTTTTCTAACTTTTGTCTTATTTAAGCGTTTTGTAAAATTATTCTTTCGTTAAGGGCATTTATATTTATAGGAATTTACTAAATCGTGTATCAATCAGCTCCTGTATGATGCAGATGCAGGAAGTTGCAATGAAAAGTACAAGTGAGCATCATGTTGACAACATTAAATATGACACAACGTCTTACACAATCAGGATCCAATGTAACACTCTGTTGGCTACCGGGACGTTGTAGTATAGCAAAGAATGCTCGAGTTGACGTTGAAGCCAAAAGCGTTTTTTCTGAAGGTGAAACTTTTAAGATCAACATTAGACGAAATACTATCCAATAATTATAAATTGGTCATAAAGAGTTTCTGGCAAAATGCCTATTTTGGTCAAGGGTACTGAGATTGAGGAGGAGAGGAGACCATGTTGCATCTCCTATTTTCTTCCCGAAACCCTCGGCAATTCAGAAGAGAAATATCCGCTGTCTTCCTGAACTCCTGAAAAAAAATTCATCATAATCTACGTTATTGTTGTCCCAGTTATTTTCCTCGTCCTCTTAGACACTTTCTGTTATCTTATTACTGAAATACATTAACTTTTAAGTTGGACCCATAAGAAATGTACCCGTTTTTACTAGTATTATAACCGCAAACAGGTTAAAGATTTCTTTCCAACCACTGTAAAACAAAACTTAGGCTGTATTAGCTTATATTGTTGAGACATCTCATTGGACAAGAAAATGAATCGGTTCATTTGATCGATAACGGCTTTATGCACATTTTCTTTATCCCTTGCATTCTATATTTCCCAGCTAAATTGTAAAATCCCACAGAATAAAGACATAATACTAGTAGGTATGATAACGACAGAAATCTGTCTCCTTAATAAGTTTTAACATGTGAATATAGACAATAGCTAGAATCCCAAATGTGAGCATCAAACGAAACTTTCAGTGCAGACGGAATCCGAAGGGAGTATTAACTAGACGTCATGTTTTTTTTTGTTTTTTTTATAAAACTTTATTATTAATAAATAAAATTAGTGCAGGTATGTAGCGAGTGGAGCGTGGACAGCGGTGGCATAGGCTGGAGCATAGGCACGGGCGGCTAGGGCTGGAGCATAGGCACGTGCAGCGAGAGCTGGAGCGTAGGCACGGGCGGCGAGGACTGGAGCATGTGCAACTGCAACTGGAGCGTGTGCGATTGCGACTGGAGCGGCATGTGCGGCTGGGCCATCCTTGTGTACTTGAGCGTTGAATCCGTTGATTGGGTCGGCGGTGTAGTCTACAGTCCTGATGGAACCGTCGGGTTCGGCGAGAGAGTAGGAGCCCTGTACGACATCGCCGTCACGGGTCTCGTGCTGTCCCTTGGAGTCTCCGGTGGAGGCATCGTTCACGGAGTAGCTGAAGGAGTAGGATGGGTGTGGGTCGTACTCCTCAACTCTGGCAACTGGAGCATGGGCAACCGCAACTGGAGCGTGTGCGACAGCGACTGGAGCGTGGTATGCTACAGGAGCATGAGCGACAGCGGCGATCGGTGCAGCATAGGAAGCGTAGGGCCTAGCAGCGTAGGCAGCATAGGGCCTTGCATATGCACCATAGCCCAGAGGAGCCCTGGCGAGCAGCTGGGCAGAGGAGATGCCGAAGAGAGCGACGACGGTAAGGAGTACCTGCAACAAATCAATATTAAATATCGTAATCCGTTACCCGAGTATGAATACTGAAGCACTTAAATTAAGTACTCACTAGACGTGCCATGACTGAGAGCTCGCTACTGACTAAAGTTGGAAGGGCTGCACCATCTTATATAGCCAGCTACATACCCCCGACTTCAGGTCGTCAAACAACATGCTAGCTCCCGTGAACCTGACCTCTAAATAGTCTTATTTCAGCATTTTTGGCTTTAACCTGTGCTCACTATTTAACTGGTTGGCTGACGGTAAAATCGAATTTTCTTCGTATCTAATAGCTTCTGTTTGTACCTGCGAAGTTCAATTTGCCTAATGCAACAAGGAAATGTTTAGCTCACGTCTACTGTAGTTGTATTTTCTCCGAAACTATCTATCCTTGAGTAAGTTTGAAACAGAAAAGACATAGATACCTGTATGCAAAATATTCTGTTCACTTTACTAAATAATTTTAAATCTTCAAAATTGTTTTGTGGACTTCTTCATACATTATCTTATCCCACAACGTTGGAAATTGTAATAAATAATGTATTATTTTTTATTTTTACTCAAATGATTTCTTTGGTTTGTTAGAAAGATTCGATTCAAGAATATTCTGGCATTCGAAAAGAGTTTTTCTATTTCTCGTTATTTCAATACAATTTGAGACTCCAGGTTAGTAATCTAAAAATGAAAAATACTTTTGGAACTAATTTTCAAAATAAAATTTGACCTCTTGGTGTAGTAGTAGCCTGTAACTTCAGCCACGAAATTCTATTACAATCGACGAATACAATTTATTAATTTTACTATTCACAAAAATGTTTTATACAATAAAGTTAGTCATTTACAAAGCTAAATACTAGTTTTGAACATCAATTAGAATACTAAAAAAAAACGTATTTAAAAGGTTTTGATAAAATATTTCTTGTAATATATGCATATTACATATTTAATTTTCTTCATCCCCAATTTTATTTTATTTATCGTTAGTTTTCAATTTTAATTAGCTGCCGTTGTGTTCCGGTTTCTGTGAGGATGGGTCCCAGTTTTATACCCTCTTCCCGTATTACTAGATATCTTTTTAATGAATCAATTTGCAAAGTAATGTTTCAGTCATACTATTTGTTGATAAATAATACCTCGATCTCACGGATTAGATGCTACATTTTATGTGATTTTTTCTCGTTACTTACCTTTTTTTTCCTCTCCATCTTTCTCCTAACATTTATGTCAGATGAACTAGT
Source organism: Acanthosoma haemorrhoidale (assembly GCA_930367205.1). Lineage (NCBI taxonomy): Eukaryota > Metazoa > Arthropoda > Insecta > Hemiptera > Acanthosomatidae > Acanthosoma > Acanthosoma haemorrhoidale. The sequence goes on from OV884012.1 coordinate 84,591,844, forward strand.
GTAACTAGTTGAACTCTAAATCGTGTGTTTGTAAAATAATGTGTTTATATTTAAATCCGCGTGTAGTGAAACACTCAATGCGTGAATTGTCAATACTTTTGCATGTCAAAACCACGAACAAGATTATAATTTATGTCGGCTCAAGAATAGAAGTTGTAGTAGACATTTGTAAATGTTTTACAAACAGTCGTAAATTCTATAATTTCAATTGAAACGGATGGTAGCCACCTATAACCATTGTTCTTTCATTTAAGGTATAGAAATTCTAGACATATCTCTCCTTTTGCTAATAAAAATAAAAATCTCTTCTGTTCTATGAGCTAAAAATCAGTCCTTCCGCTTAAAAGGATTACACGTAATTAAATCTCTCACTTTCTTTAATTCACATGTGATCTTTACAAAAGGACCGTTCTAATTATGTTATATCGACGGAAATAACATGTATCCCTGATGAGGACTCCTTGAAGAAAAGTAGTTCTTCAAAAATATAATTAAGTTTGTTTAAGTAATGGTTCAAATAATAAGTAAAACTATCAGTTTTTCTCTCATATCGAATAGAACATCATCTTGAAAGATTTTTCTAACTTTTGTCTTATTTAAGCGTTTTGTAAAATTATTCTTTCGTTAAGGGCATTTATATTTATAGGAATTTACTAAATCGTGTATCAATCAGCTCCTGTATGATGCAGATGCAGGAAGTTGCAATTAAAAGTACAAGTGAGCATCATGTTGACAACATTAAATATGACACAACGTCTTACACAATCAGGATCCAATGTAACACTCTGTTGGCTACCGGGACGTTGTAGTATAGCAAAGAATGCTCGAGTTGACGTTGAAGCCAAAAGCGTTTTTTCTGAAGGTGAAACTTTTAAGATCAACATTAGACGAAATACTATCCAATAATTATAAATTGGTCATAAAGAGTTTCTGGCAAAATGCCTATTTTGGTCAAGGGTACTGAGATTGAGGAGGAGAGGAGACCATGTTGCATCTCCTATTTTCTTCCCGAAACCCTCGGCAATTCAGAAGAGAAATATCCGCTGTCTTCCTGAACTCCTGAAAAAAAATTCATCATAATCTACGTTATTGTTGTCCCAGTTATTTTCCTCGTCCTCTTAGACACTTTCTGTTATCTTATTACTGAAATACATTAACTTTTAAGTTGGACCCATAAGAAATGTACCCGTTTTTACTAGTATTATAACCGCAAACAGGTTAAAGATTTCTTTCCAACCACTGTAAAACAAAACTTAGGCTGTATTAGCTTATATTGTTGAGACATCTCATTGGACAAGAAAATGAATCGGTTCATTTGATCGATAACGGCTTTATGCACATTTTCTTTATCCCTTGCATTCTATATTTCCCAGCTAAATTGTAAAATCCCACAGAATAAAGACATAATACTAGTAGGTATGATAACGACAGAAATCTGTCTCCTTAATAAGTTTTAACATGTGAATATAGACAATAGCTAGAATCCCAAATGTGAGCATCAAACGAAACTTTCAGTGCAGACGGAATCCGAAGGGAGTATTAACTAGACGTCATGTTTTTTTTTGTTTTTTTTATAAAACTTTATTATTAATAAATAAAATTAGTGCAGGTATGTAGCGAGTGGAGCGTGGACAGCGGTGGCATAGGCTGGAGCATAGGCACGGGCGGCTAGGGCTGGAGCATAGGCACGTGCAGCGAGAGCTGGAGCGTAGGCACGGGCGGCGAGGACTGGAGCATGTGCAACTGCAACTGGAGCGTGTGCGATTGCGACTGGAGCGGCATGTGCGGCTGGGCCATCCTTGTGTACTTGAGCGTTGAATCCGTTGATTGGGTCGGCGGTGTAGTCTACAGTCCTGATGGAACCGTCGGGTTCGGCGAGAGAGTAGGAGCCCTGTACGACATCGCCGTCACGGGTCTCGTGCTGTCCCTTGGAGTCTCCGGTGGAGGCATCGTTCACGGAGTAGCTGAAGGAGTAGGATGGGTGTGGGTCGTACTCCTCAACTCTGGCAACTGGAGCATGGGCAACCGCAACTGGAGCGTGTGCGACAGCGACTGGAGCGTGGTATGCTACAGGAGCATGAGCGACAGCGGCGATCGGTGCAGCATAGGAAGCGTAGGGCCTAGCAGCGTAGGCAGCATAGGGCCTTGCATATGCACCATAGCCCAGAGGAGCCCTGGCGAGCAGCTGGGCAGAGGAGATGCCGAAGAGAGCGACGACGGTAAGGAGTACCTGCAACAAATCAATATTAAATATCGTAATCCGTTACCCGAGTATGAATACTGAAGCACTTAAATTAAGTACTCACTAGACGTGCCATGACTGAGAGCTCGCTACTGACTGAAGTTGGAAGGGCTGCACCATCTTATATAGCCAGCCACATACCCCCGACTTCAGGTCGTCAAACAACATGCTAGCTCCCGTGAACCTGACCTCTAAATAGTCTTATTTCAGCATTTTTGGCTTTAACCTGTGCTCACTATTTAACTGGTTGGCTGACGGTAAAATCGAATTTTCTTCGTATCTAATAGCTTCTGTTTGTACCTGCGAAGTTCAATTTGCCTAATGCAACAAGGAAATGTTTAGCTCACGTCTACTGTAGTTGTATTTTCTCCGAAACTATCTATCCTTGAGTAAGTTTGAAACAGAAAAGACATAGATACCTGTATGCAAAATATTCTGTTCACTTTACTAAATAATTTTAAATCTTCAAAATTGTTTTGTGGACTTCTTCATACATTATCTTATCCCACAACGTTGGAAATTGTAATAAATAATGTATTATTTTTTATTTTTACTCAAATGATTTCTTTGGTTTGTTAGAAAGATTCGATTCAAGAATATTCTGGCATTCGAAAAGAGTTTTTCTATTTCTCGTTATTTCAATACAATTTGAGACTCCAGGTTAGTAATCTAAAAATGAAAAATACTTTTGGAACTAATTTTCAAAATAAAATTTGACCTCTTGGTGTAGTAGTAGCCTGTAACTTCAGCCACGAAATTCTATTACAATCGACGAATACAATTTATTAATTTTACTATTCACAAAAATGTTTTATACAATAAAGTTAGTCATTTACAAAGCTAAATACTAGTTTTGAACATCAATTAGAATACTAAAAAAAAACGTATTTAAAAGGTTTTGATAAAATATTTCTTGTAATATATGCATATTACATATTTAATTTTCTTCATCCCCAATTTTATTTTATTTATCGTTAGTTTTCAATTTTAATTAGCTGCCGTTGTGTTCCGGTTTCTGTGAGGAAGGGTCCCAGTTTTATATCCTCTTCCCGTATTACTAGATATCTTTTTAATGAATCAATTTGCAAAGTAATGTTTCAGTCATACTATTTGTTGATAAATAATACCTCGATCTCACGGATTAGATGCTACATTTTATGTGATTTTTTCTCGTTACTTACCTTTTTTTTCCTCTCCATCTTTCTCCTAACATTTATGTCAGATGAACTAGTGTAACTAGTTGAACTCTAAATCGTGTGTTTGTAAAATAATGTGTTTATATTTAAATCCGCGTGTAGTGAAACACTCAATGCGTGAATTGTCAATACTTTTGCATGTCAAAACCACGAACAAGATTATAATTTATGTCGGCTCAAGAATAGAAGTTGTAGTAGACATTTGTAAATGTTTTACAAACAGTCATAAATTCTATAATTTCAATTGAAACGGATGGTAGCCACCTATAACCATTGTTCTTTCATTTAAGGTATAGAAATTCTAGACATATCTCTCCTTTTGCTAATAAAAATAAAAATCTCTTCTGTTCTATGAGCTAAAAATCAGTCCTTCCGCTTAAAAGGATTACACGTAATTAAATCTCTCACTTTCTTTAATTCACATGTGATCTTTACAAAAGGACCGTTCTAATTATGTTATATCGACGGAAATAACATGTATCCCTGATGAGGACTCCTTGAAGAAAAGTAGTTCTTCAAAAATATAATTAAGTTTGTTTAAGTAATGGTTCAAATAATAAGTAAAACTATCAGTTTTTCTCTCATATCGAATAGAACATCATCTTGAAAGATTTTTCTAACTTTTGTCTTATTTAAGCGTTTTGTAAAATTATTCTTTCGTTAAGGGCATTTATATTTATAGGAATTTACTAAATCGTGTATCAATCAGCTCCTGTATGATGCAGATGCAGGAAGTTGCAATTAAAAGTACAAGTGAGCATCATGTTGACAACATTAAATATGACACAACGTCTTACACAATCAGGATCCAATGTAACACTCTGTTGGCTACCGGGACGTTGTAGTATAGCAAAGAATGCTCGAGTTGACGTTGAAGCCAAAAGCGTTTTTTCTGAAGGTGAAACTTTTAAGATCAACATTAGACGAAATACTATCCAATAATTATAAATTGGTCATAAAGAGTTTCTGGCAAAATGCCTATTTTGGTCAAGGGTACTGAGATTGAGGAGGAGAGGAGACCATGTTGCATCTCCTATTTTCTTCCCGAAACCCTCGGCAATTCAGAAGAGAAATATCCGCTGTCTTCCTGAACTCCTGAAAAAAAATTCATCATAATCTACGTTATTGTTGTCCCAGTTATTTTCCTCGTCCTCTTAGACACTTTCTGTTATCTTATTACTGAAATACATTAACTTTTAAGTTGGACCCATAAGAAATGTACCCGTTTTTACTAGTATTATAACCGCAAACAGGTTAAAGATTTCTTTCCAACCACTGTAAAACAAAACTTAGGCTGTATTAGCTTATATTGTTGAGACATCTCATTGGACAAGAAAATGAATCGGTTCATTTGATCGATAACGGCTTTATGCACATTTTCTTTATCCCTTGCATTCTATATTTCCCAGCTAAATTGTAAAATCCCACAGAATAAAGACATAATACTAGTAGGTATGATAACGACAGAAATCTGTCTCCTTAATAAGTTTTAACATGTGAATATAGACAATAGCTAGAATCCCAAATGTGAGCATCAAACGAAACTTTCAGTGCAGACGGAATCCGAAGGGAGTATTAACTAGACGTCATGTTTTTTTTTGTTTTTTTTATAAAACTTTATTATTAATAAATAAAATTAGTGCAGGTATGTAGCGAGTGGAGCGTGGACAGCGGTGGCATAGGCTGGAGCATAGGCACGGGCGGCTAGGGCTGGAGCATAGGCACGTGCAGCGAGAGCTGGAGCGTAGGCACGGGCGGCGAGGACTGGAGCATGTGCAACTGCAACTGGAGCGTGTGCGATTGCGACTGGAGCGGCATGTGCGGCTGGGCCATCCTTGTGTACTTGAGCGTTGAATCCGTTGATTGGGTCGGCGGTGTAGTCTACAGTCCTGATGGAACCGTCGGGTTCGGCGAGAGAGTAGGAGCCCTGTACGACATCGCCGTCACGGGTCTCGTGCTGTCCCTTGGAGTCTCCGGTGGAGGCATCGTTCACGGAGTAGCTGAAGGAGTAGGATGGGTGTGGGTCGTACTCCTCAACTCTGGCAACTGGAGCATGGGCAACCGCAACTGGAGCGTGTGCGACAGCGACTGGAGCGTGGTATGCTACAGGAGCATGAGCGACAGCGGCGATCGGTGCAGCATAGGAAGCGTAGGGCCTAGCAGCGTAGGCAGCATAGGGCCTTGCATATGCACCATAGCCCAGAGGAGCCCTGGCGAGCAGCTGGGCAGAGGAGATGCCGAAGAGAGCGACGACGGTAAGGAGTACCTGCAACAAATCAATATTAAATATCGTAATCCGTTACCCGAGTATGAATACTGAAGCACTTAAATTAAGTACTCACTAGACGTGCCATGACTGAGAGCTCGCTACTGACTGAAGTTGGAAGGGCTGCACCATCTTATATAGCCAGCCACATACCCCCGACTTCAGGTCGTCAAACAACATGCTAGCTCCCGTGAACCTGACCTCTAAATAGTCTTATTTCAGCATTTTTGGCTTTAACCTGTGCTCACTATTTAACTGGTTGGCTGACGGTAAAATCGAATTTTCTTCGTATCTAATAGCTTCTGTTTGTACCTGCGAAGTTCAATTTGCCTAATGCAACAAGGAAATGTTTAGCTCACGTCTACTGTAGTTGTATTTTCTCCGAAACTATCTATCCTTGAGTAAGTTTGAAACAGAAAAGACATAGATACCTGTATGCAAAATATTCTGTTCACTTTACTAAATAATTTTAAATCTTCAAAATTGTTTTGTGGACTTCTTCATACATTATCTTATCCCACAACGTTGGAAATTGTAATAAGTAATGTATTATTTTTTATTTTTACTCAAATGATTTCTTTGGTTTGTTAGAAAGATTCGATTCAAGAATATTCTGGCATTCGAAAAGAGTTTTTCTATTTCTCGTTATTTCAATACAATTTGAGACTCCAGGTTAGTAATCTAAAAATGAAAAATACTTTTGGAACTAATTTTCAAAATAAAATTTGACCTCTTGGTGTAGTAGTAGCCTGTAACTTCAGCCACGAAATTCTATTACAATCGACGAATACAATTTATTAATTTTACTATTCACAAAAATGTTTTATACAATAAAGTTAGTCATTTACAAAGCTAAATACTAGTTTTGAACATCAATTAGAATACTAAAAAAAAACGTATTTAAAAGGTTTTGATAAAATATTTCTTGTAATATATGCATATTACATATTTAATTTTCTTCATCCCCAATTTTATTTTATTTATCGTTAGTTTTCAATTTTAATTAGCTGCCGTTGTGTTCCGGTTTCTGTGAGGAAGGGTCCCAGTTTTATATCCTCTTCCCGTATTACTAGATATCTTTTTAATGAATCAATTTGCAAAGTAATGTTTCAGTCATACTATTTGTTGATAAATAATACCTCGATCTCACGGATTAGATGCTACATTTTATGTGATTTTTTCTCGTTACTTACCTTTTTTTTCCTCTCCATCTTTCTCCTAACATTTATGTCAGATGAACTAGTGTAACTAGTTGAACTCTAAATCGTGTGTTTGTAAAATAATGTGTTTATATTTAAATCCGCGTGTAGTGAAACACTCAATGCGTGAATTGTCAATACTTTTGCATGTCAAAACCACGAACAAGATTATAATTTATGTCGGCTCAAGAATAGAAGTTGTAGTAGACATTTGTAAATGTTTTACAAACAGTCATAAATTCTATAATTTCAATTGAAACGGATGGTAGCCACCTATAACCATTGTTCTTTCATTTAAGGTATAGAAATTCTAGACATATCTCTCCTTTTGCTAATAAAAATAAAAATCTCTTCTGTTCTATGAGCTAAAAATCAGTCCTTCCGCTTAAAAGGATTACACGTAATTAAATCTCTCACTTTCTTTAATTCACATGTGATCTTTACAAAAGGACCGTTCTAATTATGTTATATCGACGGAAATAACATGTATCCCTGATGAGGACTCCTTGAAGAAAAGTAGTTCTTCAAAAATATAATTAAGTTTGTTTAAGTAATGGTTCAAATAATAAGTAAAACTATCAGTTTTTCTCTCATATCGAATAGAACATCATCTTGAAAGATTTTTCTAACTTTTGTCTTATTTAAGCGTTTTGTAAAATTATTCTTTCGTTAAGGGCATTTATATTTATAGGAATTTACTAAATCGTGTATCAATCAGCTCCTGTATGATGCAGATGCAGGAAGTTGCAATTAAAAGTACAAGTGAGCATCATGTTGACAACATTAAATATGACACAACGTCTTACACAATCAGGATCCAATGTAACACTCTGTTGGCTACCGGGACGTTGTAGTATAGCAAAGAATGCTCGAGTTGACGTTGAAGCCAAAAGCGTTTTTTCTGAAGGTGAAACTTTTAAGATCAACATTAGACGAAATACTATCCAATAATTATAAATTGGTCATAAAGAGTTTCTGGCAAAATGCCTATTTTGGTCAAGGGTACTGAGATTGAGGAGGAGAGGAGACCATGTTGCATCTCCTATTTTCTTCCCGAAACCCTCGGCAATTCAGAAGAGAAATATCCGCTGTCTTCCTGAACTCCTGAAAAAAAATTCATCATAATCTACGTTATTGTTGTCCCAGTTATTTTCCTCGTCCTCTTAGACACTTTCTGTTATCTTATTACTGAAATACATTAACTTTTAAGTTGGACCCATAAGAAATGTACCCGTTTTTACTAGTATTATAACCGCAAACAGGTTAAAGATTTCTTTCCAACCACTGTAAAACAAAACTTAGGCTGTATTAGCTTATATTGTTGAGACATCTCATTGGACAAGAAAATGAATCGGTTCATTTGATCGATAACGGCTTTATGCACATTTTCTTTATCCCTTGCATTCTATATTTCCCAGCTAAATTGTAAAATCCCACAGAATAAAGACATAATACTAGTAGGTATGATAACGACAGAAATCTGTCTCCTTAATAAGTTTTAACATGTGAATATAGACAATAGCTAGAATCCCAAATGTGAGCATCAAACGAAACTTTCAGTGCAGACGGAATCCGAAGGGAGTATTAACTAGACGTCATGTTTTTTTTTGTTTTTTTTATAAAACTTTATTATTAATAAATAAAATTAGTGCAGGTATGTAGCGAGTGGAGCGTGGACAGCGGTGGCATAGGCTGGAGCATAGGCACGGGCGGCTAGGGCTGGAGCATAGGCACGTGCAGCGAGAGCTGGAGCGTAGGCACGGGCGGCGAGGACTGGAGCATGTGAAACTGCAACTGGAGCGTGTGCGATTGCGACTGGAGCGGCATGTGCGGCTGGGCCATCCTTGTGTACTTGAGCGTTGAATCCGTTGATTGGGTCGGCGGTGTAGTCTACAGTCCTGATGGAACCGTCGGGTTCGGCGAGAGAGTAGGAGCCCTGTACGACATCGCCGTCACGGGTCTCGTGCTGTCCCTTGGAGTCTCCGGTGGAGGCATCGTTCACGGAGTAGCTGAAGGAGTAGGATGGGTGTGGGTCGTACTCCTCAACTCTGGCAACTGGAGCATGGGCAACCGCAACTGGAGCGTGTGCGACAGCGACTGGAGCGTGGTATGCTACAGGAGCATGAGCGACAGTGGCGATCGGTGCAGCATAGGAAGCGTAGGGCCTAGCAGCGTAGGCAGCATAGGGCCTTGCATATGCACCATAGCCCAGAGGAGCCCTGGCGAGCAGCTGGGCAGAGGAGATGCCGAAGAGAGCGACGACGGTAAGGAGTACCTGCAACAAATCAATATTAAATATCGTAATCCGTTACCCGAGTATGAATACTGAAGCACTTAAATTAAGTACTCACTAGACGTGCCATGACTGAGAGCTCGCTACTGACTGAAGTTGGAAGGGCTGCACCATCTTATATAGCCAGCCACATACCCCCGACTTCAGGTCGTCAAACAACATGCTAGCTCCCGTGAACCTGACCTCTAAATAGTCTTATTTCAGCATTTTTGGCTTTAACCTGTGCTCACTATTTAACTGGTTGGCTGACGGTAAAATCGAATTTTCTTCGTATCTAATAGCTTCTGTTTGTACCTGCGAAGTTCAATTTGCCTAATGCAACAAGGAAATGTTTAGCTCACGTCTACTGTAGTTGTATTTTCTCCGAAACTATCTATCCTTGAGTAAGTTTGAAACAGAAAAGACATAGATACCTGTATGCAAAATATTCTGTTCACTTTACTAAATAATTTTAAATCTTCAAAATTGTTTTGTGGACTTCTTCATACATTATCTTATCCCACAACGTTGGAAATTGTAATAAATAATGTATTATTTTTTATTTTTACTCAAATGATTTCTTTGGTTTGTTAGAAAGATTCGATTCAAGAATATTCTGGCATTCGAAAAGAGTTTTTCTATTTCTCGTTATTTCAATACAATTTGAGACTCCAGGTTAGTAATCTAAAAATGAAAAATACTTTTGGAACTAATTTTCAAAATAAAATTTGACCTCTTGGTGTAGTAGTAGCCTGTAACTTCAGCCACGAAATTCTATTACAATCGACGAATACAATTTATTAATTTTACTATTCACAAAAATGTTTTATACAATAAAGTTAGTCATTTACAAAGCTAAATACTAGTTTTGAACATCAATTAGAATACTAAAAAAAAACGTATTTAAAAGGTTTTGATAAAATATTTCTTGTAATATATGCATATTACATATTTAATTTTCTTCATCCCCAATTTTATTTTATTTATCGTTAGTTTTCAATTTTAATTAGCTGCCGTTGTGTTCCGGTTTCTGTGAGGAAGGGTCCCAGTTTTATATCCTCTTCCCGTATTACTAGATATCTTTTTAATGAATCAATTTGCAAAGTAATGTTTCAGTCATACTATTTGTTGATAAATAATACCTCGATCTCACGGATTAGATGCTACATTTTATGTGATTTTTTCTCGTTACTTACCTTTTTTTTCCTCTCCATCTTTCTCCTAACATTTATGTCAGATGAACTAGTGTAACTAGTTGAACTCTAAATCGTGTGTTTGTAAAATAATGTGTTTATATTTAAATCCGCGTGTAGTGAAACACTCAATGCGTGAATTGTCAATACTTTTGCATGTCAAAACCACGAACAAGATTATAATTTATGTCGGCTCAAGAATAGAAGTTGTAGTAGACATTTGTAAATGTTTTACAAACAGTCATAAATTCTATAATTTCAATTGAAACGGATGGTAGCCACCTATAACCATTGTTCTTTCATTTAAGGTATAGAAATTCTAGACATATCTCTCCTTTTGCTAATAAAAATAAAAATCTCTTCTGTTCTATGAGCTAAAAATCAGTCCTTCCGCTTAAAAGGATTACACGTAATTAAATCTCTCACTTTCTTTAATTCACATGTGATCTTTACAAAAGGACCGTTCTAATTATGTTATATCGACGGAAATAACATGTATCCCTGATGAGGACTCCTTGAAGAAAAGTAGTTCTTCAAAAATATAATTAAGTTTGTTTAAGTAATGGTTCAAATAATAAGTAAAACTATCAGTTTTTCTCTCATATCGAATAGAACATCATCTTGAAAGATTTTTCTAACTTTTGTCTTATTTAAGCGTTTTGTAAAATTATTCTTTCGTTAAGGGCATTTATATTTATAGGAATTTACTAAATCGTGTATCAATCAGCTCCTGTATGATGCAGATGCAGGAAGTTGCAATTAAAAGTACAAGTGAGCATCATGTTGACAACATTAAATATGACACAACGTCTTACACAATCAGGATCCAATGTAACACTCTGTTGGCTACCGGGACGTTGTAGTATAGCAAAGAATGCTCGAGTTGACGTTGAAGCCAAAAGCGTTTTTTCTGAAGGTGAAACTTTTAAGATCAACATTAGACGAAATACTATCCAATAATTATAAATTGGTCATAAAGAGTTTCTGGCAAAATGCCTATTTTGGTCAAGGGTACTGAGATTGAGGAGGAGAGGAGACCATGTTGCATCTCCTATTTTCTTCCCGAAACCCTCGGCAATTCAGAAGAGAAATATCCGCTGTCTTCCTGAACTCCTGAAAAAAAATTCATCATAATCTACGTTATTGTTGTCCCAGTTATTTTCCTCGTCCTCTTAGACACTTTCTGTTATCTTATTACTGAAATACATTAACTTTTAAGTTGGACCCATAAGAAATGTACCCGTTTTTACTAGTATTATAACCGCAAACAGGTTAAAGATTTCTTTCCAACCACTGTAAAACAAAACTTAGGCTGTATTAGCTTATATTGTTGAGACATCTCATTGGACAAGAAAATGAATCGGTTCATTTGATCGATAACGGCTTTATGCACATTTTCTTTATCCCTTGCATTCTATATTTCCCAGCTAAATTGTAAAATCCCACAGAATAAAGACATAATACTAGTAGGTATGATAACGACAGAAATCTGTCTCCTTAATAAGTTTTAACATGTGAATATAGACAATAGCTAGAATCCCAAATGTGAGCATCAAACGAAACTTTCAGTGCAGACGGAATCCGAAGGGAGTATTAACTAGACGTCATGTTTTTTTTTGTTTTTTTTATAAAACTTTATTATTAATAAATAAAATTAGTGCAGGTATGTAGCGAGTGGAGCGTGGACAGCGGTGGCATAGGCTGGAGCATAGGCACGGGCGGCTAGGGCTGGAGCATAGGCACGTGCAGCGAGAGCTGGAGCGTAGGCACGGGCGGCGAGGACTGGAGCATGTGCAACTGCAACTGGAGCGTGTGCGATTGCGACTGGAGCGGCATGTGCGGCTGGGCCATCCTTGTGTACTTGAGCGTTGAATCCGTTGATTGGGTCGGCGGTGTAGTCTACAGTCCTGATGGAACCGTCGGGTTCGGCGAGAGAGTAGGAGCCCTGTACGACATCGCCGTCACGGGTCTCGTGCTGTCCCTTGGAGTCTCCGGTGGAGGCATCGTTCACGGAGTAGCTGAAGGAGTAGGATGGGTGTGGGTCGTACTCCTCAACTCTGGCAACTGGAGCATGGGCAACCGCAACTGGAGCGTGTGCGACAGCGACTGGAGCGTGGTATGCTACAGGAGCATGAGCGACAGCGGCGATCGGTGCAGCATAGGAAGCGTAGGGCCTAGCAGCGTAGGCAGCATAGGGCCTTGCATATGCACCATAGCCCAGAGGAGCCCTGGCGAGCAGCTGGGCAGAGGAGATGCCGAAGAGAGCGACGACGGTAAGGAGTACCTGCAACAAATCAATATTAAATATCGTAATCCGTTACCCGAGTATGAATACTGAAGCACTTAAATTAAGTACTCACTAGACGTGCCATGACTGAGAGCTCGCTACTGACTGAAGTTGGAAGGGCTGCACCATCTTATATAGCCAGCTACATACCCCCGACTTCAGGTCGTCAAACAACATGCTAGCTCCCGTGAACCTGACCTCTAAATAGTCTTATTTCAGCATTTTTGGCTTTAACCTGTGCTCACTATTTAACTGGTTGGCTGACGGTAAAATCGAATTTTCTTCGTATCTAATAGCTTCTGTTTGTACCTGCGAAGTTCAATTTGCCTAATGCAACAAGGAAATGTTTAGCTCACGTCTACTGTAGTTGTATTTTCTCCGAAACTATCTATCCTTGAGTAAGTTTGAAACAGAAAAGACATAGATACCTGTATGCAAAATATTCTGTTCACTTTACTAAATAATTTTAAATCTTCAAAATTGTTTTGTGGACTTCTTCATACATTATCTTATCCCACAACGTTGGAAATTGTAATAAATAATGTATTATTTTTTATTTTTACTCAAATGATTTCTTTGGTTTGTTAGAAAGATTCGATTCAAGAATATTCTGGCATTCGAAAAGAGTTTTTCTATTTCTCGTTATTTCAATACAATTTGAGACTCCAGGTTAGTAATCTAAAAATGAAAAATACTTTTGGAACTAATTTTCAAAATAAAATTTGACCTCTTGGTGTAGTAGTAGCCTGTAACTTCAGCCACGAAATTCTATTACAATCGACGAATACAATTTATTAATTTTACTATTCACAAAAATGTTTTATACAATAAAGTTAGTCATTTACAAAGCTAAATACTAGTTTTGAACATCAATTAGAATACTAAAAAAAAACGTATTTAAAAGGTTTTGATAAAATATTTCTTGTAATATATGCATATTACATATTTAATTTTCTTCATCCCCAATTTTATTTTATTTATCGTTAGTTTTCAATTTTAATTAGCTGCCGTTGTGTTCCGGTTTCTGTGAGGATGGGTCCCAGTTTTATACCCTCTTCCCGTATTACTAGATATCTTTTTAATGAATCAATTTGCAAAGTAATGTTTCAGTCATACTATTTGTTGATAAATAATACCTCGATCTCACGGATTAGATGCTACATTTTATGTGATTTTTTCTCGTTACTTACCTTTTTTTTCCTCTCCATCTTTCTCCTAACATTTATGTCAGATGAACTAGTGTAACTAGTTGAACTCTAAATCGTGTGTTTGTAAAATAATGTGTTTATATTTAAATCCGCGTGTAGTGAAACACTCAATGCGTGAATTGTCAATACTTTTGCATGTCAAAACCACGAACAAGATTATAATTTATGTCGGCTCAAGAATAGAAGTTGTAGTAGACATTTGTAAATGTTTTACAAACAGTCATAAATTCTATAATTTCAATTGAAACGGATGGTAGCCACCTATAACCATTGTTCTTTCATTTAAGGTATAGAAATTCTAGACATATCTCTCCTTTTGCTAATAAAAATAAAAATCTCTTCTGTTCTATGAGCTAAAAATCAGTCCTTCCGCTTAAAAGGATTACACGTAATTAAATCTCTCACTTTCTTTAATTCACATGTGATCTTTACAAAAGGACCGTTCTAATTATGTTATATCGACGGAAATAACATGTATCCCTGATGAGGACTCCTTGAAGAAAAGTAGTTCTTCAAAAATATAATTAAGTTTGTTTAAGTAATGGTTCAAATAATAAGTAAAACTATCAGTTTTTCTCTCATATCGAATAGAACATCATCTTGAAAGATTTTTCTAACTTTTGTCTTATTTAAGCGTTTTGTAAAATTATTCTTTCGTTAAGGGCATTTATATTTATAGGAATTTACTAAATCGTGTATCAATCAGCTCCTGTATGATGCAGATGCAGGAAGTTGCAATTAAAAGTACAAGTGAGCATCATGTTGACAACATTAAATATGACACAACGTCTTACACAATCAGGATCCAATGTAACACTCTGTTGGCTACCGGGACGTTGTAGTATAGCAAAGAATGCTCGAGTTGACGTTGAAGCCAAAAGCGTTTTTTCTGAAGGTGAAACTTTTAAGATCAACATTAGACGAAATACTATCCAATAATTATAAATTGGTCATAAAGAGTTTCTGGCAAAATGCCTATTTTGGTCAAGGGTACTGAGATTGAGGAGGAGAGGAGACCATGTTGCATCTCCTATTTTCTTCCCGAAACCCTCGGCAATTCAGAAGAGAAATATCCGCTGTCTTCCTGAACTCCTGAAAAAAAATTCATCATAATCTACGTTATTGTTGTCCCAGTTATTTTCCTCGTCCTCTTAGACACTTTCTGTTATCTTATTACTGAAATACATTAACTTTTAAGTTGGACCCATAAGAAATGTACCCGTTTTTACTAGTATTATAACCGCAAACAGGTTAAAGATTTCTTTCCAACCACTGTAAAACAAAACTTAGGCTGTATTAGCTTATATTGTTGAGACATCTCATTGGACAAGAAAATGAATCGGTTCATTTGATCGATAACGGCTTTATGCACATTTTCTTTATCCCTTGCATTCTATATTTCCCAGCTAAATTGTAAAATCCCACAGAATAAAGACATAATACTAGTAGGTATGATAACGACAGAAATCTGTCTCCTTAATAAGTTTTAACATGTGAATATAGACAATAGCTAGAATCCCAAATGTGAGCATCAAACGAAACTTTCAGTGCAGACGGAATCCGAAGGGAGTATTAACTAGACGTCATGTTTTTTTTTGTTTTTTTTATAAAACTTTATTATTAATAAATAAAATTAGTGCAGGTATGTAGCGAGTGGAGCGTGGACAGCGGTGGCATAGGCTGGAGCATAGGCACGGGCGGCTAGGGCTGGAGCATAGGCACGTGCAGCGAGAGCTGGAGCGTAGGCACGGGCGGCGAGGACTGGAGCATGTGCAACTGCAACTGGAGAGTGTGCGATTGCGACTGGAGCGGCATGTGCGGCTGGGCCATCCTTGTGTACTTGAGCGTTGAATCCGTTGATTGGGTCGGCGGTGTAGTCTACAGTCCTGATGGAACCGTCGGGTTCGGCGAGAGAGTAGGAGCCCTGTACGACATCGCCGTCACGGGTCTCGTGCTGTCCCTTGGAGTCTCCGGTGGAGGCATCGTTCACGGAGTAGCTGAAGGAGTAGGATGGGTGTGGGTCGTACTCCTCAACTCTGGCAACTGGAGCATGGGCAACCGCAACTGGAGCGTGTGCGACAGCGACTGGAGCGTGGTATGCTACAGGAGCATGAGCGACAGCGGCGATCGGTGCAGCATAGGAAGCGTAGGGCCTAGCAGCGTAGGCAGCATAGGGCCTTGCATATGCACCATAGCCCAGAGGAGCCCTGGCGAGCAGCTGGGCAGAGGAGATGCCGAAGAGAGCGACGACGGTAAGGAGTACCTGCAACAAATCAATATTAAATATCGTAATCCGTTACCCGAGTATGAATACCGAAGCACTTAAATTAAGTACTCACTAGACGTGCCATGACTGAGAGCTCACTACTGACTGAAGTTGGAAGGGCTGCACCATCTTATATAGCCAGCCACATACCCCCGATTTTTTTTGCATATTTTGCTTGTCTACATGTTAAACTAATTCAATGCTGCAAATATTTTTTTCCATCGATGCTATGATGTTTTGAATGGGCACTGGTCACACCTAATGGCTTAATTTTTAGTGCTCTCAGTCCACTTTTAACAACTGAAAGATTAAAGGAAATAACATTTATTTATTTAATTGTCAATATTCAGGCATATTCAGAACTTCACTAATTCGCCAATAAAAACATTAGAAATATATAATTGATCAGTTGTCAATTAATAAAATTTGATGTATCATGGAACTCATCTTAAAATTTATATTCCGATAAAATATATACTACTGACTCAATATATTGTTGTGTTATTAGATATTGTGGAGTTTGTGTATAAGAATTTTAAATATAAAGTTTTAATCCAACTTTGTATTAAGAAGGCGAAAATAAAAACAATTGAGAGGGGATAAAAAACAAAATGGCTAGTATTAGTTGTTATGATGAGAACACCGCATTATTCACTCTAGTTTTGGGATCAGCCCGGGATATAAGTATCTGACTAGTGATCAAACTAACATTTTTTATAAGTTATTTGTAGTTGGCCGTGAAGCGGAACGGAAGAAAAACAGCACCAGGAAGAAGAACCAAGAAGAAAAGGAAAAGAAAAAATAGACACGTAGTTAATATAAGTTTTGTTTTTTTTGAAATTAAATATAACCTTTTGCCAAAATTATTTTTGTTCGAAAAACCTTAAACATCAGTTAATAAGTAATAAAATATATTTAAAATTAAAGAATAAAAATAAAATTACGATATCTTTCAAAGAACGTAATAATATATTGTTCTCGTTGGAGTCTGTCGTAATTGATTATTGAAACAAACCTATTGCAGTTATGATATCACTTTGCTCCATGCTAAGGGAATTGATTTTCATTTTTGAGTGCAGGTTTAGAAAAAATATCCGATTTCATAATTTTTATTATACATACAGAGGGGTCTAAAAAAATGTATCCACTGGTTAACAGTCCATAACTTGCAAACTAATTGACGGAGTTGTCTCATTTTTGGTAGTGTAATAGTTTGTAGTTCCGGCAATCGCCATACAAGCGTTGTATTGCGTTGTTTTGTTTTGTCAGATGATAGTCGCCAGATAGTTAGTGTTTTATTGTTAGTTGTACCTTGTTACTCGAGTAAACATGGCTGGCGTAAGGCTTACATTTGAGGAAAGGAAGTCTGTTTTAAAGTGGTATTTTAAGTACGAAAGGTACTTAAAGGTACGCGTAGAGGTGCTGTAGAGTATCCACCACGTTACCCAGACTTAACCCCTCTGGACTTTTACGTGTTACATGTTTAGAATACACAGAAAAATTAATTCAAAGCTGCATTTATTCATCTCTATCGATACATAATTCACCATTGCGGAATCAGCATAAATCGAAGAAAAACAAAATAAAATATAAAAACAAAAAGGTCTCATGAAATAACCTTTAAAATTATTTATTGATAGGATCCTTTCGGCTGATGCCGTGATACTAAATATTTAATATATGGTTCAATTTTCATAACGCATAACCAAAAGCCTCCTCTTTTGGAAAGATTTAGACTGTTTCACTGTTTCGCAATAGATCATTTACAAACCTTAAACCTGATTCTACAAGATATATGAAAGTAACTTCACTATAGGACAAAAATCCTTTTAATCGCCACCCACCAGTGGATGGTAGGGACCAGACTGATCGATAGCCTTGATCGTCGAAAGTGCTTGAAGGCCTTAATTAATTTGTGAAGGCTGAACTTTCTTTGTCAACATGAGTTAGTGTAACACGTACAGTAAAAAACGAAAGTATTCTTCTATGTTAAGAATATTAAACTAATATTCTTTGGCTGGGGAGAGGAAGCTGGTGATTTTATTAAATTTTCTAGGAAAGGCAACACGTGGACTCAATGCATATTTTCGACATTTCACCAAATACGTTTAAAAATCATATCAAAGTATTGTTTGGCTTACGCAGATCATTGAGCATTATAATTATAAAAGATTGAATGCCAGGAGATTCCCTCAGTTTTAAAAGTAGTATGTGAAACGACAAAAATGACTTCTGAAAAAAAGGGTTTCAAATCTGAATTCATCATAAAGTACTACAAGAATATTTGGTCCAATAATCATTATCCAATTTTCTCTTATATTTTAGAGGAATATGCTAAAATTGTTTATGCCTTAAAAAAAAAAAAAACTTTTGAGAACATCGAAAAAAATTAGTATTAGATCTGAATTCAGTGATAAACCTCTTTATTAAAAAAAAAATTGTTTTCGTAGACTACTTTGAACAGATTTAAAAAGAAAATATATGTTACATAGAGAAAAAAATTAGCCTTTGACAGATTCAATGCAGAAAACCCGCATTCAACAGTTATATAGCGTGAATTTTACATAAATATAGTAAGGAAAATTACCTAATCATCAAGTTTTAAATGCACCAATTCCGATGCAATTATGTTAAAACAGATAAATTTGGCATTACTAGAAAATTTCCGGAAAAAAATTAATCAAGTAGTTAGGGAAAAAAAAAGAATTACTGTCGAGTTTTTTTATTAGACAGATACTAATCCAGAGTCTAATAAAAATAGAACATAATTACCTTAAACGTTTTCTTCGGTATATGGATTTATACTTTTTGAATTTTCCTTTTTTTCGGTCTAGATCGTAATATTTCTTCCAGTCCAGAATGAGTAGTAACCAAATGATTCGAAAATAGAAAATTAGTGTAAGTAATGAAATCAAATGTTTCGATGTTCCCATAACACATATATCTAACTATAACCAGTATGTTACCATGAAGGAGAGATTCAATATTCTATTTAAGAGCCAAGAAACTATTGGAGTCTAAATGATTTCTTCTTTTAGTTAATTCATCGAATTCTGAAACCCTAAAACAGTTCCCTACTATATAAGTGAACCAATAATTGAGAACAATTATCTATTCCAAAATATTTTTTTCAGTTTAATAATTCTTTTGATCCCCCTACTGAAAACGTCCGCTGTGTAAAAACGGCCTAAAACTGTAACGTTATAAATGAGTGTAGTCTAAATGTGAAGGTGATTTTATCTAAGAGAACGGGATGGAAGATCTTCTCCGTGTGTGACTGGTTTGGTTGCTCAAGTGTTATGAAGAAAGAATTAGATATTAACGGCGAGACCTTCACAGTGCTGTGAGTAAAATTTTATTCACAAAAAATGGAAGATATATAAATAATTTGTACTAAAAATAGAAACATACATATGGTATAAACTACATATAACTATAAATATGATGAATACAAACTCGTACTCTATCAGCGATTGTTATAATTCCTGTGATTTGCAAAACACGTCATCTTTAATTGATTTTTTCATATACCTGCATTCTGAGAAATATAAAAATGTACATTTTAACTTAAGTTGATCTATTCTGTACTGTTTTCTTTACACCACTTATTAACGACTGTGCCGTTTGACATGAAAATGTGTGCACCTCTTATTGCTAGTTACATGTATCTATGGTTTATGTAAATCAGCCAGGTTTTGTTCGATGTTTAACAGAGAGCGTTTGTAAGTTGTCTTTGATTAATTAAATGTACGAATACTGCTAACATTGCTTCTACTAACCAAATTACACTACTATATAACAATTTTAGTATATGTACCGCCCTTTGTCGCAAGTCTGGTCCACTAGTTTATTTTAATTCTATTCCTCTCCCTGTATCCGAGACAGTACGGTACTTAGGCTTCCATCTTGACAAACGACTGACCTGGAACCCACATACGAGACTAAAAAGACAAGAACTAAACAGACGCTTTGGACAACTGTACAGACTACTTCAAAGGACATCCCATCTCTCAATAGAAAATAAACTACTAATCTACAAAGTTATACTTAAACCAATCTGGACATACGGAATAGAGCTATGGGGGACAGCAAAAAAGTCGAACATCAAGCGAATCCAATCCTTTCAATCAAAAGTCCTGAGAACAATAGTAAATGCCCCTTATTATGTCAGCAACAAAACCCTTCATAACGACCTTAATATACCCTACATTCTAGAACTCATCCCTTCCAAGTTTACGAAATTCCACAGTAGCCTTTCCAACCACCCTAATCCTGTAGCACAGTCAATACACTGCGCCACTCATCCCTATAAACCTCTTCGGAGACTGAAACGGCAGTGGCCTCGTGACCTGCTATAAACGCGTGACAGTGGGAGTCCTGGCAATGGCCAGTCTCTCCAATCATGTCCTGAGCGTCTGTGGCTCTCGCGCTCTTGGTCAGCCTCCACTGGCTAGTGACGCGGCTGACGGAGGAGCGCGGGGGACTTCCCAAGACTCCGCTTTCTCTTTGCGGTGGATTTGGGGAGTCTCTGGGCTGTCTGTAAATATTGTATGAATGAGCGAGTGAATGATGAACTGTAAATATTGTATGAATGAGCGAGTGAATGATGAACTGTAAATATTGTATGAATGAGCGAGTGAATGATGAACTGTAAATATTGTATGAATGAGAGCATATATCTTAATTACTTATTGCCTTATAAAAGGCAGATAGTAATTATTGCACAATAAAGTAATTAACTATATAACAAAGCACGAGCCTGCGGCAGTTATAATTTTGGATAATTGTTAAAATTAATTGTCTAATTTTTAAAAAAAATTTCTATTAATAGATGTGTTCTTGAAATCTGGAGTTCGCCCAGGTACAATTTTGGGTCTCAGTAGTTGACTGTGACGGGATGAAGTTTGATCAGTATAATGAGATCACAACAGTGGTCTGAGTGTCCTTGTATCCCTTGCTACCTTTGTGGGTTTTGATTTTCCATTTCATAATATTGTACAAAAAGTTCCTTGAAAATTGATTGCATTATCAAAAAATAAGTACTTGCCATTCGAGGCTTGAGTATATGAAGTAAAGCTTTAGCCAGACTTTTCCCGAAAACTTGTAACAATTCCTTAAAGACGACAGGAAGATATTTTTTTCTTCAAGGAGACGTTCATGCAGGTAGACCAATAAGGCCACTAGGCAGTTATGGGGAGAACAAATTAGTGGTTTAGTTAGTAAGTCAAAGATTGTATCATGTGTTATAAATCTGTAGAGTCGGGTAGTAGATCTAAAATATTTAGTTTGGTTTAGAAGTTTTTCTGTTCCACAAATCGTTATAATAAACAAATATTTCATAGATTTAAGGTAGTATGTTAGTCAAAGTATATCAATAAATTATATCGTCAATCTTTATTTCTATTATGATTCTGGTTTACTACGGATTTTGAATAAAATTTCCATCACATCATTCTGATCACGAATCTGTTGTCAGATTACACTGGGGAACAAAAAAGAACGATGTTTTTTTTTGTCCCAGGAAGAAAATTCTGTCAGTATTTTTGTCTCCTGAATTCAAAAATGATATCGCTTTTCCCTATCACGCAAGGTTTCCGATAGACAAGCATTGATTTGATTCATCTAAGAAATTAAGATTTTCAACTAAAGTTCACCTGCGGAGCATTCTTCTTGATGGTCCTACGATAATCACCCAGGATTTTGGATTCCATTTGCTTTGATACCTAATTTTGAAAGCTGAAACCTTTGAAAGTGTTTCCCGTGCCCATTGGTCACTCCACCAAGGAAATCTAGGTGAAAATGAGGAAGCATTGTTTTAAAGACATGTTCCATACCCAAATTTTCATAAGGCTAATCACATCGTTGACAATATCACGGTAATTTTTAGCGTTTTGACTTTGACCAAAAATTCAGGTTATTTCAGAAAAGGTTTTTTCTGTACCTACTATCCCATTCACATAAAAACAAGAGTACTTTGTGTGACCAAGCTCCAGACCAAGAATAAATCCAATTACCATCAAATCACAACAAATATTCCGCTCACACACTGCATATTGATATTTTTCCAATATGAATTTAAAATTTTCATATGTTTCTTCCATACTAGCAGAGTTAACCACAAGAATTGATGGAAATTTATTGTCACTATATAGACGCACAACTTTTAAACTAACTTTAGAGGAATAAATGAACAAGCGCCATTCTATTTGGTGTTATATTATGGGGCCATTATTTTAGTTACAAAGGGTCTCCATAAGAGAAGAAAATTAATTACAAAATACACAGAAAAATATTCTTTAAATTAAGAATGAGGATTACGATAAGTACATATCTCTGTATTCTTTTGATGGAGATTCCATCCTTTTAGCATGCATTTCCAGGAAGCATGCATTTCAGACTGTTCTTTGGATAACGAGATCTGTGGGTTCCCTCCGAATCACAGGGATAACAAATGGTTTGTGGCTTTCCATTTTTTTCATGGAGTTAGAAGACTAGAACACGTTAAACAACAGATAGGTGGACCCTTAAAATAATTAATTTTAACTTTCAACGTATCTCAAAAAATCAGGCATCTTTGTTACTTGACAAATTCACCAATAAAACCATTAAAAATGTATAATTTTCAGTCGATAAAATACCATGTATTTGGTAATTCTGAAAATATAAATGCTATAATATTGTTCGACCACATAATCCTATTTCATTCATGTTTTTGAGAAACCATAGTAATGTTTGCGTTTCATACACTCTGTTTACTGATTGGACCGGAACTATTCCACTTTTTTCCTGCAGGAATTGAGTTTTCCATGAGTGTTGATGTGCAGTGTGATATATTGCAAGACAGTCTGGATGAAGTGAACCTTAGGGCTAAAGACCTCCTTGTGTACTCGGAGTTTGTATGAGCTGTTGGAAACTTCGCGGAAGTTACCTCAAGTTTGTAGATGCAAATGACAACGTGGGACTAATCACCATAGCAGGAGATCGACTTCTTACTAGATAGAGTTAGTTGCGGCTATGATAAGGGATCCGTATTTTATTTTACCCATGTAAGTATTATTTATTTGATGTATGCTATTAATTTAAAAGAATAATTTATCTATTTCTCCTTTACTCACATCAAAGGGCTTACCGAATCCATAATTAATACATACAATAATTATTCCACTGAAATTAAATTTGTCTACCAAATAACCAAGAGAATAATAATATTCTACACTAATAATGATATAGATTAAAATAAAAAAAATAATCAGGTATTACATTTAAATTCTCAAAGCTTAGAATTCTTTACTGGAGAAACTTCTCAATATTTAAATAAATGAATTTATCAACATGATTATGATTATAAAACAATTTTATTGTCTTTCCACAACTTGTAACTTCTTCTTTAAGGAAATGGCGCTTTGCACAACTCTAGGTAGTCATCTTCAGTTATTTCCAGTTGGTTATGTGGGATATATAACTCATCTAAAACACTAGTATATTTTTTATCTATTTAACTAAAGTTGGTGTATCCACGTTCCTCACCTTAAAGGAGAATAATTTAATAACATTAAAATCAGACAAAGGAAACTGTATGGTAATTATGAAAAATGATGAATACATTGACAAACCTATCTCTGTGATCATAGAGTGCGGTGGACAATTATTAAAGGAAGATCCAACAATCAAATATAATGAAGAAGTTAGAGACACTCTCAAAATCAAGTTGTAGTAAAGAAGCCCTAAAGTCACATGAAATTTATATAAGTAGTTAACTACAAAACTGATTGTGAAATCGTTAGTATTTTCGGTGCTGAATTTTCAAATATAGGATTTGTTTGTTTTTAATAATAAAATGCTTAAAGAAAGCACTGGATGTTTTTGATTTTTGCTCTTACTTTTTTTTAATAGTATTAATATTAATTAATAGTAGTATTATTATTATTAGTCGTTTATTTTGAAATGGATAAAGTTAATATTTCTCCCCTATACTATATAAGGTTATATAACCTCCCAAAACACAGTAATAATTTGTTTATAATATTTTTATTTACCTAGGATTCATAATATAGTATTTTTGTAGTAATAATTAAAATGATTTCTGATTTTATAGATTTTTATTTGGTTTGTTGTTAAACTATTTTTATTGCTTTTCCAATCTTTTTATTTCTTAAGGTTAATCTCAAATAAGTCTCTTTGTATTAAACTGTTTGTACTTTTAAACACATACATTTCTTATATATCTTGTTCTGAATTGTAGTCCTGTTCGTGCTTAAATAGGTGAAACGTCAATGCAGAAGATTAATAAAGTAAAAAGAACAATTGGAGAGACTGAAACTAACTACCTAAAATATAAGAATAATTTAATTGATTTCATTTTAACGATTGATCTAATTACTTTTTCAAAAGCAATACTATTATGACCATAGTATAACAGTCTTGCAGGCAGTTCCGTGTCGTCAGTCCTCTGAACTTCCACACACCTCTTCAGCAGTTATAATTGTTCTTTGCTTGCGCCACGTTTCATTTCAGAATCAATTTTTTTTTTGTTTTCACAAAATATGTCAAAGAAATGTGTTGTACTGTTTATATAAATACTAATATCTAATAATATGGGTTAGTTTAGAAGACGATTGATTTTGGTCCTTGCTAAGTTTTCTAACTATCTGCTTCTTCATTTTTTTCAATAACGTAGTCTGGATAGACCAAAAGCAAAATAAAACTATCTACTTATCTATTAGTGAGAATTTATGATAAATTACTTTGATTTTTATCAATTTATCCTGGTTTGTGTTGACATTTTCTACTGACCTGACATAAATTAATGACTCAATCACCAAGTGATGATAGATGTTATATGCTGAAATTTGTTTTAAAGTTAGAAAACATGGTTTATTTCCATTATGTATATATTTGAAACGACTGCTGACCAGAACAACTGTAAGGTTGCCATATAATTCCACTATCAATGATTCAGGAAATGTTGTTCCAGCGAGGGTCTTGGGGAGCGGTCCTCATAAAAGCCGGTTTACAAGCTACGAATTAGCGTACGTTTTGTCTGAAACATAAATCGTAACATGTGAAATGAAGCGTATAGGCAGCCAATCGTGCGTCTTATCCAGTTGAAATTTAATTCACGATTGGATCGAAAGTTTAATCCAAGGAGATTCAATTTGTGAAAATCGGTCCAACAAAAGATAGCATGTAAGGATTCACAGCTCACAACGTCCATTCTTTCGTCCATGCCTCTACCGGTCTCACAGTCCACCACTGTTCCCTCATTTACTTTAATTTATTTTTCCATTGTTTAATTATTTATTTTATTTGTAATTATTTTTCATTAAATAAATAAAATGTCGCCTGACCATTGCTACAGATAATGAATGTTTATCAGAAGACATAATATTTTCAGGAGTTTTGCATGTTTATGGATAATAGTAAATGAATATTATTTCAAAAGCAACGAGAAGAATATGGCCTATGAATAGCTGATTCGAAAATTGCTGTAAGTCGTTCGATTGGATAAATGGTCTAATACGAGCGTCTATTTTCTCACAAGTTCTTGTACAAATTTATAGGAAGCAGTGTCCATACTCAAACAATTTCTCCGGTAGTCCAGGTATGCTGTGAAGCACACGGTTTAATCAGATATGAGAATACTGCTTCCTTTTTGAGAGCCATTCTCTACACCATACTGGTCCAGATTTTCTTTTTTGCCAACATTTCATGATGGTGATTACTGTTGACCAAATAAGATCAAATCTTTTGATTGTTCGAAGAAGTAAACATGGGCGTAAGAATTTTTCGGTCTACCATAATTACCATCATAAAATATTCATCCAAAAGGAAAACGTCACATTTTGTTACACAGAACGATAAACAGCCTATATTTCCCATTAAAAATAATCTAACTAATTTCTTGATTAAATTAAATAGTCCTCCTTTTGTTTTTATTGTCCCATCGTACATTTAGGATAGTTTACTTGATCCGGTCTAGGTTAGTTTGTGATTTGTTTTGAATGTCCATTTAAATATCAACATATTATTACAGCTTTTAACCAACAGTACTGTATCCATGTATAATTGTTCTACTGAAAATCTGCTGGTATCCCATGGCCTGAAATTAGATGCTATATAGTTTTTCAAGATGGGAAGTCTTATGTATGTAAGTTAACTATTAAACTGGAAAACAAGAAGGAGTTTAAAGTATTAAACTAGAGAATTTAACTATTTACATAAATAATTTATTATATAAAATCTAAATTAGTGCAGGTAGGTAGCGACTGGTGCGTGGACAGCGGTAGCATATGCTGGAGCGTAGGCACGGGCAGCGAGGACTGGAGCATGTGCAACTGCAACTGGAGCGTGTGCAACAGCGACTGGAGTGGCATGTGCAGCTGGGCCATCCTTGTGGACGTACGCGTTGAATCCGTTGACAGGGTCAGCGGTGTAGTCTACGGTCCTGATGGAACCGTCGGGTTCAGCGAGGGAGTAGGAGCCCTGAACAACATCGCCGTCACGGGTCTCGTGTTGTCCCTTGGAGTCTCCGGTAGAGGCATCATTGACGGAATAGCTGAAAGAGTAGGATGGGTGTGGGTCGTATTCCTCAACTCTGGCAACTGGGGCGTGGGCAACAGCAACTGGGGCGTGGGCAACAGCAACTGGAGCGTGGGCAACAGCGACCGGAGCGTGGTATGCAACTGGAGCATGGGCGACTGCTAGTGGAGCATGGTAGGCGAGCTGAGGTGCGGCGTAGGCCATGCCGAAGACGGCACCGACGATGAAGAGTACCTGCAACATTCAGGAAAGAATAATAACGTTACCTGCACAGAAGACAACACTGCTGTTAAGTTACTCAGTATTCGAAGTACTCACTAGACGTGCCATGGCTGAGGTTTCACTGCTGACTGGTGTTGGTTGGGCGTCAACCTCTTATATAGGCGGCCTAAAGCGACCTGAGGTCGCCAAACTAGCTATTGCACCATTGAACCTGACCTAGCAATGCCCCCACTACTAGGGTGATTCAAATCTGCAGACATTTTCTTAATTAATACTCAACACAGCTTATAAGTCCCGCGTGGTTACGTACAGACTGGATTTCACCATATTATTACTATTTGAGTAAAAATTGACTTATATTTTATTATTTACTTATATATTTTTTTTTACTTCTTAGTCATACATTTGTTCTTTATATAAAAAAATACGTAAAATTCCTATTATTTCTAAAATACCTATTATATGACGAAAAATCGGTATATTCTACTAAAAACCGTTTTGAATATTTACTTTTAGAAAATATAACAACATTAAAATAATAATTACAAATAAAACCTACTGAAAATGGACTTATATAACGTGATCAATATTGTGGGCTCTCAAAACTTTGTTTGTTTATGTCCATATTTACTTCTATTTATGGCATAAAGGAAGGCTATGAAGTCAACCAGTTGTTTTTATGAAGTCAAAGCTAAATTAGGTTTTCACTGTAGGATCTGCATCCAGCCAGCGCACCTTTATGTTAGTAGTTATGCTAGCTAACCTATAGACAATATGCTACCATGACGTTTTTTTTTTGTAATTAAGAATGATAATTATTTGGAAACCTTTTGTCTGCAAACAGTTTTTTCTTATTTATTATTTATTATTATTATTTATGAAATTCCACAGTAGCCTTTCCAACCACCCTAATCCTGTAGCACAGTCTTTGCACTGCGCCACTCATCCCTATAATCCTCCTCGGAGACTGAAACGGCAGTGGCCTCGTGACCTGCTATAATCGCGTGACAGTGGCAGTCCTGGCAATGGCCAGTTTCTCCAATCATGTCCTATTGTATGAATGAGCGAGTGAATGATGACTGTAAATATGGTATGAATGAGATCATTTATCTGTATTATTATTGCCTTATAAAAGGCAGATTGTAATTATTGCACAATAAAGTTCTATTCAGACATTATTTATAATATTGTTACAAGAACTAAACAGACGCTTTGGGCAACTGTACAGACTACTTCAAAGGACATCCCATCTCTCAATAGAAAATAAACTACTAATCTACAAAGTTATACTTAAACCAATCTGGACATACGGAATAGAGCTATGGGGGACAGCAAAAAAGTCGAACATCAAGCGTATCCAATCCTTTCAATCAAAAGTCCTGAGAACAATAGTAAATGCCCCTTATTATGTCAGCAACAAAACCCTTCATAACGACCTTAATATACCCTACATTCTAGAACTCCTCCCTTCCAAGTTTACGAAATTCCACAGTAGCCTTTCCAACCACCCTAATCCTGTAGCACAGTCAATGCACTGCGCCACTCATCCCTATAATCCTCCTCGGAGACTGAAACGGCAGTGGCCTCGTGACCTGCTATAAACGCGTAACAGTGGGAGTCCTGGCAATGGCCAGTCTCTCCAATCATGTCCTGAGCGTCTGTGGCTCTCGCGCTCTTGGTCAGCCTCCACTCACTAGTATCCGGTGACGCGGCTGACGGAGGAGCGTGGGGGACTTCCCAAGAATCCGCTTTCTCTTTGCGGTGGATTTGGGGGGTCTCTGGGCTGTCTGTAAATATTGTATGAATGAGCGAGTGAATGATGAACTGTAAATATTGTATGAATGAGCGAGTGAATGATGAACTGTAAATATTGTATGAATGAGCGAGTGAATGATGAACTGTAAATATTGTATGAATGAGAGCATATATCTTAATTACTTATTGCCTTATAGAAGGCAGATTGTAATTATTGCACAATAAAGGAATTATACTACAATATTGCAAACGCTTTCAATGCCTTAAACCCTCATCATGAGGGGTGCTATCATTTTTTTTTTTTTTTAATAAATTATAAAGGTTCAACCCACACCGGCAAATAATACAAAGAAAAATTAAGGGATGTGTTTGTAAGAGAAATGACGTTTATTTGCTATTAGCTTTGTTATTTTTACAATTTGCTTTTGACTATACGTATGCAAAGTAACCTGGGAATAAACTAATGTAAAATTTGAACACTTATGTTGACATTTACTTAAAAACACATTTTTCACTTTGTATTACAACACGCCAAATGGTAGGGTGGGACTTTATCAATAGTAATCATTTATAATCATTAGCCACCCCAAGAAATCTAAATTTTACTGAATGGGTGTTGTTCTACACCTGTTTTTAAAATCGAGACTGATTCGGTAATCTTATCGGCCAATATCGTAGCTAGGAAGACAGACGAAATACGATTGTTCCGGAGCGAAAGAGAAATACTTCATTCCAAAGTTGTCTTGTTAGCTTGCTCTACAAAACGTTAATCCAATACATATATGGAAGAGATTTTTCCTATTTTATTTTACACAATCTTTTTATCCTTCTCCCTCCTTTCAACAAATGCATGTTGACTCTAATATCATTGATTAAAACTTTTAATGGGACTTCACTTTAGTATATTATGTATTATTGACCCCGTTTGGTAACGAAACCATACCTGCTTGTTGAAAAGTTTTACCCAAACTAAATTGTAGTAACCGGAATTATTGACCCCTTAAACTCAAAAATCAAAATATGCTCAATCCAGCAATTGGTTTATTTTCAAAATCGGTCTGTCTGTCTATCTATCTGTTTTGGTCATTAAGCATTCCCACTCTATATGTTTAATCCAATTGTTGATTCATTAATTAATTGGTATAGACAAAAAAAAATATGTTTGTGATTGAAAATATGCATTATTTGTTAGGCATTGGATGTTTGGCATTGAGGTTGGTGGACTTTAATTACAAAAGTTATTGTAAACATGATCGGAAACACAGTTTATTGTAATAGGGTGATTTATTGCATAAAGGTTTTACACGTTTCCCAAAAGATGGTCAAAATATTAAATATAAAATCCACTAAAAAATAATCAAGATCATTAATAATTAAATTGCTCGGTAATCATCAACATAAACATCTTTCTTTCAGGTAGGGCATAAAAATGTATTTATTGACGTCCTGACTAATAGTTTGTATTATATTTTAGCACTTTAGTGGAAAATAATGACAAACAGTCATTTAAACTGTGATTAAAATCGTAGTTAATTCTACGATTCGTCTGGAGCACTGATGAAATATAATCATCAATAATCACTTGACTTGAATTTAAAAAAAAATAAAATAACTAATAATAAAAAAATAACTGTTACTAATAATACCAGATGTTTTTATACAATCTCTTGATTAAGTTACCTTATTATAATCAATCATTGTTAATAAAAAAAAAGGCGGCACAATGATAAAAAATCAAAATTAAACTCAAGGCATTTTGATCAACAATGTTTTGCTTTATTTGTTTAATTACCTATAAAACAATTCGTACAAAGCTAGTGAAATTTTGGCTAATAATAGACGGAAATCAGTCCGGATGGTGTACAAAATAGTCCTTTTATTATTATGGGTTTTTAAGAATTTGCTCAGAAATTATTAATAGAAACATCTAATGATCGTAACGGAATTTCACATATTAAAATACGCCACTATAATGTGATTGGAACCACAATTCCTTGAAAAGGATATTCTGCATACAAATTTAACTTCATGCCTGAAATATCCTGAAAGAAATAAAACTTCCCCTGAACTTGATAAATTCATTAAAAAGGCTATTCCAAAAAATAATTAATTTACATTTTTAATGTATTTGTTTGTTTTAAAGCGATTTTCAGTGTCCAAACTGGTTTAGCTGATCTATTTTTTACTATGGGCCAGAGTACTTCACATGAACTAGTTTTGTCGTAATCAGTGCTCAGTGTTACATAAGTAAAGATCCAAACTAGATGACATTTGTGAGCAGCTCTATCTTGCAAAAAAACCAGAGGGGATAAGTGAAACACGTCCTTGGCGGTTTGTAAATCGTGTTGCTCCAGGTGGCACCGGTACCATGGACTGTCGTAGATCGTCAGTCCGCAAATACGTCTGTGAAAGATTCTAAGGGCATAATGCAGACTTAGAGGTCTAAAATCGTATTCACATGTTCTAAAACAAGTACCTCGATTCCTCTTTTCCTGTACTATGTTTTGTATGTGTATTTTGTACCTGATTTACCTTGTCTTATTTATTGTATAAGATCCAGAATCTACCGTTGTTTATTTCTTTGTGTCAAACTTAACTTCTTGTTAGCCATCTCCCGTGTTAGTGGATTTTAAAAGGCTAATGTTTTGTGACAATATGTTTGATATTATCCTCTATTAACTTGCAGATATTATATTAATTATAGATTATAGATATTAATAGGGTATCATCCTTGAGAAAGGATTGATCTTAAGTAGTTTGGCGTAGTAGTTTTTTTTTTGTAGTGAGGGTAGTTATTGATAATACGCATTACTAGGTTTTGGACCCTTTCAAGTTTACTGTAGTTGGTTTTGCAAGTGGAACTCTATACTGTTGAATAGGTCACGATCGGACGACTGATAAGTAGAGTATAAATTTGTTTTTGGGAATTAACTGAGATGTTTTGTTAAAATACGGGAACATTTTGTATTTTTTTGTCAGTTTCCTGTGAACATGTTCTTTATAAGGTTAGGGACCTGCCTACAAATCTAGCTTTGTCAATTCTTTCACAGTATCGGGGACAATAACATTAGCACTCGATAAAGGCAGCGTAAGCTGTTGAATTCTCTAGTGCTAATATTAAAATACACAAGGTTTGCTATCATACATATTTGTTTAAGAATATAAACTTAACGCGCAACCAGCATACTTACCACTACACACTTCCTACTTACCAATTGACAGTTATTAATATAAAAAAAAAGAAGTCCCAACTTACATAGGAATAAAACGCCATTTCAAAGTGCAGATCAATTTTTAGTCACCACTCACCACAAGTTCTTGTGACCTGAAACGGATTTACGTGCCGTAAATTTGTGATGTGGGGGATTATTTTTTCATTGATTTTATTAATTAATACATAACCTTGAAATGGAACCATCAAAAGTCAATGACATGTCAAACCAGAATGGCATGACGGCACGAGCGAGAAGGAAAACCAGTGATAGCGTATTATACTTCCCCCTCACATAATTGTAATTGGAGGTGGTCGGTTTTCTTAACATTCCCCAATCGACACACCCCAATTTCAGCTCATCTCAAGTCGATATGAAGTATTATGAGGATTATTTATAAGGAGGAATCAGAGAAGTTTAAATCTCAGTAACTTATTATGATATGATGGATATGGATAACCAAACCGTTGGCATCAACATGAACACTATGAACATTTTATCGCAAACCCATACTGCAACTAATTTATTCAAATCTAACAGTATAAGACCAAACCCCTAATTATATATATATATATATATATACATATATATATATATTATGTTATCTAGTATAATATTATATTATATATATATAATAGTAACCTAATATTGAATATAATAGCAAAAAATAACCCAAGAAGCTCTGAAATTAAATACCGGTAAGAAAATTTACTAGAATTTGTATCAAAAATTTTATTTAATTTTAATTTAATTTACATAATCCCCCAAAATAATATCCCATTAGCAGCATTTATTAAATGATAATAACTATAGGGATAGTAACTTATAAATGTAGTGGTTGTAATTTAGATTTAGTCTTCTTATTTTCATGTTCATTTCAATACAGTGAAATATCCCCTCTGAAGTGAATTTCGTGTTCGTCTCTGTCCCACGTTAGTACTTATAAACCTCTTTACACTAATGAAATGAGAAATAGTTTAAATCTACCCTTAATTATATATATTTATTATTTCAAATAAGGGTTAAATTTAAAATAAATTTCATGTTTCAATAATCAGGTGACGTAATCTCATTTTTTGTCATAATAAACCGCTGTTGTTTTCTTGTCCAAGACATTTTCAGTGTGTTTTTACTAATTATAAACAATTTAACTTTTGTATAGCCTTATTTTATTAGGTTTCATTAGTTAACTTCTTGCTCCAGCTCTCCCCTACCACTTACATTTATTCTGCAGATTTAATTGTTAATAACCAGTAATTTTTTTTTATTGGTACGCCGTTATACCTTATTTGTAACAAAATGTCATGTACAAAGTGTAGTACTTTGTAATTAAAATTAATTGTATTCATCTTGAACGCTATGACAACAAAGGTAACGTCACCTATAAACTAAGCCACCTAAACATCATTCCCGTGTTTCATATCAGGATTCAAATGAGGGGCAATAGGTTAAAAAATAACTTTTCACAATGCTATTTTGAAGATTAGCCTTATAGGTTACTTATGTTTGTGTGTCATTATTTTTTTCTATTCTAATTCGTACTTTATAACTTACCTCAACTGCAACGAATGATATTGATTCAAAAAAGACTCAGTTCAAAAATCTCTTCAGAAAATTTATTAATCCACCAGTTACCCGAAACAAGTTATCAGATGATGGTTCTTTTTAAGATCAACTTCAAAAACAGTTGATGTAAGAATTACGTAAACTATGTAAAACTATTAGGAAATACTTAATGATGAATTAATAGAACGGAAACTTGTTTTAGGAGATATCTTTATAACAATCTGATATGAATAGTGCTGCAAAGTAAAGCATGCTTCTCTAGCCCTAGGCAGGGATACTCAGAACGACCATAACTAACTAAAAGGAATAAAGTCTCAAAACTTAGGGATATCTAGTGTTGAAAAAAAACAACACCTAACCTGAAAAAATGTGAACCCAAATTTAAATATAGTATCATCGAATCACTCGAATCAGATACATAATCATATTGCCTGTTTCGTAGCATATTATGTAAACGCACTAAAATAGGGATAGTACATATCGCTATTCTGGGCAACCATGATGTGAATGTAAAATTTGGTAAAATTAAGTTGAACACGAGGTAGTTGTCTGCAAAGCTTGATTTACAAAAATTAAAACAGTTTTCACAACACCCTTCCGGTACGACAAAGGTTTGTCTTTGTTCTAAAAATGATAATATGTAATGTTCCCTTTAAAAAAGAATTTCTTACCTCAAGTGATATTCGATATCCTAATTGATGGGTGAGGTGTATAGTAATGTATTTAAATATTAAAAAAAAATGAAGAAAATATCGCTATGGATTTAGACATTAAAATAATTTATTCGTCATCATCAATATCTGTTGATGATAATTTATTAATTTGTTACAGTAACATAAATCACGCTACTGTCGTCATAATTTAATTAATTAATTAAACAAACAATAAATGTATTTAGGAAGTTAATAAAATGAACACGGAATAATTAGATTTTAAAATAATTTATTAAGTTGATATTTAGTGGATGATTGCGGAAGCGTGGTTGACTGCTGGGATGGCGGAGCGGAGAGCAGTAGCGTAACCTGGAGCATAGGCGGAGTAGGCGAGGGCTGGGCGAGCGATAGCAGCACGGGCGGCGAGCACTGGAGCGGCGACGGCGACTGGAGCGTGGGCGACGGCGACTGGAGCAGCGTGGGCGGCTGGGGCATCCTTGTGGACATTAGCGTTGAATCCGTTGATGGGGTCAGCGGTGTAGTCTACGGTCCTGATGGAACCGTCGGGTTCGGCGACGGAGTAAGATCCCTGAACGACATCTCCGTCACGGGATTCAGTCTGTCCCTTGGAGTCTCCGGTCAGAGCGTCGTTGACGGAGTAGCTGAAGGAGTAAGATGGGTGTGGGTCGTATTCGTCAACTGCGGCGCGGGCTACGGCAACTGGAGCATGGGCAACAGCGACTGGAGCGTGAGCGACAGCGAGTGGTGCATGGGCGACAGCAACTGGAGCATGAGCAACAGCAGCGACTGGAGCAGCATAAGCAGCTAACGGCCTGGCAGCATAGGCAGCATAGGGGCTGGCAGCATATGCAGCATAGGGGCTGGCAGCATAGGCGGCGTAGGGCCTTGCGAGGGCACTGTAGCCGAGGGGAGCCCTGGCCAGGAGCTGGGCGGAAGAGATGCCGAAGAGGGCGACTACAGTCAGAAGGACCTGCAATGAAAATTTAAAAAATATTATTTATACGCATATTAATAATGTAATTTTTAAACCTATGTTTAAATGTAATATCCGTTGTGCTTCTATGATAACTCGCACTAAGTGTGAGATACTCACAAGACGTGCCATGTCTGAGAACAGGTTTGCAACTGGAGTAGAGATGAGCATCCCTCCCTTTTATAGCTACCCAATATCCTCCTGAATCGTCACTGCAATCCGTGTGAGTGACCTTACTGGCCGTTATTTCATTTCAGGAATTTTCACGTTGATATTTATTTTTAAGACATTTACATGGATTTTTTTTTTTTAATTTCAATTCTAACACCAAATTTGTACTTAAGTATCCAAAAAGTCCGAGTAGAAATCTTTATGTTATATTAAGTATTTTTTTTCAAATCCACATGTATTCTCGTGTTAGAATTCATAATTTTGTAATGAATGCATTTACTTTCATTCTACTATTATTTCTTTATTAATATTTTTAAATATTTTCATACTGCATAACGAAGCTCTTGCTGAATAAAAGTAATATTTTGAAAGTTAAGGATTGGATTTTACCCGTTCACGTGCGCAACTTTTTCTCAGCCATGAATTCCAGATATGAACTGTCCACGCTTAACTGATTTACAGCTCATGTACAGGTACAGCACAAGTACAGGTACAGCACATGTACAGGTACAGCTTTATGCCACTTCCTGAGCATTTCCGGAACCCTACATCTGCTATTAGTGATAACGAAAAATTAGCAGTGGAAGTTTCTCAATTCATTGAAGTTAGTCATTAGTAAAAAACTAGAACCATAACGACCTCTTATTCGTTTCATTAATAAATAAAATCTAATTACAGTAAAAAACTAACTTACAATTTCATTTTTGTGGTTAATATAAATGGCACCAATTTGTAGGGTCTCTTTGGGTTTTATTTCTTATTTAAATATTGTAAAGGACGCTAACTAAATAGTATAATGTATGCGATTTTTTCTTCGCGTGCACATGATACAGAATCATTGAAATTAAAGAGTAAATTCTTTTCAGAAAAAAACAAAAATCTAAGTTGCAATGTTAAATTATAAGTTTTAAGATCTTCCTGAAGATATTGCATCAGCAAAAGCGATATATGTACGTCAGCATAAATCAACGCATTTTACAAAGGTAGGAAGATCCAAAATGTACAGTGGTGGGGATCACGGTTGACTTCTTTTTATATTTCACTGGAATAAATACGTTCGGCCTGACCCTGTACCTTCACTGGTCCGCTACAGATACTGGCAGCATCATCAAAATGGCTTTTTCCGTAAGTATATCAACCAACAGTTGATTATACCAACAATCATTGAAGTGATATTAAGCAAATTCTTATAATATACAACTCCCCAAACCACTGTTTTCATTTTTTTTCAATTGCGAATTTAACAAAAATGTACCGCATCCAAAAATCCAAACCTTTTGATGAAAACCGTAACCAATTCAGATTAATTTTATTGTTGTTATTGATAAAAATGGTCATCGTTTAGAAGATTGTAAACAAAATCTAAAAATATTGAGTTAAGGTTTTTGACATATTCATTTTTTGTTCACTAATATACCCCAACAATGATTTTCTTTGAATGTTAAAAACGTTCAAATTTGGTTTGATGATACCATTGAAATGGTAAAATGTTTATATTTCGAATTACAGAAGGTTGTCATCCTCGCCGCCGTCGTGGCTTGCGCTTTCGCCGCCCCACAGCTCCTCGCCCGTGAAGACGCCGAATACGACCCAAACCCAAGCTACGACTTCAGCTACTCCGTCAACGACCCTTTGACCGGAGACTCCAAGGGAGCTTCCGAATCCAGACAAGGAGATGTCGTCCAGGGCAGCTACTCCCTCATCGAAGCCGACGGTTCCAGAAGGGTCGTAGACTACACCGCTGACCCCGTCAACGGATTCAACGCCGTCGTCCACAAGGAAGCTGGAACCACCGTTGCTGCTCGTGCTGCCCCAGTCGCTATCGCCCACGCTCCAGTTGCTGTTGCCCACGCTCCAGTCGCTTACCACGCACCAGCCCTCGCCTACCATGCTCCAGCCGTTGCCTACCACTACTAAGACTCCAGTAACAACCATGTATTCTGTACATATAATTGTTAATAAATAGTCATTTTTACCGCAAAATGGTTATCTAAATATTCCATCTCTACAAAAGGACAGTTTTTAGCCATTTCTTTCTTTATGACAGAGCTTGGAGATAAGCAATGTGGTAGCCGTCCTAATATTTTTCACAAACCCATAAGCACTGCTTGTAATTTGTTTGAAAAGACTGGTAGAAAAGCATTATTTTAGCTTTGGCGTAAAGACTTCAAGTACAAGCTGTGGTACAGCTCTGGCTGTGCAATAGAACCTTTGTCTAATTGGCTGATACTTATAGTCACAACATGTTTACTTCCACTGCTTCCTAGGAAATGTTGCTAAATGCTTTAAATTGTTATATTAAATAAAATAGAAAAAATCAAAGATCAAAGCGTTTATACGCACGGAATATTGATAAAATAAAATATATGTCGTTCTGAAAACCTTAGGATGATAATTACTTGATAAATGACGCATCAACATGTCTAAGTAGCCTCTCAAGGATCTGTTTGATGATCGTATAAGCATATCGTTGCAGACTGTGCTCTAAGCTATAGTCACATAACTCATGGTACTGCAATAATTAGCAGCCTGTTTTACTTGCACACACTTTTATCATAATGAATTACTTAAATTAAACAAACAATAAAAGTAATCATGGAGTTAAAATAATGAACATAATAATGAGATTTTAAAATACTTTATTGGTATTTAGTGGATAATTGTGGAAGCGTGGATGACAGCAGTGCTGGCAGAATGGAGATCAGTAGTCTACCACGACCCATCTCTCGCCTGTCACACTTAAGTCCCTATCACTGATCATGTATTCTGTACATATAATTGATAATAAATGCTACTTTTTTTACGCGAAATGGTGAACTAAATACTTGTTCTCTAAACACTATGCTAGTTTGTATGATATTTAGACATTTTTTTATTTTTACCGGCCTTGAGATATTTTTACCGGCCTAGACTTATCAATTGTAATGTGATATCCGTTGTAATATTTTTATGGAACCCAAAACTCTGTCTTTAAATGACAAAATTGGTTTGGTGATTCTGTGGCTATGTTTCATGTATTGCAATTGAAATATTTATTTATATTGAAATATTGCCATTGTCACAGATGTAGCAATTTTTTGGTGCTGTAAAGAGACTCTTAGGTATTATTACAACCAAAACGTCGTTAGCTCTGTCTCATTGTCTAGTGATTATGTGTTCTGTGTTCAACCTTGTTAAATGAAGTCTCACCTGCTTCATTTCAAAATGATAAATGTAGTGAGACATTGTAATTAATGTCATAATAATTCATTTAAAACTATAAATAACATAGTGTTTGCAATATTTTTGAGAAGCAAGTTTGACTTAATTATTCTACAACTGACCCTTATCACATATAAAAATGGGCCCATGAAAAATCATTAGGGTCATAATCATGGTATGAATGAAAACACTTATCCCAATTATTTATTGCCTATTAAGTAAAGGCAGATTGTAATTTCATCATAATAAAGTTGTTATTGAATGTAGGGTCATAAATAGTAATGAAAAAATCAATTACTCAAAAGAGTCTTGAGTTAAAGATCCCGACTTCCTAATTAATTGATGTAACATGCACACTATAGTGGATTTTAATTACAAAACGAAGAAGTGCGCATGCGCTGTGGTTGTTCACCGGTTGCGGAGTTCCTATGTTCATTACTACTAAATACAATCTTCAGAAAATCGCCCTATCAGTAGCTATTATGTTATATTAAACATTTCTCACTATACATGTTTGTTATATACCGTGATTTGCATGTTAGTGCTGATTGTGACTAAATAGTTACAGAGAACTGAGTACCAGCCTGATACTGAGGCAAATAGACAATAAAGAGAATTACTAAGTGTTGAGATCGCTTCTTCGGTAGCTGAGAGGATCGAGTGGCCTGCATTGCTGCTATTACTGCCTTCGTAACCCCGAATTGACCAGTTATTTATAATTCATTAGTTTCTGTCTCTCACTCTCCCTTATCCTTTCAAGTTTCTTCCTACTTTTTTTAAATTGTTTATACTCATTCTCAATGTTCTGTTGCTTTCACCACACGGTAATGAGTGATTGCAAAAGGTATGAGCTCACCATCCGTTGTCACTGTTAAAACAAAAAGAGAACGGAGAGGTAAATCTCGCTGATAATTGCCACTATCCAACTCCTCCATCACATCAATGAATGAGTTTTCACCCCAAGTTCTTTAGGGCAACTACAACAAGTCTCATGGCATCAAGACTTGAAGGTCACAGCTCCTCCTAAACACCTTGTCGGGAAATGTCCCCATACGGGGGAGGACGTCCACCCTGGGCTAGGGTCACTACAACCAGGCCGCTGTCCGGTGAGCGTCAAGAAAGAGATAAACTGGTGGGCATGTGGTCTTTGGCCTATGCTGGCAGCCTAGTCGGTGGGCATCTTTATTAGTATTGATCTGACTACATAAGATCTTAGAAGGTGTGCCCCAACAAAGCACTATGTTCAGAAGAGAGAAGAACAGGACAGGTATTATAGGTAGTTTATTTATTAAAGAAAACCGTCCGGATCCCAAAGGGCAGTGTGAAAATGAGAGAAGCAGACTGGATCGGTGTGGGGGACGCTACTAGGTAAAGTTTGTAGGGCCCCGGCGACCGTCGTCCGCGAGGGAGAGGTCTCGTCCAAGGAGGTGCTAGGTTTAGCAAAACAAAGGCAGAGAAGATGAGGGGTCTGACTTACATCTTCGGCCAATAATCAAGCCTGGGATTGCTTTGTGGTAATTTTTGCGTAAAAACGCAAATGAAATTAAGTACAAAGCTCTGTGTGAGCAATAGAACCGTTGTCTTATTTGCTGATTACTAATAGTTACAACATGCTTATTTCCACTGCTTCCAGCAAAGTATGCTATACGCTTTAATTTAAATTAAAACTGAATAGGTTAAAAAAAAATTAATGATTAAAGCGTTTATAGGCGTGGAATATATGATAATATATGTCGTTCTAAACACCTTAGGATGATAATTACTTAATAAATTACTCATCAACATGTCTATGCTTCTGAGGATCGGTTTTATGATCATTTAAATGTATACTTACAGAGGGCGATCTTTACTATCCTAATAAGAGTAACTCAGGTTACTGGCATATTTAGCACTCTACTTTGCTTGCACAGTCCCCTTTCAACTTGTATTACTTAACTGTAATAAAGGTATTCTTTGAAGTAAAAATAATGAACACGGAATAATTAGATTTTAAAATAATTTATTAAGTTGATATTTAGTGAATGATTGCGGAAGCGTGGTTGACTGCTGGGATGGCGGAGCGGAGAGCAGTAGCGTATCCTGGAGCATAGGCGGAGTAGGCGAGGGCTGGGCGAGCGATGGCAGCACGGAGCAGAGGAGCAGCACGGGCGGCGAGCACTGGAGCGGCGACGGCAACTGGAGCGTGGGCGACGGCGACTGGAGCAGCGTGGGCGGCTGGGGCATCCTTGTGGACATTAGCGTTGAATCCGTTGATGGGGTCAGCGGTGTAGTCTACGGTCCTGATGGAACCGTCGGGTTCGGCGACGGAGTAAGATCCCTGAACGACATCTCCGTCACGGGATTCAGTCTGTCCCTTGGAGTCTCCGGTCAGAGCGTCGTTGACGGAGTAGCTGAAGGAGTAAGATGGGTGTGGGTCGTATTCGTCAACTGCGGCGCGGGCTACGGCAACTGGAGCATGGGCAACAGCGACTGGAGCGTGAGCGACAGCGAGTGGTGCATGGGCGACAGCAACTGGAGCATGAGCAACAGCAGCGACTGGAGCAGCATAAGCAGCTAACGGCCTGGCAGCATAGGCAGCATAGGGGCTGGCAGCATAGGCAGCATAGGGGCTGGCAGCGTAGGGCCTTGCGAGGGCACTGTAGCCGAGGGGAGCCCTGGCCAGGAGCTGGGCGGAAGAGATGCCGAAGAGGGCGACAACAGTCAGAAGAACCTACAATAAAAAATATAAATAGTAAAAATTTATAGTATATCCAGAAAAAATTTAAAAATTTAAATGAAGTTAAGGAACTAAAAATAATTTGAGAATGCTATGTTATTTCACTGTGAAAATATACTTCGCTATATTATTTGCGAGATACTCACAAGACGTGCCATGTCTGAGAACAGGTTAGGAACTGGAGCAGAGATGAGCATCCCTCCTTTTTATAGCTGTCCAATCTGCCCGGAGGTCGTCTTTGCCCTTGATTTGGCTCTCCGTGATACTGACCTTACTAGTTCACGGATTTCATAATGTTTCTGGACACATAATCTGATGTAACATTCGTAAATGCTGATACTATAATAATTTAAAATAAATAGTTAACGCCTAAAATTATAAACACTTTAGTACCATGCTATATTGATCTTGAATCCAAAGACTAACTATCATCAGTCATTAGTATTACTTATTAGGTAGTTATTAAATTATTTATAATACAAATTTACCTGAGACACAGGAGAAAGCCATATCAAATACTAAATACTTGGAATACTAAAATACAGTCATTTCCATCATCCCAATGTTATTAGCAATAATTTAGTTTAGATCTCACTATTTATAAATTACTAATAGGTCCCATTTGTGCCTTTCCGGCCCTCTGTGTGGTGCTTGGATTCCAGACTTTCATTCATATTCAGAAAATTCATATTGCAACCCTGATAGTCAATATGAACATCCCTGACTGGATATTTGGGAGGTAGCGGCTTACATCCCGATACTGTCAGCGTATTTTTGTTGGGCTAATAATTACAGTTGAATCCCGATAATTCGTATTGTCAAAGGACTGACAGTTTGGTAGGAATTATCGGCATTACAAATTATCGGAAGTACAAAATTAAAAAACGTATTAATGCAAACATGTATGTATTAAGAAGTATGTACAATGTAGTAATGATAAAACTATGCAATAAACACTGCTTAGTACTAAAATAAACAATACATGCAATAAAAAATATGTACATACATACTTATGTTCTAGATTAAATAAACACCAATCAAACATTTGTTTGATTGTTCGAAAAACCCGAATTATTTTTTGACGCGATCCTTGCAGACGGGTATTGTCAATTGCTTTGGCAATAGTGTTCCGAGCAAAACACACCTCATCAACAACATCTGGTTTCGCTAAAAAATGGCGAACGTTGTTCACGTATTGTTTAGCAACTTTAGCAGTAATTGTTGGTACATCATCTTCATCGCCCCCTCTATCTTCACCATCAACGTCCTCAGATAGATCTAAAATTTCTTCGTCGGTTAACACCCCCACTACTGCTAGGTCATCGTCAAAATGGACGAAATCTTTGAATGTTATGTGATTTTCATTATTCCGTGAAAGGCAATCCCATTCCAAAAGAAATTCAACATCTTGTTATGCATCTTCTGTAAACGGAGGTTCCGCTTCGGTAAACCCACAGGCACAAAAACAGTTTCTTATTGTGCTCTCGTTAACGTTTTGCCATGCCTTGTCAGCGATGTTCATAGCTGAAAATAAAGTGATTTTATGATCTAGTCCATCCTCGATTCTGTCAAGAAGTTGCAACAAGACTTCCTTGTCTTAAAACGTTTTGAATGCTTTAATTATGGCCTGGTCCTGAGGTTGCAACTTAGAAGTTGTATTGGTGGGCAAAAACACAACATTAACATTGTTTAGAGACGAGATATAATTGTGGGCCGAACAATTATCGATGAAAAGTAAAATTTTTCGCTGCCTTTTTTCCATATCTGCATTGACTGATTGTATCCGTTCGTTAAACTATTCGCCCGTCATCCATGCTTTTTTGTTTGCACGATAGGCCATTGAAAATGAATTTATATGTTTAAAACACCTTGGTTTAGCCGGCTTACCTATCATGAGTGGTTTTAATTTCTCCGAACCATCCATGTTGGCTGCCAACAGTATGGTTACACGTTCTTTACAGCTTTTTCCGCCATGGCACTTTTCTTCCTTGAAACACATGAAATGATCAGGGAGACATTTATAGAAAAGGCATTTCGTCGGCATTGAATATGTTCTTAGCCTAAGAAGGTTCAATTAACCAATCAAGAGTACGAATTACGTATGGGATTTCATAGAAAATTTGTCGCTCTCACTCTCTCTCCCTTTTGCTTCTGTAAAAGGGATTACTTGATTTCCTAGAAAACATTTATCTCCCTCTCATTCTGCTCTCTGGTCTCTCACTGTCCTCTTTCCCTTCCTTAAAACAGTACGAATTAACGATGTTTTTAAGCTGGAAATACGTATTATAAGACGTTTTAAGTGACCTCGAGCATAAAAATAATACGAATTACCAAGTGGACTGAAATGCATTGTTTTTATACCACTTACCGGTGTTTTGTACCTCTGGGGACCGGCAAATTTGTACAAATTAGCCGGAAATACGAAAAATCGAGATACGACATATCGGGATTCCAATGTAGTAATAATTGGAGTAATAATCTGTGGTTGAATGAATACTTTTGCCTAATAAAAATACTGAATGCTATTAATTTTTATCAAAATTATTAATCTTAAGGTAAATTTTTTTCACTGAAATAATAAAGTTTTCACTCCTGCTGCATGTACACTTTATTCATATTTCTGTGATTGTCGGGTTATTGAACCAAGTGACATTAAATTTTACATGTAGGTTCTATTTGATAGCCAACTGACGTGAAAATACTCAATCATATCTAAAATGGTGTCATTGATTAGTTCAATCAAAGATCTTGACTTTTTGATTAATAATAATGTATGCAATGTTCACAATGCAAAGTTTATATTTATAGCATCGCAAAATGCTAAGAAAAAGTATTTTAAACTAACATTAAAATCTTGCTTGACATTTTGTCGTAAGTCTAGTTTTATGCAGTGGTAGGATATTTTGCCTGGATGAGCTTTCATGGAATTTTTCAATGGCACTAAAAATCATATCGAACACATGATGCATAATAAACGTGTAATGATTATCCAATTATTTGGTATTAAATAATTAAATATTTTCCATCTTAGTGAGTAGGGTATTAAATTAAAAACCATGAGGTTTGAGGTAGTTGAATATTGTTGATTCCCTCTTGTTTGAAGAATTCAGCAGTTTATAT
Source organism: Acanthosoma haemorrhoidale (assembly GCA_930367205.1). Classification (NCBI taxonomy): domain Eukaryota; kingdom Metazoa; phylum Arthropoda; class Insecta; order Hemiptera; family Acanthosomatidae; genus Acanthosoma; species Acanthosoma haemorrhoidale. The sequence goes on from OV884012.1 coordinate 84,636,122, forward strand.
GTACTGTAGCTGCCATTATATTATATGTATATGTAGCATGAACTTCGCATTAGCTTGTTCGATATTTACTTCTAATATCTTTAGTTTTCTTTCTGTCTACACACTCCACTAGTTTCGAATAGTTGACCTCAAATGGTGAAACAAAATGTCTATTTTAAAATTGTCTGCTTTAATTTTTCGAATGAAAATAAATGGATCTAGCTTCTTATCTTGGTTTATTTGTTTTATGGTATCAACTACAAAAGTCATTAATGTCCTCACATATACGATCATTCTCTTGATTTTACAACAGTGGTTTTTAATTATTATATTTTTTTTTATTAATTTTCCATAAAGATATTTGTTAACGTGTTTTAAAGATTTAATAATATCAACTATTAACTAATTATATAGATTTAATACTATATACTGCAACTATGTATGAGAACAAAGCCCCAGGCACCCCTGTGGCCGACCTGGTCACAGGCGGCACCCCAATCCCTCCGGTCTGGTTAGCAGAAGATGTATTCTCATTTCAAGGGCCCGAGAACTGATCAGAGGATGTAAGTAAAACGCATGTTGCCTAACAATATTCCATATATCAGCGCGCAGGCCACTGGTATTTACATAGTTGTGACGCTTCAAGGAAAACCTCCAATTCCTCTCTCATGTTCTCGGATTCAAATATTCTCTGTATGACCTGAAGTATCAAACAAAGACCCGGGTGGCAGCACCCAAGAAGCCAAAGACCCCAAACCAACTAGTACTCTCCCAAGTTCACATTGGTAGAATGTTTTGTACTTTTATGTCTCTATTCTAGAAAAAAAGACCAGTTATTTCAAAATATAAACCAGAAAAAATGTAATAAATACAAAAAAAGTTTACTATACTTCAAATTCAACAATCTTACAATTCAAACAATAATAATGACAAAGAAAAATATTAGTGTATGTCAGTCAAAACATAAAAAGTCAAAGAGCACCAGAAAAATAACAATAAATAATAAGATAAATAGGTTGAATAAGCATTGATTGATTATGTTTAAGTATTTTTCGGGAGTCCAGAAAATTATGTATACATATTGGTTCCTTTGAACTGAGACGGGCTTCAATAAGAAAGTGCCTCTCCTACTTTCAGTACCCTCGACCAAAATATGCTTGGCTGTAAGCTTTATGATAGACGCAACCACAGTATGGTGAGAGTCAATAGCCACTAAGTATCCATAGATCAGTCTCCTATGACCAGTCCTTAAACGAGCAAACAAGACTTGCTGTCCTTTGTAGCAGGACATATTCCAAGCTCCAACCCGAGTTTGAATCTCTCTGAGCTTATTAAGAGTAACTAAGCTCCACTTGATTTTCCAGGAATTCCATATTGCAAATTTGAAATTATGTATAGTATCACGTCTAAGGACTATCTCAAAAGGTTCACCTTTGGAAGCAGAGCTATTATCAAGAACGTAAACTTCTCCATTCTTTGTTATACCACAATGTCCCGGTACAAAACAGAATGTTACATTGAATCCTAATTTTGTAAGATGTTTTGCTTGCTAATGTGTCCTTTTCAGGATTGAAGGCCGTATAAGGTCACATATATTCACTTTTTTTAATTATTGGAGTCAATACAATAAAATGATTGAATTAATATTTTGTTAAGACCTTACAAAATTAAGTGCTTTGTTAACGGCACCTGGTGGTGTTACCAGGTGTTTCATAGTAGCCTTGGGTAGAGAATGAATGTGCCGTTGAAGAAAAAAAATACAGTAAATCTTCTATATATAAAAAAGTGAATGCAATTGTAAGTATGCTATGAATGGGTAGATTTATCAATGTTACCCATTGTCTTATCCCTAGAATGGATTAACAATTTAAAAAACCAGAATTAGTAGCGTTTATACTTCCTTTCACTACAAAACATATTTCAAAATGTAGGAAAACCTGAATTTGATTTATATAAATATAATCATAGGGGTTGAAAGAGTGTATACTAAATAATTATATTTTAAAATAATTTATTAAGTTGATATTTAGTGGATGATTGCGGAAGCGTGGTTGACTGCTGGGATGGCGGAGCGGAGATCAGTAGCGTAACCTGGAGCATAGGCGGAGTAGGCGAGGGCTGGGCGAGCGATGGCAGCACGGGCGGCGAGCACTGGAGCGGCGACGGCGACTGGAGCGTGGGCGACGGCGACTGGAGCAGCGTGGGCGGCTGGGGAATCCTTGTGGACATTAGCGTTGAATCCGTTGATGGGGTCAGCGGTGTAGTCTACGGTCCTGATGGAACCGTCGGGTTCGGCGACGGAGTAAGATCCCTGGACGACATCTCCATCACGGGATTCAGTCTGTCCCTTGGAGTCTCCGGTCAGAGCGTCGTTGACGGAGTAGCTGAAGGAGTAAGATGGGTGTGGGTCGTATTCGTCAACTGCGGCGCGGGCTACGGCAATTGGAGCATGGGCAACAGCGACTGGAGCGTGAGCGACAGCGAGTGGTGCATGGGCGACAGCAACTGGAGCATGAGCAACAGCAGCGACTGGAGCAGCATAAGCAGCTAACGGCCTGGCAGCATAGGCAGCATAGGGGCTGGCAGCATAGGCAGCATAGGGGCTGGCAGCGTAGGCGGCGTAGGGCCTTGCGAGGGCACTGTAGCCGAGGGGAGCCCTGGCCAGGAGCTGGGCGGAAGAGATGCCGAAGAGGGCGACTACAGTCAGAAGAACCTACGATGTAAAATATAATTATAGTTTCAAAAAATAATTTTAAACTTTAAATGAAATTCAGTTTATTAAAATAATTGGAGTGTTCAATTATATTTCAATTTGACTGTATCTGAATATATTGGCTATACCACTAATTGTAAGATACTCACAAGACGAGCCATGTTTGAGAGCAGGTTTTCAACTGGAGCAGAGATGAGCATCCCTCCCTTTTATAGCTACCCAATATCCTCCTCATATCGTCTCTGCAATCCGTTTGAGTGACCTTAATGACCGTTCTTAAACGACAGCCAGAGTAGTGAAAAGACTACCCTCAAATATTCATATATTTTTTTTTTATGAAATTCAAATTGTAAAATTCAATACTAATTCTTTGTCACTAATTTTACATCACGACTGATGTGTCCAAAAAGGCTTAGTAGAAATATATTTATAGAAAATGTGTTTCTTCTTCCACCAGTTAAGTGAATCGGAAACTAGTTGATGTTTGAAATATTTTTTCTGAAGCGTGTGTATCCTCATTTTACTGATTGAATAATTATGATAAATTATTATTGATACATTTACTTACTTTTATATATTTTTTTTTGTTCATCTAATTATTGCTTTTAGTATTTTTCAATATTTGTGTATGTTGCTGAGATGAATTGGGACTTACTAGGTAGAGCATTGGACATAGTGCATTCTCAAATCTAAACAAGTACCTCATTGTCATCCTGGAAGCACCAACAATTGAACTGTGTGTCACACGGAAACATGTTCTGACTGCCTGTCCAGCTTATGCCCCATGAATCATACATTTTTGGAACCCTACAGCAGCTACTAGGATATTATGAAAAAGTTGTAAAGAAAATCTATTGGGGAGTCTAGAAGCTAAGTACATCATCCTAATTGTTTATACTTCACCAGACACGTCCTATATAACGATATTGTGGAATTAAATGTTTTAGAACAAAATGTCCTTGGAAAGTGTTCCTAATTTTAAAATAAATCATTTGTTCTGTACCATACTGAAAAGCTGATTATCCCTTATGAGGCGTTTAATAAACTAATAAATAAACTCAACTAACTTACAATTTCATTTGTATGGTTGAATGAACACTACCCAATTTTTGGGTTTTGTTGTTTGTTTAATTTTAACATTGTTATTGACATGGGACTTACCACTATTATTATATCACCGGATTTCTTTGACTGTTTCGCATGTAATATAGAATTAATGAAATTAAAGTCTGGATGCTCTCCTAAAAACGTCTATTTGAGTTTTGTTTTTAATTATTTGTTTCTGATAACTTTATAATAATAAATAGCCTAATGTTGCAAAAATAATAATGTCATTTTGTGTCTCAAAGTATTTAATCAACAAAAATATGTTATATTTCGGCAGCTTAAGTAAATACATAGCCACTATCTATGGTGGTGGGTAGCACGATTGTCTCATTTTTGTATTGCAATGCGATATATATGTTTGGCATGAAACTTTATATTTTTGGTCCGGTACAGCTATAGGAAGCATCAGTATTTCTCGGTAAGTATATCTACCAATATTTACCAATAATAATTGAAGTGAAAGCTTAATTTATTTTCTATTACTTACAAGTTACAGACGTAAAAGTTACAGAACAATTTATTGTATCCGAATATTACAAAATCTGTTTATTCCGATCAATTTTTTTATAATATTGATTACACAGGTTGTCAAATTATAAAAATATTCATTTTTATTTTCTCAAATCACTTTTACTAGTATCTCTAGCACAACTATAATTTTTCTTTTAGACTTCCGAATGTTGATGAAATTCACATTATGTGCGACATTATATTTCAAATGGATAAATGCTCCCTTAAACGTCGATACATACGGGAAATAATTGTCAGAAAACTTTATCTAGCTCAGTGCATCTTTCTAATTGTAAATTCTTCACCACACGCATCATGTAAAATGGTACCGTGGGATTAACAGTTTTAGAAGAAAATGTTCTTGGTTACCTACTTTACTCTGCAAATATGTATCGAGGACGTTTATTTAAATGAGGTAGAGTAATCAACAAACATCAATTATCTTCAATTGTTTATAAAAACAAAAAGTATAAATAATGTTATTTCGAATTACAGAAGGTATTTATCCTCACCTTCCTGGCAGCGCTCTACCCAATCTACGACTTTAGCTACTCCGTCAATGGCCCGCTAACCGGAGATTCCAAAGGAGCTTCCTAGTACCGGCAAGGAAATGTCATCCAGGGTTCATACTCCCTTCTCGAAGCCGAAGGTTCCAGAAGGATCGTAGACTACACCGCTGACCCAACGGATTTAACGCGCTACCCCACTCGCTATATTCCATGATCCAGTTGCTGTTGCCCACACTCCAGCGCTCATGTACTGCCTTCAAGTCTCCAACAACCATGTATTTTGTATATATAATTTTTAATAAATAGTCATTTGTTTACTCAAAATGTCGATATAAATATTCCTGCCCTTCATACTACTTTACAACGTGTGCACAGTTTATAGCAGTTTCTTTCTTTTAGTCGGTTTTGAGATCATCTAGACCAATGTTCAACAATTATTTTTCATTTAGCTCAAATATAAAACATTTTGAAACATTAGCGGTCAGAAAACCATCCCCCCTACACCTTGTTACTCCCTACATACTTGTTACCAACTACTGTTCATACTCCACCAACCTAGGCTACCTGCGATCCATAAATAGATGATGTCCTTTACTCAAATATGGCTGCATTAACCGTAAAACAAGACTACTTGTTTTTGATGTTTCCTGTTTGTTATCTGATTTTCCTTGATAAATTTCAACATCTAGAACATATCCGTCCGGCGTATTAAGTTCAAATAGTTTTATGCCATATCTTGCTTTTTTCCCTTTTATATATTGTCGGCAACTTAGCCAACCTCGAAAGAACAAAAGGGATTCATCCAAAGAAAGTGCTTTTGACGGTGAATATGCTGCTTGAAAATTAACGAGAATTGGCTGGAGTATGGGGTAAATTTTGTTTAATTTTTGGGTACTGCTGTCAACATGTCCAGTATAATGTCCATTGATGCATCGTAGTAGCTGTTCAAACCGGCAACCCGTCATAGTGTACGCAAATATTGGCGAATAGTAAATAGGATTATCAGTAAACAAGTGTCGATTTTTTTTATTGGTTAAAATGTGCACGACGGTTATAGCCGTCGGACGTCTATAGCTGTCGTGTGCCTACATATCGCCGAAGATCGGACGTCTATAGCCGTCGTGTGCCTACATATCGCCAAAGATCGGACGGCTTTGCCGTCGTGTGCCTACATATCGCCAAAGATCGGACAGCTATAGCCGTCGTGTGCCTACATATCGCCAAAGATCGGACGGCTATAGCCGTCGTGTGCCTACATATCGCCAAAGATCGGACGGCTATAGCCGTCGTGTGCCTACATATCGCCAAAGATCGGACGGCTATAGCCGTCGTGTACCTACATATCGCCAAAGATCGGACGGCCATAGCCGTCGTGTACCTACATATCGCCAAAGATCGGACGTCTATAGCCGTCGTGTGCCTACATATCGCCAAAGATCGGACGGCTATAGCCGTCGTGTACCTACATATCGCCAAAGATCGGACGGCCATAGCCGTCGTGTACCTACATATCGCCAAAGATCGGACGTCTATAGCCGTCGTGTACCTACATATCGCCAAAGATCGGACGGCTATACCCGTCGTGTACCTACATATCGCCAAAGATCGGACGGCTATAGCCGTCGTGTACCTACATATCGCCAAAGATCGGACGGCTATAGCCGTCGTGTACCTAGATATCGCCAAAGATCGGACGGCTATAGCCGTCGTGTACCTACATATCGCCAAAGATCGGACGGCTATAGCCGTCGTGTACCTACATATCGCCAAAGATCGGACGGCTATAGCCGTCGTGTACCTACATATCGCCAAAGATCGGACGTCTATAGCCGTCGTGTGCCTACATATCGCCAAAGATCGGACGGCTATAGCCGTCATTTGCGGCAACGTGTTAAATCCACTCTAACTAGAAAATGGCAGCCATATATTATAGATGATTAATTGTGATAGAAAATCGAACTTGTTTGTTGTTAATGAAAAATAAAAAAAAGTAACTAGCTCACAATTTTATAATCAGCCTAGTTTTCATAAGATTAGTTGAAACATATAATAATTAAGGAGACACATCCGGTTTGACTTTAATAAAATAAAGTTTAATCTACGAGTAAAACAATTTAAACATCCATGATCAACAATTTGAAAAGCATAAAAAATAAAAAAAGTTGAATATTGCATATATTTTAATATTATGAAACATGTTTGAGGATACAATGTTTAAAAATATGATTATTAACAATCATTTATAGAATAATTAATAATTTACACTTCTGTAGGTCCAAGTCCCAATATTCCAAGTAAATGTTTCTTTGGTTATAAATGTCAATAATTTAGACTACGGTTTAAGGTAGTTCCTTGTTGTTTGAAGAATTCAGCAGTTTGTATGTGCCATGAACTTCGCACATTAGCTCGTTCCATATTTTCTTCTTATTTCTTTAAGTTTTTTCAATCTACTCGCTCCACTAGTTGCGGATCGTTGAACTCACATGGTATCTGAAACTTTTTCTGATTTAATTTTTTCAATAAAAATCAATGGATCTACAAGCTTCTTATCTTTGTATGTTCGTTTTATAGCTTCAACCACAAAGTTCATTGATGCTCTCGGATCCAAATATTCTCTGTAAGACCTGAATATCAAACAAAGGCCCGAGTAACAGCCACCTAGAAGCCAACGAACCCTGCTCACAAGCACTTTCCCAAGTTCACATCCGTAGAATGTTTTGTACTTTAATAACTCTCTATCCCAAATAGGAAAACAATCATTTAGAATACAAACAGGAACAAAGTTTACTTCATACTTCAAACAATTAGAATAATGACAAAGAAAAATGTTTGTATTGAATGAACTGTGAATCCCAGTAAAAAACATAAAAGGTCAAAGAGGAACAGAAAAATAACAATAAATAATAAGATAAATAGGTGGAATAAGCATTGATTAATTTTTTTGCAATTAGACGTTGCATATTTAGTTTTAACAAATTGGAAAGGGCTTCAGAAAAAAAAAGATACCACCGGGTATTTCGTAGTAGCTTTGGGTAACGAATGCATACCTCTGGCGTACAGCTGCAGGTTTGTTACTATCTAGGAGAACTCTTTCTGAAAAACTATTATTTGACTGGTTAATTTAGTTTCTTGATTACAGAGTAGTTTTAAGTTTATTTTAGGGGTTATTTCATAAAAAAGGTTCGGTAGGCAATAAAGTGGTAGTAATTAAAAGTTCTATTGGTTCTTTTAGCTTTGAAAAGAATGAGGTTCATCAGGAAAATGTTTGGGTCATGTTTAAGGGGTACTCCACTGGTCAAAAAAAGGGAATTCAAGGGCTGTTTTGTAGTAGGCAAAATATATTCAAGAAAATTGGTACTGACATTCTCTTATCATATAAATTGGACGTTATTCCGCTTCGACTCGCAAACTATCAAACTAGTAGTTGGACTAAATTGAAAATTAGTCGCTATTCTTAATCCTCCATTGTGGATGATGTGTAGGGCAGCTTGACAAGTAGATTTATGGGCTACACAAACCATAGTCAAGCTTTGACCTTATTATCTTCCTGAGCGAGTGAGCTTGATCTATCTACACCCAAAGAAAAATTAGTCATGACCTTTGGAAATGAAAGAGCAGATGTAAATTTAACTTTGAGGGCCGTCTCAGAGAGCGTTCTATGTTATTTAATAATAATCTTAGTTATATTTCTGTATCTTAGTCATTAGTACAATACTTTCTGTTAGTAAAACAATATCTAAAACAAATTTGATGTATTCCTTCCTGACTATTCAATACTACTTTGTGTAATTCAAATTTCGTCTCGGAGTACCAAATTCAGTCAAATTTTGTGATCTGGGAATCATTCCCAGACCAATCATACTAACAAACTAAGCACTGTGACAAAAAATGACCACGAGCCTACACCTCACACATGTGTACATCCATAGAACAGTGATTTTACTAGTTCACTCCACGCTACAGCTCTTGTCTACTACTTTTAAGTAATCAGAAACCAGCACCTTTTCTATAAGTATAATTGTTGATAAATAGTAATTTTGTTAGCGGCAAAAAGTGATTGTATACTATTTGCACATATTTGCAAAGTGGAAGCCTTTCTAGCTGACTTATTCGAGTTGGACCTAAAACTAAAGACATTTGTCTTGAATGTAGTGAATATTACATCCATTGGACAACAAGTAAGATAAGGATCGACACTACTTTACATGCGGATTATTAGTATTTAATCAATTATCAGGATCCAAAAGATGGACATATGTTAAAATATAATGTTCACAATACCTTTTATTTATAAGATTACCCTCTTAGATTAATTGTGTCGTTGATTTTTTTGTAAGAATAAGAAAGAGATCACTTACCTGTACTCCAATGACTGATATTGTTTCTAAAGTCTTTGTCTTTGTGTAAAAATGCCTTGAAAATGTATTTCTTCCTCCAACTGTTAACCGTGACGAAAAAAAATTTCTGATGATAGTTCGTTATAACAGCAAGAATACCCAGTTAATAAGTAGTAACATAAACTAAGTAAGACTATTAGCAAGCACATGACTCCCTCGACCATATTACACCATAAATAACATTTATTTCAAAATGTAGAAAAAACTATATTAACTATCAATAAAAGAAATCATAGAGAGAAAAAATGAATAATTAGATTTTAAAATAATTTATTAAGTTGATATTTAGTGAATGATTGCGGAAGCGTGGTTGACTGCTGGGATGGCGGAGCGGAGAGCAGTAGCGTAACCTGGAGCATAGGCGGAGTAGGCGAGGGCTGGGCGAGCGATGGCAGCACGGAGCAGAGGAGCGGCACGGGCGGCGAGCACTGGAGCAGCGACGGCTACTGGAGCGTGGGCGACGGCGACTGGAGCAGCGTGGGCGGCTGGGGCATCCTTGTGGACATTAGCGTTGAATCCGTTGATGGGGTCAGCGGTGTAGTCTACGGTCCTGATGGAACCGTCGGGTTCGGCGACGGAGTAAGATCCCTGTACAACATCTCCGTCACGGGATTCAGTCTGTCCCTTGGAGTCTCCGGTCAGAGCGTCGTTGACGGAGTAGCTGAAGGAGTAAGATGGGTGTGGGTCGTATTCGTCAACTGCGGCGCGGGCTACGGCAACTGGAGCATGGGCAACAGCGACTGGAGCGTGAGCGACAGCGAGTGGTGCATGGGCGACAGCAACTGGAGCATGAGCAACAGCAGCGACTGGAGCAGCATAAGCAGCTAACGACCTGGCAGCATATGCAGAATAGGGGCTGGCAGCATATGCAGCATAGGGGCTGGCAGCGTAGGCGGCGTAGGGCCTTGCGAGGGCACTGTAGCCGAGGGGAGCCCTGGCCAGGAGCTGGGCGGAAGAGATGCCGAAGAGGGCGACTACAGTCAGAAGAACCTACAATGAAAAATATAATAATAGATTATTAAGAAATAATTAACAACTTTAAATAAAGTTTTGAGAATTAGAGAAAATTAAATCATCAATATGTTTTCTATGCTACTTGCGAGGGAGATACTCACAAGACGTGCCATGTCTGAGAACAGGTTAGGAACTGGAGCAGAGATGAGCATCCCTCCTTTTTATAGCTGTCCAATCTGCCCGGAGGTCGTCTTTGCCCTTGATTCGGCTCTCCGTGATACTGACCTTACTAGTTCACGGATTCCGTGATGTTTCTTTAGTTTCAAAGAAACATTCGTAATTGCTGATGTATACTCATATTAGAGTAGCTATTTATGTACAAACATGGTTTATAATGATTTAGAGAAAGCTTGAAGACATAACTATACCAATAGCTACATATCACCGCTATGATAATGGCATCTCATAACGATCGTAAATCTATACACCATAAGCATTATTAGACTTTCTTATTGTTTACTTTAAAAATCATTTATAACAGCAAAAACGAACCGAAGCCACAGCATCCTTTTTGACCACCTCTGCAAATAGCATACTACAAACATAACAATATCACTCACTCCTTGTGAGAGTTGGGCACAAGAGAATTCATATTGGGAAGATTGTCACTTTTGCTGGCTCAGTTGGACAATATTTGGGAGGCTCCTGGTTCGGTTCGCCATCCTGCCAGTAAATATTTTCCTTAGCTAGTAATTATTAATTATAATGCTTGTGACTTTTTTCATTATTAAATGAATCTTTTATCTTATATTATGCGGTTTAACTTAAAAAAGTGTCATTAATTAATTCCTCCTATAACCATGAAATAAATGTAGTTTAAAAATAAAGGTTTTTTTTACTATTTGTTGTCGTTTAAAATTAATAATCTTGAATTATTTATCAATAATAGAGTAGGCTATAAAATGTTCGGAATATTATCAAACACAAGAACAGATGCAAAGGTGTTCCAAACATTTTCCTGAACCCTGTAGGAGCAGGGTAGTTTGCTTAGGAAAGACTTATGTGTGCCCCTATGATCCAAATCATATCATCGAACACGGGAAGCACATGGATGGGCTATCAATTATCCAACTATTTTGATACGAAAGACTTAAATATTTTCTAATCACATTGAGTATGGTGTCATATTAAACATCATGATGTCCTGATTGGTATCTTATAGGAGTTGGGAGTTTAGTATCAAAAAATAATTAAGAAGGTATTGAAATCGTGTTCAGGAAGTAATTGATCTCAAATATAAAAAATATATGAATTCTATTGACTCTAATCATACTTTGGGATTCAGTGTTCATAAATTTTTTTACTAACAGAATAATTATCAATTTACTCTGGTCTTTAAAGTAGTTTTTCCCACCTGCCTAATGAATGCAGAGAGGCTTAAATAGGTATTATTTATTATATTACTTAGGTCAAAAAATGAGCTGTGAACTTCATCTTGACTTGTTCTACATTTTATTCATATTAATCATTATTCGTCATACCATTCTTTTTTCTCTTCCTCTACAAGATATTCTTATTATTGATCTGAAATGGTGACTATACTTTCATCTACTTTCCAGATTTGTTTTCGTTGCTATCGTTCACTATTAATATTTAGAAAAATAAATTAAACTAATACAAAGCATTCTTATTTTCATGTGATAATGATAGCTGAAATCTCACATTTTCTGAACCAATTTTAATACATGTTTTTTTTTTTACATTTCTATTTTAACATCATTTTGACATGCACTGCAGCTGACTGTAGTTTTTTCTTGCTAAACTTAATTGAGTTGTTCTAGAATTGACCAATGGTATTTTATTTTTATTTTGTTTCTAAATGTAGCGTGATGAACTGGTAGAATTTAAATCAAAATCACATCATAGTATCGTATCGTCACATATGCAAGTTGATATAAACAAAGCAGTGGCATCACCATCAAATCTATAAACTGTTGATTGTTGGTCCTATGCTACGTGTAAGAGATTTCTTTCCCTTGCCATAAATATTCAGTCAATAGCTATTTTTACGTACGTTTTTTATTACTTTCTATTCCCACTTCGAAGTGACTGTTCCCGGATAATCGTGGACTCGACTGGTGTTCCAATTGACGGACTCTACGTTGAACGTCTTGAACCTCTACGCTCTCGTTTACATCTTTTAGGTCTCTGGAAACAACTATCATTTATACTGTATATATATAACTGCAACTAAATAGTATTGTCTTTACCATTTTCTAATCTCATAATGACGATAACATCAGCCATAAGCCGAATGAAGATAAGTTTACATACAGCAAAAAAATAACAAAATGTGAGCCGGAAAGCTGATTTTTATTACACATTTTCCTTCAATTTTTGTTGATTTGAACATTTATTTGAACTTTACCAATACAAATCATTAAGCTACTTATACATTTATTTTAAAACAGTTCAATCGTTTGAGTCTATTTAATTAATAATCCTTGATATTTTTAGTGGATTATACGAACAATACCAAATTTCCAAATCTATAGTCAGGAATGATCGGTAGAAAGCATAACCAAAGTGTTATGAATGGCAAGGAAATAGTCAGCTTCTTTTCAAAACAAGACTCTTGGAGAAATAATAAAAATAGTGTAGGCTAGACAGGAAGAGCTAAGGATCTTCGTAAAGTTCTTAGTGTAAGAATATTTATTTTCAGAAAATTACAACTTGCCCAATTGGGTAAATGGATCTTTGTATAGAACCCAGATATCAGACGTGCTCTAACAGATATATGTTCTCCTGGAATTTATTATTTATGTGCAATGTATATGTTCTTTTTCACTCATATAGTGCTATCATTGACTCTTTCTCATTGTATATTTTCCAAGTCAGCTCCAACATGTTGCAGCCATCTCAACTGATGATATCTGGGTGAGCTAGTTGCTTAAAGTCTACATTTTCTAGCTTTACGTTTCGCCCTATCATTCAGTTAGATCACTCTACTCAACCAGATTAAGGAGTAAATAGCTTAGAAATAAATTTAACGTTCAAGTACGAACTGGGATGCTGATCATGTTTCCAATCACATCTGAGCTTAAAAACGAATGTTGGATCGTCTGAATTTGTTCAGTGGTAGCCTTCCAACAACCATTTCAAGTAACAAAGGCTCAAGCCAAGGTTGTAACTGTAAGGCTATCAATTGTTTTAAGTTATATGTAACAGATTTTTACGTTTAATTCATAAGTTAAAATACTTTTTACATTTTTAGATGAACTTTTAGAAAGTTTCGATAAGTGGGGCGATTTAATAGTACAGAGGAAAGACATATAGTCCTATTGGCAACAGGCGAACATGCCAATTTGGCAGCAGTAGTACAAAAGGATAAATATTAGTAAATTTATCATAAGGCTCTTTGTCCATGCCTTTTTAAAAACCACAAAGCTATAGTCAATTGTAGAGTCGTAACTAGGAAAGTATAGTGTACAACTTCTGGCATGTAACCAAACCGATGTTTTGACCTATTTTAAATATATGAATTGATTGAGAAATTAGAACGATCATTTACGGTTTCGTAACAGGAAAGAAAAGCCAATGATAATTGCTATCAATTTCTCCACATTTAAAAGAACAGTATGGAGTCCATGTCACGTGTCAGCCCATTTTTTCCGAAGGCGATAGAGTATATTGCACCTCACAGGAAGAAATCGTAGGCAAATGAGGATGTAATGAGGGGGTACGAGCAGTGTTAAATAGATGATTGGTGGACATTGATGTAGTTTAAGAGAAGTAATGAAGAAATAAATATACCTTGCGTTACACCATAAGATAATAAAATGAGTTTTGAAGGTGCCTGATAAACTGTAGAGAAAAATATATAATATATATTGTATGGGGTATTGTATTCAGGTCCAAAATTGACTATTTGAGCTTACGGTAGGTTTCTGGAAGATTAATGTTTAAAATCAACATTGTATTATATGGAAATGATATTACCAGGAATCTGAGATATTTAGTATGATGGGAAAAGTGTCGTGGAATAGTAAAAAGAGCTTCAGAAAAAGCAAGGTGGTCGTCGTGAAAGCATTTGTCTAGTAAGTTACTGAGGAAATTGGTGTTTCAGTTCACTAGTTATTGGGATATAATAAGGAAGGAGAATTCCTCTTTAAGGAAGGAGAAGATTAAGAAGCAATCGTAGATCCACATTATTTCAATAAACTATCCGGTAATTGTGGTATTGCGATATTACGTTGGACTCACTAAAGCGTATGCCGTATAAAATACAATTAAAGGGCAAATATATTATTTACAATTTGCGGTAAAAATGACTATTTATTAACAATTATATGTACAGAATACATGGTTGTTACTGGAGTCTTAGTAGTGGTAGGCAACGGCTGGAGCATGGTAGGCGAGGGCTGGTGCGTGGTAAGCGACTGGAGCGTGGGCAACAGCAACTGGAGCGTGGGCGATAGCGACTGGGGCAGCACGAGCAGCAACGGTGGTTCCAGCTTCCTTGTGGACGACGGCGTTGAATCCGTTGACGGGGTCAGCGGTGTAGTCTACGACCCTTCTGGAACCGTCGGCTTCGATGAGGGAGTACGAACCCTGGACGACATCTCCTTGTCTGGATTCGGAAGCTCCCTTGGAGTCTCCGGTCAAAGGGTCGTTGACGGAGTAGCTGAAGTCGTAGCTTGGGTTGGGATCGTATTCGGCGTCTTCACGGGCCAGGAGCTGTGGGGCGGCGAAAGCGCAAGCCACGACGGCGGCGAGGATGACAACCTTCTGTAATTCAAAACAAAAATACTATGTACTACTTAACTAATAAATAATGTTATAAACGTTTTCAATAAATAAAATTATATTGATTTTAGTTATATTATGTAACACAAATAATGAGAGTTAATCTAAGGATTAACCAGTATAGCTAATAGTTATGTAGTCACCTGTTTTTTTGTGGTTTCAATAAATTAACAGGCCAATAAACGTTATTAAGAATTTAATTTGAGAAAAGTACTGTTTATTATAAGATATAATACAAGAGTAGTTATAATTTTATGCCATCAAAGAAAAAAGATAAAACTTTGTGTATTTGCAATTGGTTCCTCCAAGTTAAACATTCGTGGTGGCCTGGCCCAAACTACTTTCGGGTGACCCCCAATCTAAATATAATGATTACTAATAACATTCATAAATCATTCAAAAAACATTTCATAATACCAATAATTTTATTAAACTTCCTGGGTCTATGTAAAAACAAAAATTGTTGATCGTGCATAACATCACTCCACAGAGGTCCATAATTTATGTTATGTCTATTGTCATAGTTTTACATGTGTTTAGTTATTAACAATATTTAACGGTTATTATCACAATAAACTTGGCAGGGGTACTTACAGAGAAAGCCATTGTAACTGTTGCTGTTGCTGCTCTAGCGAACTAGTGAAGACACTGGTCCTGCCACAATATATATATTCAACTTGAACATGACAAAAAGACGAAGGATGCTCCCCTCCCTCTAGCTTTGCTTCAACGGTTACGAGAATTTCATTTTTTCTTTGTTTTTTAAATGACGCGAACCGTTTTCTTACCGTGAGCGTAAGGCCACATTTGGGATCGAGCCAATACACTGAATGGAATTTGGAGGCCTAACGTGCATTGGTCATTCGAGTCATGGCGTCGCTGACTTTACTTTCCGGAGTTGTAATAGCAGACGGTATTTTTTCAGCGGACTTTGTTTGGTCAAATCTAAAATCAACAGATTGTTGCTCACCTCACATTTTAGCTCACCTGAAGGATTCTTACTTCTGATACAAAAGTATATCATACGATTTATGAATAGGGATTAGGGTGGTTGGATAGGCTACTATGGAATTTCATAAACTTGGAAGGGATTTGTTAACACAAGAATGTAGGGTATATTAAGATCGTTATGAAAGGTTTTGTTGCTGACGTAATAAGAATAATTTACTGTTGTTATCAGGGCTTTTGATTGAAAGCATTGGATACGCTTGATGTTCTACGTTTTTGCTGTCCCCCATAGCTCTATTCCGTATGTCCAGATTGGCTTGAATATAACTTTGTAGATTAGTCTTTTATTTTCTATTGAGAGATGGTATGTGCTTTGAAGTAGTCTGTACAGTGGTCCAAAGCGTCTGTTAAGTTCTTGTCTTTTTAGCCTCGTATGCGGGCTCCAGGTCAGTTGTTTGTCGAGATGGAAGCCTAAGTACCGAACTGTCTCGGATAGAGAGGAATAGAATTAAAATAAATTAGTGGACAAAACTTTCGACAGAGGGTGAAGGTAATGTGGGAACATTTTGCTTCATTAACTTTGATATGCCATTGGTTGCACCAATACTCAATGTCATCAAGGTGTTTTTTTAAGGTTATGGGATGCTGTATCCCATCATCACGACGGAGTGGATGTGAAACTGGATGATACTTTAGTATTTTTTGGTTATATTCCAAAGGGAGTTATCTCTGGCAGAGAGGAGAGGTGTGAATTGAAAAAATCGGAACGGAAGGATGCCTATAGCCGCTTTATCAATCGGCAGTACTAATTGTATGAGCGGCGATCATCAGGATGCCGGGATCTTTGCCACACTGTTCTGGAGTGGCGTTTGGATTGGATTAGATCTTTGAGATGCTTAGGTAAACTATTATGATTGTGAATTTTTGGGTGACGATGGGGCATTGGTACATTAAAGTTGAGAAGAAATACTTATTAAGCAGCCATGAATATTTTTTTATTCATGCCTCAAATACGGGACTATCATCTTGCCAGATACTAAATCCATCAAGACTGTATGTGTGGTGAATGTTGAATATGTAAAAATCGTGTGGTTCAAATTAAACTTCAAGTGCAGTGTATAATTTGGGGAATGTGTCCTTTTACCTGCCCATAATCCCATTTTACTATTTTCGTGACAAATCTCGCACGAGTTTTGTAGGAAAAGTTAGTTCGTACAGATTAACTGTAAATAGACGAGGTTTATTAACATTAGTTTGTTTCATTTGCATCAGTTTGATATTAAATTTATTTATTTTCCAAATGGTCTATTTTGTATCTCTATATATGCAAATAAATGGCTCCAAACAGCATAAATTCGCAATATTTCTTTTCCCATTACCAGTTAGATAATACACTCAAACGAGTCAGAATCTGGATATCCGATCCTAGTTAAGGACTAGGTAATGTGGTATTAGAAGAGTTAACATCAATGGCTTATAAGGTAGGGAAAAAAGTTTTACAAACAGAACCTCTTGAACCCAAGGATGAGGTCAGTTTCAGCTATAGCCTGTTGCCCCGTCCACTTGATCGCCCACTCCTTTCAGCGTTGAGATGGCGTGTCATTCCCTGAACCAACATTGTGTAACGGTATATATTAAACAAGGATACTTTCTGAAATATGCGCCATGACAAACAGAATCAGATCCAGTTTCGTCATGAGGTGGGCACTTTGTAGGCGGCCTTCAGGAGGACGACCGGTATCCAGAACAGGACGATCAAATGTCGTCTGGTTTGACAGTTTCTTCATGCACTGCTTAATCTGCCGATAAAGTTCCCTTGGAAAATAGTTCAGTGGCTATAGAACTTGCCAGGTAATCCGCCGTAAAACTTTTGATGCTTGATAAGCATCTTGTCTTTGATAGAGATAGTGTTATGTCCTCCCTGGACTTTAATCTCAAGAACACATATTCTCTCTCAGAATACTAATCCAGGAATTAAAGGAAAGAAGAGATATGTGCGTTTGTCCTTTTTCAGTTTTAAAATCGCATTCAGTTGAGTGCAAAGGGGGTCTTGGGCTTAAAATAGAGAATGACACGCAAATAAGTAATAAATGTCATTAAATACCCGAGTCCTAAGAGGACATTCCGCAGACATGTTTTCTAAAACATTATCTGTATACTAGTCAGCTTCCGTTCTTTGTTGTTCATAATTTTCCAAATTTGACGACTACCTTAATAATTTAGTTTAATTCGGATGATACGGTTATAAGCTGAAAAGAAAATGAATGTTTTCCACGTTGGTTATGTTGTCAGGGATTAAGAGGACGCCAAGGATACCAGAAAAACAAGGAATATTTAAGTAATCCATACCTTGGATTAGAATACCTCTATGTTGGTATTCCATAATAAATGTATGAATGAAAAAAAATACTTCATTCTGGGACATTGTCACCTGATAATAACAAGAAGTAACAGAAAAGGAACGCCTAGCTGAAAAAAAAAATGCATTACATTACAAAGCTTTGATGAGCTTATGAATAATACTATCTGCGTATGAATAATTCGATGTAATATGAATATGAACTGAGATTACTACAAAAAACTAACAGCAAAAATTGAAACAAAAATAATCATGAATTAAAATGAAAACAATAAACAGAAGACAACAATTATCACAAGCGGAGAAAGAGCATGGAAGGATTCTGGGATTAATGAGAACTAAATAAACAGAACATTAACAAAGAAGTATGAGTATTAATAGTTAGATTGAAAGGAGATAAGAAACTGGTGAAGTCTAGATTTAAATATTGGGAGAGTTAATGAACGACTTATATCGATGCTAATATAATTCTAAAGGTTTGTGCCACGCGTAAAAAAAGAATATACTACGGAAGCCGATTTGTGAACAGGTTGTATGGGTGAGATTTACTATTGCGGTATTAGATCGCTGATTTGAAGAGGAGGAAGTTGTGAAGGTGAGAGGGCTTTTAGCCATTATAGTATTTGTCGGGTCCGTCACTAGGGGGCTCAGTTTATACCGGAGTATCCCCAAAGTGGTGAGGAGACGCTCGCCTTGGGCTAGGATCGCTACAACCTCTTAGTCACCGTCCGGCGAGCGCCCAGAAAAAGATAGAGCGGGTGGACCTATGGTCTTTCACCCTGGCTGCCGACCTAGTTGGCGGGCAGCTTTAATCCGCTTTGATCTGACTCCATAAGATCTTTAGAAAGTGTGTGTGCCCCGACAAAGCACTGTGTTCAGGAGAAGAGGTACAGTGTAGGTTTATAGGTAGTTTATGTGGTCTTGAAATGACCACGAATTCACACTCGGTATCTAAGGGTAGGCGAAAACCACCCGGATCCCAAAGGCAAGTGTGAACCGGAGAGAGGCAGACTGAATTGTTGTGGGAGACACTGCTGGTAAAATTTGCAGGGTCACGGCAACCGACGTCCGCGAGGAAGAGGTCTCTCCCAAGGAGGTGCTAGTTTTAGCGAGACGAAGGCAGAGATTCCCACTAGGATGGTGTGGGTTCTGACTTAGCCGGACTACAACATAGCGAGATTAGGAAAGAGCGATGCAGAGGTAGTTGAATGAGAAGTCCATGGTTTTGAGTAGAACTGAAATTGGCTTCTGTCTCAGCTCTGACTCAGGGGATAGGGCTTATATAGGAGGCCAGACAGTAGAGTGGGGATAACTTCCCACCTACGACTGTTTCCCCCACTACTTATCCCCCCACTCTCCGACTGGTGTCATAAGCTTAATTTATTAAACATATGGAAAAAATGATAAATATGATATGATCTGATCGAGAAGAGAGTGACTTATAATTATTTGTAATTAAGAGGTGACCACAACAGTATTGAAAAGAAGGGATCCAACAAAGTATTGGTGGTGGGTGGAAGATAGCACCCATCCCTACCCGGGGTAGTCCCGTGGCATGCGAGAGAGTCTCTAGGGATTCCAAGTAGAAATCTAAGAAACATTCGTTAGCCACTTTAAACGAACCTGGAGGACCCAAGGGACACCACCATATACCCGGTTGGAGCAGTCACGTGTGTCAAATGTCTTAGTATATTTTAAGAGGTTGAGAACAGATATATTTTGTTGGTCAATGGTAGATTGGGGATCTAACTGAACTGATTGTGTGAAAATCCTGCCCGGAAGCCATATTCTAGGGGATATAAGCGTGTTTCTTGAAAGGAGGATATTTGGAATTGAACTAGTCTTTCAAGAAGTTTAGATGGGTGAGACAGAATTGATATATGACTATAGTCTTTGGGGGTGGTGAGGATAGTAATTTTATTAACAGAAGAACATTTACTCTTTTCCAGAAAGAGTGTAATGTGGAATTTGGAAGGGGACAATTATAAATGTGAAGATATAAAGGAAAATTATAGGGATCCAGATCTTAAGGAATTTCACGGGAATGCCTTCTGGACCTACCAAATTAGTTTCTGATTTCATTATTGAGGAAATGAGAACAGGAGGATAAATTTGAAAGAAAAATAAGTTGAATGGTTGGAAATTACAAGGGGTATTGACTGGACGGAGTTGCCATGAAGTCGTTGGAATGAACAGAAAGTAAGAATTAACGCCGTCGGGAGAAATATGGGATGCAGGAGATGTTTGGGGTTTAATGAGAGAATATTTGCAGAGAAGGTCCCATTTGAAGCGTTGCAGAATATAACGACTCGTGGATGAATTTGATAGGGAAGGTGGATTTTAGACTGAGTAAGGTAGCGAAGGGTTTTAAAGAGGGATTCATCTTCCGGGTGCCTCGTACGAATAATCCTTTTCCTTACAGCATTCCAACGCCTGATTAAATCTATAAGTTCCTGAGTCAACCAAGGAGCAGGAGGATGGTGGGATTGGAAAGTTTTAAGAAGCGTGTGATTGTTGTGGATGGTGAAGAGATTGGTGGTAAGTAAATCCACTATATGATCAATAGAGGTAAAGCAATAAAAAAGGTACCATCGATTTGTCAGCAGATTAGGTTGGGTGGTCTTGAGTGTCAGAGAATTGAGGTTACTGTTGGGGATATTCCTGGGGGAGGGAAGAGTGACATCCACATTGTACGTTGTAAATGAGATCAAGGTGGAAATGAAAGTTACTATAATTGGAAAGGAGGTAATTATATTGACGGGAGGTCTGTATCTAACCAATAATATATAATAGGTATATAATGTATTATGGGGGTATGGGTGTATGGCTGACTACAAAGAGATTAGAGGAAGTGGTGAGAATAGCGCGTTTCTCTAAGGAATTTCTAAGAGCATTTAGGTCACCTGTTAAAATGATTTAATCGAAGTAACAAGGTTGAGGAGAGTACTTTTAAATGTAGGATTGAAAGGAGGTTGGAAAGGACAATAAATGAGAACATAGAGTATCCATTTGGAGTGGTAGAAAACTTCGGTGAAAAGGTATTCTAAATGGGGTCTCTGAGAGGGAGCAAAAGATTGGATGATTTGTAATATGAAGATATCGTAGGCATAGAAACAGACACTATTACTGTTGTGTTAGGACCAATCGTGGCATAAAGCAGACACTATTACCGTTGTGTTAGGACCAATCGTGGCATAAAAGCAATAGGAAAAGAAAATGAGAGGATATCTTGTTTAAACCAATATTCAGGAACAGCTATTATATGATAAAAGTTGTTAAGTAAGATTTGAAAGAATTAGCTTTGTTGAGCAGGGAGGGATAGGGAGTTAACGTGGCATATATCAAGGATACAACTCACGAGGGAGAGATAGGAAAAAAACATACAGGAAAGCGGGTAGCAGAAATTAAAGGGGAAGAGAATTGACTTAAAAAAGAGTGGTCAAACAGAAAATACTAAGCACATAGCTGTGATTGGAAGTAATATAAAATAAATTGAGTAGTAGTAGGAAAAATGAATGTAAACATGAAATAAAAACTAAAATTCAATGTTTGTTCATTATACAACTATCCCCACCTCCCCCCAAAAAAACAAACTGTACAACGAAACATAATAATTAAACATTCTTAGCTGTCATCATATTAAACATGGCTAGCAGTTAGAGATGTGAAATCAATCATTTTAAGGCATGAATTAAAAAGGAAACATTATATGGACATGTTAAACTTTAACGAGATCTTCAATAAAATGTCCTACTTTTTCTATTGGGTAAGCACAGTAGTAAACATTTGCTGTTAGCCTAATGGATTATGTGAGCCCGCTGATATTTAAGCTTGGAACAGATTTGATTAGATTCAAATGGCCTGTAACGTCGACTCGGAACAATTTATGCCTAACAGTTTTAGGATGACCCTCACATTTATCGACAGTTACACAAACTCTTCCTTCTCTCGCAGGAATGTGTTCAGGAATTATAATAGCCTTCCCCTATTCTTCATTCACATCTACCTACGACATATCAATTATATTCATGTTTTGACTAATGTATTTGTAAAATCAAAAAATAATATGATTCTAGAATAGTAACAGTTTTTGCGCATGCTCTATTGTTGATAACACCCATCTATTACAGCTCTTCATATTTACACCAATTACTACAGTTCATAGAGTATACGCTTTAAAAGTGTCTCACAGGCAACTTATGTGAGCTGGTCACGAGGGAGCCCTCAACAAGTGAGTAATTACTTAATATACTCCCTCAGTGTGTGTGTTAGAATATAACACACAGAGAAGTCGGCCATATTTCCCAGTCTCTGACTGGATTCTAGATAAGAACACGGAGGTTACGAAATTAATAAATAAAGTGTAAGTGGAGATTAGTATGGCAATTCAGTTCAACAAGAATTGAAGAAATATCTCAATTTCATATGACCCTAAAATTAAAAAAAAATGGGGTTTAATTTTTCATAGAAAAAATCAAAGGTGACAAAAAAACCTAGAGCGTAACCCTTTTTGGGTAGGTTGAGAGGTAACAATCTTAGATTTATTTGCCTTAGTCGGATTAGCTATTTTTTTGTTTCCTCACAAGGCTGAATTAACTAAATCATACCAGATTTGTCACCCAAAGAAAAAATCAGTGGTCTAGGCGGGGATGGAACCCAGATCTCAAATGTTAGACATCACCCCAAACTACTAAACAATCGGAAAGGTATAAAAACAGGATATGAGCAATCATTTATTGAAAAAAAAAAATGAATGAACAATTGAAAATTTACTTCCTAGCATTTATTAACGGAAGATTCAATGGAATAGAGTCTATAGGAGTCTTACATGTTAGGGATAGAAATCAATACATCACGAACTAACGACCTCATGATAGAGATGACCTTTATGATTTAAAATATTTTCCATCGCCAAATAATTAAATTAAAAAATAAAGTATCGAATTTACTAGAAGTTAAGCTCCGGGCAGCATCATTAATCAACCTTAATCCCCGAATGTTGGGATGTAAACATCCCAACATACAGGGTTATAGACTTGAAATAAACAGTGAAATAAACGATAAACATTAACTTAGACAAATTAATGCATTAAATAAAATTTTCTATTTACAACTCTTGGGATAATGTTTGACCACGAACAAACCAGAGTGCTTTATTTTTTATCATGGTTGGTCTGGTATATTTGTCTAAATTTCATTAGTTATTTACTATGTAAGTAATGAAAATACAAAAGTTTATTATAATACCTACAGAAATATTTAAATTTTGTTCCAGGTAAATAAAATTGGATTCCTACGAAAGGGTAAATAACCTTCAACTACAGACTACTATGGTATGTATTTATTAATATCAATTAATCATTATTAATTAGCACTGATAGATTTCGTTGTAACCATAGTACTAGGATAGCATAGTCATAATCCTATGTTTTACATCCGGTGCTTATAATTTGACAAACAAAATGCATAAAATATGCAAGTAAAGATACACGATATCGTATTCTCTATATAGATATGACGCCAGTCAATGCCAAAAAAAAAATGTACTAATTTCAGATTCAGCTATTCATACAGATTAGCTATTAACTTAAGGTTACTAAGAATATTTTAGGTAAGATTTAATGTTTGCTACTGTCGTTGCTATCTCGGGTTTTTGTTGTGTGACGATGACGTTATAGAGGTGTCGAAAATACTCGCTGTTAATAATAGAGAATATTTTTTTTATTATTACAATGCGGTTAAAATATAAATCAAATACCTGTAATAATGGTGGGATCCTGCAGCCATAGAACGGATAAGAGCACGTATAGATAGATAGATTGTCTAGCTAATGCCAAGCTCGAAGAGAAATGCTTTATTTGTTATAAGAAGTACAATCTTGTTATCCATCTCACAGAAGTTTTGATTCAGTCATACAGTGTGTTATGAAAAATGATATAAGAAAATAGCAGTCGGAAACAATTAAAATCTCATACATATTGCCACTGATTAACCAATATAATTAATATGTGAAAAAATACAGCATCCACACAAGGGAGCGAATACGACGATCGTTTCCAAGTTCTAGACTGTTAGTAATTTTTTTTTTTAAAACTGCTTCCATGGTATACACTCGTAAAATATATTTAAAACAATGCAAAACAGGTTTAGAAGTAAATTGAAAAAAAAAACTACATTGTATACAGATTGGGTATGTACTTAGGTCATTGTTTAAAATATTCAAATTAAAACTTCAGCGTATCTGGAGAAATAAAATGACATTTCAATCCTGTCACTTAATAACTGGCGATGAGATTAAACAACATATTGCTTACTTTAAGATTAATATATTTTATCGCTTAAAATTGTAAAGGAACTCTAGTATTTTTAGATGGTTTGAACAACAGTTTTAATATTTAGTTTGTTTTTTACATAAAATGACAGAAAGTATTATAAAAATTTATTTTTTGAACTACTAAATGTAAAAAGTCCTGATTTTCTCTGTGGCACAGTATATACAGTAACTAAAAAATTCAAAACATCTATATATATAACTTCTTTATTGTGCTAAAATTACAATCTGCCTTGTTAGGCAATAAGTAATTGAGATTAAAGTTTGTCATTCATACCATATTTACAATTCATCATTCACTCGCTCATTCATACAATATTTACAAACAGCCCAGAGGCCTCCCAAATCCACAGGGTTGTCAACTCTCTCGCATGCGAAAGAGGAAGCAGAGTCTTGGGAAGTCCCCCACGCTCCTCCGTCAGCCACGTCACTGGATACGAGCCAGTAGAAGCTGAGGAAGAGCGCGAGAGCCACATACGCAAAACATCTACGAAAAATTGTTATGATACAACGTATGTCGTGCATTTGATGGGTTTCAGGCCCTTTTTTTTCAATATGTTGGTCATATACAATTTCTCTTCGGATGGTTTAACATACCAGCTGAATACATTTTGTGAACAATCACAAGAGTTGGTTGTTTCTTCATAACCATTTAAAAAGTTTTTAAACTTCAGCTTTAGTCCAGCAAGTTCACTTGATGATCGTATTATGTCTTGCCTATAGTGTCATTCTGAGCACTTGAGAACGGCAGTACAGGCTTCGGAAAGTGCATTTTTTTTTTTTTTGGATGTATGAGGATGTATGAGAAGGATATGGGGTGTGGAATGCCTAGAAAGGCGGATGGAGTCAGGAAGGTAGTGAGAGTCTACCAAGGATTGAGCCTAGGGGTGCCTAGGCGATGGTTTGTTGTAGGCCAGGCGAAGCCTGGCCGGCCGCCCCGCCAGGGGCCTGAATGAGTCGGCCTAATCGGCCGGAAGATCAACCCTGCTTTCACAGGTAGATGGGGTAATGTGGCGTCGGTTGAGTCGGCCGGGAGATCGGCCTCGATTTCTCGGCTGGGTGTAGGTCCGTCAGTCCTCTGGTTCTATGATGTCTTTCATTCGCCAAGCTTCGGCGGTCCAGCAGTGCTTCCATCTGACGGGCATTGGTGGTGGCTGAAGGTCGGAGAATAGTGGGTTATGGCTATGTCTTAGGGAGTCAAAAAATTTGATGTGCCTTCTCTTGATAAAATCTTGGATAGTGAGCACTTCGAATTTTTTGTGGATTTCGTCGGCCTTCATTCGGTCGAAAGGGGTGTGTTTGAGGGAGGTGCGGAGAACTCTATTCTGAAATTGCTGGAGCTTTAGGAGAGTGTTGGGAGTCAAATACTTGTAGAGAGGGGTTCCATACATCAATGCAGGTCTTAGGACGCTCTGGTATATCAGCAGCTTGAGGTGTACTGATAGAGCCGGGCTGTGAAGTAGGTGTCCGAGGCTGAAGAATTTCTTCCTAACACTCTTTAATTTCTTGCCGAGATGCGTTGTGAACGACAAGTGCCTACCGAGGGTAATCCCGAGGTAGCACAGCTTGTTGCTTACAGGGCACTCTTTGCCGCCTAAGACGAAGGATTTCGGGAGCTTCTTTTTTCCGGATTTGTAACTGAATATAATTCCTTGCGTCTTGGCCGGATTGACTTTAATGTAGACGGCATCGAGTTTCTCGGCGATTTGTTGACTGGCGCTCTCAGCGAATTTCAGGGCTCTGGAGGGATTGATGCTAGTGCTGTAGACACCTATATCGTCTGCGTACGCGGATACCTTGCAGTTGGGGTATGAGGCTCCTACGATGTGGGCGGTGTAAATGTTGAACAGCAACGGGCCTAGCACCGATCCTTGGGGGGCAACCTAGCTCTCGTCGTGTTAAAACTGAATGCGTACTTTCTTAACAACAAGAGACGCTATCCAGCTTCCATTGTGGCAAGATCTCAAATCCGGTAAAATTTTGATATTTTACTCTGTGGCACTTTGTTCCCGTGAAGACAGGTAAGTACTTTAAACTATTATAAGTGAGGCTCTCCCCCTCAACTGGACGTGCGTCGCACGGACCTTTGTAGGGCATGGCAAGCCGTAGGGACCCCGCTGATGAATTTCAACATCCCAAGAGAGTTTGCAGAAAGCGTACTCTCCCCCAGGCCCCTGAGGTACTGCTTTAAGCAGGCAAAATGCGTGAGGTGTAGCGAGCTTCACGAAACTAAAGACTGCCCCAGGGACGCCTCAATTCCCCTGAAATGTGCAAACTGCGGTAACCACGTTGCCTCCTTTCAACAGTGTCCCCATAGATTGCAGCTCCTACAGGCCGCTGAAAATAGAAAGCAGGTAAAACAACAGAACACAGCCAGGCCGAAAATGGCCAGATATCAGCCTGCTCCCCCCCCCCCCCACCTCGTCAGACAGCCTCATATGCCCAGATGGCATCCAGTAACACCAGGGCTCCGGAAGTTCCCCCAGAGCCCCTACCACAACAAAACAATAATTACAATAACAACAACAATAACAATGATGCCATCATGGCCGTGTTAGTCAACTTGATCGCGTCAATGAACAACCTATCAGAGGTGGTAACCGAAATGATGAAAGATTTCAGAAAACTTGCATCTAAATGAGTGGGCACGCAATTTTAAATTACAACGTCTGCGGCATTACGCCCAAACAAGCTGACGTAGAAGTAATTCTACGGTGCCATACGCCGGACGTTGTCGTCCTTACAGATACCCGGCTGAAGAAAATACACTTCTGCCGCTTCCCGGGTTATACTGTTTACCGTCACGACACCGAAACTACCTCAGAAGGAGTATTGGTGTTAGTCAGAAACGGTATACCCTGTAGGAGACTCCCCCCCCCCAAGTCAACCTAGGCCCCGATCAATTTATTGTAACGCTCCAGCTACGGCTCACGAAGAATACCATTGTGTCAGGAGTCTATAGAAGACCGAGAGCCGCCTGTGACCCGTACAAGCGTCTGCTCAGTACGGTAGCTCATGACCGAAGACACGTCATTGTGGGTGACCTAAATGCAAACCACAGCTGGTGGAGTAGTACTAGGGCAAACGGCCTAGGCCGCTATATTACCAAAACTCCATTTACGGTCATCCACCCAGGATTGCCGACCTTCCGTCATTTTGCTAACCCAGACAGAACCTCCACGCCTGACCTGCTCCTGACACAAGAGCCACACCGGGTCACCGGATGCTCCGCTCTGGACTTTACCACTTCCGATCATCGTCCTGTTCTCTACGAACTAGAAGGCGACATGCCAAAGCCACCTGCTTCTAGATACAGGTACGATGAGGCTAAGTGGGACCTCTACAAGCGTCTCATTAAAACCGATTTGCCCACTATCACGCCCCTTAGGCACACCTGGGACATAGATTACGCTATCTATCAGTTACAGGACGTCATCGAACGAGCTGCCGATGCATCGATCCCCAAATTTTCTCTGAAGCCCCCTTCTCTGAGGAAACCTCCGGATCACATCCTGCAACTGATAAGACAGCGTAACAACATTAAGAACAGGTGGTTTAGGACCAGAAACAGGGACTTAAAACCGGTTTTAAATTCTCTCACAAACCAAGTAAGGTCCCTGATGGCTCAGTGGAAAAATTCGGTCTGGGAAGATCGCCTCACCAGTCTGCACGGCGACCATAAGCAATTGTGGAAACTCGTGAAGACCTCTACCTCAAAAAAGGAATGGTGTCAGGCTGGCCGTGAACGGCCAGTTCATCCCCACCACCGAGCAAGCGGACATTTTGGCGACCTATTACGAGGAAGTGAGCCGTGGCCAAGGCGAACCAATAGGAACGCTCGATCCCCCCTCCCCCTCTCTCCCCACCACTACCGATATCTGGACCTCTCACAGGCAAGTCGGAGCCATCATTCGGAGAACAACCGGCAAGAAGTCACCAGGGCAGGACTCGATCCAGAACATCCTACTGAAGCAGCTGCCGAGGAAAGGAATCTCGTTCATAACTAACATCTTGAACTCCTGCTTCAGGCTTCATTATTTCCCTCAGAACTGGAAGCACGCAGTAGTGATCCCTCTTCTGAAACCAGCGAAGAGCGGATATGAGCCATCTCATTACCGCCCTATCAGTCTGCTGACTCAACTCTCGAAGCTGTTCGAGAGAATTATCCACATACATCTCTCCGGGCACTGCGAGTCACAGGAAGTCATTCCACCAGAGCAGACTGGTTTCAGCACAGGCTTAAGCGCGAATAACAACCTGGTGAGATTGCAACACCACGTCGCATCGAACGTCCGAAGCAACAGAGCTACCGCAATGATTTCTCTGGACTGTTCGAAAGCCTTCGACTCTGTGGATCACTACATCCTACTCCAACGTCTGAGGGAATACGAATTCTCGGTTCAGCTGCAGAACCTGATGAGATCCTACCTTACAGGCAGAACATTTTCGGTTCGTATAGGCACTACGACCACGACCCGAAGAAATAAATAACTTGTGGGATGACAAAATTTAATGTTATTTACTTAATCTTAATTTTCGGGCAGCAATTAAACCATTTTAAAAACAACCTTTATTTATACGTTCATATTCGATGAAAAAAAATCATTTAATTGCGAGTGAAGTTGCTACTAATCCTTAGTTCAGCTAGTAAGACATAATTTAGCTAAACATATAACTCAAGAGAAGAACCCTTTAAGTCTTTAAGTGGCATCTATAAAACTCAGTACAGGTAAGCCCTTCTTTTTACTACACCCCATTCCAAGTAAAGCTACGACCCAGCCACCAACCAACTAAGAGTAGAAGGTACACCGTGAGAAGCAAGAGGTTGCCTGCCCATGGCGCACTAAGGGGCTGCACTAATAGACCCACATGGCTAGAACGGCAGGGAGTTGTTTCACCCTCCGCCCCGCTTTAAATTGTCTTCCCTCCGGTCTAATGACTGGCGCAGCTGCTCCAAACTGCTCCGTGTCTTGTGCTCTCTTTCCGCATCAGCGGATTTTTATCTCGCACATAAGCATTTACAGCGACGGTTCTATTAGCATTCGGGATATTTACGGTCGCTTGGACGGCCCTTATCTTCCCTGCCCTGGCCTTTCCTCGCCCTGCCCGGGTTAATGAGTTTATGTTCAAAATTAATTTTAAAAAATATTTCCTTTGAGCCATGAAACGGTAACCTCACGTATTTGTATGAAATCTCCTACGCAATATTTTTGATTTTTGCTTAATTGATTAAAATTTCATCATTTTGTGGTGGACCGTGGAATCTAACCAACACAATATACTGAGAAGGGTACGGTCGCTAGATCCTACTAATGAGATCGAGGGAAGAAACAGAACTCGCAGGGTGTTGCCCATCCAAACTCTCATGCTTAATCATATTCCATAAAGTACACTTAGAATACCATAAAAAAGTACAATACATATCTATACCCAAATGATGTAATGATACAAAAAGGAATAATGGTAACCCAAACAATCTATAAATATAAAATTATTAAAAAAAATTTGAGGGAAAACATATGAATATTTAAAATTAATTAAACTACTCACAAACTCTTTATTGCAAGGAAAGATGAAAATTTTTTTTTTTTTTTCTAAGCTCTCCGGTTAGAATTTTCGGATGAGGGATAAATATAAAATAATTAGGTTGATCGGATCCTTATACTAGGAGGACCTGCTTGAAGGTGGTGTGAGAGGAGTAAGGAGTGTGGGAATCCTCGGTGGAGGTTGATTGTTACGGTACAGTGGTGAGAGTCCACTGGTGGCTGGGCCTAGAGTCTTCTCTAGGCATGTAGTGCAGTCGTAGTTAGTTTGATATCAGTGAAGGTGCCCCTTAGAGGCTTGTTGTTGGTGGGCCAAGCCTCTATTGGTATAACAAAGATGAAATAATAAAAAGCAAAGATACTAATACTAATTGAACCTTGGTTCCAAAAATCATCTACGAGTACAAATCACAAACAAAAAGAAATTATAGTGACTAAATATATAAAGGTAAAATTACATTAATTATACACACAAACTATATCACAAAAAAGTATGCATTAATAGAATTAGGAGATACGAAACGAATTATATTTAAAATAAGCACGTGTTTAGGTTTATGTTCGGTTTAAACCTAATGTGTTAGTATCCTAGTACAGAAAACTATCATCATTAAACTATTCTATTTAAACAATCGTAGGACACGGAACAAATCTACACTAATCACTAACATACGATTGAACAAACATTACATACCCAGTCAACCATATATACCTTCTTTATGTAAACTATATACACTATGCATTTTACTTAACTAACTATATTTAATATTTACAGCCAAGCTCCTCACTTAACAAACTTTGCTTCAAGCTTTCCTAAACAACAACCAAAAAACACTCGTTTATTTTGCTAACACCAGAGGGCAGAGGAGGATTTGACTTATACTCTAACCTTCTTGGAATAGTGGTGACATGTGATAATATTATTTAGATTGTAAAGTAACAGCGAGGTAGAGTTTATTTTGTTACCCAAACCCCCGAAAATTTGTTGTTTGGCACCGTAATTATAACTGCTTTGAAACCACCAGTCTACATAATTATTGCATTATGTACGCTCCTAATCATCAGCCCCTGTCCCCAAAACTCATCCTCAAGAGGTTATATAGATTTTGTTTGTATCAAATAATTTGTATCATAAAGGTATAATCCGATTTGGTTTTATTTAAATTCAAAAATATAAATTTAATTATGGAAATACTTCTTTTAATGGAATTTCTAAAATAAAAACTTCCCCTGTGTATTCTATCAGGGCACGGTTTAATGTGATTTTTTTTTTAATCCTTTTATTTTTACATATTTCTTGAATATGTTAATGTTATTAAAAATATTTCTTGAGCCTATTTAGTCAATGGAATCGCTTTTGACGAATCGCACAAGACGAAAAAATGTAAATTACCTACATATTAACAAAACAAATATTTTAATCGGCCAGAACAGCATTAATTATGGGAATTTATCGCTGGTTCCGAAACTTTACTTCTGAGATATCATTGGAGTTTATTTTGCGTATCCCCCCCCCCATGTGGGAAAAATCTGAGTGTAGAACTTTAATTAGCTTAAAAGTCTGATTCCAGTAGATAATAATTGCAACGTCTACATTTTTTCAGGCTAAATGTTGTTTTTTTCGTTTTCTTTAAAGCCTAAATAAGGCAGTTAAACTGTATTAGTGCAGTATTAATATTATTTAATGTGTTAATTTAATTAATTTATTAGTGTGGAGTTAATTTAGGTAAAAAATAAAGTTAAAAATACCTTAAACATTCCAGTTTTATTTAATATTCATTTTTAATGTCATTGTCGTTGAACAAGCACACGTTGACAGAGTAGCAGAATATAACATCGAATATTGAATTATTGTATATACTTTGTTATTGTGTATATATATATATATATATATATATATATATATATATATATATATATTTATGGATATTTCAATCTGATCAGGTTTGTTGTTGTATTCTAGTATGTGCAGTTTTTGTAATAAATGGAGTGCTGTAAAGAGTTATATCGTCTGCGCAAGTCAGTGTTTTGTCAGTGTGTGATTTTAAGTTGATATTTGGAGCTAATGGCTATTTTACTTTACATTTTAGTATTTACAATTTTATACTTTATAAACACATGAGAGTATGACAGGCATAGATAAGGTGTATGGACTCCGAGATAACGAAAGACATCTTGAACTCTGTCTATCTGGGAGTGTCCCGGAGGGAGGAGTGTTAGCACAAGAACCAAACTTTTTCTACACTCCGCTAACTTCTATCTAGGCATTATCAGCCTCCGGAAGAAAATCCGTTGCAACATCTGCATGACAGTCATCAACTTAGTGTTAGTAAGGATAATAAATTACAGTTGTGTCTGTCCGTAATCCATCATGTTTCACGATTTCATTCCCTTCGGAAGAACACAGATATATGTTATTTTTCGACATTTTGCAAGGATGTGAGTGCTGGTGGTCGGTTAAGTTTATCTATAAGCTAGTCACAACCAGTTAAAACAATTTCCTTAAGTGTGAAGTGTCAAGCCGTTAATGGTTACGATGATGTGTTTAATAACTCATTGATTGATTTTCTAATTTTCATTGAATTAAATTGACTAACATTCCTCATGAAATTTCGTCTGCACGGTTATAGCTGTAAATGTTACAAAAATAAATTCTTCATTTTCATTTTTATGATTTTTGGCAATTAAAGCCCCAATATATAAAAGTACAGGACAGGCAAAAACTGTTTATTATACCGCGGTATTTAATTTTATAATGACACTTTATTAGAATTGTACACTTTGTTAGATTGCTATTATTTTTAGTGATTTCAGGGCGTTAAATGGAACTACCTAGGAAAATATCAGATAAAATTGTCAAAAATGTTGAACTAAAGTTGCAAACACGATTTAAAGAGATCGTAATCATACTCCAAAAATGATCGATACATTTAAATCAGGAAATTAGATGTATTTAACCAGGTAAGAAAATGTTTATTTTTGTATAACTAAGCAACAAGTTAATGGCCCCATTATTTTTCATAACAATGCTTTTATTTTTATCATAATCAGAAATCAAACAAAATATTGTTTGAAATATCGTTCCTCAAGCTAACGCAAAAATACGGATTAAATAGCTGTTTTGAAAACTTTACGTAATTATTGTCTATAAGTCTAAGTCTCCATATTATTAATCATAACGCTGACAACTAACCAACATGACAAACAAAACAATATAATAAAAAAAACTATTTATTTCCTTATTGCCTTGTAATTAATTTAAATTAATATCATTAAATTAAGTTTTATGGATTTGAAAAAAATTGACTCTTTGTTGGGTGATCAAATAAACCTCTTTAAGAAACTGCATGATTATAGGTGGGAAAAAAATCGGGTAACCTACAGGACAAGCTGAGGCAATAATGAAGGTGTCTGGTTTTTAAAAACCAACGCAAAAGCCAAAAATATTAGATTCGTTGTTATCGTGACAAGAGGGAAAGTATTTACCTTGAAACAGTTCAAATAATATTTTTTTCTTTCCAGCATTTGCCAATGGGTAGAACCTTGATAATTAATTGAAACAACATTTATCTTCCCACAGATTTTTATTTTTTTATATTTAATATTTGACAGGTTATATCTTTCGATCTAAAAACAGCCACCAGTGGACTCTCACCACTGTACCGTAACAATCAACCTCCACCGAGGATTCCCACACTCCTTACTCCTCTCACACCACCTTCAAGCAGGTCCTCCTAGTACAAGGATCCGATCACCCTAAATATTTTATATTTCTCCCTCATCCTAAAATTCTTACTAGAGAGCTTAGGAAAAAAAAAAAAAAAAAAAAAAAAAAATCGATATATCTTTCGACAGGTTCAATAATAGTTTTCATTTTCATGGGTCAGAGGGAGACAGCCTTTCAGGTAGAATCACTTCTAAGCTCCTAAAGATGACGGTAATTTTTAATGATAGCTTAAAGCGCTTGCAATAATAAAAATAATAAATACCTGGGGGCCGACAATCGTTGTTATAATTAATTATTAACGATTGGTCAAATAACAGATATTTACTTCGATCGTAAAAATAATCTAATTAATTTTAAATGGCACAGGTGTATTCTTCATCAGCTCGAGTATGTGTAGGTTGAAATCCAATGATTGGAAATACGGAAACCGTACTAACTTCTAAGCCTCCTTTAGCCCCATTTAGATGGCAGTTTCTGATAAAGTCTTGCTTTCCTTCCCATGATTAATCACATATTAAATACTGTAGTGCAGAACAAAATTAGCAAGTTAGGGCCATAGAGGTCTTCTACATATGTATTATTCAGGGTGACGCCCAAAACCCCACACTTGTTCATCGTATTAAGCGACGAAATATGCAAACCCTGCAAATGAAGTGAACCGAGAGCGGCCGTAAGTTACCGGGACGTAATGCCAGGACTATTGAAGGATTTAAAAAATATATGGAAGACAACGTTTTAGTTACCATCATAGTAAACAAGCATAAAACATATATTGACATAACATGATTAGTGTGTGGAGCTTTAACGAAACATATTGATAAGAATATCAAGTGTAAGGCCAGAATGCGGAATGGATAGTGATCACTTGATGCGATTTGTGTATATCCTATATATTTTTAGGATTCCTATTACAACGATTGGTATTTGTGAATCAGTTATCAGACTATAAAATAATTTTCCAATTAGATAATTTAGTATATACGTCGATCACATCATGAGAGTTTCCTTGCCTAATCCGATTTTATTTAGATTGTGATCCCAGCATAGTTAAACGTCAAAAAGTTTCTACGTTTCTTATTTTATAATTATAATTGTAAGGTGGACAATCAGGTTCCTTTATTTTATAATTTTCTTATGGAGTACAGAAAAAAAAATTGTTCACAGTCCTCAGATTTGAACATTTTTTTTCTAAAATGGTTTTATTAGTAAAAACAAAACTTGCTTATCCTCTGTACATTATTTCGATTTAAGAGGTCATTTGTATCTTGCCCGAAATTATACTCTCTAAATATGTACAGGTTACACTACAGTCAACCAACATTTACTCAATATATATACTCATTTTGCCCTGGAGCCCCACTTCCTTAGTGAGTTGGGGTAACAAAGACCCCCCTCCCTATAGCTAAAGATCATGAGGCCACTGCTGCTTTGGGTGACGAAAAGGACTTCTTAAGGAAGAATTGACCGTAGAATTACCATGAGCAAATAGGTTCTGGTGGAATAAGGTATACCTTGAGGTTATAACGTAATGGACGTAGGTAGGTACATGGTGGTCGTGGTGAAGGCCTTTTAACTGAATGTAGTGTAGAAGGGATCGTAGGCTATGGTTCTGCAGACTGTTACTCAGACTTAGGATTGGACTGTTTGAATTCGTTTGGTGTTCGAAGGGCCATCACATTTCTAGCCAGTGTATCTAAATCGGTTTCCGCTTTGCGATTTGAGCTCGAATCTTTTAACTCATAAGGTACGCTGATGAGGCACCACGTAGGGTTGGATATACTTTATTCAAATGGGAGTATTAATCAATCATCGACCTAGTTCTCACATGACTCCGATCGTGTTGCTGACGTCCCCCCCCCCTTCCTCCTCAATATTATAATTTCAGCTGCGGACCACCCGATATTACAGCGGTGTTTGTTCATAAAGTCGGCCAAACTCCGCGAGTGGCTTGAACTGCACAAGTTTGGCGGCGAGGTGAAGAGGCAGTGGCGAAACAGGCGGCCGTAGGCGCACTTGAGCGACACACTAAAGCCATATGGGCGGCATTAATTCTACCGACCGCACCTGAATGTAAACTTGGGTGGCTATATATTATTGGTGCTGGTCTTTTGCAACCGTTGTAATATGTCGCTCTACATTTCGTATACTCTATATATGGGACAAGTATTCAGTCTACTGATAAACAAAACACTAAAGTGAATCTGATATTTTCAACGCTCTCTTGTTTCTATATCTACTGGTTTGCCTTTCATGTAAGAAAGATTTCAGTCTACTTCAAGCAATATATCGTATATGAATATCTCGTAGGAATCTATATCTTTTGAACGAATAGTGATGACTTTTGATTATCATTTTATACTCAGCTAATTTCATAATTTAATTCATTATATCTGCATTTTTCTGAACAAATATTTTCCTTACACAAAATGTTATCATTGACAGGATCAGTCCCTACTATTATTTACAATGTGCAGAGAAACAAAATATAAATCAATAAAATAAAATAACACATTCTTCAAGAATTAAAAATAATATATAAAAAAAAAAAAAGGATATATGACTGATTCACTCAACTAATTTGCAATTGGGCTTGATGTATAACAACATAAACCTAAATTTTGACATTAAAAACTAAACTAAAATAAAAATCCCATAAGTATATATGTACTAACGTATAAAAACTACATTATGACATACTCTTCCAGCACTCGAGGAAATAAAGAGTAACAATAAAAGAGTTTCATTTTTACTTATTTTTTAATTGTAGTACTACGTCGATGAGTTTTTAACTATTGTGTTGTTGTTGCAGTATATTTGTTTAGATTTTCTTTTATTTCTTAAAAAGTACTAAATCATTTATATTCTTATTTAAAAAGGTAAAATATGTTACAATCATCATATATATTTAGTATTCAATACATGGTTTATGTATCTATGATAAACTAATATATGAACTTCAGTATTCTGATAAAATTACAATCTGCCTTATTGGGCAATAAGTAATTGTGATAAATGTTTTTATTCATGCCATATTTACAATTTTCATATACTCATTCATTCATACAGTATTTACAAACATCCCAGAGACCTCGCAAATCCACGTGCTTGTCATCTCCCTTTCATGTGACAAAGGAAGCGGAGTGTTGGGAAGACCCCACATGCACCTTCAGCCGGGTCACCGGATACGAACCATGAGGCTCATCAATTGCGCGAGAGCCACAGACGCTCAGGACATGACTAGAGAAACTGGAACATGGAAAGGATGAGTTCAAGAATGTAAGGTATATTAAGATCGTTATGAAGGTTTTTTTTTGCTGAAGTAATAAGGGGCATTTCCTAATGTTCTCAGAACTTTTGATTAAAAGAATTGGATACGCTTGATGTTCGACTTTTTTGCTGTCCCCATAGCTCTATTCCATATTTCCTAATTGGCTTAAGTGTAATTTTCTATTGAAAGATAGAATCTCCTTGAAGTAATCTGTACAGTTTTCCAAAGCGTCTGTTTAGTTCTTATATTTTTAGCCTCGTATGTGAGTCGGATGTCAGCCGTTTGTCGAGATGGAAGTGTAGGTACCGTACTGTCTGGGATACAGGAGGAGGAATGGAATTTAAAAAAATCTGGCAAGACTTGCAACAGAGTGTAAAGAACACTGCCCTTTGGAATTCCTGCTAATTATATTCTAAGCCACAGAGGACTTGGAAGAAGAGGTTTGGGAGGTAGGACTGTACAAGTTATCCTCTCCCGGCTGTAGACTATCAAAAAAAAAAGAATGAATAAGCAGGTTAATGATGTAACGCAATGGTTTGGTTTATAACTGGCTTTATTCTCGCCTGATCCTCTTTACACACATTACGGGTTTGTTTACCTTGGGCTATTTTGTATTAGGCTTAACAATGCCATGCCACTAGCCACCTGACTATATATATATATATATATATATATATATATATATATGTAAACAAATATATAAGTAAAAATTCATATAGTAATAATAATTAAAAAAAAAAAAACCTGTGAAACTAAATCTTTTTAAAGAACATGATTAGCTTGATAGCAATATGTGTTCTCTCTCGTGTTCTATAATATTCGTGCTTTATAATTGTTTGACGGACATTCAGTCTTTTACAAATTGAAATAATGCTTTTCTTTCCTTGCCGTAAAGTATGTTTAGTTGTATTTGTGAAGTATCTCCTCCTGACATCCATAGTATCGCTTCTATGAGACTGCATAAGTAATTTACTAACAAAGGGGAATTGTATAGTAACTATTTTAAACATGGTCGCATGTCAGTTGGTAAAAATCGTTTTAGGTAGATATATGTGTTTCGTTATGAAATCTGCCAGTTGATTCTCAGCATCTGATCGTATATACCACCCTAATAGAGCTAAATTATCTTCTGAATGAATGGGCAAAATAGCTTATAAAATAACAAGCCCGATGGTGTCCTGAAAAACGCCACATGAGCGTAATCCCATATAGGGTTCCGATCACAAGAAAAAAATATGCTTACTGACCAAAGGATCAACTAGTTTTTAGCTTGTTTCATTGACCAATGAGGAAAAAAAATTGGGCCGTTATATTAAAGAAAAATGTCACAAATAAACGCCGAAAACTTAGTATAGATATGATATATGCATGAGATTTTTTGAATGATGTTCATAGCATAGTTCCCAACGTTTACTAATCAATAGTCTATTATAAAGTTTCGGACTGATACAGTTCATCTTCAGGCAACATATGTTCTATCATTCACATAAAAAACTTATTAATACAATCATTTTTTTAAATATCTCCAGGTCTATAATAATTATTAGTATGACGTTATTTAAAAAGGGGTAAGAAAATTAATTTGTTTTAGCTATTCATGATTTTTTAACCTATGATCGACCGCCCGAGGGTGGGAGGGAGTCTGAATATGTCTGTCGGGTGGAGCGCAAGGCAATTGCGGTTTCCTAGCCCATGTATTAATGAGCAGTCTTCCTTTTTGTACCGGCACTCGGCTACTTACAGGACGACAGGGCCTCCTCCATTATTACTGCACATCTTTGCCCTTTTCTGCACTCTGCTTTCCCTTTTTTTCTTCTGCTCCACTTTCAGTTCCACCTTTGAGTAAACCACAGGATGAGTCTTACTGCTTCCGTAGCATTAATAACATACTTTAACGGCGCTGGGAAAATTAAATGAAGAGTAAGATAGCAGCCATTGTACGTTCAGAGGTCCCTAAACTGAAATGAGTAGTACTCAAACAAAGACGCTATGTATATACAAAACGGATTAATTAAAAGGACTAGCCTTAGGATAAGCTGCCTTGCATTTATTACCCATAAGTTCAAAAAGAAAATATATGAAAACCTATTAAGGAAGAAAAAAATTGGAAGAGCAATATCAGCAGATGCACGAATTCTGGCCGAAGTATCAGTCAGTTGCTTAAAATTACATGCATACGTTGTCTCATCCTCTTCTGCAGTCGTAACTGTACTTTTAGGATTTAAATTTATTTTAATATTATTTTTGACTACAATCTCTATTGCATGGAATATCGCTCTCTCTCTCTCTCTCTCTCTCTCTCTCTCTCTCTCTCTCTCTCTCTCTCTCTCTCTCTCTCTCACACACACACACACACACACATTTTCATACAACCAGAAAACAATCGAATCGATGGTGCGTAGTGAGAGTTTGTAATGACTTTGAATGGAATATTGTCGAAATTGATGTAAAAAGTTAACGAAAACAAAATTCACCAATCACAATGATGGTTACTTTAATTTGTGGTAAAGAAAAATTAAAATATTTCGCATAAAATATATAAAATAAAGGAGGATTTTTTTACCTACACCAGATAAGGAGTTCTATTGGCAATTATATTGTTTTTTCCCTGGCCACCTATTCGTTTATTTGAGTATTTAAAATGTATTTTTTTTCTCTTGAGCAGTACACACGATTCGATTTGCCTTTTTTAGAGTTACGTTATGTACAAACTTATTGATAAAATCACAAAACATAACACAGTTTTTCCCCTGGCATCTTCATATGTTAAATTCATTGGTTTTGACGCTGTGTCGTTAGGGAGCTTCCGCCATTATTCTTCGTTAGCAAATAATCCGATAGAGACAGGACAGGGTAGGATAGAGACATTACATATGCCACTAATGGCCCTCAATCAGAATAACCTTTCAATTGAAGCAGGCCCGACCTATAACGCCTACCCAACAGTCCTACCCCGCAGCCTATGCCTTATATAATAGGGAATTTCCTAATTCGATAGCGTGCAACAGTGTGCTGTGATGTGTGTCCTGGCGCAGCCCCCTTCTTGGGTGGGGCAGTTACCCATACCTAAGCCTGGACTCGATATATCCAGGACTCTTTCAGCCAGGAGATTTATCGCCCTGCTAGAGACTTGTCTTGGATTTCCTACAATACTCCCGCTCTGGTTTCGGTAGGTTGTTTGTCATCGTTCCTCCCTTCTAAAACCACACTCCTCTTCTGAGTTCGGACATTTTACCAATCATACATTACAAATTCAAACATCTTTATTGTAATGAAATTATAATCTAGAGTATGGAGCAATAAGTAATGGCGATCAATGTTCTTATTCGTACCATATTTACAATTCGTCATTCACTCAATCATTCATACAGTATTTTCAAACAGTCCAGAGACCTACCAAATCCACATGCTTGTCATCTTCCTTGCATGTGACAAAGGAAGCGGAGTCTTGGAAAATCCCCCGCGAGGCTTCAGCCGGGTCACTAGATACAGGCCAGTGGAGGCTCATCAAGGGCGTCAGAGCCACAGACGCTCAGGACATGATTAGAAAAACTCGACTTTGCCACAACTCCCACTGTCACCTATTTATAGCAGGCAACGAGGCTACTGCCGCTTTAGCCTCCGAGGAGGATTATATGGAAGGGTGTAATGACTGTGATAGGGAATTAGGGTAGTTGGATAGGTATCGTTGGAATTTCATAAACTTGGAAGGTTAGAGTTTAAGAATGTAAGGTATATTAAGGTGGTTATAGTTTTGTTGCTGACGTAATAAGAAGCATTAACTATTGTTCTCAGGACGTTTAATTGGAAGGATTGGATACGCTTGATGTTCGTCTTTTTTGCTGTACCCCATATATCTATCCCGTACTTCCAGAATGGTTTAAGTATAACGATGAAGGTTGTAGATTAGTAATTATTTATTAAAACAAATCTTCGTTTCTGCACATTCCATCAGCAAATAAATAAATAAAAATAAGTAAACAAAAACGTTTTCAGCATCTCGTTTATAACATATCTTCAGTTGCTGAAATTAAGAGACGTATGATAGAATGATTGATTGAAAGTTAGTTATGGACTGTCTATGTTGTATATATCGCAATAAAAAATCAACAAATACTCAAATGAAAACTCATCCACGCATCATTCTCTGCCAATTAGTGGTAAACAGCCAATAAATTTATTTATGAAACCGAGTGGTTAAATAAAGGGTCGTTCTGTACCAGTAACTTCATTCTACGACTGGCTTTATTTTGGAGATATGAAGGAGATACTTGTTGGCACTCGTATGTTCACTATTTATTCTTTTCTATTAATATTGTCCAATGTAAGGGGATCTAATTTTCTTTCCATGCTTTCGTGAATTTTGATTCATTTTTTGTAATTCGTTAGGTAGCAAGGCAACTCTATTTGTGGCATAATGATGACTTTCCTCCTAATCACATATTAGGTATGTTTGTCCACGGGTATATTCACTTTTATGCGTACGTTGACGTCTGAAAATACCAAACTAAGTTTTAAGATATTAGTTAACTGTTTTATTGATTACAGGATTCATCAGGTGTCATAAAATTTTAGGCCAACAATCAAAGGAAGGGGGGGAGGGAGGAAATACAAAGACCTATCACATTGAGTGGGGAAAACATTAAAAATATTTTGCCCATGATTAATAATAAATTTAATTAACAATAATAATAATAATAATAATAACATTAAAAACCGCGTTGAAATATTAACTAATTCCGTGTTATGAGAAGATGATATTTTGCATCACCCCTTACTTCACCGGTACTTTACTATGTACTGCTCCATTGTTAAACTGGGTTTATGAAAATAATTTCATGATTAAAAAATTATTTCAACCATAGATTTATTTCGATAACCAAACGATTTAAGCGGCACTGAGGACCGATTGAACAGGCTCTACTTTCTTTCAATGCGTTCGCCCTTCGCCTGTCACAGTATCTTCTGCAATATTTGTAGTGATTCATCCCATGTGAAATTTGAAAAACGTATTCCACACTACTTCAGAATTTGGTTATTAGCTTTTTATAAAAATATTAAAATTGGAAGTAAGGAAAACAAACAATGTGAAGTACATCAACGTTTTTAGGAAAATAAAAATCAGGTGGTTTTAAAATAAATGTAGTTTTTGCACAAATACGTAGAGTATTTTTTTTCATAATCGTTTATTAAGTTTTTTTGATCCTATTCTACGAGGATCATGTCCCCTTCAATTCGATTCACTTAG
Source organism: Acanthosoma haemorrhoidale (assembly GCA_930367205.1). Lineage (NCBI taxonomy): Eukaryota > Metazoa > Arthropoda > Insecta > Hemiptera > Acanthosomatidae > Acanthosoma > Acanthosoma haemorrhoidale. Next base: position 84,678,521 of record OV884012.1, read on the forward strand.
TTTTTCTAGATACATCGGTTTTCGTCTAGACAAAATACTGACTTGAATTTATCAAGACAGGAATGAAACAAACGGTTTCGTCAGTTATAAAGATCACTTTTACAGATGATGTAACCCCACGTTTGAAAAAAAAACTCCTCATGTACAAAAAGTTGCTAAAACCAAGTTGGACTTGTTAGTCTACAACTAACCTTTGAAGATCAAAATAATCCAAATCTTCCAAACCGAAGTCCTAAGAACTGTAGCCAAAGCTCCCTTCACGATTACAAACTCATTCCTTCACAGTGATATCTTTGAGCTAAGTGTTCTTGACCTTATTCCCCAAAGATTTCCCTACGAAAACCTATCCTCTCATCCAAATCCTCTTTGTCCATTCCAACTCCTTATCGATAAACCGTCATCTTTGATCAACCCTCATGTCCTGTGCGTCGGTGGCTATCGAGCCTACTCTATTTTAGCCTTTGCCGCATGGCTAAATTGTCAGAGTACGGGGTGGGGGGAAATTCCTGATTTGTTTTTTTTGTTGTAATTTTTCAAAAAAAAAAAAAAAATTGTTGTAATTTTTTAATTATCCGGTGACGCGGCTGACTGACGGAGGAGAGTGGGGGACTTCCCAAGACTCCGCTTTCTCTTCGCGGTGGATTTAGGGGGTCTCTGGGCTGTCTGTAAATATGGTATGAATGAGAGCATTTATCTTAATTACTTATTGCCTTATAAAAGGCAGATTGTAATTATAACACAATAAAGGAATATAATATAATTTTTCAATTATACGTCTTTAGACAAGTTTTAAACAAGCTCTCATGAAGTATGGTAAGCTTATCTCGATATAATTTCATCACTTTCTATGAACTTTTAATAATAAATACGATTTAGTTAATAATGTATAAAAAATATTATAATCTAAAAGTCTACTAAAAAATAAATAGGAAAACGAAGGTTTAAATAATGATCAAACTGTGAGTACACTGATCCTTGGATCAACTGGATTTATTCTTTTAACCCAGGCTCTGTTTTGACATACTGGTCCAGACCGACATAGCTTGGCCGCAAACAAGCCCAATAAAGGAATGGAGTGGCACCCGACGACCCTGACATTAGGATGAGCCCAGGACCGGCTCTTCTTCATGGTGAATAGCTGTCCTCCTGCTCTTGTTGCCTTCTTCCCAAGTCTCCCCTCTGCAATGCCATCGGTAGGCTCCCCTGTAGCTAATAGCCATATGTTTATCGCAATTAGCCCGTGGATATGCGCAATTTTCCTCCGATAATTGTGATAGCACCACTTTAATTCAAGGTCATTTCTTAGTAACTGTTAAATGGAGGACATGATTATGCAGCGTTTCTTATAATGTTTTAAAATGCATGCCCACTCCGAAGGTATAAGGTTTACTTTCTACTTATACACAAAAAAAAAATATCTACAATGACAACAACAGATTGAATATATCATTCGTTTTTTCTTATTAATTTTAAAAATAGATAGTTCCTTTTTCCTTCTTCTTCTCAAAGCTCTCAAATTTAAAAAATCAAGGAATGAGGGGAAAATAAAATGGAAATTATTAGGGATAACTTGCTCCTTTTCCTAGGAGAGGTCTTCCGGAGGTTTAACCTATGTGTCTAGGCATAATGAAGTCGATCAGAATTATCTTTAAAATAGATATATAATTAAATACGTTAAATATATTTTTTTTTTCCATAGCTGTCAAACTTATAAAAAATAGGATGTGGGAAAAATAAAAGGAAAATTATTTTGGATAAACGATTATCGTTAAATATAAAAGAAAAATAAACAAAATAAAATCCTCTATTATAATGATAATATCGAGTAAAAGACAGAAATTTTCTTACATCATTTATTTTCTCTAATAGCACAATCTAAAGGTGAAATCAATTAACTTGTAATAAATACTTAAATAAGGCACGTTATTATACTTTTAAGAATAGGTGTTTTGTTCTTTTGTGAACATATCATGTTAATCCATTTATTTACAGTTGCCTTTTGTAATCGTTCGAGTCTACCTGTGGTTTGAGTGTAGTAGTGTATGTTGAGTACGAGCCTTACAACAGTGCTTTTGGAGAACTTGAAGCTTTTTGTAATTTGGTTCCAAGCCGCGTTATTGGTCGGATAAACTATTTTTGTATTAAAAGTTTCATTTCAATATTTAAACTTGTTTATTGAAATATTTTTAAAGTTGTAGTATTTAGTAACATGGATTTAATGTAGACTGTATGCATATAATAAGTTAGACCTCTATCCTGTGCAAGCTATAAATACTAAATATTTGCTTCACACTTAAATAGTTCATTATTGACTTAACGCTCAATCTTCTTTGTAGGACTCTTCCTACTTGTATATCTTCACGATGTAGATTATCTCAATTTCTATTTATACGCACATGTACGAAATGACTATAGTCGCCATCATGAAATTAGAAACATGGGATGAAGGGGCTAATTAGTACGTTGTTACCTCATAAGAGTGAGCGTGGGACTAATCAGTGATTTGCTTGAATATTGACATTACCGAAGTGAAGGTATCACGTGGTTAGAAGAGATATAGTGCACAGAGCGACAATAGGGCTTGCCATGTATTGCGGGTTCTCACGCTTCTAGTTTTGTGACGGCAACTATAGATCTACAATTTTAATGTATTTTTTGTACTGTTTTTTACTATACAGATTTCGCTTTTAATAATATACGATAAAAAAAAGTTTAGGAAAATAAATTTAACAGAAATTAATTTTATCCCATCGTTCCTAATTATAAACTAATTTCTTCCTAATCGCAAATTGTTTATTAATGGTTAAATATTATTTATTATTATATAAATATTCTCATACACTGTTTTTATTTCAAAGATACCAGTTTGTAAGAAAAAAGTGAAAAACTTAACTTACACATCCATTTTAAACTGTTTCCTATGAGAAAAACACTTCCTCAATATAAAATCCCAAAAACATTTCTAGTACCGATATAAATATATAAAAAATATAATATTCTTACAAAATCTCCATCTTTAAACCCAAATAAATTGTAGGATTTTCGAGGGACTAATAATGACATATCCATTATAAATCTCAATGACGATTGATCGAGGTTGAAGAGTTAGGCTAGGTGATCCGGAGCCCTGGCACATAAATGTTCTGATATTGCTGTGGCATAATTACTGACACCGAAGGTTTCAATCATGGCCAAAACGCATTTGGGAAGGGAATGAGATTCGTTAAAAGGTTCATGATTGTAGTCAACTGGCCTTTTTTTTCCCCCGAGAGCCTGGGCTTATAATATGTTGAATTTATGCAGGGTAAAAATATCACTCGAACATATTCCATCAGCATCTACTGACATTCAATGTTAAGTTGGTTGAATTGTATACAATATTAATAATAAGTTCGGAGGCCCAGGGTGGAGCCCCACCGTTATCCAGAACTGTGACTATTCAAGTCTCAATATTATCATGAATATAAATTTGGGTAGTTGAATTTTTAATTGCTAATAATATTACATAAATCATTAGTTCTCTTAATATGTAGTAGTTTAAGCCAGTTTCCCTTAATCATGCCAATAACCAGTCCTAGTATGTTTAATAAACCGACAATATCCAATTTAACTAATTACCTGTTAATGTTAATTAGCCGCATAAATGTTGAATAGTGACATCATAATTAGCTACTTGCATTAATTGATTCACGTCTATACAATTATAGTTAATTATACTATAATTGCTTTTCGGGCAATTTAGGACGTTATGAAATTTTAAATTCATAGGGTTCAATCTTCTTTAATACAATCATGTCATATAAAGTGATAAGCTAGTTCAATGAAATATAGAAATCATTTTGTTTTTTTATTTGCTTACACCTACAGTGGGATCTCAGTCACAGGAACAAGCACCACTTCATCTTGGTACAACAATGCCTTTCTGATGAGCATCCCTTGGCCTGGCATTCCAGACCTCATTGGTCCAGTAGCTAAGGTGGTCCTTCCACTTCCTAGGTTCATCTTCGACCGTTCTTTGAAGGGGAAGCGGAGGCTCTTCCAGGTTTCCTCTCTTCACTTTAGTTTGGAGGCTCGGTTCCTGAAGGACAAAGTCTACTGGGGCTGCCACCACTGATATCTGGACCACGAGTTACTTGATTTTGTGTTTTTTTCTAATTCTTGTTAATTACTTGAATAAGTGAAATCTCGATAGGTGGAGAAAAGATAGGACCCTATCTGATTCAGCCACTAAGTATATTTAGCAAGATCGCTCTCTTGAATACGTACAAGCTCTGGACTAAACAATTTTATAAAGTCTCTGGCTTAACTTCCTTTTACAACTTGTTAGAAATTTTTACTTTGGACATATCCAAGGCACATGGAACTCCCTACTCTTTCCAAAACTTAATATCATATTTCTACAACAATCACTAATGAAGCCCTGTCCCCCGATATTGACCCGCCTAGAATTCTGAGGTTATATGCATCTTCTACGTTATATGTATGTAATGAAAGTGTCCTCTCTTTAATCAGAGAAACTGATTTCAGTTTATTCACCCCACCTTCAATAATTGTCTTACATGGATACTATATTTTTCACATTACCTAGTATTGGTGTGTATATTAAAAATCTTTTGTATTGTTCTTTATTAATTTTTCCCTTTTTTTTTTAATAAATAAACCACTTTAACAAAAATTGTGAAAAATCCTCTTTTTTGGTCCTGGCCATCTTCTAAGGCATAACTCAACGGAAAAATTGAAAAAAAAAAGATTTCTAGGCAATTTTGTGTTCTTTAATTTTGCGTTAAGTATTATTATTTTTAGTTGAAACTACTAGTTTTCGAGATATTTGAGAACCCTCCCTCTTTCCTGAGGACGATATGCGAATAACAAAACAAACAAACAATTTGAGAAAAACCCAAAAAATAATTATTAAACCACCCTACTTGCAATTACCCTAACCCAGGTTTCGGTGATTCTACCAAAAATCAGAACTACGTAATTTATTCACTACGCCTGGACAAGTGTAAACAAAACACTTAGTTCATACTCACGTATATATAGCAGAAACTGATGTGGTTATATGCTTGTATGTTGCATGAATACAACTTTTTAACTTTACTAGTATTGGTGTATTTACTAAAAATCTTTTAATTGGTTCAATATTATTTTTTTCCTATGTTATTCCTAATGAATCAACCACTTTAAAAAAAAAAAATGAAAATTCCGGCTTTTAAATCTTGCTATCACCTGAAGTATCAGCAAAAGCATTTTTATGGAACATTTGATGCTCTTTAAGTTTTTAAATAAAGTATCTTTTGCCAAAATCTCTAGTTTTTGAAATATTTGAGAAAATCCAAATAAAATACCGCTAACCCATACCCCCCGTGCTCACCTTCGGGGACTTTTATTATATGGTACAGGAAGGGTACCTCCAATATCTGTTCCAAAAATCAGAAATAAAAGATTTTGTTTTGCTTTCGTTGCCTGGACTATTAACAGCAATTTAATTGGCAGAAGCAATTTCAATAATATCTAATAGTTTAGTCTACGATCATTGTTTCGTTACTAAATTAAGTTTTTGAATATTTCGTTTTGGAATCCAAAAGCAGCCATATGATATTTTCATCTGAAATACCTTTCAGCGTGATTGTTTCTATAGAATTTCACAATCTCTTATGAATGAATGTAATATCTGTATTCTTTGAAATAAACATGTCATGTTCAGCCCAGGGCATGAAATGAAGAGAAAGAAAAATTCAAATCTACATTCTCCCACAGATGTTTGCTGTACCTTCATAGGCCGGTTTCTCATCTGGTTGAGAATATTGTACACAATAACTCATTACCTACAACCCTTTAGATTCCTTAACACTTTTCCTTAAAAATTACAAAATGAAAATTTTAAACATTAATAGATTCCTGGTTGTGGACTAATGTAACGTAGTGGAATCGGGCTGAGGCTTTTTTTACGTTTAATTTATATTCATCGTGAATTCTACGTTTTACCTTGATGAAGTATCATTTAGTTGGCCCATGACATCTTGTTGAAAACAGCGACACTCGGGCATACATGGAGACGAAATACCGTACATGTTTGGGAGTTGATCTATCCTCTCAAATCATGATTTAATTAATACGCGTTACGTCGACTAGCCCTTACATGTGGAATATGAAAAATGCCAACTGATCGTGAAATTCTAATTGTAATCAATCTTATAGTCTTCATTAAACAACTGGTGCACACACATTTAATTATTACATGCTGGCAATGGCTACTTTCTCCTATTATGCCCTGAGCATCTGTGGTTCTCGCGCTCTTGGTGAGCCTCCACTGGCTTGTATCCGGTGACACGGCCGATGAAGGAGCGTGGGGTACATCCCAAGACTCCGCTTCTTCTTTCGCATACAAGTGCCATACGGACACGGGGTATCTCTGGGTTGTGTGGTATGAATGACAACATTAATCTCAATGACTTATTTCCCAATAAGGGAGATTGTAATATTATCGCAATAAAAATTGTCGTTTACTAAAAAAAAATTATAATATCTTAGCGTATAACAACTATTCTAAACTGAATGCAAACCAGCTGCACATGAAATCCGGCTCTGATTTTCCTACACACATTTATTATTATAATATAATTTATATATTATGTATATATGTACATTTTTAGCCCCAAAAAGATAGTAATACGGTTTCTCTTGTTTTTTTTATTGTTTTTTCAATACTTTCTGTTTATATAATTGAACGATATTATTCCCTGAACGATCCGTGGAGTTATTAAATTTATTATCAAAGTTCATATCCGATGGATCATTTTTGCGACCGCTTTCATTAAAAGTAGATCCTCTACTGTCGGAATCGGCAATGGTGTAACCATGTCTGCTTGACTATAACTATTTGCATATAATCACCGTTTTACTGATACCATTCTCTAAATCCCTAAGTTCCACATTGTTACTTAAATCTCTGTTAAGGTAATTTATGATGTTGGTTAAGCTGCACCGCAAACATGGCAGGTGGGCACCTGGTACCTCCGGTGCACGCCCCCCCCCGACTACATTGCGAATATTTCTGATCTACATGTATCCGTATTATTTGCTATCTAACAAATGTATTTCGGAAGTATTTTTTTCTATTAGAATTCGTGATATTGTTCCGTATTGGATTAGGATATTTCAAGACAAAACGTTCTCATATGATATACAAAATGAATCAGTAAAAACAACTTAATTTGTTGTGTTTTCTTGGAGTGTTTATTATTTTACAATTTTTTTTTTTTTCATATGTATGTATATGACTCTCAAATATCAAAGAAAATTTTAATGAACCTGGATTTGATACGACACATGAATATCTGTCCACGCTGGTAGAAATGTCATTTTTCATTTTAGATTAAAGAATAAATGACAGATACAGTTTCATCTCATTATCTCTGCACTAATTTTTATGCTTCTAAAATTTGTCATAATATCCCTTGTCATTTTATTATTCTCTAAAGATCTACTCCCTTTTATAAACAGTTACTCAGTCTCAGACGAAAATAAAAAGTCAAGAAAAAAACAAAAAGCTTATAAATAATTGAGGTGTTAATTTTGAAGAGAGGGTATAAATTAGATTTAAATGACTTAAACTGCTCAAAGCTTTCCAAAAATTTTCTTTTATTACCAGTCCTCTATAATGACCTATGGAGGTTTCAAATACATCAGTTCTTCCGTGTATAGTTTGTTGTTCAAGAATGATTTTTTTAAAGACTTATACCTTTAAGGAAGTCTAAAAATTCTCAGCGTACTCAAACTTCAAAACCATTGTTTCAAATTCTCTTAGTTTTGTAAATTTAATGTTCAAAATATAAATTATATTTAAATGCGTCATATTTTCTTCAAGTTGGGTTAGAGAGAAAGAGACGCCTGGATTAACTAGTTACTGTCTGTGTGAAGCAAAGATTGATTAACAGCCGTTAATATTATCAAATTGATTTGAAATATTAAACGTATCCATCAAAGTACTCTTAGATTTTTAAATTTTCTGTATATAACATTATAAATCTGAAAAAAAAAAAAAGTTGAATAAATTTAAGCTAGTTCATACCAATCAAATTTTCATCTCAGAAAAAATAAAATTGTGATAAAGCTCCAACTATTATTTATACGAGTATAGGTTCGAGTCACATGCCTGCTAGTATATGTTTTCTTTAGTCGTTGATTACTAATACACATATCTATTTTTTTCTTATGGTCAAGAATATGTCGCGAAAATTCTTTAGTGGAAACTTTGATCCGCCAAGTTAATGAAGCAAAATGTTCCCACATTACCTTCACCCATTGTCGCAAGACTTGTCCACTAGTTTATTTTAATTCTATTCCTCTCCCTGTATTCGAGACAGTAAGATACTTAGGCTTCCATCTCGACAAACGACTGACCTGGAACCCACATACGAGACTAAAAAGACAAGAACTAAACAGGCGCTTTGGACAACTGTACAGACTACTTCAAAGGACATCCCATCTCTCAATAGAAAATAAACTACTAAGCTACAAAGTTATACTTAAACCAATCTGGACATACGGAATAGAGCTATGGGGGACAGCAAAAAAGTCGAACATCAAGCGTATCCAATCCTTTCAATCAAAAGTCCTGAGAACAATAGTAAATGCCCCTTATTATGTCAGCAACAAAACCCTTCATGACGACCTTAATATACCCTACATTCTAGAACTCATCCCTTCTAAGTTTATGAAATTCCACAGTAGCCTTTCCAACCACCCTAATCCTGTAGCACAGTCATTGCACTGCGCCACTCATCCCTATAATCCTCCTCGGAGACTGAAACGGCAGTGGCCTCGTGACCTGCTATAAACGCGTGACAGCGGGGGTCCTGGCAATGGCCAGTTACTCCAACATGCCCTGAGCGTCTGTGGCTCTCGCGCTCTTGGTCAGCCTCCACTGGCTAGTATCCGGTGACGCGGCTGACGGAGGAGCGTGGGGGACTTCCCAAGACTCCGCTTTCTCTTCGCATATGGATTTGGGAGGTCTCTGGGCTGTCTGTAAATATTGTATGAATGAGTGAGTGAATGATGAATTGTAAATATGGTATGAATGAGAGCGTTTATCGCAATTACTGATTGCCTTATAAAAGGCAGATTGTAATTATAGCCCAATAAAGATTATAATAATAATAAGAAAGTGGAAACAACAATACAAGTAATTTATTGAAATGACCTGTCCTGTCCGTTTCAATTATTTTCTGGGGAAAAAAGACTTTCAGTGATAGGTGAGCTGTAATAAATAAAATTAGTTTTTTTACAATCATTTTATGACTATTTTGGCAACATCGAGAAAGTATTTCACAGGATCTCATAGGGTGCTTGGTTCACATTCCAGGCTCCTCATTTTAAGATTTTTAAAGGAATATTATCTGATCCAAAGTTTGAAAAAAATACTACGAGGTCACTAATCCTTGGGACTAACAGTGGGTAGAGTATGTCAAAAACGTAAAGGGGGCTAACGTTTCAACTTTATGGAATGTTTTTTAAAGACACACGCCATGATACAGCATTTTGCCCATTCCTTCGCTAGAACTAACAAACGCTATTCTTCCCGGGGATAGAAGACTTCTTGATGAGGCCCTGAAGCCGTAATTCTACCTCCGTGTTGCAAAAGACCATACAACGGTAACTATAGTAGGCTCGCAGCATCGTTGGCGAAGAGTTCTTCAAAAAGACGTTACAGTACACCCGTGACTGGGACACCTTCCTATACTGTTACATCAGTTACGCATCGCGTGTAATGTAACTCCTTTACCAACCCGTGAAAGTCACTCACAAATTAGCACCTCTCTTTCAAGGTTGTAACAGGGCGAGTTACCATATGCACCGGTGACGTATGGTCCTCAAAGGATCGACCTTTGTCTCGACAACCGGCGAATCCTGTTATGCGAGACCTTTCGGAAGGTTCATTTGTCAGCTTAATCAGGGAGAGATTATTTATGCAACCTGTATCTGATGGCCGTTTAACAAATCAATACGCATGAACCGTTGACGCACTAGGCCAATGGAAACCAGGTCAGATGTCATCTAACCAACTTTAAAATTTAGCCTGTTGCTTGGACATGAGATTTTTTATACGTAACGTTTTATTTTCCTGATTTTATTTGTTTTTGTTTTTTCGTACTTATGCTAGTGATAGTTTTATTTTTATAGTTTTAATTAATGCTGTATTTATTTTGATTTTATTACTTCTACTTTATTATACTACATATGTTCTACCAAAATTCAAATGGTTAATTCGTGGCAATTACTGTAAATTAGTATTAGAGTATGACTCCGCTGACTTGTATTCACTGACTTGTGGTGACGCGGCTGACGGAACAGTGTGGGCTACTTCCCAAGACTCCGCTTCTTCTTTCACATGCGAAGGAGGTGACAACCATGTGGATTTTGGAGGTCTCTAGGCTAGTTGTAAATACTGTATGAATAAGTAAGTGAATGAAAATTGTAAATATGGTGTGAATGAGAACATGTATCACCATTATTTATTGCCCAATAAGGCAAATTGTAATTTTATCACAATAAAGATTTTTGAATTTGTAATATATGATTGTTAAAATGTCCGAACACAAAAGAGGAGTGTAGTTTAATTGTAATTTTATCACAATAAATTTATATAATGCATAATTTGTAATCGTTGAACTATGTACCAAACATAAATGTAAATAAAACAATTGAACCTTTAATACTTTTAAGAAAGTAAACGTTAGAAATATAGGATTGCGATGTAGGAGTACTTCCGTACAGAAACATATAAAAAAAACAACAAATAAGCTTTTTGACACTAAACGGCAAAGTAAAAGTGGTTTCGTTGTCTTATCGGCAAGCATCTCGAGGCGTGGCCCTCTTATGTTGCATGTAGATTAGTCTGGACAACTCTGAATGGGGACAGTTGGTCTCACTATATCTCGTATTCTATAATTATCATTAAATCACACCTTTATTTTTTCATTGATCATAAGTGGAAAAGTAATTATTCATACTCGAGTTGAGGGCACCATTCCACATTTGAAAAAAAAAATATCCTTCTCTGATAATAAAATTTTATAAATCAGAATTAGCCTTTTCTTCTTATCCCGTTCTTTGACTCTTGTTAATAACAGAGGTAACGTTTATTTATGAATTTTGTTGTAGTTTCAGTAAACAATATTGAGTACGATATTCAACCACGCTGCTATCTATACGGAATTAAAAAAACAGGCTACACAAATGGGCCAGTCTAACGAAACAAACATTCAATTTTCAAGCTAAAAAATCTATAACTTCTTTCTGAAATCTGAACGAATGGGCAATTATCAGTCTCTTTAAAGTTTAGGAATAGAATTTAGAATTTAATTAAGGTGTAAAAAGTGGGGAGACACCTTATATACTCCTGAGTATTTTATGCTATCCAAATAAAAATTGTTTTTAACTAGCAATTAGAATATTGATCCTACGAATTACTTTCGATTTAGTTACTTGGTTTACACCGTTAGTTCTTACGTGGTCAATTTCCGTACATGCAAAATTTTACTATTCTTATACAGTACATATACTACATATTTATCCTAACATATTTGGTAAATACTTTGTTATTTACATACATCTAAACTTTTCTGAAATAAAACATCGAACTTCGTAGTGGCAATCAACAGTTTATCTATTAATAATAATAATATTTGAATTTCCGAGCACCATTGGTTTAAATCTAAATTTTACATGCTCGTGACCCAGTTCATCGTTTTAATGCTAATTAGTAAGTGAAAACCCCCATTTAATTTTACCCGCTGATATTAGCTCAACACGAATAAATAACTTTCCGAATGAATACCATATGTTACATTTATCTGATTTTATTTTTCGCTGACAGGTCAGATTGCCAAAAAATGGCTTCAAAAGGTCGGAGACAAGTCAAACCGGTAGTGGCGGTGAGTTCTTTTCAGTCCCAAGAGCAAGTGAATACGAATGGGCATTCTTATAATGTCGAAATTGTAACAAAAAAAACGTCACCAAGAAATCCTAAACTCTAGTCGCACGATGAGCCGTACTGAAACAGATGAGAGATAATCAAAAACTAGACGTCATATTTCAATTTGAAACTTCTGTATATCATCAAGTTTAATCAATTGGTTGAATATGCCACCGACTTATTGGATAGAAACAAACGTATTTTATCCCATTGCAATATGAGAAGGTAGAGATCCCTGGTAAAAAAATGCAGTTCAAGAAGAGACGGCTGTAAATACCCTAAATTGGTGCTTTTAACGAATAGACATACGATTAAAACTAGGCTCTAAACTTTAAATAAGTTCCGTAAAAAATAATTAGAGAAAACTTACGATGCAGATCGAAATCCCAAAAACAGAACACCAAAAGTGATTGCAGTTCCAGAACTGACAACTATGAATTATGGTTCTCAATAAGTATGATGGAGTTATCGAATAGATACATACGATTGAAACTTGGCTCGAAATTTGAAACAAAGTACTATAAAACAGATTTCGAATTATTTATTGTATACTATATCTATACTATATTTTATGTTTTTATACTGTATATATACATACATATGTATATAATTATCAGAGAGACTTTCTTAGGAGTTTTTTTTTTAAAAAATTGTTTTTAAGATAGTATAATTTTTAATGTAAATATCATTGTATGATTAACTAACGAAATATATGTGAACAGAACTAGTTCAGTGCTTTAAGAAGTAATATCTAACAGTATTTTGTCTTAATTGCTTTACCAAAGGTAGCGTAAGAAGACATATAATTTATCTGTATTATAGTTAATTATTTTCTGCTGCACCAGAATTGAGCTCTGATATATCAATTGGATGGATATATACAAACTGGTGCAACTCTCAAACATGAAAAACTAGGAATACCTTGAACCATATCAAGATGATGAAAATTAATTATCCGATTGCATTGGAAGTAAAGTGACGTAGTTAAAATAATTCATTACTAAAATCTGGGCTGGGCTTCACTCGGCTGCTGCAGTGAAGCAGTGCTACAGCTTACAAACCCGTGAAGACAGTACCAACGCAGCAATTAGAAGAGCACTCGGTATATTGAACCGTTTTAAATGATTGCCGGTGACGAACATAAAACGGGTGACTCACTCCTACGGAGATCATAATGGGTTGGCTCGTTTTGTCAATGCCGATTTCACTATTACAACATGGTTCCCGGGCCGGCCATACCAGCTGTAATTTACATACAAAACAATTTATTCAGCATAGAGTTCATTGAAGCACTTACTCTCCTCGCCATTCTGGTACCTGTCCAATAAATAAATGGGTGACATGCGCTCGTTTGCATAAACCAATTTGCTAGGCTGTCGTGTTTTCGCTTCTATAAATAAATAGAATATAATAATCAAGAGGGAGTATACCTTATCACTATTAAATGTTATACTTTAGGAAGTGAGTACAGTTTACGGTTAAATGTTAATACAAAAAGCTCTTTGAAAAATAAAAAAATACTCATAAAGGGCTAAGTCATGTTAGGTTCATCTGATGTCATTTCCTAATACTTATGATATAGACTGAATACTACAAATTATAACAAGCATCTTAGCCGTATCTTGTTTAAACATAATGTACGTGGTATGACTTTCTTGCATACGTTTAGATAATAATTAATTATGTGCTAAGTGAATTGCGGGCGGTCCACTCGTAATAAAGCCTTCTAAACTCTAAATAACTCAGCTAAATTGGTAATAAGTATGTAGGCAATTCACTGTGTAGTCTTCCAAACTGTAAATATTAAATTCAGTTATATTTGATTGTTTTTTGTTGAAAGTTATGAAAGTAAATATGAAACTTTTTTTTTTTTAATTCCATCCTAATCAGCCCCATTTAAAGAAATGGTTTAACTAGCAAAATGATCTGCTGTAAAATATGTGTAATAACTTAATATGTACATTTTTGAATTTACAGCTGTTTTAAATTTGTTTTTTTTAGTCTATTCCTAAATATAAACTTCTTGACATGGAATGAGCACACAATCAATACATGAACTAAAAATAAACATGAAATAAAATAACTAATAAAGATTCGTGTTATAATCTTTGCGTCTTGGGAAATCTAAATCTAGGATAAAAGTTAAAAACAGAATAAATAATCTAGTTGTTCAAGGCAAATATATAAATGATTTATTCATTGAGGACTTGGGGAAAAAAACAAAAAAAAAAAACCTGACTTGGTTTGGTATGGCTGTGACGATCACCTTTGCTAAACTAGTCCTCCAGAGGCCACCTGGTGTCCTTCTCATCTTTAATTTAATTATTCCTCTCTCAACTCTTGTCCTATTTTCCTTTCTGCACTTCTTATCTTCACAGGTCCCGTTGCATATTCCCTGTGAGAAGCTTTAGCCTCTGCTGGAGAAGCTGTGTACAGTACACTCTTGGCTCCTTGTTGAGATGTTTGGTGCTGATTCGAGCATCGTAGTATAAAGATAAAAAAATCTGACCATTAGCCATGACAAGGCCTATTTGCATTTTCGCTCCCAATCTCCAATCTGGGACCCAAACTGGATCAGGGCCTCTAGAATGTGCGATATTTGGTGAAATGTGCGTGGTTACTATGCTTGTCATCGTCATTTTCTTTTTATTTCTAGAATAGTATACGAACTTAATACAATATAACTATGTTTCATCAGAAATGTGTTCATATGGTTATTAAAAATCAAGACTTTTCCATGATATGGAGTTGAGCATTAATTAAGCAAGATCCATATTTGAATACCAAACTAAATTTCATAGAAAAATATTTATTTGTCAATTGCAAAGTAGTCAATTAATTAATGAAACTTCGTCGTTTTCCAGTTTTTACAAAACCTTTCTGAAAGTTAATTTCCATCCGTCAGAAGAAACCAATCGACAGTACAGAAAGAAACAGTGGTGAAAATTTAGTGGTGGATCTGTCAAAGTTAAGTCATAAAAACGCTGAAACAAAAATAATAAAAGTGTTTGCTATTTAAAAAACTAAAATTACAAAAAAAACACTCAAAATTTTGTCAGAGAGTTTAATTTGGTGTCTCCATGTTGATAGTTATCGACCTCAAACGAACCCATCACGTAAATTTCCTGAGTATGGGTTAAGCAGTCTCATAATCGTCAATACAGATAAGCAAATGGGTGAAAATAACAGTTTATGGTTAAAAATAAAATAAAAACAACAGCAAAACCGTATAAAGTTAAAATTAATACTTAATTTTCAGTTTTTATTTTGTGTTCATGATGCAAGGAGTTAATCCCACTATATTTAACAAGAACGATCTTTTTTGTTACAATGAAGTTTCGCTTTTCATTCAATGACCTATGGATCTTCCAGTTATTAACAGTCCAACTAAGTTTGAAGTATCATTAAACCCAAAGACGGGGCTTCCATCACCCGATTGTTCCGCTCAAAGAAGAAGACCTGGAAGATTAACAGAGGCCCAGTTTAAAGAAGTACGGCCCTCGGAACAAATTCAGACACCTCAAAGAAGGATTTCCATGAGTTGTTGGCGAAATGAATTCGAGTTGGGTGGCTGTAGCTGTCGGGTTTTGTTAAGTTAGGCTACTGGGGATTCTTTGCCTGTCCCTAGTGGTTCTCTCACTCCCAAGTTTACCAGTGGTTCTAGAACAAAATATATTTTCTTGACAGTAGCTTCTTCTTGCTCTATTTTTGCCAAGTCCGTGAAACTTATTTTATACAGTTTAATATTCTTAGCTCTGAAGAATTCATCTGCTTCAAAAGTGAAATGATAATTAATTTTTTATTTGATTTAATTGGTTTTTTTGGGTTCATGTTATGTAAATAAAGTCCAATTTTCATCTTCCTGCAAGTTTTTATTAGAAATAAACGGTTTATTCATTAATAATTAAGACGAAAATCAAATTGAAATTTTACCAATTTTTCAACGCCTTTAGTTGGGCCTCCTCTGCTTTGAATTAAAGATTCAAATCTCTGTTTCATACACTTTATAAGGCTCAAAATGTAATGTTGGGGCAAAGAAGACAATTCATTAATGCATCTGCATGTCCATCCAAGCTATCTGGACATGTTGGAGTTTATTCAAAACATGCTCAATCGGATTCATGTCTAGCGAACTGACGGACCAGTCCGTACGCGTGATTTCTTGTTCCTCTAAATAAAGTTCAACCAGCTTTGCTCTATGAGATCGAGCATTATCATCAACAATAAAAAAGTTTTCCTCGATTTCTTGTAATAAAGGAAAATCACATGCCTTATGACATTGCCAAGGTATGTTTGTTTGGTCACGTGCTCATTCCTGTACAATATTAGTGTAGCTTTTCGATTACTCGATATCCCTGCCCAGACCATTATTGAACCTCATCCATAAGACCGTGCTGGTTCAGTCATGTCAGCAGTAAATCGTTGGTTTCTCTCTCCCCACACTTTAAAACGTCAACCATGATGATGAAGAACAAATTTTGATTCATCAGTAAATAAACAGTGGTCCAATCAACAGGACATGTTCACGAGCTCAAAGGAGATGCGCTGCTCTCTGTTCTCTTCTTTAATAAAAACCATCTCTCTGGTATTCTTGGTCTCAAACCGACTTCATAGAGGTGGTCTAACTGTTTGAGTAGAAATCAAGACTACGGCTAACATCAAACTAAGAATGGCCTAACTTAAAAAAAGCCAAACCCCTCCCTAGTTCTTCAACAGTAAGTCTTCGTAAAGACATTTAAAAAAGCTGTCTAGTGCACTTGCTAAATGAATACTAATGGTAAAAGACTAATATTGATTTCTTTAGATGATTAAATTCAGATTAAACCCTAGCAATAAAATTCCTTAAATAGCAGTAAAAAGCTTACGAGAATACAGAACTTGACGTTGTTTACATAATTATTATTAATAATCTACGAGAATTCTAAAATGAAATCGTTCAGATAAAGTGATGTGAACGTAAATTTCATAGTGAAAAATCGAAGATTGTGTATCATAGCTCAATTTAAAATAGGTAAAAACAAAAATATAAAGATACAGTGTTGCTCTTGTGGTTTAAGCTTGCTGCTGATATGAGAGTACTTTCATTTAACTGTAAATGAAGTCGTCGCTAATAAAAAATATTAAACACTGTTCTAATGCACCTGAAATTTATTTTATTTTGGTTTCAGAATACCCTCGCAGCTCGTTGTTTTTAATTGGTTACATGACCGGGTTTTTTTTAACGTCTCGTGGAACTTAGTTACCAATATTTTCAAATATTTTCAGTATAGAATGTCTTAATATAGCTGCTACTGTTCGATTACAGTTTTTTTTTTCTTTGCATTGAATTAGTTAGAACCGCGAAATTTGATTGTAAAGTTTTCGAACTATAATAAAAAAAAATAGACGAAATGTGATGTATTAAGTTACGGCAACGAAAAAAATCCATCGTTTTAATTAATTTTTGTAATTATATTCCACTAAAGCCCTAATAAATATTGCAAAATATAAATCAAAACGTTTGATTAATTCAATTAGCAGATGGGAAAATGTTTATTCATTTACAACCAAGTAATTTATTTATTATTTAATATTCATTATTTATAATGAACTTGATAATTTCCACGCAAGCTGTCACCCCTATACGTCAAACCGCTGTTGCGATAAAGTAAGGAGTGCGATTCTAATGATAGTTCTCATAATATTTTTTAATTAACAGGATGATGATTTTAGCCCTAACATTTATTATGATGTGAAAATTTAATTCGTTATTTTTTAGAAGATAACACCTTACCAATCTCGGCGCATCAATGAAAACATCCTGAAAAATTTCATGCTTGTAAGTTAAAATTGTGAATACGATTTTATCACGATCAAATAATATAATGAAAGGGTTTTGGTAATTTCAATATTAAATTACGACGTTGAAATCATTTTAATGAATAATATTTAAGTGTATTATTAACTGATGACACATAATCATATTGCATGGGGTTGTTAGCTTATCAATAACTCCTTAACGGCTCTAAAACACTCAGAACAGACACAGGCACTGGAACTGAAAACATAAGGGTATTTTAATTAATAATAAAACAAAAAACCACCCTAAAAATAAAAGAAAAAATGCGTTTCTGAAACTGGAATTTATTGATTCCTTTTTACGTTATCGTATTTTATTATTTCTTTACCATCGAGAAAAAATGTTTTGGGAAAATGTTAAGGCCTTAAATTCCTCCTGGACTATCCAGTAATAATTTTGATAGCAAGAGAAATACTTTTTATCTGTTCTATTATTTATACATTCATTTTTTCATAGATAAACATATATTTTTGTTTATATTTCCATATTATTACCATGTATCAATCATTATTTTATAAATGCCATTGTTTCATTTTGAATTGAATGTTGTACTATACTATTTATTTTATTTATCTAGTTACTATTTTTTTTAGTCGTTTTAATGTTTTCAAAAATTCATTTATTTATTTACTGGAACTTTTTATCTGTGCTATACTATTATTATTATTATTATTATTCATACAGGAGATGTAAGAAACTAAATAAACTATAATTGTAGCTTCAATATTTTTTATAGCTATGCTACATTTCATACAAAATATGAAGTCATTTAAGTGACTAATTTATTTTAATTGGGCTATATAACGCAAGTATTTTGAAATTAGAAGGTATTAGGGCACTTCCTGCCTAGAGTTAGAGTAAAGTTTTTTTCTTAACGCATAACCATACATAAACATAAAACAGTTCGGAACATTTACACCGAAGTATATTGAATGTTGTAAGATATTGATTTAAAAATCCCTCAAGATCAATAGATGCTGAGGTTGAGGAATAACATATTAATCTCGGTCAAGCCGATATCTGGGAGGTCGGGAGGGTGTGTGTTGTTAGAGGCTGGATTTGGCAACTCGCAGGCTCTTTCCCGGTTCTTTTGGCAGCCTTCCACCACCGCTGCCTCTGATGCCTGTCTGCATACTGGCTTCGGCTTTACTCCACCACACATCCACCTCGCCTCGTATATCTCTGCTAATTCCAAAAACGCTTTTCCGATTCTGGAGGTGGCTGCAGCGACACTTTGTCTAGTTTTCCGTTTTCTTAAACATTTATTGTTTAGTTTCAAGTTTTTATTACCATAGTAAGGGGAAAAGTTTTGAAGATGTTTCAAATTTGACAGGTAATAATTGTTGAACCTGACTATAAGGTGATCGGAAAATATTATTTCATTAGCTAGGTATGGGGTGGATCGTCAATCGTCAGTGGCGTTTGTGGCATCTTACACTGGGGCCTAAGGCAAGTTTCCGCAGACATGGACCTAGAGCATGAGCATGTAAGTGACGTCAAAATAATTTGATATTTGGTACCCTTATGTTTTCAAGGGTGAGGAATACGAACATGATGTTAGAATGGGGAAATTTCCACAAACAATGGAAAACCAAGGCTATTCTGCTTAAACCTGGAATTTTTGAAATTTTACAACAAAGTTACCTTCGAATATGATAAGGACATCTTCTAACTCTTTTAAACGAATAATTATAGTAGTACTTAAATTTACACGCACACAAACTTCTCGTAGCTACCTACAACCTTTTTTTAAAAAAAGTGGGTAAAACGTTTGGCTGAAAGTCTTCCAGTAGGTGGAAAAGCTAGAGAAAATCCTATTGAATCACTGCAATGCACAAAAAAAAGTTAACATTGTCACTAAAATGGAAAATACTAGGACACGGGATAACAAATAATAATGTAACACATCGCTTACATTACTCATCTATAAATAAAATCTGAAAACCCCCTCGAATTAATTTAGTACCTAAAAATGAAATTACTTGTATAAAATTAAAAAGTGTACATATGGACTTTTTTTAATCAATATTTTTCTTGATAATGTCCTTAAATTAGCAACACTACCATAAATATATATACAATATTTATGTAAGGCTACCAAATTTCTTCAAATCTATAACATTTTGAAAGTTTGAGTTTTAACTGTTCATTCTAACCATCACTGTAGGTTAACTAACACACAATTAGCATATTATAGAGGTGAATTGGAAATACCATCAGAATCTCAGATCGTTGATTCATTTGAAGGAACTTTATCATAGAACACACCGTATCATCTTGTTTTGTGTTGAGAATTATTCCATTTAAATGCACATGCATTAGTCTTGAGTACAAAATAAATTCAGTACTGCCGTTCTGGTCAGAAAAGGACTATGAGTGATTCTTTTTGCATATACTGCGTCACATCATAATAATTAAACAGCCATTTGTTTTTGTTTTTTGTGAATATTGGCGCATACATAAGTTTTTACCATAACCAAACTAAGCGTATTATGAATAATAATAAGGCATTATGCTCACTTCATATAAGCATATGATCACGCCCAATTATACACCATTTAAGGCATAAAGAGATCGTCTACCATATCAGGAAGAACTCACTTATCGGGAAAGCTAAAGAATGAAAAACAAAATCATATTCTTTTATCCAATCCAACCTCGTTGTTTCACTTTCATGACAATACAACACCACCATGTCTGCCATAACTTTTAATCGCTAACCTGATCAGGCAGGGATTGAGGTTCTCATTAAATAAATGAGGAATGAAATGTAGGGCGGGCCAGATGTCTGTCCTGATCTAATTTAAAGTTCAACTGGCCTCCCATAGATATGTTAATAAATCAGCTTGCCAAAGACTGGTTTGTAACGTAGCAACAGCTGAGGGCTCAACGACAGCACAAAAACGGCACAAGATTTAGTAGCCATCGACAAGGTTTTTGAGGTCAGTCAGGTTTTTGACAGGTTATCATCAGCAAATTGAATCTAATTTATTACCACTTTAAACAAAAAATATGACAGCTCGCAGAAATTTTTCCTTTTTACAAAAGAAATACGTAGGTATTTTGGAACTTTGTAATTATGTTATTTCTCTTTATCTATTTTAAACGTTTTAATATTGTAGTATAACAGTATGCCAATAAAAATCAAGAGTATTTTTTAACAATAACTGAGTATAAATAAATCCTTTTGTTAAAACAAATTGTACACATGATGATAAAATTTAAGCGGGTTTAAATCTTGATGACAATGACACCATTGTCAAAATTTATATCATCTGTTACTTCTCAACGTCAGGCCACCGGAATCCTAAACATTCTTATCCATTAAACACTTGTAACCAAACTGCAATATATATGTAGTAACAACGACTAGATCTAGATAAAAAAATACCTAGAATATTACAAACAAATTCTTGACATCCTTCCCTTCAATTCGAAATGCTACACAGTTCACACAACAAGTAAACCAAAACTGATTCACAAAATGAAACTCTTGGTTACCAAAAATTCTGACGTTTCCAAATACCGACATCTCCGATTATAAATTATTTGAAGAATATTCAACGCTCTATATTATTTTATAATTTTTCTCAGCGCACATATTTAAATATTCCTTTTCTTAGAAATTTAATTAATATGGAGTTTTATTTTTTTTATACGCTTTCAGGATCTCCGACCTTAAGCTTGACCTAAAAAAGAAATGGCCTCAGATTTACAAAAGTGCTAAAATTCGCAAAATGAAATAATTCATAATAGGACTACCTTATTATTGTATAGTGACAATCCTACGCTGTACAATGATATATAATTGAATACCACATCGATCCTCAATCTTTTTTAATTTATTTTTCTCAGATCCTGTGTGCTTTTTTTCAAAAATGGAATTTTCACGAATATAGATTTGCTGAATATGCTTTTGATAACGTCCGATTGAAACGGAGAAAGAGAAATTACCAGTGGAAGTTCGAAATTTAATTGTCCCGGCTTCAATACGAACACATAAGGTAGCATATGATGTTAATCCGAATGACGGTAAAGATTACTTCGTACCTGATTCGTCTAATAGTGAGTTTGATGATGAGTCATGTGATGGTAACTAATACCTAATTTAATTTGATATGATTTATTTCTATGACCTAAATTATAATTAGTATGAGAATTATTTGTGCATAATTTATGCAGTGTTGAATTGTGTTCATAATTTTCTTATTCTAAAAATAACTTTGTTTTTTAAAATACATTTTATATTCCGTACTTAATTTTTTTTAATATAAATATTACACAAACTTTTAAATCATCAAAAAATGTGTATTTATTCAATAAAACAGCAAATTATTATTCATCATAACCCAAGCAATCAAATCGTAGGATAAAATGTTCCAATAAGATAAATCGGAACTTTGATCCACTGTGCAATGAGTACGAAGTAAAGATATTGGACAACACTGACGTAATTCAATTAACTTTGCTGTTCCTGATTGTTTTATTGTTGCGCCATTTTATTTTATATTGTAAAATGAACTCAAATAGTACATAAAAAAAATAATAAAATCATTCACTTGACATTTTCCGTTATGTTTCCACGAAGAATCATGATGAACAGTTCGTTTGAGTGAATGGATATTTGTGGGTCATCCATTCCTGAGTAGTATCTAAATAATTTATGTATATTATAAATCCTCGACATTATTTTTTAATAACATGTATTTGTGAGTGTTTAAAATAGGCAAGTTGTATACAAGCATACCACTGGAACAATGATTCCATAAACAACAAATCATTCTTCTAGAAACTTTTCCACTTACTGTGCCAGCGGTTCTAACTTCTTTTTTAATGAAGAATCCAAGTAAATCTTGAAAAACTTTTGAGCACCTTTTGGAAAATACTTTTTAATATTTTCGTTCCTAAATTGCATTTATTTCCCCGAACGAAAGTTATTTGTTGAAAAAAAATACTAAGCTGTTTAATCAATTTGATAGCTTACGTAAACTTACGTCCGATGATACTGATGGTTTGAAGGAGTTCCCTCAGATATGCTTATTTTTACCGTACCCTAACGGTTTCTGTTAATTACGTTTGTAGTATTGGTAATATCATGCTGAATAATGGCTAATGATTCCTTACAATGATCGTGGATACAAGAAACACAAACAAGGATGATAGTCAATAGTGACAGCCACTCAGAATGTGCCGGTAGCCCCACCTCTGTTACGTATTATATGCAAAGTCCCATTACCATATCAAGCCAGGATTGCTATCTACTTGTCACGTCTTTGCCGGGTCACCGCCGTTTCATAACATTGCTCCTAAGGCTTCATCAAGGTGTATTGAAGATACCAGACCAAACTATTCCCCTTTCCCCTCTTTAGCAGTACCCACAATCGGGTCTTAGAAGTCTAGCCCAGTCCGTAATAAAAATTATACCCTTGGCTACACTTTGTTCAATTAATTTTTAAACTGGTTTTTATGTACAATTTTGTTTTGCCCTAAACGTTCTGTCTGGCCTAACATAATATATATAAATTATTGAGAGATATAAATTTGTCACAATTTTAGATTCCCCCAACTATTCGCGTTTTTTTTTTTGATTAAAAACGAAGGCCAAGATATTATTATTAGATCCTTTTTTCTTTTTTTTCTGGTCGTCGGTATGTCCGATGATTCTTCATCTATAGTGTTTTTTCTTGAAGCAGATGTTGATAGTGGAAATATTCTTTATTCGTATTATAATTATTCTTCAATAATTTTAAAATAATCGATCACGGGTGAACGTCGTTTTCTCCTGGATAGGCGTGAACTAACCTTTGCTCTTCAACGCCACCTGGCTCATTATCATTGGCCAAATGAGGTCACGGGTTTGGGTTTGCAAAATTAAAATTGCAGTTGGTAAGTTTTGGAAATCAAATACCAGGACATCTTAATATTTGACAGGAGATTTGAAACTTCTCCAATAACGGGAGGTCAGTTTAATGTTGTGGTAGCTTTGAGGGCTTTGATGTGTCTTCGTCTGAGCCGGAAGAAATCATTAATAATGATTACATTTATAAACGACTAAAAAAATACATGAACAGACATTTTTATGAATAGCTATCAAACATCATTCAAAACTAGTAAGTGATGTGTCAACTGATAGTTATACAAAGTGCAGTTACAGAAGCGGCCGTTGACTTCTTTCGTAATTATGATCCACTCAACTTCACTTGTTACATAGCTTATTGATATTGTAAATCTGTCTAAAGGTAACGTTATGTACTTTGTAGGTAAGTGTACGGGTGGTCTGAAAAGTTTCCGACCTAACAAAGCTTTTATTTTAGCTTTTATTTATTTTATTAGCATCTTTATGTTGAGGTCCGAAACTTTTCAGACCACCTGTGTATGTACGGCTTCAAATCCCATTTCCAATCTCTTCCCCAGTGTTAACGATTTCACCAAACAATTCATACCTATTAGAAAAATTTCTTACATGAATCTGTACCGTTGTATATACGGCATTGATATATATAACACATTTTTCAAAAAAGAAGAGAAAAATGATTCCATGTATGTTATGTATGTATAAAAAATTACTCTCTAAAACAATTCAGATTTTTTCATTGCAAATTTATTTGAAACTTCTTTATTGTGATGAAATTACTATCTGTCAATATGCCAATAAGTAATTGTGATAAATGTTCTCATTCATACCATACTTACAATTTTCACTCACTCGCTCATTCATACAGTATTTACAAACAGCCCAGAGACCTCCCAAATCCACATGTTTGTCACCTCCCTCGCCTGCGAAAGAGGAAGCGGAGTCTTGGGATGCCCCCCACGCTTCTCCGTCACCGGATACGAGCAGGTTGACGAAGGCTGAGAAAGGCTGACAAAGAGCGCGAGAACCACACACGCTCAGGACATGACTGGAGAAACTGGCCATTGCCAAAACTCCCACTGTCACGTATTTGTCTCCAAGGAGGACTTTAGGGTTGAGTGGCGGAGTGTAATGACTGTGCTAGGGGATTAGGGTGGTTGGATAGGTTACTATAGAATTTGATGAGCTCGGAAGGGATGAGTTTAAAAATGTTGGGTATATTATGATCATTATGAAGGGTTTTGTTGCTGACGTAATAAGGGACATTTACTATTGTTCTCAGGACTTCTGATTGAAAGGATTGGATGCGCTTGATGTTCGACTTTTTTTCTGTCCTATATTCCGACTATAGCTCTATTCCGTACGTCCAGATTGACTTAAGTATAACTTTGTATATTAGTAATTTATTTTCTATTAAGAGATTGGATGACTTTCGAAGTACTCTTTATGTACAGTTGTCCAAAGCGTCTGCTAAGCCATTACAAATATGATACATAAAATCGTTTCAATTTGTAACGAATCACCATTATTTTGTACATTTTCCTTTGGGCCTATGAACAGTGAACATTCGTCATTCATCCGGTCCTAAAATTGACTCAAGCTCAGATAATTGTAATTTTGGAATAATTCCCTTGTTGGAAATTAAATTGGCTACATGTATGCCAATTAAAAGTGGCACAGATTGGAGTGATCCTGTACTGATAGGGTTTAGTGTTTGGCCGTCCAAGGCTCAAATGAATGCACCAGATGGGCTTAACGAATCCAACTGTGATTCAAATTGCACGTATCATTCATTAACAAGTGAACAACTTCGGGGTCATGAAATAATTACTTGTCAATGGGTAAAAAACGACATTGAAGAGTCGAACTGAATTGGATTCTTTATGTATTTATACATATACACATATACATAACTGTCTGACATAAATTATCTACTATTATTATGAGAATATACCAGCACATATACCAGGTGCATGCTTTTTAACATATTTTGCAAAGACTGTTTTATTCTCAGTATTGATCCTCTGTATATACTATCGGGATGCTTACAGCGCGATCGTTGGGGATTAAGGCTGTATATTGGTACCGTCCGGAACTGAACTCCCCCGCACCAGTTTGCGTGCATCCGCACGCAAATCTACCATCTCAGCTGCCTAGGCACGACAGACTGTGCACACGTCTCACGCTCGCACTCGGGCAACGTTCCGTACACCCAATACCCAGCCTGTAATCCTTAACACATGACAGTCACTCGAGCCTATCCTAGAGTCCACAAAGCGTCCAGGCTCAACATTGCACTTGGTTCTGACTCCGGTCCTGCCGAGAGTACAAAAACAACAAAACGTGAAAAATAAAAATATGATATCACACTCGAGAGATATATGCATAAAAATAAACATAGATCTGGTAGTTAATCCTTATTTCTTATGTCTAATACTACACAACCAAAAGAACAATACATTATCCGAGTCTTATAACAAAACAACAACGAAAGAAACGGAGCCCTCGTACAGATCGTTCTTACTCTTACTACTCCCAAATCGAGCGCTCCGGGTAAGAGCGAGAGCACACCGGTCTGTTTACCTAGACCCCTTTCCCTCCTTGTGGTGGAGTCCTAATTTGTCATTGCGTTTGCGCGCGTAAGCCAAAGAGCACCTCAAACGGTGCAAAGCCTGTTGTCGCATGGATTGAGTGGTTGTATGCCACCACTGCCATCGGCATTGCGTCCTTCTCCTGCAGACCCTTAACCACCCGATACACTCTGAGATGGTCAATGACGGTGCTGTGGAAGCGCTCATCCTCTACTCTTTGGATGACCGGGGGTATTTACGTGCCACGTGACGTTTCTCTTTGCCATCTCCGCACCCACCTTTTCGTTGTCGAAATCCCACCCCCACCCAAGGAGATCCGCTCCGGCATGCCGTCAAATTGGAGCCAGAGATTTAACGCCCATAGTATCGTGTCCGACGACTTGTCCTGTACTTCGTGTGCCCCGGCTACCTTGCTGAACAGGTCGATGACTGTGACCCACTTGACGCCGATCCACGTGAAGGTTTCCACCTGTAAATCTTCCAAGGGTGCTCCCGCGGTCGGTGACTCTTCCAGACGGCCTTGTGAGGGGGGGGGGGTGCTACGATCATACATATTTCTTCCATAGGCATACGTCGTAGGAGCCTATAAGGTCTTGAATTGACTTGCATCCCCCACCAGAGGTACCTCCGCTGTAATTCCTGCAGTGTTTCCTGTATACCGCGGTGGTTCGTCTTCCCTTGATGGTATGCTAACTTCCTGCTGTCGCTTGACGTCACGCAAAGTTTGGACTGTCACCATACACCGAATAAACCGACGATCCAGTCCCAACTGTTCCTTCTGCCAGAGTTTTTTAATTCGGTCCCATATTGTTGCATTACCAACAAACAAATGGTCTTTTCCGGCTTTGTTGTGCCCTTTAGCGCTCTGCAAATCTGATCCTCTTGGACTCCCGGTGGTGACCAGATTGTAGTAATACTACTCCTTCCATATTTGCCATACGTTGCCATCAACAATCCGTCTTCGTTTTCCAGATGATCTTGCTACGTTTGTCATTCACCGTGCCCTCTATTGTCTCCATTTCCCTGGGTCGTTCCCCAACAGACTCCTCTGATGTCGAGTTTTCTCTTCCGGTTCTATCTTCCTGTTCCCCACCCCCCTCGGCTTCTCCCAGCGTGCATTCTTCTATGAACTGACGTAGACCACCCGATGTTCCTCCCTCTTGCACGGCGTTTATGTTTCCCTTATACACAATGTCTTATACACCCTGCGGACGACTCCTTCATTTTGCCAACCCATTGCAGCGTTATGTGGTCCATAAGCACCTTAAATTTTCTTCCGAACACGTTCGGACGAAAATGGCCTATAACCCACACGCTACCGAGAAATTCTCTCTCCAGCGCACTGTACCTCGCATCCGTATCGTTAGGCGTCTGCTGGTGTATGCCACTGGCCTCTAACCACCAACTCACTGTTCAGACAGCACAGCACCCAACGCATATTCACTAGCGTTTGTGGTGACAGTAAACTCAGCATCAAAGTTCGGGAACGCCAGAATAGGTGCCTCCTGCAGACGATCCATGCAGCGACGGATGTTTTGTTCCATGCTTGGCGTGATTTTGATGCGCATCCCCTTTCGCAACAAGTTATTTATGGGTACCAGGCACTCAGCCATGTCCGGCACGAACCGGCGATATTAGTTGAGTGTACCTAGCAATCTCCTAATACCCTAAACATCCCGCGGTATAAAAACTACTTTTCAAGGAAACATAGACTATTAAACTTAAATTACAGATTCACATGATGAATTACAAATGACAACTATGGATACATATATAAAATATTTAACTTTTTTTCTTATACGCCACCATT
This sequence comes from Acanthosoma haemorrhoidale, assembly GCA_930367205.1. Taxonomy (NCBI): domain Eukaryota; kingdom Metazoa; phylum Arthropoda; class Insecta; order Hemiptera; family Acanthosomatidae; genus Acanthosoma; species Acanthosoma haemorrhoidale. The sequence continues at coordinate 84,706,595 of OV884012.1, forward strand.
CACTAAATCCTGTAATAAACAAAATAAAAGGCTACAGCAAAAAAAAGTTGAAACAATAAATGATATTCTTTACCTATAGATTACGATTAAGAAAGAGGTTTCTTGTTATCGTTGTTGTGATAACTAATATAACAAAATTATGAGTTATATAATATTTAAAATAATCCGTATAGAAAAATCCCCTGAGATTATGAGATCAGATGTATATTAGCCATGTTTAAAAATATTTCACAATATAAAAATTTGCGTGCAAACAATAAAAATGTAATATTCATTACGTTCATGTACGTTTTTAATATGATTTCCTTTTGTCAATATTTTAGCTTTTTACAGTTTTTATTCGCTAAAATTTTGTTTTTAATGAACGATAAAATGAAATATTTTAAGTCAAAAATCACGAGTACTTTTTAAGAAAACGACGTGGAGAAGTAAATGAACGCATTCGGAAATGTCTTGACGATGTTTATGCGATTCCAAAAGTGAATCATAAATACAAATGAAGATTAATACAGTTCGCACTTTCTCTCATGTAATGATAGATAATATTATTCTCTGTCATGGCCTTGAGGACCACACACGCACATTTCTCCAACACCATCTGGAGAAAGAGTGGCTTCACCTCCTCTCATGTAAACCCACACAGCGGAGCAAGTACAGTATGGTCAGGAGGCAGTTAGGCGATAAAACAATTTCTAAAGTCAATACATACATCTAAGTGTGGTAAATGAATGTTTTCTTCACACCTGTATACGAACAACGTCCTAGTTCGATATTGGTTGATTTGCATTTGAGGGAAGTTGATTCATTGATAAATTGTCGAACACATTATCAATTCGGAAGGTGCCATGTGTAGGCGAAACATTGACAAGATGGTTATATGCTAATTACATTCATAAATAAGAAAGAAACTATTAGACTAGTAAGAAATTTATTTCCCTGTATTTAATATTCAAATAAAGTATTACTGCAACATGTTACAGCCCACTACTATAATATTTTACTAGAACTGTTGAACTATTTACTACAATCTATACTCCATCCTTCAAGTGCAATCTACTACTACTCTCAATTGTAACAAGCTTTATTTAGAATCTATTACTACAATTTACTTGTAGTAAAAATATGCAGCAGTACTATACTTACTATAACTTTTACTGCAACCTCAAATTGTAATCTACTACTACAACATTCTACTGCAATCAATTACTAAAATATTTTACAACTAACTAATACAACCAGCTACGACATACCACAACAATTTGCTACAACTTATTAATAATTTTTCTCAATAATATAATATAAAATTTAGGTAAAAGGGGGATACCTATAAGTATCCCTTGATGTCGTTTTATCAAATTATTTCGTTTAAAAGTTCTAGACTGTAAAAATTAAAAAAAAAACGTGTTTTAATATTAAAAAAAGGTAAGACAACTTATCCTTTGACTTGTACACTGGTATCTATACATTCATTATGATAGCCGAATTTACTGAAATCGCAGCAAGTTTATGGTTTATTAATTATACGGTTATTAAGGAATATCTCAAAGTTTTCATTGATAAATCATGAATCGCTAATTAGAGTCTGCCCTCACAGACAATAGAGACACTTAAATAACAATAGGAGGACATTATTTATCAGGACGATGGAGAATGTAGGTCAACCAACGCTATAATAATTCCACCTACCAAATATACCGTAGGTATTCAGCAATGGTATTGAGACGCTCATTTCCGTAAGGTACTGAATCCATTATTTTTTTTAAACTTACAGGAAAAACAAAATTCCGTTCTTAATTTGGTATTGGAACGATTTACCTGATTTTTTGCGGATAATCCGGAATTTTCAATAATTTTTTTTGTTCAGTTTATGGCTCCTTTTCCTTCAATTTTTAATAATATAATACTTTTTGAAACGAAGTATGGATACTGTACTTTTTGGCAAGAACTCAAAAGAGCGTCGTACTTTTTGAAAGAATACGACCTATAAGGATATAGTTTCACAAAAGGATACAGTACGTTTTGAAACGAAATAGCTTTAATAGGATTTGTGGCGAAAAGAAATAAGAGCTTATTAACTTTTGGAATGAATCGAAATATCCAAACGTGATTTTAAATGACTTCTATTTTTGGATGAAATCAGATGACGGATTTTGATAAAAACATTAGAATTCAATTACATCAAAATATCGATTTCACAAAAATTTCTCTATAGTACCTTTTATCAACGTCTCACAATTGTTAGCGATAGCTGAATTTCTACCTTATCTCCATGTATTATTTAATGTCTTTGGCACGAAGAAGGAACTCTAGGAGGAAGACTAGGAGAGAAATTTCTGATTTTATAAAAAAAACACAGAGAAACTATAAAAATATATAACTGTATGAATACACAACAAGTATATATTTCAAGGATTTTTTTTTTCTCAATTAAGTAATAGAACTTCATCTGGTCAAAGGTTTTCATCATACTATTTTTTTTTACTTGAACGCAGTACAAAAACTAGTATTCGTGTAAGGTATAACTGACATTTCTGGATTATTTATTGATCCTAATTGTCAAATAGTGTAGATTGTGGCCTACAAAATATTTCAGCTTTCTAGCTACAATTTTACACATCGCATCATTTTAAAAATTATTTATATCCTTAGCCACACATTTTTATTGCCAATGGACGTTAATTTAACCGAAACGGGAGCAACTTAAATGTGAAAGGAAATTTTCAGAAATTGAATGAGTGGTGATTCTAGTGATTCTAAAAGGTCAGGAAAACATATGGGAGCAGGAAAGGCCTCAAAACCGGCACCTTGGCCACTGTTCTCTTTATAATTATTTATGTTTAATTACAAAATTATAATATTTAAGTTGTTTTCTAATATGTTTGTGTCTACTGCGATAGGTACTCTAACCGAAAAAGTTATAATATCTGCAAAATCCTTTTTTTTTCTGTATAAAAGATTTAAGGAGGTTAAAACACTAGTAAAAAATCAGAGATAATTTATCATTTCAATGACTCAATAGTATACGGAATACCCGAGTTTCCTATACCAGCTGCTCGGTCTCAACACACCTGAAGTTTCCTTCTTCCAGGAGAACTTTTTGTAATAATCTTCATGTCGGAACATTACAGAAAGAAAAAAAATTAATTTACAGTCCAAAAAAATAATATTTTACAAGCCAAAGCGATGGTTGTCTTTTAAAAAGCTACTCAAGAAGAATAATGGGTGCAATGTGAAAGTAGCTTCTGGTACTGAGCAACATTCGTACCAAATATGGAGCAAATATTTGTTTTGGTTTGGAAGCCTTAGCGACACACACACATATAGTTGTCGACTTTATATGTTGGAGTTTTGAAATTAAGAACTCTTTTATTTTAAAAATCACATTCCATTTTAAAATATACAAAACATTTTTTAACATAATTCAAAAAAATATTAAAAATGGAAAAGAAAAGAAAACATTACAGCATAAATCAACACTAGATAAATAACACGAACCAACGAATGGTCAGAACCTCAACCGAAGTGTTCCTATTTCCATTAAAGAGTCAGCAACATACTTCATTTAGATCAGGTGCGTTGCTTGAATGTATATTGTATAAGTGGGTTGTTGTATGAATGAGAGAGTAAACGTAAATGTGTTTATATGGTATAAATGCTTTATTTTATCACAATCATATATACCCTATCTAGGGCAGTTTGTAATTTTCTTCAAATAAAGAGTTATTCAAAACATATCAGTTAATCTCCGGCAGAAGGATCACCTCTGAAATACAAACAGAAATAAAATATGGGTGGGGGAAACGTCGATATAGTTAATGATGACTCCATTATTATTTATTTTCCATTATTATTTATTTATTACTCCATTTTTTCATATAGATAAGGCCAATATTGTAATTGCCTTTCACAACATACCACAGTTCTTTGGCCGGATTGTTCAATATTATGAGGCTTGATTTAGTAAAGACAAAATATTATAACTTACAAAAAAAAAATAAACCTAAAACATATTAGTTTTTAAACAAATTCAGAAGGAACAATATCAACGAATAATTTATTTTTCATCGATAGTTCTTGGTATGATAAGGAAATTTTTCAAGCATCAATAATTCATCCAATTTTATCTGAATTTCGCTTGTTGCAGAGCAAGAGGTTGTTTCTATGAAAAAGGTATCGTGCATTCGTTTTTCGCCTGACTGCCTGTGTGTTTTACGATAAAAAGTATCAGGAAGGCCTTTGAGAAAAAATAAGTTTTAAGAGCCAAAAGTAAATTCGGCATTCAATTGAGATGATGTCATGCGTTTTTATACTTTAAATTTATCAATACAATAGTTTTTCACTATTGTTTATATACATGATAATATTTTTTACATTTCTTGAAAACGCAATTTTCAGAGAATGGGGTGTTATAAGATACAAAGTGTAGTGTTTTTTTCATAATAAATTATGTGTATTTTTGTCAAACTCGTTTACTAAAGTAAGTAAGAACTTAGCAACCGGCCCCTATTTTACCTTTTCTGGTTATTTTTCCATCACTTTCTTCGTCCTTCATTTTATTTGTATATATTTCACAAATATAAATTAGTTCATGAAAAAATGTATATATTGATTTTAAATTTAAAAAGCTGTGATGATCACAATAATGCAAGGCTACTGATAGATACATTGCTCTGATAATTTTCATTTAACATTAAGAATTGTTTTGAAGGGACAAAACCATATGAGTGTCATTAACAAAATATAATGATTTTGTAACAACAGGTAACAACTGTTGAAATTATGTTTAAGAACTTAATATAAGAAATAATTATTAACTATATCACGTATTCGTCGGACTAGAGAATAGAGGAGAGAGAGAGAGAGTGAGAGAGGGAAATAATTCGGGTGATCCGTAAGAGGGAAAGGTTAAGAATGAAATAAAAACCACTTGCAAAAGAACAACGACCAAAAGATGGGTAAGAGGATCCATAAATAAAGGGACAAAGGATAGGCTCAGAAACCGGAGCATAAACCGAGGCCTTGGCCTTTGGGCTGCTCGTCCTCGCACAGCGGCATCTGCTTCTGTCGTTGGGCCGCTATAATATGAATGTATCACTTTCTTTTTGTTCCTGATATGTTAAAATATAATCTAATGTAACAATTGTTAATCGTTTAGATTAAGCATTAAAACCCAAATTAAAGTTATTTTTCGCCATTGTATACTGAACCATTTTAATGCCAACCACCCTACCTTTTACTACAAACTACTACATACAACATACTACTAAAAGCTTTTAATGTAAATTTTATGTAACAACTCACCACTACTAAATTTCACTCTAATATCTTATTACCATATTTTACTATATATTTACTACTGTGACAAACAACTACGTAATGCAGCGTTTTGCTACAAACTTTACGCTGCAACCTCTATGTTGAATCTACTACAATAACATTTCACTGTTACATTTATTGATGGTGAAAATCCTTTACTTGATAGGTACATCTCCTAACAAGGGACAAATCAAGCCATAAATAAATACAAAGTTCTAGTCTGGATGGTGGCACCTACGAAATCTCCAAAGATGTTCCTTCAAACTGGATTTTATTTGATGAAGTACTTTTCGACAAAATTATGACGCATGAAACTATACCGAAATGCTTGTCATAAGTCATACCGTTTAAGAGAGGAGGGAGGAGCTCTCCAAATGTCTCTGATTTAGAAATATCTCTATAGCCAACTAGAAAGTGTACACGCATGTGATACTTGAAACAATATCTCTTTGGGCCGAAGGAGCGAAAATATCCCCTGGATGTCAGTCAGGATTCAGGAACTTTAGAAGCTGTGCCGATAACATCATCATGTTCAACGTGCTCGTACATAATCAAATCCTCAGCAACAAGTACTCCCACACGGGTTTGTTGGTACAAGTACTTACACGGGTTTGTTGACACAAATGTTACACGATTAACCATAGTGGTATAAACCACGGATAAAGGATTAAGGATATAATTAAAGGAGTTAAAAATAATCTGAAACATTAAATCCATATATTATAATGCGTGTACTTTAATTAGAAGCGATACAGGTCAACTATCTGATGAAATATAGGTAACTGAAGGGATTCCACAAGAGGAAACTTTATGCCCAACAAAGTTTGATTTGTTTTTAACTGATTTCGAGGAGAAATTCCGCTTGAAAAAAAAACCTTGGGAATTCTTATGAACAACATGAAAGACATTCTTTTCCTTCTGTTCGCCGACGATTTGATTATATTTGATGACTCATTTACAGATTTAGAAGGAAGATACCGACTGTCAAATCAAAATTAAAAAGGTTTGCCAAAGGATGTCAGGAAAAAAGTTAGTAAAGTGTTCCCGGATGATAATAAGATCGAGTATGCGAAAGCCTGCAATTATCCAGATACTACATTTTCCTGCTCTGGTGTTTTCCACCGAGTGGTTATACTGGCCGAAATGAAGGAAAATTCAGCAACTGATGTGCTTATTGGTACATCCTGCATTGAAAAAAATAATCCATGGACAATAAAAAGCAAAATGCAATGGATATGTCAGTGCTCTTCTGCTTACAAAGTTTGGTTCTTAGATATAAAGAGATGTTGAAAACTGCAAGGATATATTTCTTTAAAAAATGTACACAATAAAAATACACTGCAATTCTTGTACGACTCGAAACAAGGACTACTCATATTAAGCATAAATTAGTGAAATGTTGTCTTAGGTTAAGGAGAATCATACAGATATGATATCCTATGATGTATTTCCTAAAATTATGTGATAGGAGGCAGTAAAATGTACCAAGCTGGGATGTTTAATATTCTTGAGAAATACTAAACAAGAAATACAACTGTGAACTATTTTTTGTAGAAAATAATGATCTGAATACAAGTCAGGAATCTGACTACAGTGAATTTTACCATAAGAAAAATACTAACAACCTTTGACAACCTTGCATACACACCATCAGTCATGAAACTACTAAGATTAACCCAAAAGAAGTATACAAAACTTGTAATGCTGGGCGCGATGAAGATTTATTTAATCTCTTCAACGAATTTATCATTTTTAAGATGCTTGTTTTTTTTCCTCAACCACCGACTATAGAAAATGTGTAGCGTTTATTAAACCCACAAAACACCAAAGAGATGAAAAAGATTTATTCTTAAGTTGCTAGCTGATTTGGTAAATGGCAACTAATCCTTATTGTGCCTCCTGGGCATATAATAATTGCTAATAGGTTTTTATAGGCTTTTATAAAATAGATTTGAATTCATAAACTTTATACAAAAATTCGACAAGAAATTAAAGAGCCACAATTTTTGGCAATATCCCTACTAAACTCTTCAAACGTGGTCTTATAGAGGGACTGCGCCTAATAAAATGGTCTCCAATTTGTGCTTAAGGGATAAAAAAAAAATATTGCTGAGCACAAAGGGAGAGGCTGTTTATCTCTCTGAATGGGCAGTTATACAAATCGTAGAAATTACTTCTACAACAATCTAATATTACTTAAGGTATTAAATCGAAAACTATTCAAAAGCCGACTCCACTTACTATTATAGTAAGATCGTTACTTCTGTACTCGATTTGCTGAGCTTTACCGAGGGTCAAATGTCTCGAGTACAATAACTAGAGGGGGTGTTTTTATCAGGATCGTGGTGTGCCGCTTTTTATCTTGCCAGGATAGTGACACAAAATACTTTAGGGTGCGGCAAAAGGATGAGCGATATAAAGTAGAGTGAGTTGTGAAACGTGCACCGGACAGTTGCGAAAGAGACAAAATGCCAAGGGGAGTAGGCGACACTGGATCTCTAACCGGCACTGCCTCGACCACAACCGCGGGGGTCCCTGGTCTAGATGTCACCTGCAAGCAGTACCGGTCCACTGCCTCATATGCACATATATATACCTAACCTAGTCTACATGTGATAATTCATTAATATAAGGCAATCGAATATATTAAAAAAAAGAAAAAAAAAAAAAAAAAAAGAAAAATTTAGCGCAAAGATTTCTAACAAAATATGGCTTATCCCAACAAAAAAAAACAAACACTCATTTAAATAATTCCAATCCATGCTGTATTAATTTTTTTTTAGATCTTTATGCATTTGTAAAATTACGATTTGCTTATCAAGCATTATTAATAGTGATTTAAGAGCTCATTCATACCTTATACGCAATTGCACTCATTGTAAACAGTTCATGGTCTTACCAACATGTATACAAAACTTGCACAGGAGCTGCATGGAAGCTCCTGAGGATTTTCCTAGTGGTGCTGGTTGAGAAATGGTGGGCTGCGAAGCTCCTACCGCCTAACTTCCCAACCGTTTCGCTATATGCTGCAGACCAGGCAGAGAGACATAGACATGAGTGGTAATGGCGGGCGGTGCTCAGACCCTATGAAATCCTTACCTATTTACTATATAACGCGAGGCTACCGCCACATAAGGTGTCGAGGAGGAATGTTACTGCATGAGGAGGATTTGTACGTGCAAATGAGTTATCAAGGGATTCGGTAAATCTGGTGAATGGATGAGTTTGTGATGAAGAATTTTACATTTATTTATTTTTTTTTTTTAATGGAGTGTATTCCGATACATACATATAGGAAATAAGAAAGTGAAGAAGCTATATCTTGGAATACTTATGGGACTCTTCAGTTTCTCTTATATCAATAATTTTTGTTCAAAAACACTTTTTTTTCTTCAACCAACTAGGTCACTGAAAATAACTTTTTCGACGAACAATTAGAATCTTCAGTATTCCATAATTAATTATTGTTACCTACCTGTCTTCAATATTTGTTTGACCGGCCAAAATCATGATTTAAATAGCTTGATGAGCTGGGAAATCTCAAAAGTTCGTATAACGGGGTATACTAGTTTATTTTTTTTTTTTTACTTAAGGGCTTAAGGTGCATTGCGATAATTGTGAATCAACTGTTCAGTATGTTTCGAGGTGTTTTTGAATATACCTCTAAAATATCAGATCGATTGAATAACTTTGACGCCACAATTGTGTATAGTACGATTTATAATCAAAATATACCACTTTTCACAACATTTATCATCAAAAATAGTTCATTCTTTCTCATAATTATTTATTGATTGATGATTGATTAATTATGATGTTACATCAACATATTTTATGGAGAAGGTTACATTATTCACTAATGTTTTGGGTACATATCATAAGTCTGGAATAGTTCCCAGTTAACCAACTTAATATCATGCAGAGCAGCAACAACCAAGTAATTAAGGTTTTTTTTAAATAAAAATTGTTTTATTAACAAAGTAGTAAACTACCGAAACCACAGCTCAAGTCTGCCTTCCTCAGGCTATGGCAACTACACAAGGAAAAACATTACCAACGGAAAAATTCAGAAAATAGCACCTATTATAAATATATAACGTGTTTACTTGCTTGTACGTTATAAGCTTAAAATTTTTATATTTCAATTTTTTTTTTTTTTTATCCTTGTATAATTGTCAGCCTGCGGATGGTGACATGATATGTTGTATGCGCATACTAATTAGTCAAAATGGTTAACAGGAAAATGTATGTTTAGTATGAAGGGATTTCAAAGTATTAAAACCGGACAAAGACAATCTCATTTTACATATTGTGTATATTTATCTGGACCTTCACGTGAAATTATTTGTTTGCTGAGTCCCTGAACAGAGTCCCAAATAACAGACTAAAAGAAATCTTTTTTTTTAGTTTACTTAGTTATCTTAACTATCTTGCTATTATATGCTAGCCAAAAAATATACAGTGTAGCCGATTGTGTTTTAGAATATAGCTCTAAATTGTCAGGCCGATTCCATTATTTTTAGGTCACTTATCATATAAAATACAGAAACACATACGAAAGACAATTTCCCCGTAACTTAGAAAGTAGATCCTGTCCGTTCTGCTTAGTGATAATAATCATTTAAATAACGAAAACCAGAACATGCCAACGAGCTACTAAAATCAACGATTTTGTCATCAGAGGAAAAAAATAAAAGTTGAGAAATACAAATGCGATGGATATCGTAGAGGGAAAAAGGTAGGTCGAGGTAATGAAAGGTTGCCAGGCCAGTAGCTAATGATGATGGATCGGCCTAAGCGACCTCTTCTGTAGCTCCACCCACACCTCTCTGTAACCAGTACCTTCCAGCAGTTTGGAGCGCATGTTTTAGTGAACTTGGGCCGGCATGGAGTGGGTTCGATTCTTTCTTGTGAGAGCGAGATTTTATTTCAAGTTGACCTTGCAGAATAAGTCCATTATCCACTCCCTAGTAAACCATTGTAGCCTTGACTAGAACTTGAGTACCTAAGAGTGCCCCCCCCCCCAGAAAAGGAATTACTTATTTTTTCAAAGAATTGGAATAGCTTAGTCTTATTGTCCCATCGAACAATGGTCCCAATCCTAGTGTTTCGGTACTGCTTGATTCAAATAATCATAGCTCTGAAACCTAGAGGGGAGGTTAGGCATAGCTCAGAAAACTCGATAAACCGTCTCAACCAACCCCTAGGAATTATAGCCATGAAATAAAAATTTTAAAAATATTACATATTAATAATTACAATGCGTTTCTTGTTTAGACAAAGCTTCTAACTTGTGATTACAGGAGAACCATTATTACTAATTTATCCAAAATTTTTGTTATCTAAAAAAATTGTTAGGTATTGCTCAGAGGATATATCGGAAAATAAGAAAACCGTTCCAACCAACGCCGGCCAATTTCAGCCATGAAATATGAAAATTTTAAATATGTATTACATAATAATTACAATGCGTTTCTTGTTTAGCCAAAGCTTCTAACTTGTGATTACAGGAGAACCATTGAATATTTATCCGGAATTTCCGTTATCAACAAAAAATGTTTCTTATTATAGCCATGTTTTTAATACTGTTGAGTTTTTTAAATCGAATAAAAAATGCGCAGTTTTGACTTGAATCGTCCTTGTGACTCTCCTGGTCTCTTCATTATGTTTGAAAATAATACGGAGCGGAATTGTGATTCACGGGGCGTTCTACGATCGACAGCAATAAAAAGCACTTCCACCACCTGACACCATTGTGTGACTTCACTCTATGGCACTTTCACAGGTGGAAAGTGATCCAACTGAGCTAGCACGCTAACGGATGAGCTGTGAAACACTTTTATGCAGTGTCATTAATCATCTGCGTTCACTATTGTCTGCTTTTTTGTCCGCTCCCTTTTTTATTTATTGCCCTATCGATAGATCACTCGTGTACGTGTGATTCCGGCATATACACAATCCAAGGGCCTTTATATTTTTTACGCTTTTTTTTTTTTCTGAACAAACGAGCCCAGACCAAAATCATATATTTTTTCAGATAGTGTACCCATCAATGTTATAAAGTGTTGGATTTTATGCCACATTAAGTAAATATTATTTTAATTGTCTTTGTGATCAAAGTGATTGACAACACTTCTCAAATCGGAGCCATTGAAACCTCACCGAGTAAAATAAATTTTGAATCCTGCAGTTTATTAGACGAAGGCAAATTTTCTGCAATACATCAATGAAGGAATTGAGAGGAGCTTAGAAAAAGTTACAAGCAATTTATAAAAATATAAATAAATATCCGTATTGTTTGGATCTTAGTTTTTTTCCCCTTAGCGTTTTGATGAGGCTGGTTTTTCGACTTGCGCATCGAATATCCCATGCATCCATTATGCGTAACCATAGGGAATTCCTTGTATGAGATACCAATTCCAAGAAGGTGGAGGGAGTTTTTCATTCCGCTTTGCTTGTCATTTTTTCACCTGGATACCCTCTACTGTTTCTCTAGAATTAAAAACGGAGGCGTGGAAATGTGATTTAAACATTTAATAATAAACCAACAGAAGAAAGTGAAGAGAAGATCCCTTCAAGAAGGGATTATTAATCTATTGAGGTTGGCCAGAAAGTAATTTCGGTTTTTTAGTGTGAAATAAGACCTAATTTTTTCTATACAAAAAATAAACTTTAATCAGTCAAATATCTTCCATTATGTTTGATGACCTTTTCTTTCTGGTACCTTCCCCCTGGAAATAAGCCCGCACTCATAGAACTTCTGGTCCTCAACCAAGTGCGATTTGAGATCATCGTTATTACTGAAATTTTTACCATTAAAGAAGTTTTGTAAACTTCTAAATAAATGATAATCCGATAGTGCAAGGTCACAGCTGTATGAGGGATGCGACATCACTTCCCAACCAAGCTCCAATAGTTTTGTACGCGTTGATAAAGATGTTTGAGGCACATTGTCTTAGCGGAACCCAAATATCGAGCTTCTTAACAAGTACAAGACGTCTTATATGATTTTCAATTTCGTGTGTGATACATTTAACTGTTTTTTAATCTCTCGCACAGTTAGATGACGATTCGATTCAATTATGGCTTTCATTTTGTTATCATCAACTTCAGAAGGTCGACCAGAACATTGGTCATCATTCATTGAAAAATCTCCAGAACGAAATTTTTTAAACCGATTCTGACACGTGCGTTCTGTTAAACAATTGACACCAAAAACTTCACTCCTCTCTTTGTGAGCCTCAGCCGCTTTCTTCCCTTTAGGAAAATAAAAAAGTAAAATGTGTCGAAACTGCATATTTTTGTACTCAATGTTAAAGCTGACCGTAAACTGACAGTTGCAAACAAAATTACACGGAACTTCTTTCTATAGCAACCCTAAGGTATCGACTACCAAATATCAAAAGAATAACATTCTAACAATGACAAAAGAATAACAAAACAAACATAACGCTATCTACTGGTGCAAACCGAAATCAATTTCTTGACTAATATTGTTGCATCAATTTTTTTTTTAATACAGCGATAATTTATCCCTCGTTCAGTATTTCTGCTGATTAATGAACGGATTACATTGCCACAATTTCAGTAGTGCTTAGCTGCTAACTTGATCACTACTGACTGCTAAGAAAATTAGGTTGCAACTTACTTAGTGAAGTTGTGGCTTCCCTTCAAGTTCATTTATCAGAAGGTCATATAGAATATCGGTTATTTATAACATGAGAACAATTCTGCTCGGTTCGAAAAATAAAATGAAAAGCCCTAACAAAATGCTTATTTACAAATTAAATAATTTTTTTCAAAACAATTTTATTAAGATAAAATTACAATCTGCCTTTTATTAGGCAATGAGTAATTGAGATAAATGTCATCATTCATACTATATTTACAATTCATCATTCACTCGCTCATTCATACAATATTTACAAACAGCCCAGAGGCCCCCCAAGTTTCCAAGGGTCACCTCCCTCGCATGCGAAGGAGGAAGCGGAGTCTTGGGGAGTCCCCCACGCTCCTACCTCAGCCGCGTCACTGGATAAGCCAGCGGAGGCTGACCAAGAGCGCGAGAGCCACAGACGCTCAGGACATGATTAGAGGAACTGGCCATTGCCAGAACTCCCACTATCACTTAGTTATAGCAGTTAGTTAGTTAGTTAGTTAGTTATAGTTATTGCACTGCACCACTCACCCCTATAATCCTCTTCGGAGATTAAAACGGCAGTGGCCTCGTGACCTGCTATAACAAATTAAATAATAGGGAACTTTCTTAATGATGAGTGTGGACGGTTTATCGACTTATGATAATGAAATCTGTTATAATGTGCAGTTGGCTTTGCTTAATTCCTACCACTAATAATTTAAAATGTATTTATTATATGTGTATTTCACTTACGGAAACTTAAAAATATGTATTTTTATATTTTCGGTTGGGTTGAGTGATACATTAGTATGTAAATGTTTATCAGCTTAAATCGAAACAATTGTAAGCCCCAAATTTTATATTTTAACTTTAATTTGTTATATTTTCGTGTATGTGTTTTGTTGGATATTTCTGGTTGCTTATGTTTTTATGGCATTGTAACGAGACGATAGCATATATCATTCTCCAGTGAGTTTTTTTTTCTCTTGCAGATAGTGGACGGAAACGCCAAGACCGAACTGAGCAACCGCAAGGACCCCGGACTGTTCTGCGGTGAGACAGAGCAGCCACAGACGTTCATATCGGAGACCAGCTTCGTCAAGTTGCTCTTCCACACAGACAACTTCACCGACCAGACCTACTTCAGCTTCGACTCAAGGGCAGAGCAGCAGTACGATGTTTATCTTCGCTACGGACAGCACCCGGAACTGTACCCCAATCGGAGGGGGCAAGTTCTCCCCGGGTAAGTCATTCAAATTTGTTCTGTTGGTTCCAACACACAACACGAATAACTATCTAGTTGATCCAAACTTTTATCTATCTGGATGAATAATTTTTGCATTTTTATAAATAATCGGTACCCACGTAACTGTCAAATATAATATGGGGGCCGAAAAGTAATGTCGTTTTTTTTTACATTAAATTCAAACAGATAAATGTTTAACAAGTTTTATTTTTAATCAATGATGTAATTATCCTCGTTATCAACAACCGTTTTCAAATCTTTAATGCTGGATGAAAATTTAGATGATGTCCAAAATGCCTTCTCCAGATATTTTGCTCCAATCCAATTGATTTTTATCGATCCGACATTGAAAATTTGCACACTAGATGGCAAATGATTGTTAATAACGAGGGTAATTACACATTGATTAAAAACAAAAACTTGTTAAAAATGTATCTGTTTGGATTTAATGTAAAGAAACGACATTACTTTCCGGTCCCCCTGATATTTTAAAGATGTCTAAACTGCTTTATAGATTAGAAGTAGGTTGATTTTGGAAAGTGAAATTACCGTTGAAATCTCACCCTGTATACGTAGGTTTTTAGAAATTATCTTCGGGTTACCCTTAGACCTGTGAGACACTTGTGGGTAGTAGGTATACGATTTTTGCACTATGCTAGCTTCTGGCCTCTGCTGCTTCAGTTTTGTTCAGCTTGACTTAAGACCTTCGTCTGGTAATAAGTTCTTGCTTTCAGCTAGACTTCAGTGCTTAATTTATTTATATCTCTTTCAAAAACATTGCCTAATGTTCCTAATGTTTATTTTAGAGTGGTTTTCATTCATTGGAAGCATCTAATATTTCTTTAGCATCCACCATCTTGTAATCAAATACATTTTCTTCCTTTTTTACTGTTGCATTGTTTAATTTTAAACTACAAAATTACTTCTTAATTTAATACGCATACAAAGCAATAGAATAATATCGGGGATTCAATCAGGAGCTTCCTGAATACTCATTAAATATGAAGAAAAAAGCTCGGTATTTTTGAAATACAAAAAATTCATCATTACATTTGGTAACCCATCTCGACCTTTGCAAATCCTCTTCGAAAATTTTGAGACAAATTAGCTGTTATTAATTTTTTTTTTTAATCTGTATTACTAAATACAAATACTATGTTGGAATAGTGGTAATAATGAGTTTGGAGAGAATTATGGAACAGTTCTGATTTTTTTTTCAAGTGTATATTTAAAGAACTTAAATTTCTAAAATGTTTTTAGGGGTTATTATTTCTATTGCATTTTTCATCAATAAAATAGTTTCAAAATAAAAATACAAAAAATGTGTTAATTTACCTTAAACCTCTTTTACTACCAATATTGTGGAACACACAGCTACTAAGGCCAAAAATGCTCCCGTGGACTAACGTACTTAAGCCAATAATATTCCTGTACATGTCACTCATATATGTAAAACATCGAAGTTCATTCCAGAAAACCTAACATTTCTCATTACATTTTATCGCAATGGCGACTTCCTTCCAGATTTATCTTTATCCTTGTAGACATTTCCCCGAAAATATCCCTCACCCGTTTGTTAGAGGACGATAGATGTATTTGGGCTGTGGGAAACAATCCCGCTTAGTGTTTTACAGCCGAAAGAGGTGATAACGGAAGATGGCCACTGGGCTCCGAAACTGCTCCCGTGAGTAGACATTCCAAGCTTGCACCCCCCCCCCCATATCCCCTCTGTAATGGATCCGTGGACCATAATGCTCTGACCGCACTAGAACATTCAGATTCAATGGTGGCCTCCCTCATATTGAGGATCATGAATGAAACATTCATCCCTTACTGTCTACCGTCAACATCCTCTCCGGTTCAGGGTTATGCCCTACCTTCATCTCGGCATCTGTTAACACATCCTCCAATATCCCTACTTCTTTTGTACCTTCGTATTTACACAGTTTTGCTATGTGCTCTTCAACGTGCATCGCAGCTTGAAAATGCTGCTATGGATTCGTTTGAATAACATTGGTTTTTTCAAAGTTTGACTGAATTGAAAAAACTTAATTATTTGAAACCCTTTTTTTTTACGTCTCATGATATTATTAAATTTAATTTACACGCGTGGAATTCTGCGCTATTGTATTTTTTTCAACATTTTTCCAAATTAATATTGGTTTGCAGTATATATGAATATTTTAAAGGAAACCTATAAATACACAAATAAACAAAATAGAGGACGAAGAAAAAGAAGAATCAATATCGTCCCGCTGTTTATGTCCGTTTTTTACATGAATTATGAACTTAATTGTATTTTTTAAAATGTACCTAACGAAAAATCAGTTAACGTGAAGGGTTAATAAATAGGTGGTATTAAGATTAATATAGAGGAGATTCCGGTTACCCCAGCGAATAAGTTGAATTTTCTTACTTTTCAGGGCATGACTTTTAAAGTTTGAACATATATCTTAAATCAGGTTTTCGTGATAAAGTGTTGAAATGTTGTCAAAAATACTTAAATGCCTGCATCTAGTACCACTATAAAGCCAGTTTAATTGTTCTAGTCAGTAATGAGCTATTAGAGTTGACTAATTGCTCACAAGAATCATCAAGAAGACAACCACAACACCTACATGAACTCCTTTACATTTATTAGCATTATGGTCCACGGATCTATTACACAGGGGATATTGGGGGAGGGGGTGCAAGCTTGGAATGTCTACTCACGAGAGCAGATTCGGAGCCCAGTGGGCATCTCCCGTGATCACCTCTTTTGGCTGTAAAACACTGACCACAACTGTGTGAGGACTCACTTTCAACTCTAATACCTTCCTGTATTAAGGTCCGTTACTAAGCAAAGTAAAACGGTAGCTGACCTTCGAGGACTACTAGAGAAGAGGCCCCTAAAAAGGGCTGCAACAAAAAAAAAAAAAGAGAGAATCTCATATTATGGGACTATGTCTTCAACATTCCAGCAACCTCAGTAAGAATTTAGAACATCCTGAGTGGAAATGCCAAATTCACATTCGGCAATATCTAACAGCTTTTATCAAATCCTTATTTCACTCTAGTGTTTGGCCAAAAGTGCTTTGGTAAATATACTTTGCACACTAATCCGAGTCTTATTAATATAAACATTATTTATGGTTTCGAGACTTAAATATTTATTCGAAAATTCATATAAGCTCCAAGTTTTAATATTAGATTTCCAGAAACTATAATGAATAAAAAAAACTGTGAAACAAGCATTATTTTGTTGTGTTATGGTGCAAAGAGAAATGTTTACGCTGATAAAACTGATTGATTCACAAAAAGGTTAAACAATTATTTTACCTACGGTAATCAGTCGTTGCAATAGGAACCTTGCACCGAATAAATTGCCATCTTTAGGCTAGGTAACGTTACGTTTCGTTTAGGAACGTCAATGTCTTCTCAAAGAACATTGTTTTAGTGTACAGATTAGCAACTCGCACTGCCATTATAAAGTGCATACAACTTTCTTGGTGATAAATAATAATATTATTATTATTATTATTATAAAATAAAACTAATAAAAATTCTAAGAATCTAGTTTTTTTTTCCTCTTCACTCCTCTAGTTAATAAATAAATAACTAAACTCCATAAGTCTTCATTATGGATGCGTGAACTGTTGCGTGTAATTGCTTGTATAAACGATTCCTTTAAAGAAATAGTGCAAAGAATTTCGAAAATACCTTTTCTTCTAAGAAAATGAGGTCAGTGAGGTGACCTAGGGATCTCGTGGACCAGATAGCCCGCATTGGGCAAGGATGATGCGCTGGTTCACTGGTCTTGCACAATGCCAACACTAATGAGCTTAAAGTCACCTCGTGAATTCTTCCTTCGTGCCGTCTCCTGTTGTTCAGTGTCACCCCTCGAAGGGCACCCACAGAGACCAATCTGGCCGGCATTCCTGCTTTGATATAATTCATTTATTGGTCTGTTCAATACTTCCCATGATACCTTACGAGCTGTATTGACGAGGAGTGCTATTTATTAATACAACTTCAATGTGATGCATTGGGTGGCTTTAATTTTTAGTATCATCCCATAAAACCAACGATTGAGTTTAAGCATCTGTGAAAAATTTGACAAAGTACAGTGTTAATAAAATATCGGATGAATTTTTGTAATTAAAGTTCAAAAACCACAATTACGCCCATATTATAACGTACTTAATATTTCTTTTTAATAGCAATCTTCCCTAATAGGGCAATTGGTAATTTTAATAAATGTTTTCATTCCGTCCGTATGTACAATATTGTATTCACTACCTCCTTTATGCCATATTTACAAAATTTTCTTGTACGTTATAGTACAAACATTAGGAATCCCCCAGATTTACCTGTGGGAATGTAACTTCCAAAGCAAAAGATAATAATAGGGACCAGGGAGATCTCCCCTACTACTCCAGTAGCCAGAACACTGCGGAATAGCAGCAGCCTAGTCAGAGAGAGTGCGAGAGCCTCTGACCCTCCTGTGATAAGATTAGAATATTTGACGAAATCTCGAGGCTATTGCCACTTCAATCTCCAAACTCAGAACTATATCATTATTTATTTGTTTTATAGCAATCATACTTAATCATGCTGTATCTATGTGACTATCTTTGTTATTTATTCCCAATATCAAATTCCCATATCTCAAGCTTGAGCAGCGTACTCACAAATACATGTACTGCTCGCATTGGTGAAAAAATAAGGCTCTTTGTATTTGAAAAACAGTGCTTAAAAGTACTAAGAGTTCGATTTTATTCTAATATATAAGGAAACAAAGTATTTTTGAGTGGTTTCTTACACTTTAGTCAAGAGACTATCTTTGACTACAACTACTCTTTTCTAATATACTACACAATGTTTGAGGCTCCGTGGGATCACTGGGTAAATTGACTTGACCCCATTTAAAACGACAAAACTGCATGAGTGCACATATATGGTTTGGTAGGCTTTATTCATCCCATGAATGGGTATTATAGATGAGAGACCATAACAATTTGTTAAAATAAGGTCGTTATAATTTTCCACACCACCACTCTTGGAATGCAGTATTGCCATATTAGACATCAAAAACTGAAAATAAAACTTTCTAATTAGGATTTTATTTAAGTTTTTATAGCAGGACATTCATTAGGTCTTGACCTGTAAGACATTACACACTCATTAGGCTTGCCGTTTGTAAGGTTAATGGTATGAGAGCGTAATAATTTATATTTGGCCAGCCGACACACGGCAAAGCCTCAGAAGTGGATGGCGTGAACCCTTAAGCCGGATTGAGTGGAGGAATTGATCCGGAGTGCGGTGTGTGGTTCAAGCTGTCACTCTCGGAGAAATTAATTATTGTGCTAGCGAGGGGACAATGTCTTCAACGGCACACTTGTTGACTAAGTCCTGCACGGCTTCCGATCGGTTGGAGCTGCTTTAACTCCCGGCATATAGCCCCCTATATTATCATTAACCATTTTCAATACTGGGGCAGCTTAACTCCAACCACATAGCAGTGGTTCCATAACGCCATATTCCTCCCTTATGTTTGTCTTAAGTGAAGTGTGGAGAATAACAAACTTATCTTACCAATACACGTTTCAGTTCATCACTTCACTATAATTATCGAGTTAGTATATCGATTATCAATAACAATACATTTTTTTCAGTTACCTCAAAGTGACTAGGAGACTACAATAGTCCGGGTCGACTTAGGTTAAGACTATTTTAGATCAGGTCCTAATAGTTGTCCATTAATTATATTATTAAATCAAAACTTTCACTACTGAAAACATGCTCAGGGTTTGATAAACCCCATAAATAATGAATGACAATCTAGATTTGATAATAAATAAACAGAAACCTACAACATTAGCTCCCAAAAAAATAGTTTACGCACTTTTCAATGGAAACATCGGAATCCAAGTAGCTAGGCACTGATATTAAAAAATGATGCTCTATCATATCAAAAGTACTTCCCTTAATAGGCTTCTACACTTAATCTTTTTTCACATTCTGCCTTCCTTTAACCTTCGTTCTTTCTTCGAGTTTTCAACTGGTTTAAAGGCAGATTATTCCATTCTCAGTAATGAGTAATGAAAACAAACTGGGTTGTATGAACAAAAGTATTATGCAAAATTGACTTAAAAAATTTAGAAGAAACGGGCAGGCGTGTACATACAGACAGCGCCATCTTTTGGCTCCTGTTTTAACTCAATAGAGGTCGTTTCTGCAGTTGAAGTGGTATGACATGGGCAATGGTACATAAATTATTTTTGAGTGCAAAACCCTTTTTTCAAATTTATTGTACTTAGTTCACGTGGCCCATATATTATATACCAATTCTTAAATTATTAACACCATAATAATTGTAGTAATAACATAAATTGAATAATTGACGGTAATATTAGACACAAATATGTATTATAAATATGTAACTAAAGCACTATATATAATTAAAGGTACATCCTGTGATTTCTTTCATCTCCCGTCAGCAACCAAAGCGAATTTCTTCCAGGAATTTGCATCTGAAGGCCTAAACATTGCAATAATATCACAATGGTTTTAGTTGTAGTGTTTTCCTTTTTCTGCTTAGAGATATGGATAAATAGCAGCCATTATGTAAACATATTAGCATATATTAATATGTTTTCTTTGTTAATAACTTTCTTTGTAACTGATTAAGGTTTAATATTATTAGTGTGCTGGATTTAATTATTTTAAATTCAGGAAGTAAATGATGTTTGCACCATTAAAATTTATTTTTTAAATATGTTTAAACTTACATTGCTGAACAAGGCAACACCTTTTCAAATGTAAGATTCCTCCCCCCCCCCCCATAACCCCTTTTATTTATCATTTTTTGACAATATGCGAACGAAATTCAGTAAAAAAATAATTACAAATTTATCCTCTTGCTGCATACGCAGATGCATTCGAAGGAGGGTAGAATTATATAATAGAATTACAATATTTTTTAAGTTAAAAGGTCAAATACAATATACAGGACTAGGTGATGGGGCTCACTTTCGGTTTACAATGTGGGAAAAAATGCGAGAAGGCATGATATTGTGTATTTACAGTACAAATTAATATTATACTTGGTATTATCGTCTGTTTACAAATGTAGATGGGTCCATAATGGTGCATAATTAATCTCAGCTGTTATTTACAATCTTACATTGGCACCCCTTGGCATTTTGTTTATTATTGATGTAAATATTAACCTTTTGTGTCTGGGATATGTGATTTGAAAAATCAGTGTAGGATGTTGCATGTGAACGTAAGGGGGACTTATTTATTAATATAGCTAATGACAGTTGACACGTTTAGCTTTGAAATTTCAGGTGTGCAATGGATGTGTATAATACTTCACAGACCAAATACACCACAATATTCAATTTGTATTGTCAATCTTTAATATATGCAAGATTTATTCACTTTGAAAAGACCAGACCAGAGTAATACACGTGCATCAATCGGTCCCGGGACACAAAAGTTTCTCCAGACACTCCCGACACATACCGAGCAATACTAAAATACTTGGAAGAAACTAAGGCCGACTTCCTAACCTACCAACTGAAGCCGGAACGATCGCTGCGGGTGGTGATTAGAAACCTGCATCCCACACTAGCGGACGAGATAGAAAAGGAGCTCTTAAGTTTAGGATAGAAGGCCCGCAAAATTACGAATGTGCTCCGTAAAGAAAGGCAAGAAAATGATGCAAGTATCAAGACACCACTTCCCATGTTCTTTGTGGATCTAGAGCGAACACCTGGACTAGAAAAAATCTATGAACTTACCCACTTGTATTACACAAGAGTACAGGTAAAAAAGCCTTACCCTAAACGTGATATAGTCCAATGCCATAATTGCAAGGCAAACAGGCACACGAAATCATACTGCTACCACCCTCCCAGGTGTGTAAAGTGCAGTGGGCAGCACAAAAGAGAATTGAGCAAGAAGCCCCTAAAATCACCTGCTGTATGCGTTCTCTGCCAGCAAGGCCACCCGACAAACTATAAAGGCTGTAAGGCTTACAGAATTCTGAAGTCCAGGACCGAACAACGTCGTCGTCCAGAAGAAGAGAAGCGCCCCCACCAGAAATTCTTTTTCTTCAGGATCAGAGGCCTTCAGTCTCTTCTGCTGATGCCGTTCGGAACAGAGAGCAGTCACAAGCATTGCCCTCCTCCTCAAGTTCTTCTTCCCCAGCACTCCGTTCATCCCAGCAACCAGCTAACTTAATCCCATCCTCAACCACACATCTCGCATATTCCTCCACCTTCAAGCTCTTCAAATCTAACTAGTCTATTAACGTCATGCCTTACAGAGTTCAGAACCCTAATTACCCCTCTCATTTCCCTTCTTACAAATCTTGTCACCTACCTCATCCTCATAAAACAAAACCCATAAGTGGATCCGTCCGACTCTTTATCCATTCTCTTTTGGAATGCGAATAGTATTAGCGCCCACACTAACTAACTGACAGCACTACTTCATGACAAGAACATCCACGTAGCTCTCATTGCTGAAACAAGACTTACGAATAAGCGACCTTTTACAGTTCGACAGTACCAGACTTATCGAACTGATCACCCAGATGGAAGGGCTCATGCAGGTACCGCTGTTATTGTCCATAACTCCATTGCCCATCACACAGTTCCTTTGGTAGCACATGATTTCCTTCAATCCACTGCAGTGTCAATCAGCACCTTCACTTTTCCCCTTACTCTAGCATCAGTGTACTGCCCTCCCAATAAATCCATTTCTGATTACCAATTCATCTCCTTTCTAGACTCCATCGGGCATCGTTTCCTTGTGGGTGGGGACTTTAACGCAAAGCATCAATATTGGGGCTCAAGATCCACAAATACACGATGACGACCTTTGCTGTCTGCACTCACACGGAAACATTGCTCCACTATCTCTCCTGACACAGCCACCTATTGGCCATCAGATCCCAACCGAAATCCAGATCTCCTAGACTTTTTCTTGTACAATAGGTTAGGAACACTAAACTATTCACTCACGTGCCTTGACGACCTCTCCTCCAATCATAGCCCTGTGATCCTCACCATTTTCCTAAGACATATCCATAAACTGCTTCCTCCTTCATTTCTGAGGGGCCCAGTTGATTAGGACCACTTTCGCCAGATTCTTACAGAATCTGTAGGCCTCAAAGTACCTCTGAAAACATCCCAACGAGAACAGTGTGGCAAAAATCCCGACATCCTTATGATCGTCGCTCATACAATCAGTACTGTAGGTTGGTAAAGCGGCAATTGGCATCCTTCCGTTCTTATTCTTTCTCTAATCATGTCCTGACCGTCTGTGGCTCTCACGCTCCTGGTCAGCCTCCGCTGACTCTTATCCAGTGACGTGGCTGACATAGGAGCGTGGGGGACTTCCCAAGACTTCACTTCCTCCTTCGCACGTGAGGGAGGTGACAAGCATGTGGACTTGGGGGGCCTCTAGGCTGTTTGTAAATATTGTCTGAATGATGAATTGTAATTATGGTATGAATGAGAACATTTATCTCAATTGCTTATTGACCAATAAGGCAGATTGTAATTTTATCTCAGTAAAAATTGTTGTTAAAAAAAAAATGTATATGCAAGAAGTAGCAAGCTTAATGGTACATCAGGCAGACTCTCTAGGCTCTGTTTTATAATTCATAAGACGATAACTAGTGCTCTTGTCTATGCAAAAACTAAATAGTGGTCCGCATAAAAGAAACGCTGCTAACAGGGCGTTATCAAACATGGATGCAGAATATTTTGATAGTAGACCCTCAAACTCTCTAGTGGTTTTTTTTTTTACGATTTTCCATATGGAAGTGCAAATGAATAAATACGAAATTTTTTTTCTCAACAGCAACGTTCGGATAGTCGTTGAATTGCACTGCTATAGTTCATAATGCTACCATCATATGCTTCAGAAGCATGGATTCTAGAAATTAGTGTAGGGTTCTTGAGGCTAGCACCCGCAAAGCCGGAAGTGACAATATAATAATCAACTTGTAAAAAAAGTACATTGTAAAATTTTAACCCTCGTATTTTCTAACGGCTTTGACCGTGCATCACGATGCAATAAGACTATTTTTATTACCACAAATTCATTTTTTAGTTCACTATCCAACCTCTAAAATAAGTAGCATAAAGATACATAAAAACTTTTCTTACCAGGTGTTACATAGGCATTTATTTAACCCAATCTTTTATCAGACTAAAAAAAGGAATGAATTGTATCTGTGTTTTTGAAGAGAACTAATTTTATTTACAGGAAATTAAAAGGATAGTATACAAATAATAAAATAAAATCTTAATAATATTAATTTAACTTAGTTATGAACAAGATTTTTTATTTCAGTTCCAACAGCAATGATAAATGCGCTCTAGGGTGTTCCTACCCTTGAACTAGCTACATTAACTTGTGCGTGGGAGAAATATGGCGATCTTAAATCCACTCCTTGGTAATTAATAAATTCCCTTAAGACTCAAGAATACAAGACTCACTGGAAATGTCATAGATTAGTGGTATCTATTGGATAAAAACTATTTCACTCTTTCCCTATCCACTTAACTTAATCGTTTCAATACATTACACTGCTTGTTTACTTCTTTACACCCAGCCGTTTGTGCCATTGCAAAGTATTGACAGGTTGAAGATCCGTATTAAAACTATTTAAAATCCCTCTTTAAGTAGAAGAAGATGAAGTGGCATTCCGGCCGGATCAAGTGAGCTTAGAAAGTCTGGCGGGGTATTGACGGCTATATCTTCTACGGTATCGATAGAAATGTATTTAGTGAATATGAACGGTATGTCACTGGTATACTTGCCATGTTAAGTATGTTTTTGTTAATTTTGTGGAGGTATTTATTTTTCCTCTTCACGAAAATCGTGAAAATTGTGTCTTGCCGGATGAATCGACTGCCAATCTACCTTCTGAGCATCGAAATGTCTGGCATACTTCATATCAACTGAAGTTAGCTCCGCAAATGATCTTGTTCACAGTCAGTTCTCTGAAATTGGATATGTTTGTAATCTGTAAAGTACGTCTTGTCCGTCTCGTATAGGTGAATGCAAGACGAGTTTTTGGGATTTGTTGTGTGTCACAGCCACACGTTTATCCTCAAGAATAATCAAAGCCTTGTTCAAAATTTCCGGACCTCAGGTATTTATAATGTCGAATTTCTCCTCGGGACAATAACGAGTATATCCTTATAGAACCCTTTTATAGTTTTCCTATGAACTGTCTTGATTCGATGGACTGCATTTAGTCAATATTATAACCGACAACTTCTGATTTTCTCTGGAAGGATAATCACTTCTAATTCTCGCAGTCGTGCCACCCAGAGCTCACCTTCCAGAACTTCTGAAAGGCCTCTTTAAATGTTTGGCATACTTCGCGTCAGATGTTGTTAGCTCCGCGAATGATCTTCCTCAAAACAAGTAAAGTAGTATCTTAAAGTGAACTGTATACCTTGGACCAAAGGCGTCGTTAGCGATGCCATTTTGTATTTCCATTCTATGCTTATTAAAAGGAAATTATGTATTTGAAATTTTTTATTAGAGGTGAATGATAAGGAAGGTAACATCGCTTCCAGCGCACTTCCTGTAAATCGTTGTATTTACTACAATTTGCATTCAATTCTTATATTCAAAAGAAAAAGTCTGATATTACTGGGGAGAAATGTATTGTGCCATTGTCATCAGTTGGTCTATAAGATAGCAATTAGGTATGATATTCAGGTATTTATAATTTATAATATTCTTCATTTCTTTCAATTTTAGAAACAATGCTTGGAAAAATCTCTTTTGAAAGCTTGCAATAATCTCAAAGTACAAAAATGTATCATCTGAATAGATGAGCTCATAAATAAGAATGGAACTTTACTTAAAACCGATTTAAGTAAAAAAGATCTTAGCCATAATTCTTTCTAAGAGGCCACCAGTGAGAGACGGTGATTTCAAAGTTAGGGTATTATGTACGACTTAAAAGGATTGAAAGCTTAGGAAGGAAGATATTTAATAAATCTTTTAAAAAGATAAATTATTATTTCTAAAGTTTTAAGGCTCCATTTCCCCGATTCCATATTTTATCCTGTGAAGGACATCCTATATTTATCGATATATGAGCTATTGATATCAATTTTGCCGCTTGTCATGGAAATTCTGGCTCTGACTAACATCCCCGATCACCATCCTACCATAATCATCCTACCTCTTACCCTCGTTCTGTTCTTTTTTTGAAATGAATTTTGAATGGATTGTAGCATTTTTTGAAACAGTGATAGTAAGTCCAAGGTTAAAATTCTCTTGAAAGTTCAGAGTCCGTTTGATTTCATTCAGTGAGCTGATCACATTTCGTGGGGTCCACAACCGAGTCACCATTCGATCAAGAATACCCAATATTTATTGCCTTAAGGTAGAGAGTAGTTATCAGTTTAATTAACTCGAAATCAAAAGGAATCTGGAGGTTCATATCTAAAAGGCATTGCTACGGTACACTCGAAGTACAGCCGATCCTCATTTAACCGGCCCCCGTTGATCCGGATCTCCGGACAATCCGGATCAGATTTGTAGCCATTTTACAGTACGCAAAATATTCCCGTTTTAGTTTAGTTCAATGTACAAGCTGCACATATAGTACAATAAACCATGGTAATAAAATGATTTCCGTTAAGTCTAAAAAAGAACTAGAGAGTCACAGGGCGATGACGTGAATTGAGCAACCACATAAAGCTCTTAGAAAAAGACATGGAAAAAACTCTGTGCAGTTATTTAGGCTAGAAACAAGATGATAAGCGATAGTTTGGACCAAGTGGCTGCCAATTTTAGGAACAATATGTGGCTGCTCAGATGTTGATATAGAAGACGTCAGTGAGTGGCTGAAAGGTAACAATGATGGAGACTGGACAACAATGGAGCGTCATCCACATCTACTGCAGAGGGAGACACAGAGAGGGAGAGAGAGAGAGAGAAGAAGATGACGTGGACGAGGAGTGAGCGATCACACCGCAACAGTGGACAACATGCAGATGCTGCGCACCAGCTAACAATCATCATGGCGTATTTGGAGCGTTAATCCGAAACCACTCCAGCTGTACTATTAATAATAAAACGTTTGCGTGATCGTGCAACATTCCAACGCTACAGGTGTTCATACAGAAGACAGCGTACCAGGTCTTTGCTAAGAAATCATGTGAAAACTTATTTTTATATTTTAATGTCGTGTAAACAATAGTATGTAATTTCAATACAAAAAATAGTTTTTTTTTTAATCGCCATAAAGGGTAGGTCTGCTTACTTAAGGATTTCATTTGGCTTATTGCCCATATTACCCAGATTTTCCATTGTCCGGATTTTCCTTGGTCCAGTTAGTCCGGATAAACGAGGTTGTACTGTACTACATTCGTCTTGAATTTGCGACTAACGGTTTAATGTCCTAAGAGGAAAATGAGGTTTATTACTATTCAAAACTAACTCAGTGAGGTATAGGATATACAAACTTAGCAAATATAAATATACTACTAATAGGATACTCCTTTAAAGTATGGAACTTCACTTGAAGTTCTACTCTGTACGTATTGAATAAAATAGAGGGCTTAGGAAGCTGAATATTGTATGAACAAACTATTATAGTTGACAGGTGAAATGATCAATTCTATTCAACCGTACACCAAACCAAATCAAGTCTCAGGCCGTGAAGTGGTAGGGTAAATAAGATTGCACTTTGGAGAAATTTGAAGGTCCGAGAGCGATGAACTCGTATATAAAAGCATTATTTTCGTACAAATTTATACTTTTATCAAGGTATTCACTGGACATGGATATGAAAAATGTTTTGTCATACCATCTTATATTCGTTGGCTCCTCCCAAAGCCTGTTCTTTGCTGGCAACTTTTATACTTCTATTCCATATTCAACACCAAAGCAGACGTTCATTTATGCCAAACCCTCTGCCGACTATCCACCCTGTGTCCTTACCCTCATAGAACTACATAGCAATATTATACGATTCCTTTGTCTTATTCGCAATATCCTCCTAGAACTCCCCTCCATTCAAGAAGCTCCTTCATTAAATGTGTTCAAAAGAAGATTATTCAGTTATTTGCTATCTCGAACAAAAGTGCATAAATGGCTCACTAATGAAAAAGTGTTAATTAATGTAACATGCTAATTATATAATGTAAGATACTATTATGTAGGTATGCATACCTAATTAGGTTGTTTTTTGTTGTAAAAAAACACAAATTGTGATTTATATTAAATTTTATATCTGTGTATTTGTATTTACATATCAATGGGTGAATACTCAATTGTAAATTGTGGGTATTTTTTTTCTTGAAGGTTTTTTTTTTCTCTATGTTGTTTTGATTTATTACATCGTAAATTTTAGCAGGGACTAATAACTTTGTTTGTTTGTTTTGTTGGTTATTTTACTGTGATACCTCTTTCTCGTTTGAAAATAAAAAGAAGACCAGACTTTTGTAAAGTGACACCTTGTAAAGAAAATTGAAAGTCCTCTGATGAAGACATCTGATTTTCGCTCACTTCTAGGAGTACAACTTTTAGCATGAGGAAGCGTGAAGAGCATAGAAGCCTCATGGCGGAACTCGACCACTCCGTCAAAGTCATAAGGAGGCATTTTTCCCAGCTCACTCAGCAGGATTAGGTAGCAGAAGGGGATGTTTTGTCGCCAGAATCACTTCCATTACCGCCCACAACTTTTCCTTGTTTGCCCTTCTCATGAATTATGGATCCCAACTCAACCTCAACTTTAATTTTTCTATTTACCTCACAACCACTAGTTTTTTTATTAGATAATTTCCTCTGCGGCAGAGCTAATTTGTCTTATCCTTCAAATTTTTTTTCAGCGGGGGGGTCTACCTACGTCGACATTTCGTCTTTTGATGATCTTAAAGGCACAGTAGTTTGGGGAAAGCAATCAAGAATTTAAAGTCTACTCGTTGACTTTAAGGAAGAACTTATCACAAACATTATTTACAGCTTACAAAAAAATATGTTATACATTATAAATGTATGAATCTGTAATATTTAATTTAATGAATATTCTTATCATACAAATTAACTTTGTGATGTGCTCAACTTTCTTGGGTGCATACACACATAAGATTTCAGGCAGTGGATCTTATAAGGAACCTGCAGAGTAAATTGCCAAGTTATTTTATTAGCTTGTTTATACACGTCTTATCATGTTTAGGGTTTTATAGTAGTACTTGGGGTTGTTTTACAATCTAGCACAGAAAGTATAATTTGATGGATCCAATTGCACGATAACGACAATAAAGTCACAGGCACCCCTGAAGCCGAACAGTGTGAGGGTAGCACCCCAGTCCCACCTTTCTGGCAGGCCGTATACGTATTCTCATTTTGACCTTCCGATGGGCGCGTGTATCTTACAGATACATTGACTTAACTTTTTTGTGATTCCTGGTAGAGCCTTGAACTTGAAGGCTACCCCTTCCCGTTTACCTACCTAGCTTATGTATTTATATTTAAAACCCAATATTTTCATTGGTAATGTCGAAGCAGGCAAATGCTTAAGGTAGTATGCTTAAATGATTGAGGTAGGCTCAATGGTGACAACCAAGGTCCGAATTTGTATGAAAATTCATATAATTTTTTTAATATCATGAGTATTTATCTTCCCGAATTAACTGATTCTAAATCTGTCGCATATTGCATATTTGAACACAATTTTTCTTTTGCCAAATCTGGGCTTAAAATGGATATTTTAAATAGCTTGATTTAATTTTTGTTCAAAAGGCGTAAAAATTATTTTAAGTTCATTTTAAATCAAATAAAGTAAAAGTAATATTATATTGCTCAATAAAGGGTTAATTAGATTCAAGACATGTTTTCGTTTACATAGGAGTTACTTCGCTAAAATTCCATACTAGGGGGTGGGGTCCCACCTCCCCAGAATCAATATTCCGTTTAGTTTAACTCATTTATAGAACCAATACAAAACCATGCCAAAAACAAATCTTGTTTATTTTCAAAATTTAACGATTGGTTCGCGTTGTTTAACACGGGCGATAAAATGATTCTGTCAACTGCCGGAATGGTTGTTTTGTGTTGTGCATAGGACAAAATGGTCCCCTTTGAAAGAGAATTCCTACTAGATCAACATATCAAAACAGTAAATTTTTAATATATCACCATGGTTAGGGCTCACTAGGGTTTTATGCTTAACATTCCGAGACTCTTAGCTAAGTTTTTTCATGAAAAATGTAAATTATTATAATGACTACATTCATTTTGTTGGGTGATAAAATGTCTTTGGTCTTTTTGTGCACGTATTTATAGCTCAATATTTCACAACTATCACCTTGTTTCAATATTTGACTGCCCAAATGCACATTATCTTTTTTTTATAGAATATTTGAATATATAATGTCGTAAATTTTACGTCATATTTTAATGTTTTTTCTTCCATTTAAATCCGGGCCTTAGTGGGGACCAATACAAGTAGCTAACATCTATGTATCAATGCAACAGCAATCTTGTATCTATTTCCCTGTTTGCAAGCACTCCTCGAAAAGTGTAATATCCATACATGTCTATAATGTTCTTCATGTAAAAGGATTCTTAGGATGTACGGTAGTACATATATCATTGTAAGACAAGCCCTCTCTTGAGCGGACCATACACGATCGGTGATAATGACATTATCTGTAATGTCATTGACATGTCATGTAAATGGATTTCATCATTACTCCTCCATTACCAATACCTCCTCCATCCAACCTACTGATGAAACATAATGTCATTCCAAATGATCGTGAAAGATTGGATGGAAAAAGTAATGAAGCCGTAATGATCAAATACTTTTAAAGTAATGACATTACTGATAATAACATTGACACCGATCATGCAAAGTCTAATTTGAATGCTTGACCTTATTTAGACAGTGTGACTTTTACCTAAGAAGTTGAAAAGTCCCGATCTAAGCTAAGAAATTCTGAAATATAGTATGAATAATTTCAAAATGATGAAGCATGGTGTTCCATGCTTGGGCCGTGGAAGGGAGATGAAATGCAATCCGAATCATTAGGGAAGGGGGCCTACCTTGTTATCTGCTTCAGCCGTAGTCATCTCTTTCTGATTACTGCTGATGAACTAAGAATGAGCTCGGAGATCAGTTATTAACACCATCTCAAATTTGATTTGTATCATCAACGAGCGGTATGATGTTATTAAAATGATATGGGGAGTACACATTATTCATTACCCTCTCAACATCCATAAGATTATTGTTCAAAAAGTTTTAAAAGTGCTAAAATAAAATGCGTCTCATAGTCATATTACACTGCTACTAAATATGTAATATACCTTTAAATAGTTTCACAGAAAACGTCCTTGTAAAAGGCAAACCATACAGGACAACATTTGATACCGATCTTACTGAATTTTTAAGAAAACAAAAATAATCAAATAGACCACCTCAGTAATGGAACAGGTCTGAAAATTCATTCTTACACATAGTAGGAAGTAGCAAACACATCAATATATTTTATCCTTAAATAGTTTAATATCCATATATGTCTATAATGTTCTTCTTGTAAACAGATTCTTAGGATGTGAGGTTGTGCATATATCTATATGAGGCAGCACTTTGGGGAGCCACTCACAGCCTTAGTTTCATTAGATCACTCACAGCTTCATTAGATATCAAAAGCGTCCAACCCTCCTTTAACGTAGCTAAAGATGTGCCCATAGCATACAGGTTGTTATTATGAATTCATTACTTAAATAATTGCTTAGACCAGACCGGCCGATCCAAGCTATTATAGGCTTACTATAGTTGATCCATGAAATATCTTATTGTGCCCTTGCCTTGAAGGGGGCAGCCCCTATGAGGTACCCCTGAACGAGGAGATAAGGTCCTTGCTGTTTTACATATTTATTGCGTCTGGCCGAGCGTTAGATTGCCGGCGTCCCACAACGCGTCTCGTCACCAGACACAGTTTCTTAGAACGAGCCGGTTTACGTCGGTCACTGACGATCACGAACGTTTATACTCTGTTTATGTAATGGTTATATCCGCAGTTACAGGGAACTACCACTGAAGTCATGTAGTCAGTAGTATATCAATTTTACTAGATTTTTGTGGTTTTGAAGTAGCATGAGTATACGCGCCATACATTTATGAGGATTAAGGGATGTAGACTTCCGGTAACGAGGAATATTTAACTCACAAACAAAAAAAGTGAGCATCTATATTAATATGTACGTGAATTAAATTCCAAACAATATAAACCTTATAATTAATGCAATAACTAACAACATGCAACAAGTCATATAGCAGAAAAAATGGACTGTAGAACAACTCTTAGTTCTTATGAATGGAAACAGTGGTGAGTATTTGGATTTGTATTGTTATTGACGATGGACGATTATATGGGACGCCTAAGCCATTATTATATTTAAGCCAGTCAGCAGGAGATTTCATAACCCCGAATTACAGCGAAGCGTGAGTCACTGTGAACAATTCATACCCGGTTTCAACCTGACCATTTAGCATGGTCCCAAATTATACTAGCAGTGGGAGTGTAGCTACTAGAAAATCCCTCCAGGCACCCCTAGGGATGATTTATCTAAACTACTATAGCAAAAAAACTACAGCTGAGTACCACTAGTAGACAACTAGAATATGCTCACAAGAAATCTCTTTTAAAATGCGAAACAACAAGGGTTACCTGTTTAGAAGGTACTTTATGTGTGCTAATAAGAATCATCACCATGGAGATGTTGCAATGCTAAACAAGTCTTGTACACATAAATTTAGTTGTGGTATGGATCCTACCACCTTAATAATTATTAAGTTATTTCCCAGCGGAAAAGAATAAGTCAATGGAAGGGTTCAAGTCCCGAATTCACTAGTATACCTATGCTTTTGCTGATAATTATTTATAGTAAATTAGTTATTAGTTGGGTTCAAAAAATTATATGTTTGGTGCCGGTGTGGAAGGGTATGATTAAATAATGAATGTTACATCTTTCCACAATATGATATTTGTTCATGAATAACTTTTTGATGCCACTAAGCTTTCATCTTTAGTGACCACGAATCATTTTTTAGACTGTTGAAAAACAAATCCGAAATAGTAAAAAAATACTGCATTATTGAAAATCGCATGGACATGAACTACCAAACTGCCTAAATAGGGTGCCTTGCCATTTTTCCCCCACCATTTTAATGGCTAAAATTTTTTCACAACCATCATGAATCCAGTCACTTTTTTTTTTTTGTGAATCTGAAAAGACCACGGAAGCTCTTAGCGGTATTTTACTGTGCAGAAATACTAGAATAATGCTAATAGAAATAGAATTATATTTTTTTTGTTGTGAATAATAACTTTTCAACAAAAGCGTAAGCAGAATTTTATGTTCAGAACGCATTTCTTACAAGACTACATAAGCATGTTATACATTTTGGCCCACTAATAAGTTTAATACAAATAAAAATTTAATATCACATGAAACCTATGCATTAAATTAAAACAGTGCTATTTATTTTGTTTTCCCTCTTTCTGAATATTAACAATTTTTCTATCGTGTACACCTTAATCAAAAAAATGTACTGCATCAGACATATGTATGTGCACAATGAATGTTTTAGGATTGACTTTTGTTAAGATAATTTTTTTTTCTTCGGTCTAATCTATTTTTATTTCATCAAGCTAAGCAAAATTCGTATTTTTGTTCCACGGTTGGGCAAAACATTCTTTACTGACCATCATAAAAGTTTAAATACATAATTAAAATAAAACACGACGAATTTCAACTTCATTGAGTTATTTTGTTAATATTTTTTTATGATGACGCTCATGGCCACTTGGATGTATTTATAGTATTAATGTATTATAGCCAATTAATTCATTATATATGTCAAGATATTTAATGAAAACGTCACTCGTACAAAAATTATTTTAATATCAACTAATTAATTCGTGCTCATGTTTTATGAAAATGACTATAGTTTTTGTGTCATCCATACATCAGATTAGAATCCACATAAAGTTTTGTGTTGAAAACTTTATTTATAGTTTGAAAACAAAAATGATGATAGAACTGCTTATTACAATTACGATCTCACAATTACGATTTTGACTTTTTGTTTTATATTAAAATTTCTTAACTTATAAGGAGGTTCATTCTTCCAGCAGTTATCGCCGTAATTAAACTAGAAGGGTGGAGAATATACGTTGCTAAAAACTTTCGAGAGTATTTCGAAACGGAGCTGAATTATACATTGAAAAGTGGGAGAGCCTTAAAACGAAGCTATTAAAAACAGACGCGGAACGATAAATACTGACCGAGCAGCCGGGCCGATATTTAAATGAGCGGGGGGTTGGCGGGTTTTATTGCCGCAGGTGCTGCCCTCAGGGGGATGGGGGGATCACTCTCCTACGACCCCCCTATCTCATCCATACTCATTCATTCGCACCGTTCATACATCCTAGGACATACTGTTCATTGCTCTTTAGAGAAAAGTAATATCTTTTTAGAACAGTAATAACCCAATTGCTTCATCTCCCAGGCATTCTAAAACACACTGTCAAGAACTGAAACTAAAACAGCGAAGTTTTTCACTTTCAACATTACTCAATTCCGTCAAGCCACTCTTGCTTACTTCTATTAAAAAAAAAAACAATAAAAGCCCAAGGACAGAAGAATAAGTTAAATGATTTTGCTATGATATTAAATATTCATTCAAACACGAGCTGATTGTACAGGACGACATAAAATCAAATTTTAGGACAATATGAAAACTCTAACCCTCTACAATTTCACACCAATCTCATGTAATTAAAAGAAATGACAAATTTATGCAATTCCATTGACCCAATAAACTCTTATATTCCTGGACCAATCCTGTTTTTTACTATAGAACACCGCATATATGTTCAAATACGTATACTCCTGTTAAGTGTTATCAAAAAGAGTGGTACTACATTACTACAGTAACTGATTACTGGCAGGATACTCCTGTTAAGTGTTATCAA
Organism: Acanthosoma haemorrhoidale; assembly: GCA_930367205.1. Classification (NCBI taxonomy): domain Eukaryota; kingdom Metazoa; phylum Arthropoda; class Insecta; order Hemiptera; family Acanthosomatidae; genus Acanthosoma; species Acanthosoma haemorrhoidale. The sequence goes on from OV884012.1 coordinate 84,741,819, forward strand.
AAAGAGTGGTACTACATTACTACAGTAACTGATTACTGGCAGGATACTCCTGTTAAGTGTTATCAAAAAGAGTGGTACTACATTACTACAGTAACTGATTACTGGCAGGATACTCCTGTTAAGTGTTATCAAAAAGAGTGGTACTACATTACTACAGTAACTGATTACTGGCAGGATACTCCTGTTATGTGTTATCAAAAAGTGTGGTACTACATTACTACAGTAACTGATTACTGGCAGGATACTCCTGTTAAGTGTTATCAAAAAGAGTGGTACTACATTACTACAGTAACTGATTACTGGCAGGATACTCCTTTTGAGAGTATTTTATAGTAGAGCTGAATCAAACGTTTTAAAGTGGCTGAGAAGTGAAACGGATCTATTACAAACAAACCTGAAAAAATACCTGCTACAAAACATTTTACCACACAGTTCAATCAAGAAAAGGTCTTTGGCCAGAACGCAATGAGCAGGTCCCAATGCTTCCTCTCTTAAAGCTTATTACAATAACGTAGGCTATGATACTTTTGCTACAGAAAAACAAGAAGTATGGAACAAAAAGAAACCTGAAACTTTTAACGGTAAGGGCCCCAACTTTGTTTTGCTGTAATTAGTAAAATGAGACGGAAAAGAAGACTTTTTTCCTTTTATTTTTTTAGAGGGTTTCGTTATATTTTTTTACCAATGTAACATAATGGATTCTTTAAGTTCGTCGTCTTCAAAGGTTCTTCTAAAATAAACGTTTCTACCTCGAATGAAGTTTGTGTGGGTTTGCAAAAACAATTACAGAAATTCTAACAACGGATTTCCAAATAAATGAGAAAAAAAAAACTAAATAAAATAGAGAACTTTTTCCATCTGCGCATAAAAAAGGAAGGTTATTTTTTATTTATTGAAAAATAATTTAATTTTATTATACTAACTAATATAGCAATGAAAATTGGATACATATTCATTTTTAGCGTGGTCCAATAGATATAGTACACGTTTCGAATTCGAGGTGGTATTTACCCACTTGACTGACAATACAGCCAAATGTCTCCAACACTTCCAGAATGGAATCATGCGAAAAGTGGTCCGACATACCTCTTTCGAGAGGTTGAAGAACGCTAACATGCACCCGTTGCTTGATGTGCCGTCGGTGGGTGAGTTCATCCACCGGAGACACATTAAGTTTTTTGACTCGTTGCAGCACCTGACAAATCCAGTGTTTAACACTATGACCCCACCACCCCTCCCGCATCGATGGCAACAGACTGTTGGGGAAAAATTAGGATAAGAATTTGTATGTAAGTTAGTTTTAAGGTTGATCAAAAAGGTGAGCCCCATCACCTTATTAGTCAGTTTAGTCTAGTCACGTATAATGTATATCATTATGCTTGTTTATTCGATTATATAATTTCTATAAAATAACAAAACCTGTATATAATGTAGTGATGCTACAGGAAATACAAAAACATTTGTAAATAGATTCACCTGAGGATCTATAATTATATATAATTATCTGGAAATTTAAAGGGGCTATGAAGAAAAAAAAAAAAAAAAAATTCGTGGTGGATGAATCATCTTTAATGAATAAGAAACAAACCAATTGATTTCAGCTCTAAGTAACATTAACTACAACGAATAAAATGGTGACGAACTAAATAATTAAAATTTAGAGTCTTGTATAAAATTCTAGGTTGATAGACGAATTTGAACAAGCCAGAAGTCACCCTGAAACTAAAATGATAATGCATTTCAAGTGTGATTACCAAGACAATAGCTACAAAAATGCACATATTTATTTTTGAACCGACATATCAGACCGGTAAATTTTGCTCAACAGAAATGCTTATATAAAACACATCATAGCTAGGGACCTCTTTTAAATTAATCATGAAATTAGGCAAATTGACAATAAAGAAGAGCTTTGTTTTATACTTACATACTTGTTTATATGAAATTATGTATTAATTTTATGATAAACAAACGAACCACTATAACCAAAAAAATGAAAAACGCCGTAGAAAAATGCGTCCATCGATAGCTTTTGAAACGAACATGAGACGTCTACTCGCCTATAAAGGTGGATAACAACAGTTTTAAGAAAAAAATTACTGTCTTGATACCACTCAGCAATCAATTTGGCACTAAATGTTATTTGCACTAATTTATTGCTATTCCAGAATAATTCTGAATAATATGGTTGATACTGTGCCAATTTTTAAGTGTACTAAATAACAGATTGGCAAACAAAAATATTGTGGCTTCGATATCTGGCCAAAGACTGTCACCTGAGGTGCAAAGGACACGGGGATAGTGGGAACACAGGTACCATCACTGCACTGTACACAACCCTTGCAATTTTACCATAAACTAATTTTTTTTAATGTATTTCCTCAGCGATTATTATGGACAATGAATTATATTCTAGCTATCCTATGCGGAGTATTTGAAGTATAATACTATTGGAATTGAGGAATACCTGTTGGAATTGAGTCAAAATTTATGTGCTAAATTTTCTTTGTTTTATTTTTTAAATAATGATATTTATATGTTGAATGCGCTTATGATATAAAATAAAAAAAAAATAGCAGTTGGTTTTATAAAACATAATTTATCAAACTATTAAATTTTTAAAGCTAATTTCACGTTTTTTTTTTTTTGTATTGAATTTCAGAACGAACCTTAACTAAGTTCGTGAGGGATAACCGTGATGTTTGGGATAGTAATTCATTTCTGAAATTCACCACGCATGTTAAATGCCTGGTTGACAAAGGAAAACTCTGTAAGATTACTTTCTAATCACATGCCAGCAATCTTCCTTATATTTGTGGCTGTACGAACTTGCAGTTCTTCCATTTTCCTGTCCTGCCCTGAGTTCAACCTGGTGTACAAACAATTCCAAACTTCATATAAGTCAAAACAAGCTGTTGAGACTGGTAACTGATTTCCTTCGGTACGTCAAAATCAGTACACTGCACAGGGATGCCACTTGCAAGTGATTTAATTAAGAGAAAAGAGTAGATAAATTTGTTTTTCTTGTCAAAGCAGTATAAATAACCAACCGGAAATATAATCGGAAGACGGCCTTTTTTTCAGCTGAGTTTTCTAGAATAATAATTGTGTACATTATTTTACTTATACTGGATAGGTGTAAATCAGTTGGAAATGAGTGTTAAAATAGGATTAATTGTGATTCTGTAATTTATTAATTTTTTCCACTAATATTATAATTTTATTACAACAAAATTTAGATGCAGAGGATAAAGTTTATTCGTAACTTTGTCATTTTATTATGTCATATTGTTAGTCTCTGTGTACATTATTTCGCAAATAAAAATATTTTCTAGCTATCTGAGATTTTAGGCCTAGACTAATAGGATAGGATACGATAGAGGAAGATTGATTTATTTCATTAGTAAGCCTATATATACATGTATGTATATACACGTAAAAATACGTCTTGTTACGTTTGGCGCACGAATGGCACCTGGGCAGCGGCAGGACGCAACTGCATGTCGTGATGAAAGGTTATAGAGAGAGCGGTGAAGTGTATAGTGAATTTTTGTGTTTCATGAAGTTAGGTAAGAAATTAAAGAGTCATGATGAACAATATTTGAAATTCAGGCTTTAAATGTTGTTTCTTTCGTTTACATAGAAACGAAATTGCGTCTTTATTTACAGGAAAACATAAACGGATTATTCAAACAGATAAAATTATATAATATATATAACAATAGCCTGGGAGGAATCGATAATATGATAAATAGACTAATCCCTCAAATACCGAAGGTTAAATATAGCGGAGAAAAGAGAATCCTTCATCCGATTTGGGACTAACAAAGGGTGGAGATTTAGGGGTGCCTAGGAGCCGGCCTGTCACAGATGATGCATGAGGAAGGGTGGCAGCCTAAATGCGGAAATAACTGGAGGCCAAGCACATTCATCTGCTCCCGCCTTCTTTAGCGCATCTCTCGCTCTAATAAATATTAATATTACGTGGTGGTGGGGGGGAGGGGAGGGATATTCTGTGTATTCGAGTCCTATGTGGCTGGGAGATGTTATACTTTAGACTGACTCCTTGCCGAGAATAATTTCGACTTCTATTTCGGTTTATTATTATTATTATTATATAAAGATTTATCCGTTTATTTAACAGAGCGCGACTTTCGAATTTACCATTCCTTTCATCTTTCAGACTTTCAAACTCCGAACTTATCATGAAATCACTCACTCCAATCGCTTCTATCTAAATATTACAAAGACTAGATCTATGCTACCAAACATACCAAATTTGAAACTCTCGTCACTAGCACTTAATTTGGAATGACTAAGCTCCAGCCAGTTCTTCTTCTTCAAAATCTTTGCCATACTACTTTCTCCCTTCCTCATCTTCCTCGCTTAGAGGGCTCTTAAGAATCAAGAATCCCCCGACCGGTTACGTCGTGAGAAGCTGGATGTTAGATTGAGTCGGTTAGCGTTACAAAATTTCCAACAGTAAGGCATAAACATTAAACAAAGTACCAAATATAATATATAAATTACCATTAATTTTATTAAAAAAAAAAATAATAATTGATCAGCAATCTAACAGTTAATTTAACCAGGCCTGATTGTTAGTAACTATAAATAATGAAAAAAAGTTTTAGTCACGATACGATGTTTCGGAGAAAAGTTCGTATAATCAAACGCAGGGTGGCGATGCACACGGAGAGATGTGTAGACGAGATAGGCCGAAAAGTTCAAATTTGTAGTAAAAAACGACTTCTTGTTCACAGGGGAACAGGCCCGTATTCTGCTACCTTCAACACCGACTAAGCCAAGCCCAATCCCAATGCCTTGTCTTTCAATATGCAAAGTCCTATTTATTTACTTCCTTGAGCTTTATAGTCCTTCAAACCATCTTCTCTGTATTTTGATGTATAAAAATGAAAACTGCTGTTAAATATAAATAAAACAAAAACATTTCATCACTTACACTTAACACTTACTTCTTTTTTTTTTTAAACATATGTTCATCTATGCAATATTTATTACATACGCTTTTTCTAATTTTCTCTAGCCAAAACAATCAGAAAATAAAGCAAAAAAAAAGAAATTCACAATTTTAAAATTGTCAACTCATCTCATTACCATAAAAAAAATAATAATTATTATTACTTATTCACTTCTTTATTATGCTAAAATTACAATCTGTCTTATTAGGCAATAAGTAATTGATATAATTCATACCATATTTATAATTCATCATTAACTCGCTCATTCATACAATATTTACAAGCCTCCCAAGTCCCATGATTGTCACCTCCCTCGCATGCAAAAGAGGAAGCGGAGTCTTGGGAAGTTTCCCGCGTCCTCCGTCAGCCGCGTCACGGGATACTAGCTAGAGGAGGCTGACGAAGAGCGCGAGAGCCACATACGCTCAGGACATGATTGGAGAAACTTGCCATTGCCAGGACTCCCACAGTCACGCATTTATAGCAGGATTTAATAATAATAATAAAAAAATTTCGGAAATCCTCTGAAATTAAAATTAAGTTTAAACAAAACAATGAAGTCTCTTACTTTGAATTACCATTCAAATCAAAACTTATTTACTGTCTATGGAGCCCAAATACTAATGTTCCCTTTTATACGACGTGCATGGAGAAACATTAGAAACAAAGCTTAAACTAGTGGCCAACGTACTCAATAGATTTGCACTGGGTTGCCCAATAGATCATAAAAAATGTTATCCCTTGTAGGAATTGCTTGCTACATAACATCGTCGCAAATACTTCCTTGATACCTTCCACTACAAACCCTTCCTTACCCAACAACCTTCATACCTGCTCTCCATATGTAGAACCAAAGCAGACTTCTGTGAAAGTTTGTTCATTTACGCTATAATCATTACCCAACAGACCACCCTAATGCCTTACCCCCATAGAACTACAATTATACGAAATTCCTTCGCCGTAATCGCAATATCGTTCAACCAAACGCCTTTATTCAGGAGGGAGAGCCTCACTTGGTCCTGAATTAGTGTGTATGTGTGCATTTGTGTAAGTGTGCGTTTGTGTATATATTTTGTTTTTCAAGTCAGTTCTTGTTTTATTTTATTTATATTGTTTTAGTTAACATTTATCTCATTGGATATTTTTAATTCTTAAGTTTTTCAATTTTTAAAATAAACTAGTTTCATGCACAAAAACTTCTGTTACAAACTTGACAAAATTGTATACCCTTTCCTTACACAAAAACAATGAAAATGAACTTAAATGAGCAATTTTTTAAATCTTAAATTTTCACAATAAGGTTCTATGCTTCAAATGAAAACGATGGGTATCGAAAGAGAAGCGTGGGTAAGTTGGGCCGAAGTAAGACGTATTGGTTTGAAGGGCACTACAGGATTAGGACAAGACGGATTCAAATGAATTTAATAATTAAATATTTATTTACTGTAACTAAATTGACGCTATAACATAGAACGCCCCAAGTAATGCTATCAATTTGTCAGTTGATAGCATGCCCCCCCTTCAAACAGCTGGTAGGCCAGCACCGCACGCCTGGGCGGTATGCTGTGTCAAGGTATTTTACCTTGGTCAAATCAAGATATTTGACCAATCATTCTGTACCTATTGTGACTAAAGGGTTCTTACAGAAGGCTTTTTATAACAAAGAAAACATCTTTATATTTAGAATAAAAAATTAAATCCATATTTGATTATTTTCCTTAAATAATATAATTTTTTACATTACATACTCACCGTCCACACCTTCACTATCACATTGTTGATTTTCTTTATTTGTACATACAGTAGGCCTTAAAAATCCGCGATGTTGACATTCACGAGTTTTGAATATGCGTGAATAAAAATATGCGGAAGAATTCCACAATCGCGAATTGCGAATTCGCCTATACGTCAATTTAAAAAAAAAGAAACAATTTCTCGAGTTTGAAGAATCCCAACTATCCCCTAGAAGCAAGATCAAAGAAAGTTAATTTTTTTAACTCATACAATGTAAGAAACACAAAGCCATTAAAAAATTTCATTTAGTTTTTTTAATAATTGACTTTTTTGTTAATTGAAAACTGATTTAATGATAATTATAAGAATAGAAAGTAAGGTTTTCAAAAGTAAAAATGACCCCTAAGAATGCTGAGCCTTGGATTAACTATTTTATTTATTTGAGTTGCTATTTTCTACATAAGAGACAGTTATGTAATATATATAATCTTATCATTAACAAATGGTATGTTTATCAATAACATCCTTAGAACTATATCTCTTAACTTATAATCAGCTCTATTGTAATTATGAATAACTTATTTTCCTTATTTATTTATTCCTTATTTATGCCTCCATTCTGAATATTTGTCTCCCACTTTCAGTGTTTTTTTTTGAGTTATTGAGCAACAGAAATATATTTGACGTTTAAGATTGTATTTTGACATTCCCTTGTACAGGACCTACTGCGAGCGTGTGTTCCGGGACTGCAGGCTGCAGACTTGCTACGTCCAGTCTCCGGCTTATCCCGGCATCTACCCGCGCCATCTCCATTGCACCTACAAGCTCAACACTAGGCAGCCGTTCATCAAGCTGTACATTGAGAACGAGGAGTTCAACATCGATGGTCAACGCTGCGAGAACATCATGACATGTCCAATGAGGCCGATATCATCAGGTGAGTGGTCTGATCAAATGGTGACATATACTTTTCCGGCTCGTTATTATTAAAAGAATAATTATAAAATATATTGAAAGTTCAATTGTCACCCTAATTGTAGCATACCCGTCTTATTTTAACCACCACCAAGACCTGACTCAGTCATGTATTTCATGTCAAGACGTCGTTTATAAAGAAGCTTGATACAAATCTTTGAGAGTTATGCTAGGACTCTAATCACAAAAAAAAAAATATTAATATCGCATGCGCAGCCAAAACAAAACCGTTAATTGTGTGTTACGCCACATTTTACTAATTTTTTTTGTTGCGTAGAAACGGGCGTGCTGTGAGGCTGGTTCGAACGTCAGAGGCAGCTAAGCCCGTATTGACTTTTGCTTAGAACTAACTCCGATTTCAGCTCCACCTGCAGATATTTACCCAGCCCTGGTAAATAAATATCATTTCTACCGTCAAACATGAAACAGGGCCTTTAATCAGAGAGAGCCCTGGCTTTGGGGAACCAATCGACCACCCTTAACTCCTATTAATCATCCCTTAATTTAAGTAAATAATAAAGTTCCGTCGAAATTTCTCAGTCACCAGTTAATATAATCTGTTACCAGCTTACAGGCCAGCGCTGATATAGACGTTCTGGGTCTAGCATGAGCCTTATGTTTTTTTTAGACTTACTGATACCCGTTAGTCTCATTTTTCAGATTTTAAATGGCAATCAAAGATTGTTCAAACGGTTTATGAAGAGAAACAAACATTAGTCGTTGTTTAAAACCTAAATTTCACCTTATCTTTCAATCCGGCACCTCATTTTTACTGTTTGCTATTAATTAAAAAACATTTTTGTATAATTTTGACTGACTCATACAATATCTCTTATAAAATGTTCCCGTATTTTAACTAACTAATAATCTCAGCTAAGACCCAAAAGATACTTATACTTTACAAATTAGTCATCAAATCTCAGATGACTTATACCTCACCAGCATGGAGTTGCATTTGAAAGACAAACTTCAGAAAACTGGAAAATTCCCAACACTGTTGAATTGCGAATCATTAACAACTACCCTCACTACAAAAATAACACCACAATTCTCAACGACTTGCAACCCCCTGCAATCAAGAAATTGTCCATTCTCAATCAAATTGAATCATATTTTAATAAAACAATAGCTTCGGAAAACCATTTCGTAGGGGAGCTCCGTAATTACACCAAAATGTATTTCAAACGATACGCACGTACAATTAAAATTTGGTGTTATTAATTGAGTAGGGATTCCCCAATCTATCTAATGTAATAGGTTAATAATATTTTGTGTACCTGAAAAAATAGCAGATTGAATTATGGTTACATTGAATATGTATGCATAGGTAAATAAAAATCATCGATTACGAATACCTTATAGATTATTTTTATTTTTATTTGTAAATATACTTTTATTTAATTTTTAAAAAAACAATTTTTCGGGTTTTTTGTTGTGGTTTTTATTTTTTGTACTACTATAACAAAATTTTGTTTATATATTATTATGATATAGCTATAAGCAATAGCATAAAAATAATTACCGTAGCATGTAAATACATTAAGTAATTCAATGAATTGTAAAGAAAGGCCTAAATAAAGTTATAACTTATCATACAATTTGTTTTTAAAAAAACAATAAATCATATACATTAGTGTATAAGAATTTACTAATTTTGTTTAACATTTTGTAATTATATTGTGATAATATACCGGCTCATGTTTACGACCTAATTGTAATGTTCGTTGAAGAAACTTTCCTACTATAATAGTTCTGTGCTACCCCCAGGGTGCTGTCACCAGGTTTAGATGTAAAACTTGTTTTGAAAAAAATGGAGATTTAAGACGAATCCCACTAAAATCCTTAAGGTTTGACTCAGTAGTATGAAATATCAGCACATTAAAGATGATTATGTGAAAATTATTATCCTGCAAGAACCTACCTAAGAAGTCTACCGCCCTCTCTCGCCGACAAGGACACCTTTGACAGGTAAGCCCGATAAACGGCCTGTGTTGATTGGCTAAAAGAACTGAGGTAGAGTCAATATAACGCTCTAAAGTGAGAAACTAATGAGACCGACTGGCTGCTCTGTATTCGCCGCAACTGCGGAGCCCCTGTTTCGAATAATGAATTCCCTACTTAGGCGCCGCCTCCCCCGAATAAATAATATATATAAACCAGATAACTTTGACGGGGAGCGATTCACCCCAGTTTCGGTCTCCCTACCCTTAATTCAGTTTTCTCCGAGGGCGGAACCACTTCTTTATCTCAATTTTTCCCCCCTTCATCGATGTTTATTATTAACCACAGCCTCCATCTGCCTCTTGACGAGAGCCTAAAACCATACCAGGCATTTATTTATTGGAAACATGATGATCATTTTATCGGAGTAGAGGAATTCAAGGCCTATGACGGCTTTATAGATTTTCTATTAAAGTATGTACAACAAAGAAACATTTTTATATCTCCATAGATAACTTGTAATTCATCTTAATGATAGTTATTATGCCTTGCACAAATTAATTGCTACTATTGTTAGATCGTCTAAGTATCAGGAAGTTACAGACAGTATGTGGTTAATTATCTCTTGCGATTCAATCATTACCTTTGATTCCTATAAGATCTGTTACCTGCTGTGATAGCTGGTAGGCAAATACTCAAGATGGAGTTTACTCTGAGTAACAAGTAATTCCTGTATAACCACTCCTGATACATGAATGCTGAATACCACCAAATAGTCTTTAAATACTTACTGTTTAATTAGCGCAATACCAATGAAATAACAGACGAGATGTCCTCAATAAAGAAAACCTACCCCCTCTTGGTGAAAAATGTGCTTACCACCTTCTCGACTAGCATAGACTGGTTATTAGTCCAATAAATGTCCTTAGCCACCCAATCAGTATAAATAATAATTAAAAGAAAACTAAAAATATTAAAAACTAATCAATAATATTTCCAGATAAATGTCTAGCAATATTCAACTTAGTATTTGTTAATATATTTTTATGATATACTTTTAAACTAGCAGTTTGAAGCAAAGGGATATAAAGGGTGAGAAAGCGATACCCAGGTAATATTAGATCTTTTGTGGTTAAAGGCAAACTGGATATTCAATCGAGAACAGGATGCTAAGGGAAAATCTGGAGTATTCCAAAATCATATTTTGTTATATAGGCACCTAAATATTTTAGCCTATTTTCTACTAATGTATATATGTATTGATAGAGAAACTTAAAAAAGAATGGTGTATTACACATTTTTTTTTTTATAAATTTCTTTATTGTGATAAAATTCCTTATTGAGCAATAAGTAATTGTGATAATTGTTCTCATCACACCATTTTACAATTCTTTATTCACTCGCTCAGCCTTACATTATTTACAAACAGCCCAGAGACCTCCCAAATCCACATGGTTGTCACCTCTGGAGGAAGCGGAGTCTTGGGAAGTCTACCACGCTCCTCCTTCAGCCACGTCACCGGATACGAGCCAGTGGAGGCTGACCAAGAGCGCGAGAGCCACAGACGTTGACATGATTGAGAAAACTGGCCATTGCCAGGACTCCCGCTTTCACTTATTTATAACAGGACACGAGGCTATTGCCGCTTTAGCCTCCCAGGAGGTTTATAGGGATGTGTGGTGCAGTGTAATCACAATTAAGGTGTTTTGTAAACAAACTGTAACAATTTCGCGTTTATTTATTCTAATGAAAACAATACAATCAAATTATCAGTCAAGTGTGATGCATTACACAATCAAGGGTTTCTTTATGGTTGTAAAACATGTTACAATCCTTTAATAAATTATTAAAAAACGTGACTACGTCCTTTATAATTGTCTACCAATCCTCTTCTACCACTGGCTGTCAAGGCTTGACAAACGAGCCAAATACCTTTCTTTTAGCCACCTACACTCAAGCGTGCGAAGACCACCATTCGCTCAAGCATTATATTTCAGCATCAGTATTTTTTCTGCCGACTTTAGGCCGCATTACATGCATTTTTGTGTAGCGTGTATGAACACAAAAGCATGTTACCTGGTATAAAACTAACGTAGAGATAACAGCTTTTTAAAAGACTAAAGACAGATCCTAGCTAAAAGTTGATTATTATTTTTTAAATCTGGAACCCATGTACCGTTCATAACAGTAAAACAGGAACCATATTACTGTTTCACCTGTGTGTATACCTGTCCTTATGTTCTAGTTTCTGAGAGTCGACGTGAAAATTATAGCCATAACCATAAATCACGTTGTTGGGCCAACTTCTTCACCACGAATAAATTTTTATTATTCCACAAAACTCTATGAAGTATCTGAGTAAATTATATTATTTTTTTAATGTTTCCTACCTTTATTATTATCAATTAATGTACTGAGAATAGAAATTTTGTTTTGGCCTAATCCATTATAAATTATTTCAATAATGTAAGGATTACCGGGTTTCATGATATCCGTAAAAGGTGCCAAAATAAAAACTTAAAAGGTGTCACCAGCCCTTAAAAACTTAAATAAAGGATGGTAAGGTCATAATTGTGACCGTTAATAATAATTATAATTCCTAGGTTATATTCCCCTTAAATTTCATTCTACATAGGATAGGTAGTTCCCTTAGCCTCCTGAGTTAATAAAATTAATAAGGTCATAGATAACACATTTATGAAGATTTAATAAACAAATATCAGGATTAATTTTATTAAAGAATCTTGTAATAATCACATCAAAATCAAGAACATCAAATGTTTCTTGATATTTAATTTTGAATTATTTATGATTTTTAATTATTTTATCAATTATAACTTGGAAATTAATTTAATAAAGACCTTCAAAAGGCGTCACTTAAAAGAGGGGGAAACTAGTGCACGAAACAGCTGAAGACCACTTGGGGTGTAGCGGGGCTACTACCCCCGCCTTTGACCTGCCTATAAAAGGCTCTGTTGGGTCGTCACGAGGGGGGTGCCTAGTTACCCTAGCCCTGGTGACGAAGTGAGGGTTGATTGAGTTTATAACCTGGACAATCGTTTCGTGACGGCTTTACTATCTGAATCTATATTTGATAGGCATGTGCCCCGACAATCAGGTAGTCGGTCAGGTAAAGGGTAGGTAGTGTAGGTAGTTTGTCTGGTCTTGGAATGACCACGAATTCACACTCGGTATCTGAGAGTAGGCGAAATCTGTCCGGACCCCAAAGGCGAGTGTGAACCAGAGAGAGGCAGACTGAATCGCCGTGAGGAACAATGCTTGGTAAGTTTGCAGGGCCACAACAACCGTTGTCCACTAGGGAGAGGTCTCTCCCAAGGAGGTGTTAGATTTAGCGAGACAAAGGCAGAAATTCCCACTATGGAAGGTGTGGGGTCTGACAACGCCGGACTAACACGTAGCGAAGTGAGGAGAGAAAGAGATGCAGAGGTTTTTTATAAAGAAGTAGCCAAGTTTCAGAGTTTCAAGCAGATCAGCCACGACCCAGTTATAGTTCCCAGGAGAATGATATACAGGCCCCAAACCACCGGTCTTAAATACCCAGCTGGCCTTGTCAGTAGCCAATAAGGACCGTTTGTAGTACCCAATGAGGTTTGAGTGTGTGGTTCCCTTTGTTCTCTGACAGAGACGTGAGCCAGGATGGGTCTCTCGGCGGCTTGGGTCTATACCTGCCCTGGCAGATGGTGTCCCAGCTCATATAACTAATTGACTCCTAACCATACCATATTTACAATGATTTATATTTTGGTAATGTTATTTACATTTGTTTACAATATATTGAAACCTACCTTATTTTTACCATCTCTCTTTTTACTTTACTTAATCAATTTAACTTAACTAACTTGGCAGGTCCGTCATGAGATCTTTAATTCAAATTGTTTTATGTCTTGACATAGGAATTTATCCCAATTGAATCGCCCGATCTCAAGGCTAATGTTGTAGTTATTAATAAATTGAGAAATTAGGAATTGTGAAATATATTCAAATAAAAATGGTTATGACAAATAATTATAATTAAACATAGAGTATTGACAGTATATAAAAAAAAATTCAAATATTTTAAAATTATGATAGTTACAACCCCCCAGCAATCCAGTCTGCCTTTCTCCGGCTCACACACGCTTTGGAATCCGGAAGGTTTTCGCCTACTCTTAGATACCGAGAGTGAATTCGTGGTCATTCCAAGACCATATAAGCTGCCTATAATACCTACCATGTTCCTCTTCTCCTGAACACAGTGCACTGTCGGGGCACATACCTTTCAGTTATGGAGTCAGATAGTTCAGTAGTAAGACCCGCATGAAGCAATTGTCCAGGTCATAGCCTATTCAACCCTAACTTCGTCACTAGGGCTAGGGTACCAGTATTCCACGATACCGTGTAGATTTAATGGAAATAGAATTGTTTTCCTGCGAATCTTGGGTTGCTAAATAAGTAATATTAATGTGCATATATCTATAATGAACTAAAGTCCTCCGTGTACAGTTACAAACTAAAATATAAATCAATATAATAAATGTCAATACCTATACGTTTATGGGTTGATTATAATATTATAAATCGAGCAGCTAGAAGCTCAGGAAGCAGCAGGGCTTCCCTCGTATCCCTCCTTAACTATTTCACCGTGTTCCGCCACGCGAAGACCAGGGTGAGTGCCAAACATCACTGTACTCTCTGGGCATGAGCGCGGATGGAGGCCGGTACCAAAATCCCATGTCCCATACCCATGTTTACGATAGATTGTGTTGCGACGGGGAGGATTGCTTTGTTTTTTTAGTTATTATATTCCTTTATTGTGCTATAATTACAATCTGCCTTTTATAAGGCAATAACTAAATTAAGATAAATGCTCTCATTCATACAATATTTACAGACAGCCCAGAGACCTCCCAAATCCACATTCGAAGAGAATCGGAGTCTTGGGAAGTCACCCACGCTCCTCCGTCAGCCACGTCACCGGATACTAGCCAGTGGAGGCAGACCAAGAGCGCGAGAGCCAAAGACGCTCAGGACATGATTGAAGAAACTGGCCATTGCCAGGACTCCCACTGTCACGCGTTTATAGCAGGTCACAAGGCCACTGTCGTTTCAGTCTCCGAGGAGGATTATAGGTATGAGTCGATTGGTGCAATGATGTGCTACGGAATTAGAGTGGTTGGACAGGCTACTATGGAATTTTATGAACTAGGAAGGGATGAGTTCAAGAATATAGGGTATATTAAGGTCGTTATTAAGGGTTTTGTTGCTGACATAATAAGGGGCATTTACTATTGTTCTCAGGAATTTTGATTGAAAGGATTGGATGCGCTTGATGTACGACTTTTTAGCTTTCCCCCATAGCTCTATTCCGTATGTCCAGATTGGCTTAGCTATAACTTTGTAAATAAGTAGTTTATTTTCTATTGAGAGATGGAATGTCCTTCGAAGTAGTCTGTACAGTTGTCCAAAACGTCTGTTTAGTTCTTGTCTTTTTAGTCTCGTATGTGGGTTCCAGGTGAGTCGTTTGTCAAGATGGAAGCCTAAGTACCGTACTGTCTCGGATACAGGGAGAGGAATAGAATTAAAATAAACTAGTAGACAAGACTTGCGACAAAGGGTGAAGGTAATGTGGGAGCATTTTGCTTCATTACTTTGATCCGCCATTGATTGCACCAATACTCGATCTCGTCAAGGTGTTTTTGAAGGTTATAGGATGCTACGTCGGGGTCTGGGTGGGATGACAAGACTGCAATGTCATCTGCAAATGTGGCCAAGAAGATATTGGGAGTAGAGGGGACATCAGGGGTGTATAGGTTATAGAGGATGGGGCCCAGGACACTGCCCTGTGGAACTCCTGCATTTATAGGATAGTAGTTAGAGTATTCTAAACCACAGCGGACTTGGAAGAAGCGGTTTGAAAGGTAGGACTGTAGGATTAGGAAAAGGGTCTGTGGTAAATATCTTTTGAGCTTGTAGAGCAAACCTGCGTGCCAAACCCTGTCAAAAGCTTGAGCTATATCAAGAAAGGCAGCAGTGCAATACTGTTTGGTTTCAAGGGCTGAGGATATGTGATCAACAACGCGAAGGCCTTGTCGAGCAGTGGAATGTCGTTAGCGGAAACCAAACTGGTGTGTGGAAAAAATGTTTTTGGATTCAACAATTGGAAGTAGACGTTTTAGTAGGAGTTTCTCAAATATTTTTGAGAGCATAGGGAGTAGGCTAATTGGACGGTAAGATGAGGCGTCATTGGGTGGTTTACCGGGTTTGGCGAATAGGAAAATAATGGAATGTTTCCAGAGGAGAGGAAAGTGCGTCGTTCGGATAATGCATTTATATATATAGGTTAAAAAGATTATGGCTTTAGGAGGAAGTTGTTTGAGAATTTGAGGAGTAAGGAGATCATATCCAGGGGATTTTCTGTAAGGTAAGTTTTTCAGATGATATTTCACCTCAGAGGGATTGACGGCTTTTGGTGGAAGAGAGAGAGGAATAAGTGAAGTGAGGAAATCTTCCACAGTTGTGCTGTGAGTATGGTTTTGATTTGAAAGGTGGGGTGTGAAAGTATGGGTAAGATGCAGAGCAAATTCCTCCGATCTATCCCCATCCGATGCCGCCCAGGACCCATCATCACGACGGAGTGGATGTGAAACAGGTTGATACTTTAGGATTTTGTTGGTTACATTCCACAAGGAGTTATCCCTGGTAGACAGAGAGGAGAGGTAGGAATTGAAAGAATCGGAACGGAAGGATGCCAATCGCCGCTTAACCAATCGGCAGTACTGATAGACAGGGCACAGTGAATGGATACGTTATTGATCTAGATGGAAGTGTTGAAGACAATACTGAGAAACTTGGATTGGAATTTCGATCAGCAAAGCTGATTGATCTTTGCCACAAGGCTCTTTTTCAGCGTTTGTTTGATAAGGTGAAGACAATTTTGTGGTAAATAATTTCAGCTGTGGCATTCAGGTAGGGTAGTGGTTTCAAAGCATTCTAAGCACACTGTTGCGTTAGTGTAGCTAAGGAGTTTACGACATTGTATGGATCTTTGATTGTGGGATTGGCTTTTTTTATTAATAGATGTTGTCCCGTTATGGTATATTCCTATTTAGGTAGTTTAGCGGTAAGCAGTTTGATAATATCGAAAAAAACCAATAAACAACAATTACTAATAATATTGTCCTGTATCGATCTAATGGATTTCATGGTTTTAGTGATTGCGACTATTTGAGTGTTTTTGAATGAATTTGTCTGAAGTCACTGTTCTCAAATTTTTTTAATACGTCTAATTGCATCGTTGTTCAAGCCTTTTTTTAAAACTATTATCGCGCCATTCTTTTTATTTCTCTAAGTTAAGTACTTTTTAAATTAATTATTCTAGCAAATCATGCACACTGCTTGCCATGATAACTTATAAGATTAATAACATGTCAGAGATTCTAGCATTTGTTGACAGTATTTTGTTTAATTATAATGCTAGAAGAATGAATTATTTTGAAATCGCAAGTATTGAGCAAGATGTAATCAAAGGAAGATTGCTAAGAAAGGTGAATGTCTTCTATCCTATCTGAATGTTGAATAAAATCCGCTTCATTAGCATAAGTCTTGTCCACTACATAAAGAAGTTTCTTTGCTTTTTTTTTTGTTTTTTGTGCCATTGTTGAGAACTTTTAATAAGCAGTAAAGCATTAAGTAGCAACAATAAGATACAGGGAATGTCCTATAAAACGCCCGGTTATATTGTTATATCCCTGCAATAGCAACACTTTTTTTAGATATTTGCATTTTCTATTTAAAATTAGTCGCGCTTGGCTGATTCCATAGTTGGGAATTTCAATTTTCTTTTCATTATTTTTATTGCGAAGAACTTCCTATTCAGTGTGCAAGAGAGAAAAAAAATGTTCGTTATTCTGGGCCTTTTCAATGGGAACATTGAGAAGGAGCACTCGACTTTAATACCTGTACCTGGGCACTTGAAATTTTAATTTGAATGCCTTTAATTTGGCTACCAACGAGCCTTTCCAATGTCCCACCCTCTTACCCGAAATTTCTTCAACAAGAAGTTAAACGAGCCAGCGCTCAACTCACCCACACGCCAACTCGAATTCACTCTGTTAATTAAATTTCAATTAAAAGTCTACAATTGTAAGCTTACTTGCCCAATTTAACTCTATTCCACCCTGGAAGTAAATCTTTGACTATGGTGCAATTCGAGCTATACTAAGACTTAATATATATATATATATATAACAACTTTATTATGATAAAATTACAATCTGCCTGATTGGGCTACAAGCAATTGTGATAAATGATCTCATTCATACCAATTTACAATTTTCATTCGCTCGCTCATTCATACTATATAAACAAGCAGCCCAGAGGCCCCCCAATTCCACATGATTGTCACCTCCCTCGCGTGCGAAGGAGGAAGCAGAGTCTTGAAAAGTACCCCACGCTCCTACGTCAGCCGCGTCTCCTGGATAAGAGCCAGCGGAGGCAGACCAAGAGCGCGAGAGCCACAGACGCTCAGGACATGATTAGAGAAACTGGCCATTGACTCCCACTGTCACTTATTTATATCAGGTCACGAGGACACTGCCGTTTTAGTCTCCGAGGAGGATTAGGGTGGTTGGACAGGTTACTATGAAATTTTATGAACTTGGAAGGGATGAGTTCAAGAATGTAGGGTATATTCAGATCATTATGAAGGGTTTTGTTGCTGACGTAATAAGAGGCATTTACTATTGTTCCCAGGACTTTTGATTGAAAGGATTGGATGCGCTTGATTTTCGACTTTTTAGCTGTCCCCCATAGCTCTATTCTGTATGTCCAGATTGGCTTAGCTATACCTTTGTATATAAGTAGTTGAGTTCTATTGAGAGATGGGATGTCCTTCGAAGTAGTCTGTAAAGTTGTCCAAAGCATCTGTTTAGTTCTTGTCTTTTAGCCTCGTGTGTGGGTTCCATGCCAGTCTTTTGTCGAGATGGAAGCCTAAATACCGTACTGTCTCAGACAAAGGGAGAAGGACACTAGCGGCAGGACTTGCAGCAGAGGGTAAAGGTTATGTGGGAACATTTTGCTTCATTTACTTTGATTCGCAATTGGTTGCACCAATACTCGGTCTCATCAAGGTGTTTATGAAGGTTTTGGGATGCTACATCGGGGTCTGAATGGACAGACAGGACTGCAGTGTCATCTGCAAATGTTGCCAAGAAGGTATTGGTGGTAGAGGGGACTTTAGAGGTGTATAGATTATAGAGGATGGGACCCAGGACGCTGCCCTGTGGAACTTCTGCTTTTATGGGATAGTAGTTAGAATATTCTAAACCACAGCGGACTTGGAAGAAGCGGTTTGAAAGGTAGGACTGTAGGATTAGGAGTAGGGTCTGCGGTAAATAACCTTTAGCTTGTAAAGCAAACCTGCGTGCCAGTTCCTGTGAAAAGTTTGAGCTATGTCTAAAAGGCAGCAGTGCGATACTGTTTGGTTCCACGCGAAGGCCTTGTTGAGCAGTGGAATGTCGTTGGTGGAAACCAAGCTGGTAGGTAGGATGAAGTTTTTTGGATTCAACAATTGGAAGTAGGCGTTTTAATAGGTGTTTTTCAAATATTTGTGAGAGGATAGGGAGTAGGCTAATTAGACGGTAAGATGAGGCGTCATTGGGTGGTTTACCGGGTTTGGCGAATAGGACTATAATGGAGTGTTTTCAGAGGAAAAGAGAGTGCATCGTTCGGATAATGCAATTATAATTGTAGGTTAGGAAGATTATGGCTTTAGGAGGAAGTTGTTGGAGGATTCGAGGAGTAAGGAGATCATATCCTGGAGATTTTCGGTAAGGTAATTTTTGCAGAAGATATTTGACCTTAGAGGGGTTAACGGCTTTTGGTGGTAGTGAGAGAGGTCTGAGGTAAGTTAGGAAATCTTCAACAGTTGGGCGATGAGTATTGTTTTGAGGAATAAGGTGAGGAGTGAAAACACGGGAAAGATGCAGTGCGAATTCTTCCGCCCTCTCGCCATCCGAAGCCACCCAGGACCCAGGAAGGAAGACTTAATAATAATAAATAAAGACATACTAAAACGGTTGATCACTGGGGTATACGACGCTCTGTCAGTTCTGGTATTTGTTAGCGGAAGAATTGAAATGTCCACATATGATATTTTAAATACAACAATAATATTGTCAACACCACGAAAAAAAATTAAGTATCACTAATTAATTAATTAGGAGGAATAAATCAAATAAATGTTTTTGTAATTTTAGGAAGAAATCAAATTAAACCCGATGATGATATACGAGTACAATATCCTATCGGACTTTAGGGTACTATAATTACCTAAAGTCATTAAAGCTGCTTCGTACTTAATTAAATCGTGTTCGCAACATATCCTTTTCCGTATTTTATGAGAGGCATAAGATATTTCATGGTGGTTCTATTCGACGTCCCGATGATAAATAGCTGGCAGTGACCCCGTAAACAATAATGAAAGGATATTAATAACTTAATTAGTAAAAATTTATAAACGTTTTTCGATCATAATGAGTGGGGATCAAATGAAAGATAGAGAAAAGATCAAATATTCAAATCGCAAAAACAAGATTAGAATTTGGTTACTGATTGTCAACACTTATCGGCTTTTCGTTTCTCATATTCGGCCTCAGCCAAATATTTGAAGACGTTTTTCACTTGATTATCCCCAGTTAGATATTAGGTTCTTTTTCAAGATGAACCACGAACTATGATAAATTCATATGATAATACAGGATCAATTTATTGATCATGTTCTGATTAATAACATGTATTATGTGTTGGAGTTTAAATCGGCTATAATTACTATAATAAAACTGAAATAAATAATGTTTTTTTTTTTAAACACTCCTGGGTCTAAAGTCTCAAACCCCCTGGGACTCAATTAATTTAATTTGGGGGTGCACAGACAACCTTATGAGGGCGCGAAGGTTTAATATAAATTAAAAACATTGATACCCATTGTCATTATTCTGAAAGCAAAAATAATAGCAATTAATAAATTGGTAGCGATTTTGACATCCAAATCAAATATTCAAATCGCAAAAAGAAGATGAAGATTTAGTTATTGATTGTCAACACTTATCGGCTTTCACTTGATTATCCCCGGTTAGATATTGGCCTATTTTTCAAGATGACCCACGAACTATGATAAATCCATATGATAATACAGGATCAATTTATTGAACTATCCACAAATGAGGAGCTAGAACCAATGTTTGAACAATGATAACATAAATTTTGGGTTTTACTTATTTTATAAACCGGATTCTGGGTTACTGTACAGAAAATGTTCATTGTTTCCCCGTCTTCCTATTTAGTAGAACGTGGATTTAGTGAACACTAATTTAATGAACCTCATCACGAAAAACAAAACCCACTCATAGGTTCGCCCATCTTATTGTAAAGAAGTTTTTGGCATGAGATGGGATCCATGGGCATATTTTTGGAATATTGTATTAACGTTTTTTTTTGAGGAGTCACTACTCCAATTTGAAATTAAACTATTAAAAGTTATGAGAATTTAAAATTGATTCGCTTAACTTGTGTGACGCTCTATTTTAATCTCCTGCTACATCCAATGATTACAACTTGGTAATTATTTAGCAACGCTACGGAAAATAGATTGCTATATTAAATACAACGTGCATTTATGCAATGATTCCTTATTTTGGAACAATCATCAACTTGTATAAATTAAATAAAGGGATTTGAAAAAAAAGAAATCATGATGCTGTTAGGAAGTCAGGAGGTAAATATTAAAGCAGGATTAGCACACTTATGACGTCTGAAAATTACTTTAAAATAAACTCTAACTAGCACTGAGATCACGGACATGCTTCTTCGGTTAATTGCTGATGCAACTCTGAACAAAGCCGCAGGCAGCAGAGAAGTAATTAAGGATAAATTATTAATGAATTAGTTTTAATTAAAATATAAACATTTTCCAATCACAATAAATACTGTCGGACTGTAAAACATTTTTTCTGCAATTAGTTATTGAAACTGTTCTACAAAAACTTTCTCACGATCGTAAAAGTACTCTCAATCAAACTTCACTTTATTATTTATAAAATGAATTTTCTGAATTCTGATTGCTCTGAATTTATTTAGAAAGGCGTCCATCTACATAGGGACGAAAACAGTCGATACAAAATGAAGTGAAGATATACAACGGCCCGTAGGCTCATGGAGAAAGAAATAAGTGACAGCTCTATATATAAAGAGCTGAGATGACTTAGGACAGAGAGAAGCCTCCAGAGGTTTGATTAAACCGCACGAGGCAGACAGTTGACTTGGCCGGGCAATATGACGGGCATCACTCACATCCTCCCCTTGTGTCGTCGGATTTTCATTTCCGTCTGTCCTGTCTAACTTCTTATTTTCTTCAGGCCGGCTTCTTTATTCGGTCGTCGTCATCATTGTCAGTATATTATTCTTGTACATCTTTCCAAAGCCCAGCAGGAGAAGTTATACTTCCATTCAGCTACGGGGAGGGGAGGGATATTTCGTCAGTTTGTCTTCGGTGGTGTAGCGATCGCTAACTACATAAGATAAATCACCCTATACTCTATTGCATATATATTGTAAGCAAATGTAAATAACATGAATAAATATAAATCATTGTAAAGGTGGTAAGCAATAAAAGGCGGAGGCCGAGCAAGTCACATGAGAAGGGTCACCAGCTGTCAGTCACAGGTATCTCACCATATAAGTGAGGGTGACTAATTCTAACAACTTGACTAATTCTGTATGAAAAACCTCTGTACCTCTTCTCTTGAACATAGTGCATTGTCGGGGCACATACCTGTCAAAAATGGAGTCAGATAGTAACGCCGTCATGAAATGATTGTCCAGGTTATAAACTCGAACAATCCGCACTTGTCACCAGGGCTAGGGTGACCAGGCACCCCCCTAGTGAGGACCCGACAGGTGTTGGTCAGTAAAATGATTTAATCTATTTGGAATTTCCAAGGTGTTTTCCATAAGACCCTAGAAGATGCTGATTAGTATTCCCGAAGGTTTCATTCAGTTACATGTAGTGTTTCATATTTTTTAAGGTATGTATTACTGTATTATAGTTCGTAAAAAAGTCGCCTCAATGGTGGATTTTACTTCAGTAGTATGGGACCTTTAGTTTTTTTGTTGTTGTTTTTTTGTCCCTAGTAAAGGGAATACGTCTTCTGTGCAAGTTGGGAGGACCATCGGGTCAGGTTGACGCCGGGTCCGAATTCCTCGTAATGACTCACCAGTCTTTTCTGGTCAGGGTGCTTTCATTGCTACAGTTCTTTGTTACGAAGACTCTTGCATAATATGAGTATTCACTTGTGAAGGTGTCGATTAGTTTTTTATATACCTCATTGTATTTCGTATCTTCTTTTAAATTTATTTTGAATTTCTTAAATTGAACAGCGAAAATTTGAAACTAATGACTTATGCATCTGAACCTTGCATATTCATAAACACTGCACTCTCCGGACTATAATTTAAATTTTAAATTGAACTTATTTTTCTTTGGAATACCGGAAAGGTTTGGAAACCGGTTGAAAAAAAACAACTTAAAATCACAGTACATTTTTGCCTCCTAATCTAACCCTCTTTCCTCAATCAACTTCAGAATGTCATTCTTAATGATGTCTTTCGTAGGAAGGGACACTTACAATTACATATAGTATTGCCACATATAGTTCTGGCATTTGTAGTTGAATAATTCTTTTTTTATGAATCGGTTTCTTGGCAAATAGTGATGCACTTAACTCTTTGGAAGTAACAGTAGATAACTCCCTGTATGGCAAAAAAAAGATTATTAGATACTATAATTAATGCGAGGGGTACACAAACACCTGTGCACCTCATGGGAAAAAATATATAAAACGAAAATTATATTTATTTAAATTTTAATTGGTTGATTTATATCAAGTTCTGCCATTAATTATGAAAAAGCCAGAATGAATGTAATAAATTCAAAATAGATTCTTTACCTAAATATATAAAAATATTTCATGCCGTAAGTGTCTTACCGTAAGTTCGTACCGCAAAAATTAATCTCCCACGTTGTTCTTGATTCCATTATATTTAACAAATAATGTATTTCGGCATTTATACCGTATACCGCATCCAATAGCTTGGATATATAGGCAAGCATCAGTGAACAGAAAATATATTGTATTCAACGACAGAGCAACAAGTGAGTTAGAATGGGAAGTTCTCAGTCATTCACCCTATTCACCTTCCACCACAACGTCATGTCGCCACGCAGCAGAACTATTGTAACGGATCCAAATCACTTCTTATGAATTTGTTGCGGATCTCAATTTGAGTTATAGACTATCTAAATTATAATAATATAATAAATCCATGGTGCAAAATTGACCATAAGTTATCATCCTGGCAATCAGTTGGCTGGCAATGAATCACTAATATTATTAGCACTATGTTACATCTCAACCTTGAATTCGTTACTTCTTTTTTCAAGTAGCTACTCATTTATCCCAGTGAGGCTGATACAGCCCCGACCGGACCATCTCCCAAAGAAAAGATCATTGGGAGGGCCTAGGTACTTCGTTAACTACACCAAAATATGCTCTCTTCGTGCCCTAGGAGAACAGAAGTTGAAACTATGATGACCTGAAACAAATACTCTGGCGATGTCCTACATATTAAGTTATAGGCAAAAATTGTTAGGAAAGGACGAAATGGCATCCCTCAAAGAGATAAGAACAAGTCTTGTTTATGGATGATAATGCCAGGCCCCATAGAACACGATAGATTGATGCCTGATAGAGGTTGAGATTGAGCGCTTGGTGTGAGTACCACGGAGTCCATACTTGAACACGTCTGGTACCAACGGAAGTGAAGAGTACAACATCGGAATCCATGTCCTAGCACCCTTGAAGAACTGGAAAGGGCAGTGATTGGGGTGGGACAACATTCGTCAGAAGTGCATTGAAAATCTCTTCCAATCATTGCCAAGGGGTTTAAAAGACGTTATTCATGCTAGATGCAGAAATACCCCTTATTGTGTACGTTTTCTTTAAAAAAAATGTTTTTCCAAGATTATCCATTTTTTTTCTTTTACTCATTACATGCCTAGATTATCTGTGTAAAATACAATTTCGTTTTCAAATGACTTATCTTTTCAACCAAAAATATTTTTCATGTCTAAAATGTGCACAAATTCAAAACAAATAAGGGCGGTCCGTTAATTCTGTCCATCAGTGTATATAAGATGTAACATGTCACCTTGGATAAGGTAATATTAACGAACTTAGCACAAACATATATTTTAACATATATATTCAAGGAACAAAAAATAA
The DNA here is from genome assembly GCA_930367205.1 of Acanthosoma haemorrhoidale. NCBI lineage: Eukaryota > Metazoa > Arthropoda > Insecta > Hemiptera > Acanthosomatidae > Acanthosoma > Acanthosoma haemorrhoidale. The sequence continues at coordinate 84,766,789 of OV884012.1, forward strand.
GTAACGCCTTATTCAAATCGGTTGAGCCGTTTTTAGTCGGTCTTTTCATCAACATTTTTAACTAATTATATTGTTCAATTAATAGTTATTTGAAATATATGTTTTCCTCAGGTGCGGAACACTGCCCGTATGACTACATCAAGATCTACGATGGTAAGGATGTGACTTACCCAGTGATCGGCACCTTCTGCGGCATGGGAAAGTTCCCCTACTCCATCATAGGCACCAGCGAGGACCTCTTCGTTGAATTCGTGTCTTCTCCTGCCGGTAAGAATTTCTGAAGATTATCCTGTTGTTTTATTCCACCAAAACTATTGATAACGGCCAGTCCGATGACAAACACTAAAGCTCAGTGTATCCAGGAAATTCAATTTGATCCTATTTATTTTTCATAAATTATTAACTATTGTGAATATACATTTTAACATACACAGTTCAAAACAATCGTCTACTGTTTATTCTGATACAATAATACACTTCTAATTTCAAACTTAGTGTGGAAAAGTTTCACTTTTGAAAAATGTAAATATATACTAAAAACATGTCCCATTACTACGATTCTTTCCGGTTAATTCTTTACTTGTTTAATTATATTATTATTAATTATATTATCTCTCCCAAACAGTCCCTTCATTTCAAATCATTAAGTAAGATAAGAATCAAATCTTAGTGTCTGTGGTTAGGAGCTTAAAGCATGGGAATGTCTATTGTATTAAATCTATTTTGAATAACTTTCAACTGTTTATGTTTGTAACTTCTCTAATGGTTTTTTGTAGAAAATTTGTGTGTCTAGTAATTTGTTCTCTAGAACAAATAAATCAAGAGATTTTAACAAAAAAAAACATAAAAGGTGCCTTCCCCTTCCCGCTCACCGCCTATCCGTCAGGACTTTTGATGTTAAGGGTAAACTAATCTCTCCCGAACAATATTACCAAGTTTCAAAACTTTAGGAATTATGTCTCAAAATCTGCCTAATTTGACTGGACTACTACGCATCCGAGGGGCAGGTCTTTTGGTCCAAAATTAGTGCCACTGGTCCCGGGTCAGATTGTAAAATAATAAGGGCCCTGATAAAAAAATATCTATCTATATAAATTTATTAGATCTACAGACATTTTTTTAAAAGGCATGAATGAGAAAAAATAAAACCTACAAGAAACTGTAAATTGTCCTTGAGAACTAGGCCAAAGTATGAGAAAATATAATTCTGGCCAGCCTGTGGTTTTACTGAAATGCGAAAAGCCAGCCAGCAGTTAAATATTTTATTAATCTGCTCGCTTCTTGCCGTTTAATATTACATCAGACATTTCGGGTAGCTTTCAGTCCCTAGCCGAGGAAACCTGCCGCAACCACCGATATCATAACCCTACTGTAATATTTCGCGTTTGTTTCGACTCAGGTGTTGAAGATTTGTTGGAAAAAGAGAACTTCTTATTGAGACAAAAACCGCACAGTGCCTCTACTCAAACTTAGATTTTATTATTAACACTAAGGGAGCAGATTTCTCTCTTGTCATGTATGTCTAGATGTAGTTTCTGTCTATATAATATGCAAGTTAGTTCATGTTTGTTAATAATTGTTGAGACTTCTAAGATGGGCATAAAAAAAAAATACAATGGCCAATTTAGTCTCCAAATTAATCTTATACTATCTACCATATCTGTCAATTTCAAGGTCCATCAACTCAATGTCAAAATAAAATAAGTACACCGTGCTGCTGACATTCTTATAACAAATTAGTGACCATCATGTGACATCAAGAATTTTCCATTCCATCTGTTATTAAGTAGGGGACTAGGGCGTCTGGATGATCTAGGCTGTAAATAGGTTATGATCGTTATAATGGTTTTTGTTCTTGATCTAATAAGCAACAGTAACGATTGTTCTAAGGGTCTTCATTTTTTACAAAAAAAAACATTTGTTAAAGATTTTCTTAAATTGTTCGAAAAAAAACAGCACTCGTGTTTGGTAATCAAGAATATCTCAAAAATTGAATCATTGAAGTCTAAAGTTCGTCTTTCAATCATGACATTCGGATTTTTGCCCTCTCAGGTTCAAAAAAATTAGTTTTGGTATCCTCGATGTGAGAAACTGCATTTATTATTTTTTTTCTGATTTTGGTTTTTTAATTAGAACACTCAATATATGCTAATGCATTGATCGACAAATATGCATAATAAATTTAGCTCAATTGAATTTTAATACTACATACTACCCTTATGTTTTCTTAGCTGTTAAAAAAAATCACACTTTAATGCAGTTGTATGAAAATCTAGTCTCTTAAAGCAAAAACTGGATGATATAACTACTAATTAATATAACTAACAAAAACATAAAAGCCTGATTTTTTAAATATTTAATATAATATTTTGTGTAGTAAGAGCCATGCGAAAAGTTATAACAAATATAGAACTTTCAATCAATCATAGTAACATCGGAGTAACACGAGAAAATAAAACGTAAAAGCATTTTGATGAATGTCAAAAATTAACTTAAATTTGATTTATTTATTTAATATTTTTAAAAATCTATCAAATACTACTATAAATATTTATAAGCATTGGTTTATAAAATATATCAGGTTAGTTGTTGTAGCCTACAATATTAGCAATATAAAGAAATAAACCGCTCGTGTAAATTGGTGATGCCTGCAAAAAACATTTGTTGAGCTCGATGGAATTATTGAAGCGTGGTATCGCCTCGGCTGCCATCAATTCCAATTCATTTGTGCAAGCGGGAATATATATCGGTTTTGCCATTTTTTGTTTGCGTTTTGCAGCTATTTACCTTGCCCTCTCTGTCAGCCGCTGTTTCAACACTTGTTTATTGCTTGTTTGCACGTTTAACGAAGTATTAACAATTCACTCAACCGATGTTTTCGTTCCAGGTACCACTTCAACCGACATAGGCTATTTTAAATCCAATTCGAAAAAGCACGTTAATGAATTTTTATTACAAACATGGGTATTGCATATACATACACTCTGGAAATGGAAAATAAAACTAAAAGTTCCAGCAAAACTAAAAATAACTGTTAATTACTGTTCTGTTTAAATTTTAGAAAATCAATGTATCAAAAACCCTAGTGTCCTAGGGGATAAGGTTTGTATTTATGTTTAAATAGAATTTTATAAACCATTAATATCATGTATAATCATTTAGACCACAGCTGTTTTTTGAGTTTGAACTGCTACGTTAGGCGAATGAAAGGTTTTTCTTTAAATATATACGGATAATTCTACGTACTGATTCTGTCGGGTCGTCGCGATGGGGGTGCCTAGTTACCCTAGCCCTGGTGACGAAGTGAGGGTTGATTAGGCTATGACCTGGACAATTGCTTCATGACGGGCCTTACTATCTGACTCCATATTTTATGGGTATGTGCCCGGACAATGCAATATGTTCAGGAGAAGGGGTATAGGGATGGTAGTGTAGGTAGTTTGTGTGGTCTTGGAATGGCCACGAATTCACACTTGGTATCTGAAGGTACGCAAAACCGTCCGGATCCCACAGGCGAGTGTGAACAGGGAGAGAGGCAGACTGGATTGCCGTGGGTGGCACTACTAGGTAAAGTTTGTAGGGCCACGGCAACCGTTGTCCGCGAGGGAGAGGTCTCTCCCAAGGAGCTGCTCGTTTTAGCGAGGTGAAGGTAGAGAATCCCACTAGAAGAGAGTGGGGTCTGACAACGCAAGACTAAAACATAGCGAGAGATGTCCAGAGGTTTTCGTAATGAGGAGGCCAAGTCTTGAAACATCAGTACAGCCGTAAGGTCATAGTGTATCAGTTAGAGAGCCGTCGATGAATGATTTACAGGCTAAAACCCGGGTCTATTTATACCCGGCGTGCCTCGTTAGTAGCCAAAGATGTAAGGCCTTATTGTGGCCAATGATATCCCAGTTTGCGGTGGCGCTTTGTTCTCGGTAGAGACTCAGGCCTCGGTCTGGGTCGCTCGCTACTTGCTCTGGGTAGAGGGTAAGGGTTTTCAGCCTCTCACTAGTTTTTTTGCAGCTGCGTCTTTTATTGTTTACAACATTTATGGTTTGGTAATGTTATTTACACTTGTATAAATTAATTTACAACATATTATAACCAATTTACAACATATATACAATAGAGTATAGGGTGATTTATCTTATGTAGTGAGCGGTCGCTAAGGGTGATTTATCTTATGTAGTTAGCGGTCGCTATAGATACACTATATATAAATGATGTTTCTGAATACATATAACTGTAAGGTAATATATAAAGGCTTTATCTTTTCTAAGAATACGTTTATTTATTTACCTGACTTGCTCAGAAACACCACGCTGTTATGCTCTAGTTGAATATTTAAATTTTAGGGATGCCATCTAACTATTCAACTACTGACAGATTAGATTCCTCTATCGAATCCTGAGAGTATTGCATTAGCGTAAAGTTACTCAAATATCCAATTAACTTACTATTGATCCCAATTGAGTCTAAACCCAAAGTAATTTACCTTAATAAATTAACATGGTGATCAAAATTGAAGGGAATCCTTTATATAAAATAGAAATTTGTGAACTATATTTTGTTACTAAAGTTGTAAAAATATTTTACTGAAACAATTAAGTACTTTGGTGGCCCATACATGATAGGAAGATTACAGAAATCTTACCAGCATAGCAATAAAACTTATCTCTTACTCAAATATATCGATGACTTCAAAATCAAGACGCGTGTCCCAGTCAAAACCTCAGCGTCTCAGAGGTCTGCTCAAGGCAAGTCCTCAACACAGCAAGTAGCAGACCCGCTCGAAAAGTTGCCCAAGGCCTAGTTCTCAGCAGAGCAGAGCTGCTAAGCAAGCCCTCCCCACATCAGAGCTGCTAAGGAACTTCCTTTTCTATCTCGACCCGAAGTATCTCAATCTCTCTTCAACCGAAGGTTTTTCTCTTTATCGCCCTTTGTGTTTCTCTTTTCACCCCTTCTTGTGAATGGGTTACGCACACTAGTCTAGCTGCTGAATCCCATATCCCTTCTGGCTCTTACTTTCGTGACAGGAAAAAAATCGATGAGTTGTAAACTGTCAAATCCTCCAGCCCTTCAACGACACTCCACAATAGAAGGGGCATGCTTTCCTTCCATCGGGGAAATCACTCCACCCATAACAGTCGTTTATGGCATGCCGACTTTTGCCGTTTATGACAGGCAGCCTTTTTTCCCACCTTTGCAATTTCTGTATTTTAACATTACTTATAATTTTTAACAACTTTTCCCATGTCGGAGGTTGAACATATAGCAGTACCAATTGTGTTAATATACCTCTGCCGACTAGCGGTCAGCTGGGAGTACTAGTAGTCCTTGTTTGAAAACCAAGCCTGAGAGAGAGGTTCTTGACACCATTGCGAAAGCTTATTATGTTTGTAAAGAATTTTTTGTTGTTGTTCAGTCTTTTAGATAATTATAATATTGTTTGTTAAGTTAATTACATGTGTATAGCTTATTAAAAGAGAGTGGATCCACTTTAATTTATATGCTACGTGTATTTAATGTGTATTTAGTATTTTTTATGAACATAAATATATCATGTATATGTTGAAAGGTAGCATAATGTTCATAACTTTTTTCCATTATTTTATTAGTGATATTATATTTATGCATTGCTTCAATCGCCCTTATTCTGTTTTGTATCGTTAATGTACGGTGGAATGTTTTACTGTTCCCCATGTTTAATGGTATAGTAACCGTACCTTATGGCATGTGATTCACCATAAGGATTTTGATCAACAAATGAATTAATAAGTTAACAAATGAGTTCAGTCCCTTCCCTCATCCTATTAGTAGGATTTGATGCTAGTGCCCTTTTCAGTTTATTGCGTTGATCCGATCACCCTCAGCCAGCCGCGTCACTGGATACGAGCAAGTCTATCCAAGAGCGCTACAGAACATCATGCGTTCCGAACAGTGTGCGACACAGAACATTATTTTATTTTCAACCTCAACGAAACAGTGGCTTAGAACCAACATATGAGACCGAAAAGATAATGGCCTAATCGACGTTTCGGATAATTACTTGCTTTACAAAACCAATCTGAAATTACGGACTTTAACTTCGGACAACCAACATCAAGCACATCCATCCTTTCGACCTCAAGTCCTTGAAAGAATATTAATATGCCCCAACCTGTGTTAGTAATGTAGCCCTCCATAGTGACCTTTATAAATAACCTACTATCTTTGAACGCACTCCCTCAATTTTAAAATTCCATACTAAATTATCCAAAAAGTTGATAAGTGCGTTAAGCTTTTCAAAATCCTTTGTATTCAGACCCAAAGGATAATGACGAGGAAGCGGCCATATAAATTTTAATATATCTATATACAGATATCTCATATCTCTGAATTGAATTGTGTAGGATAGAATGTCGCAGAGAGCGGCTTTGTGCTGCTGTATTGTTGCTTTGATCCTATCTTCGCATTTAATTAAAATATTTCCTTTGAAAGCCTATCTCCCGAATGAAATGTGGCATTGTATACTCTTCTATTATCTGCTTATGTGTTTGTTTAATGGAACTTTGGTTATTAGATAAAGTAGTCTAGTGGCCAGCGTACTTTACCACGAACTTGTACTGACTTCCCTTCTATTTTCGATTGCTACAAGAACTTTATCATGAGAAAGAAGAACCGAGAAAACTGGACGTTGCTGTGGATTGGTGCCAGCCTTCTTCCTACGAATTGAGCAAATACTAAAAAAAATAAGCTGTAAATTGGTTAAAACCTCTGAAATAAAGTTTGCTATATTATTCCTTACTCTGGCTTTAGTATACTTCTTAGGAACATATTCGCTAGTTCAACTAATCCCCGAGGTCATTCAAGGCACAAATTGATTTAAGAATTGCTAAACAGTAGTATTTGGCCTTAGTCACAGTAAACATTTGTAATTTGAGAATTTTCGTACCGCTATAATTTAGAAAATGAATCGACATAGAAGGATCTCCAAAATTCAAATTAATTGAGGTCCATTACGCAATTAAGGGTTTTGTTACGCCTGTGAAATTTTTTATTAACACTTTTTAGTGACCATTAATCATGACTTCGAGACTTTTAATTTAACCCCTATGAAATATGGCAAGACAATTTTAACCGCAAGTAATTAATTAATAATTGATCTTTTAATATTTTTATAAAATTTTTTAGGGTAGTTAACGACTAACCAAAAAGTTAATGATACAGCCATGTTTTATGGAGACTGCTATCTTTGTTTATTTTTCCCAACGTGAAATGACGTCATAATTTGTGCTGTCATCAATTCTGCAGAAGTCAAATTCTATGCTTGATTCAGTATTTTCTAAGAACCAATATTTAAATCTAAGATGCCATGGAATCATTTCTTACGAGTTTGAAAAAGCAAATGGAGTTCCTGGTGTTTTTCTTATTTTTATATGATAATTTCTAATCAACCAACAAAAACGATAAATATACACTAAAATTTTCGAGTCTGCACAATCACCCCCCAACTCAGTATTGCGCATTTTCTTTTTAGATGAATAATACAAATGTTTCATTTTTTTTGCAAATTTTTAATAGAAGTTAATACAAAACTAATCTTGGTATGCAATGTGGTATGGAATAAGGAGCAGGATGGAGTAGAGTAATTATTTTGAAAGATAATCCCATTCTTTGTCATGATGATTCTGAAATAGGCGAAACGCCTAGTGATATTGAAAAAAAATAAATGAAAGATTTAAGTATTTTTTTGAAAAATTGGGTTTTCACACTTTTTCAAATTGTTTTGTGGAGACAAATTTTCTAGTCCTAAAAAATTACTAAATGCATTGCTGGTTAGAAACTATATAAGATTTAGGTAGAGATTTTTGCCCCATATTTAAGGACAAACCAAATATGGTTACACAAGAACTATAGAAGTGATAATAGACAAAATAAAGCTTTAGAAGCCAATATAAAAATTGCATATTTAACACGTTTCAGATGAATTAAGATAAATATCTGTTTTTATTGCTCCTTGCGTTAATAGCTGTAAGTAATAAAGAGCAGTTAGGTGCATAGAGGTGAAAGAGTGTGCCATGTAGGAGATTACATACGCACCACGCCACTGTGCCGATTTGCATATATCAGCGTCCATCTTAAGCCGGGTCCCTGCCTCTTGGGTAATTAAGCTTTTGTGTTTCCCCTGTTTCTCTTATTAGCTTTATCCACTCGCTTCCAAATAGCGCGATTTCCGGGTTTACCTTAGTTTAAGCCGATTTGTAGCAGTTACACCTGATGCAAAACCACACAGCTCAGCTATACGTAAACTCTCAATATTTGAAAAGAGTAATGGATCGAGAACATTGCACATTACCTCGCAATTGGTTAGGCTAGAGTTCGTCACAAAATTATTAGCCTTAATATGTATATATATATTTGTAAGTTGGTTTTTATAACTGATTTTATTAATCTGTAAAGATTTACAATAGCATTAAAATTATAAGCATCAAACGATTTAACAGTATAAAATAAAAAAAATAAACATGTCTGTAAAGATTAATTAAATTACACGTTATTTGCCAGGTATTCGAGTGGATAGGCACAACACAAACAATAAACATAAGTCTTATCTTGAAAGTAACCTTCCCACACCAATCACAGCTAAGTAACCTTCTCACAACAAACTAGATCTCAGCTGGAGTTTACATATTTAAATAATTTCTTGTTAGTTTAGAGAAAAATATTACTACTGGGCGTTTTAAAATGTGTATATATATTATATATACATTATTGAGGTGCATATACATATGTCAGTCCACTAAGAGTCTTTCTCAAACCTACAAATAGACGCCAGAGTTAATAAGCTACTATGGAGCAAAAACTGTACTGTCTTCAGCCCAATCATAACTCATTTCATGCCATGACCTCCCTCAGTCGTCAGTTTTATAATGCTAAAATAATGATAAGAACAACCCTGGACTATGGACATGGACGAAATCATGTTAGAAATTTTAAGACCAAATACTACTTACGGAATTTATTGTGAACCAAATGTTGAAACCATCAGAAGTGAATATGAAGGAATTTATAACAAAATACAAGAATTAATAAGAGACATATTTCCATCTGTAAAGATAAAAAGTTACAAGAAAAAACTTTTAGACGTACTTGACGCAAACGAACAAAGTGAAATGGTTGAAAATTATCATAGAGGTAAATCATTTCACAGAGGAATAAATGAAACTTGCGAAAAACTAAAATGGCCTAACATGAGAGACCACATTTCAGATTTAATCAAGAACTGCCCTGTAGGTAGAACAGCGAAAACCTATCAAAACAAAATGTACAAAAAGTAACCCCAACGACAGACAGACCATTCGAAGAACTAATGATGATTCCTTCACTCTTAGGTATGAAGGAAAACAAATTTTCACAATTTTAGACGCGTTTTTAATAAGAATGTTCACCAGAAATGGAAAAGCCTGTAACGCTGTTAATATATTTAAAGTTTTGACTGAGTACTTGGCTCATTTCCCCAGCCCAATTCGTATAAAAATGGACAATGGGCGAGAACACAATAACAATTTTATAAAGAACTTACTGACATCCCTAAGGATAATTTTATGAACCATTAGGGAAGAAAATGAAGACAAATCTCTAAAAACAAATTTTAAACTATCATTAATCACATTTAATAATTCTTTAAATCAAAATTTTAAAATTTCCCCCAATGAGATAACTTTTGGTAAAATAAAAGATCGTAGCAAAGAAGAGGCACTGATAACAGAACAACTTCATAGTAATTATCATGAAAAGTTCAAAATAATACAAAATAACATTAGGAAAAGCATTACTAACGAAAAAGAGCAAAGAACCGACAAACTGAATAAGACATAGAACAGTCTATGGAAACATGTATGATAGAATGGGAATCCCTCATGCTAACGTGACAAAACATCTATTTCAATCTATCTTTTACCTGTGCCTGTACGAAAGGACAATCATGTAATAACCACTATAATACCAAACAATTTAATTCCGTACAATGTACAAGCAACCTTTGTTGGAACATGTAACTATATAAAATCCAACTCATTTTGTATTAACATTAGGAATATTAGCAATGATTGCATACCTAACGCATTGCATAAAAACTTAGATGAATGTATCACCACAACTATTGTACCTCCTACTCCTTTCTTTCAGTATTACGATTTTATAGATGTATATTTAACTTTTAATTATCATATGTATTCATTGTAAGCAATAGTACCTTACCTGTACACTTAACCTTCTCCTCTATTAAGTTAGATACTAAGGAAATTATTTATAACCAAACTGAGAAAAATGTATTTAGAAACTAATGAATTGTCTATAAAACATGTTATTTCTTAATATCATCATCCTGCCCAGGGGTTCAGGAATTAAAAACGGGAGAAGTTTTTTAATGCTAAGAATATTATAATGCTAATATAATAACAGTAAAAGCTATAATACTAAAAGTAGAAGGTGCCTGAGCAGAACTGTATATAACTGAGGGCTCCTGTTTTTTTAAGTAAGCAACCCTCCTTACTTCCCTTACTCCCTATTCCCAGAATCTTATCCTTTTCTTAAACATAGCCCCAGACCACACTCGTCCCTAGACCTTCCACCAAGTACGTAGTAACGTAACTCTTAATATTTGTAATACCAGTGTTTTGCTTTTAAAGGACTCTCCTCTACAAAGATTATTTAACTATCGACAGGGCATTTCTCTGGATGTTGAACCACTGCTACATATTATAAGGTTATACTATGCTTGAGCTATTTTCTATATCATCACTGTTGTTTACATTAATTCGAATCAATTAGCCTCGAATAATTAATTCCTCAGCGAGATTGCATATAAACTTGTTTCAAAATGACTGTAAAATAAAATAATAATAAAAAAAAAAAATTCATTATTTCGTATATCCCGTTATCGTCCCCAGGTAAAATATATAAGTATACCTCCAGTAAAGATTTTTACCCAAATTTTGACAGTCCGTTGCAAATACCCAAATAAAAACCAGTGTATAGTAAACAGCTACATATAATCGGTAACTAAATTGATTACTATTGGGAAAGAAACTTCATTATTATGATAAAATTACAATCTGCTTTATTGGCCAATAAGTAATTGTGATAAATGTTCTTGTTCAAGCCATATTTACAATTTTTATTCACTCACTCATTCATACAGTATTTGCAAACAGTCCAGAGACCTCCCAAATCTACATGGAATTAATATTAACGATTCATACACCTCATTTAGCAATTATTATTGTCTCATTCTGATTGATATATACATGTTGTATATAATTTATTATGAATCAAAATAATAACCATTTTACTATAAATATAAATTAGTTTTGGAATGTAAAAGTAAAGAAATATGAATATAAATAAGTATTTTATTTGATATAATATTAAACATCAGTGATCATTAATTATTTCACCTCAAAGATCTTAAGATATTTAACTAGTGAAATTATCTGCAAGATCTGCTTTATTAGAAAGGGTCGTTACATCAAAGGGTTGTTCCTGTAGGTGCTGGTCAAAGCAAAGCAGGAGACCATATTTCTATGATGGAGATGTAGTGTGACCTCTGTATCGGAAATGACTTGTGATAGATTGTGATGGAAGTCCAGAGATCTTCCGTATAACATCGCTGGGGAACCTTAGTAAAAACTGTTGACTCCGATTGGTGATTTCCCTGGGAGAACTGACAATTCCAAACAATTTTGCCTATGGTAGTTACAAAGGTAAAATTGATCTTCTCATTTTCTTTTGACATTGAGCTTAAGATTTTTCAGGCATGTAGTTAATGTTTCTATTATAACTATGGGGGTAGATTTCATTGTGAATTTCGCAGCTCTGTGACAGGGTTCTATCTCCTACAGTTTATTGCCTATCATGACTGTGCTTTAATAACCTGGATTTTATCTGGTTTGAATGTAAGTATAATTTTCAGTTTTTTTTTTTTTTTACACGTTTTCTTTCTTTATAACAAGCTCTCCTCACATGGGAGCAGTTAAAAAACAAATGTGGATTTTAGCACTTTTGTGTTTTACGTCCTTCCTGGAAGTATCAGGGTAAACTTTTTGCTGTATCTGGCTGTAGGAACCCACTTTTTAACTCTGTTCAAGCAATGATACAGCCGGATGTCCCTGTCGAGGTTTTATGATACATTCTTCGCATATTTTTTATAACGTCCCACGATGGCCCTCTTTACCAGACCTGGCCCATGATTGAACTTCCAGCCCTTTCTCATAACATCCATCCAAACTTTGCTCGAATTTATGTGAAGCTGTTGTTTATTTTAAATATGAAATATTAATACTTTTTTTTCTAAATACGTTTTTCTAAGATGACGTGCATACCCCATGTATATAAACAAAGGAGGGAATTGAATAAAATTATAACAAAATCCAGAGCAAATGAATATCCTAACAAGGGATAGGAGGAACGTGTCCTAAAAAACTCAAAACCGGTCTACAACTAAAATAAAAATAGGAATAGAAAAATAAGTAGATAGTGGGCTCACCCTTTACAAATTATAACGCAAAGATCTCCCGTAGGTGACGCAGTCCAGGCACCAACGTCTAAAATATGACGATTAGAAAAAACAACATACCCAAATTCCCAAATATCGCAAAATAACTTTGCAAATATATAAATGTACATAGTTTTTGTACTTAGGTAAGTTGGTAAGTGTTAGATAGGTATATTTTACTTGTTTTTTTTCTTCGGCATAGCGAATACATTACACTTAGTAAATGAACTCAAATATATTTTAAATGGAAGTAGGAAATAAACATTTGGAAGGAATACAATTTAATTACTGAACTGAGAAAATAACTAAAAGTTTAAAAGACTCACCAATGACATAAGAACTAAGGGGGTGGAGGGGGCTGATAGCTTTATTAGTAGCTCGAAGAGATGTGACTGTCTGGAGGCGATAAGACGAAGACGGATCGAGTAGAGGAAGACACGAGGATTAGGCAGATTAGGGAAGCAGATAGACTTGATCCTAGCTGTAGCAAGAAGCTACTGGATAAGGGTTTTACCTGCCTAATCCAAGGATCACAGTTGTGACAACAAGTTAGCTCCTAAATTATAGGATTTATTTCTTAGCTTCTAGCAAAGGGGTGGTTGCTAAACCTCAGAATAATAATCATGGGTCGAAACGACAAGTTCTTTAGATTAGAGCCGCCGAAATCCGGGCACGGCCGATCTCCTAATCCTCTTAATTGCCTCGGCTTCTAGGAGGACCATGTTCGCCTAAATACCGAGGGTAGACTTTTGTGGCCAATTCACTTCAAACCGGATCGCTAATAATTGATAATAATTTGGTTAAAACCAAAAAGTTGGATTTTGTATGGCATTATGATTGTATGACATATTCAAAAATCAATATTTAAATAATTTCCCTTTGAATTAATAATAGGCAAATGAAATTAAGATCAGACTGTACAAACTTTTAAAATATTAATTCATGCAAGCTTAATTCCTTCGATATCTGTATTGTAAATAATTAATCTAAATTACATTACATAAAATAAATGGAATTTACTCATGACAAATCAACACTTAAATAATCTTTTTAGAGGTGAGTATTTTAAAAGAACAAAAGCTTTATTATGAAGTACAATCAAAACAGTGGTATATACAATTATTAAGTTTTTTTTTTTTTTTTTTTCAAAGCTCTCAAACTTATAAAATAGGAATGTGGGAAAAATAAGGAAAATTATTTTAGGCTGAAAAGTGCCTTTCACTAAGGGGAGACCCCTACAATTATTAAGAGTTATGCTACTACATTATAGTTGGGATGTGTGGGAACAAGTGTCTGGGAACGAGTGTGGTCTGGGCTAAAGCTGTGGGTAGTTCTGGGAAGTGGGAGGGAGGTCTTCAAGGAATTTTGTCGCTTACTAAAAAAATAACAGGAAACACCAGTGACTTCCATGAAGTCACAAGGCAGGTACACCCTAGAAAGGGCTTGCTTTTACTTTTAGCATTTTAATATTCTTAGCATTATATAACTGACGACCCATGCTTAACTGACACTAGTAAATAAATAGTTATATTTCAGGGGTCCATCAACAATTTGACGTGTTTATTTTCTACGAGTGTTTTTTTCAAAACTTATTAAAACTGAGTTAGATAATTAAAAGTAAACGATTTTTAAAATTGATGTCACATTGTTATTTATTTATGTTTTTAGCAAACGGTATCATGAGCTTCCAAAATAAACACACAATACAGCTTCCTGAAATGCGTTATTATATAGGAGGTTTCAATAAACATTTAAATAAAGAGAAAAAAACCCTCTTTTTTTACTATTATCTACCCAATATTTCATCTAACGCGTCGTCAGAGATTAGCTAGAAATTATATAATTACAGATTAATTATTTACAGTCAAATTATCGAAGAAAGGCTGAATAATGCCTTCATAAATAAATATTTTTAAAGTTTGTTCAATACTATCTTAATTTCATTTATCCTTTATACAAAAACTAATACAATTTAAAAAATCTTTATCTCTGCTTTTGAATATTAAGAAAAAATAAAACATTCTGAAGCTTGTGAAACAATTTCTATTTTAATTAATTCATAGAAGAGTTTATGTAGAATTGTTTATTATTAGAATTTTAATATAAACGTAGTAAGTTAAGAAATTTAATTTAATTCTGTAGTTATGGGAATGATTTATAAATGGAGAGGTGGCTTTATTCGCTTAGGTATCTTACCTCCTTTTTTTTTTATTCCTGCCGGTATGAATTACAATTAAAAGGGTGGTTTTTGAAAAGAGGAAACGGACATCGTAAAAGAGAAATACTTAGATCTTATAGAAGGAACTGAGAAATAAAAGAGCCAGGAAATTCGTTATAACAATGGCGAATTCGTATAACAACGTATATAATAACTTAATAGTGTATTATCTCTGCTATATGTGTTTACATATGTCCTATCCCTCTGTCTTTCCTATCTCATATTTCAAAAAAATCCTGTTGGCTGGGTATTGGGGGCATTGAATTAACACTCAGAAACGTTACTAGCCTCACGTCAAGTGTTGTAAAATTTCTCTAATCTCCCACAATGAGATATGAACGCTCTCCTCGTCACTCGAATCGACCTCAAGTTCTACACAAGCCTCTAACATATTTTACTATCTCATTAAGGTTTCTCTCTGACATCGATTGCTTGTGTATTCCGAACATTCAAACGGTCCTAAAGAACGTACTTTCTAATTAACCGATCTTCTCTCTGGCGATTTAGAGGCACCCGCGT
The DNA here is from genome assembly GCA_930367205.1 of Acanthosoma haemorrhoidale. NCBI lineage: Eukaryota > Metazoa > Arthropoda > Insecta > Hemiptera > Acanthosomatidae > Acanthosoma > Acanthosoma haemorrhoidale. The sequence continues at coordinate 84,782,049 of OV884012.1, forward strand.
ATTATTTCCAAGCCTCAGAGGCTCTACTTTCGAAAAGATAAGTTATGGTTTACCTCTGGCGGCCTTCTGATCGTAGGTATGCTCTACGATTAATAGTGTGTGCCTAAATATTAAAGATTTAGTTATAGCTAAAATTCTAGCTGAAATTTAGTCGGTATTATAGAGGGTATAGGTATTTTATTATCACGATCACTTTCAGCAGCTAAAATCAAACGCTGGAAAAACACGGAAGTTTTAGATGTTAACATATATGTGGTAATGACACCAGTTACGCATAATGTAACCATTACAGTTCAATATTATTAAGTACATAAAAATAATCGTAGATGTCAAAGATCAAGCAAAAGCTTATTTAAGGAAATATTCATTGTAGTGACCCTAACTACATAAGTGTTAAATCACCCTATACTCTGGTGCATATATAATGTATTGTAATTAGATGTAAAACATGGTTTTCTAGTAATAAATCATGGAGAGGCCGGTAGTCGTAAAACAAGTAACAGAGGGTCGAAGGTCCAGCAATAAACCTGAGAGGATAAGCCACCTGACTGTCATAAAATCTAAAAGCCATGCCATAAACAGTCCTTTAGGGGACGAGGGATCACGTACCTCGGCGCAGTTGTGGCATCATAAACATACCCCTTTCAAGCCAGGCTCCACCTTCCAGTAGGAAGGGGAAATCATGTTTAAAGCCAAGGGGTTTCGCCCTGAAAGCCCACTCTTTCCCAGTCTCTTCATCTCCTCAGCCGCTTTACTCAGTCGCTTTACGCCAGGGCCGCTTGGCCCTGGAAGGCAGACACTTAGACTCCTCGTCAGCCTACTCTCTCTGCCGCACCTCTGCGCCGTCACCCTGTCTCACAGCCTCTAGCAGACCCTCTGACGACTTGTACCTATTACGCTGCTGATCTCCCGCCCGAACTCTGAAAACTGGTCTTATTCTTTATGAAACCTCTGAACCTCTTCTCCTGAACACAGTGTATTGTCGGGACACATCCCTATCAATAAAATGGAGTCAGATATTAACGCCAACATGGAACCTGGTCCATGTTATAAGCTACAACAATCCGCACTTGTCACCAGGGCTAGAGTGATTAGGCACTCCCCTAGTGGCAACCCAACATTCATATTCCAAAATACTAATGAGCTAAACATAAGAAGGTGCAAAGCTAAGCAAGCTACGAAAAAACGACCTAAAAGCTAAGTTATACATTACCAACCAAAAACATTCCAATTTTTTTTTTTAGCAAATGTACATCATAAATTAACACATTAAAAAAAATTAAGGATACTAAAATTCATGAATGTTCGCCTTCAAATATTCTTTTTGGAAACGATATTTTTTATTATATTTGAAATTCCAAAATGAGATAAATATTATAAATGGCTTATGGCAAAAGACTGATAATGAAAGATCCCAGTTCTGTCAAAATGAGGTATTACAGTCTTCATTAAAGTCATAAAGGTTTGGAAAGAAGTTTACGACAAATTAGAGAAATATCATTTGACCGCACATGTCTTCAGATATCATGTGTTATATAATAAATTGTCCATTCTGTCAAAATATTAAACCTTTAATACTGAAGAACCACTTGAGATTAGAGATGCCACATTATTGAGGTAGTCTTTCAAGGTAAAAGGTAGGGACCGACCTCTTCCATTTTCAGCAAAATATTTAATTAATTAAATCTTCATTTTGAAGAAGGGAACACGCACCAACAAATCTATTTTTGATTTATTGAATAATTTTAATCAGATGGCTTTGATACCTCTGTCAGTTGCAAGAATGAACCGATAATCTGTTCAGTTTCACTAATATCAACTTATTATATGATGCTGAAATAAACAGATGAACATGTGAAAATTGTTCCTCCTCCTTCAGAAGTTTGTCTTAAAACGCTTTAAGGTTTTGTTTTCTTCATGACTGAAAACTTTAGTATTCGTTTATGCCAATAGTAACATTTATGCCAATAGTATTTTTTTACCTCGATCAATTTGAAAAGTATTGGCTGATTATGATGCTAAATCATGAGTCACTCCACCTATCAGAGTTAACTTAATAAGTTAAGATTGTTTCAGATAAATTGTATGCTTGGGGATTTGTGACCAATTTATGCCTAGGAGCTACTCAAACGTTACAATCCGATCAAAAGAAACATCTATCGGCTTTAATCCCTTGTCTGTTTCAAGAGCTATCTTGTTGGATCATTAATGAATCATCATTAAGGGATAAGTGTTGATCGGCTTATAATCTGTTGGGCGGCCTTATAGAGCCAAAGGTTTGAATTCTGGAACAAGCATCCTTGTGTACTTTTTATTGTCTTAATTTATAACCGTCACCCTCTTTAATCCCTTATAAAAACCAATACTTCAGCAAGGATTTTGGTAAAGGTTATAAAATACATCAATTGTTCCTCACGAATTTTAGTCACCTACTTGCTCCGTTTATAATGAAGGTGCTCTCAAGGAGGCTGACGGGACTTGTCTTTTATAAATAAATTAAAAAAAGGCCTTGGTTCGAGCACCAAGGTGGGCTGTTAAATTAACTTTCAATCTCTGCTCCTTAAATTAGAAGTCGGTGGCTCACAAAAGGATCTCCTCTTCTGCTCTACGTCGCAGTAATTAAAAAAAAAAAAAGTCAAGTTTAAAATGAACAGCATTATATTCATAGTTTTATTTCTGTACCTTTGCTACCACCATCTCCCTCTAATATTGAAAATTTTATAGGTCGTTTGGACATGCGATGTATAGAGATTACCTTTCATTAAATCCTAAAAAATAATTACCTTACCTTTTATTTATTAAATATCATATATTATTTTGATACAATTCGGAGGAATAATTAAATGATAACTCCCTCACGTTTTTTCTTGTCACTGTGTATGAATATACCTTGAACTAATGACTTCTTTAAATTTAATTTATTTCACTTTTCTTACTGATATTACATCTTGCATATATAAATCGTAATCCAAATATTGTTGAATAGGCGTATATTAATTAATTGCGGTTCATTTGTATACCCACTTTGGAATCATATACATACAAAAACATAGGCAAAATACGATGCCTTCTTACCTCTGTCTAATAAAAACTTGTTTCTTCAATAAGGCATAGAGTTAAAAAGTAAAATTAAGGAAAACGGAATGTCATATGCGTAAATTTACAAAAATCATTATATGAACCAATTTCATGGAAGATTATGCAACCATCATTGCCACGCAACGTTCTAGCCAAAACAACATCCTCTTTAAAGGACTGGCTAAAATGGCAATAATTTGGGTAGGGTTAAGCCTAGCACGCCAATTGCCTGGAAATTATAAGTTTTAATATTTGTATTACAGGACGTTTTTTTGCATTTAATCTCCATGCTCACAAGTATAATTTGCGGTGTTTCCTCTTTTATGTATGATCTTCTTTTCTAAATGGTGGCCATTGCTATGATTTTCAGCAGCCAAATGCTGAAAATATGCCTCTCCTCCTTTGTTGTTATACTTTATGTCTTTCTTCTAGTTTCTTATTACTTTTATGATATTTGTGGCTTAATTTAAAAAGTAATGCGTATTCTAATGACGTTACCAATCATACAGAGGGGTCCAAAGAAATGTATCCACTGTTTAAAAGTCCTTAACTTGCAAACTAATTGACGGAATTGTCTCATTTTTGGTAGTGTAATAGTTTGTAGTTCCGGCAATCCCCATACAAGCGTTGTATTGCGTTGTTTTGTTTTGTCAGATAGTTAGTGTTTTATTGTTAGTTGTACCTTGTTACTCGAGTAAACATGGCTGGCGTAAGGCTTACATTTGATGAAAGGAAGTCTGTTTTAAAGTGGTACTTTAAGTACGAAAACATTAATGAGGTTCAACGGCAATGGCGAAATGTGTATCAAATAGATGAGGTGTACCTTCAGAAGCTTCAAATATCCATTTTACCTGCCATCCAAGACTTGTATGGAGATGGAAGATTTTACTTTCAACAAGATGGTGCCCTAGCCCACTAACACAATCGTGTTAGGGCTTATCTCGACGTAAATCTACCAGGAAGATGGGTAGGCCGTAGAGGTGCTGTAGAGTATCCACCACGTTCCCCAGACTTAACTCTTCTGGACTTATGGAACACTAAAGGACGTCGTTTATCGACAAAAGCCACGCACATTAATCCAGATTAATGTAACGAATTCGAGAATCCATCGTACATCCATGTGCAAATATCCAACTGAACACGTTGCAGTCAGTAGTTCGTGCTGCAGTTCGGCGGGATCGTTTGTGTTTGGATGTTAATGGTGACCATTTCGAACACCTACAGTGATATCTTTAAGTTGGACTTTAAGCTACACTTTCACCAAAAATGAGACTCCGTCAATTAGTTTGCAAGTTATGGACTGTTAACCAGTGGATACATTTTTTTGGACCCCTCTGTATATGAAGTTGGAATTACTAAGATAATATGAAGTTATTAAAATCTAGTGTGCTGAGGTAGTGAACCGAATGTAACCTCCATTGAGAGCATTTTCACATATTACAAATGTTAAGATGACTTTCATATTATAATGGCTGACATGTTGTGAGTTGATGATTGGTTGAGGGCCGCAGAATAAATGATCTATAAATTATTTCAAAGCGCGTTGCTGTTATCGCAAAATGGCTTCAATGAGAAGACGGCACAACTTATCGATGTATACATATTAAAAGTATTTTATGGATTATTACTGGATCCAAATCAAGCTACATTAATCAAATGCCCTTCCTCCGGCTATGACCCATGTAAGTCCCAGACATACCTATAGACTCCCATGTACATCTAATAATCTACATAATTTAACTATGAAACTGGCGCTTCAGCACAAACCAAGTTTAACTAAAGCAATGACAAGTTTAATTAAAACTAATAATAATATATATTTTTTTGGAATATTCGTCCACATTGTACATAAAATTAACCTTTAATTAATCCACCCGCTGATTTTTTTTCCACCCCCTAAATAATAACTATTTCTTGAATTAAAATCGCCGACCTGTAAGCACTCGAGATTCCGTGCCAAGCCTAATAGATGTTAGAGGTTGTTGACCTGGTTCAAGTCACAACCCTGACTGATGGAACAGCCCAAAGCTGCTATAGTTAACGATGCATAGCAGAGTAGGAGGCTTTGGCAAGTGCATGGGTCGCAGCCTTAGACAGCAACAGGTCCATCTCTCACAGCGACAGTCTCCTCCCGACTTATCTCCTCCAATCCTAACTTCTATTTAATAAGTCCTCCTCTTCTGTGCTTAATAAGATGAAGTATTTAAACGTTCACTTATTTAGAAAGATTTTTTTTTTACTTTATATCTTCCCTGGAAAACTATCCATAAAATTGTATACTTGAATTACTTAACATAAGTCAATTTGACACCCAAAATTATGTAATGCTAAAAAGAAATGATATGATTTAAAATAATTTTATTTCAATGATTTTTATTTGTTGTTTTCGCTCTTCGTTCTTTTTATGCTGATAATGTTCAAACACTTCTATGAAGGGAAGTGAAATAAATCCACTTGCAGCATAAGGATATGCATGAAGAACTATAATATCATGAAGCTGTTAAGCTACTTTCAATTTTTTAATGATCATAAATGAAAAAAAAAATACGGAAAATATAAATATAATATACATTAAAATAACTTAACTCCATCGAGAAAAGAAAATTTGTGTAAAATTGTTTTCCCTCTAGCTTCAGATATTATTCTCATAGCTAGAACGATTGCAGTTGATGTTTTGAAGAAAGCTGAATTCGAGAAGCAGATTCGACAAGTGTCGAATTAGGCAGCTGACACTAAGTTCAAATTTCAGATGGCCATCAATTGACACACTTGTATTGTAAATTACTATGTGGAGGATTCCAACGGACGGTGTCATTCAAAAGATTCCCAGATGGTTCTAAAGAGTTTTTTAGAACTTCTAGATGGTTCGTACAACTTAGATGTTTCTACAAATTTCTAGAAGGTTCTGTTGAACCCTGTTGTACCCGTAAACTTATGTCCTTAATTTATTAAATTTTATTTTTCACCCCCATGTTGAAAGTGCTGCATCGGGAGAACCGAGATGTTCTTCAAAAGTACTGCGCTGGTGTTAATTTAAGATGTCCGGGGAGGCTTGACTGATACTGGGTCATTTTTCCCAAGTGATAATAATGAACCTTTCGGATACCGGGAACTGCAATCCGACAAGTGTTAGAGAAACTATCTGTAACAAAAATCAAAAAAAAAAGTGGGATTAAATTTTTAAATATATTTCAATATTAATAATGAAGTAATTTCCCCGGAGGGTGGAGGATTGTCTAACATTTGTGCAGCATCGAAATTAAATCTCTTCACAAAAGGGTGCCCATTGTTTCCTTACAGAATTATAACCTAATTAAATTACCCCTGCCCCGTTTGTTAAACATATTGTTTATTCATAATATTAACAAATACTAATTCAATTATGTTTTTCTCCTTTAAGGGGTAATGTATTAGCAATGCTGTTAGTGAGTTTATTATTGTATTCGATCAAACAATATTTACCGTTTAAAGGATTTTGCAAAGCCTTACTCCAACCAAGACCTCTCACTAACGAAAAATGTGTCAATTACTGATTCAGTATTTATGTGACGTTAAGTAATTTATGTTGGTTTGGTGAAGTTTAAAGTAAAAGGTTTCGTTTCCATAATGTTACAAAGGGCTAAGAAAAAAAAAATGATTGGCTTACCGTTTAGTCCGCTCAAGGACTAGATAACTAAAAAAGGGACGGACATGAAGCCATGGTTAGGGCTCAGCAAACTCTTTGCTTATTGAGGCTTGCGTGTTGGTGATATCACTCTTGCATTGGAAATCTATACCCAAATTTATTAGCTATAGCTAACCTAAAGTGGTCTCTCGAATTTAGTTCAGGTTTCAAACATGCGAAGAATGCTAGACTTTGTGTTTGAGGGTATAATTAATACTAATATAATATAATTATAGGCCAATATTTATCAATGATGTTCGTTCTACGTTGCAGGTCCCTTGCTGAACACCGGCTTCCACTTCAACGTTGGCAATTGGCCCGGCCACGTGGAGACGGCTGGGAGCAGGAATTCAACCTGCGATTGGCTGCTTACCTACGAGGACCTCGCGGCCAGTGGGGATAGTGAGGGTATCTTCTTGTCGGTAGCCCACTGGTACCCACCTCACACTTCCTGCACTTACCTCATCCAGGGCCTCCACGACCAGGTCGTCCGGCTCTACTTCCCAAGGTATTTCAACTTAAATAGCCACGTTGATATAGTAGAGCTAAGAGCTCACGGTGGCACTCAATTTACTATCGTATAAGTCACCCTATTTAATCAAAATAAATGAAAACTAATAATAAACAGAAATATATAAAATTAATACGATTCGTAGTAGAACTCAAACAGGAACTTTTGCAGTTTGGAATTTATATTATGTTAAAAAGCTCCAATCTTGCCTCTTCCAAGATATCGTTTTTATTTGTATGACATCAGTCGACATTTTGTCTATTCAGATACGCAGAATATCAGAGAAGATACTCAGAAAATAATTATATACAAAATACTGAATTAATTAAATAATAAAACTGTGAACAATTAAAATCGTATAACAAAATACCTGTAAATGATATTGTCTTTTTAATATTAAAATAGTAAATCAATATTACATACAAAAATTACTCCGTTAAAACAAAAACCATTTTACAAACCCAAGCTATAAAAAAACTTACTTAAATAATTTAAAATGTAATACACAAATTGCATATTTTACAAGCAAAAAAAAACATTAATGTGTTGAGGGAGGTTGCATAACTTAGGAAGAGATGTTAATGTCTATTTAATTAAAATTAGACAACAAATAATACTTATATTAAAGATCATAATAGCAAATTCAGGAAATCCTTCTAATATTTTTCTATACGAAAATCAACAAAAAATTTCCCACACTACCAAAACCTTCAATTCCAGTATTCAAGAACTTTCACTTTGTCCAAATTTGTTAATATTTTGGCATAGAAAATAGAAGTTCCCATGATCTTATTGTTAGCTATCAAATCGTTTGTGCAATTTCAAGAGTTTCCTTCAGCCTTCTTTTAGATTTGTTCGATCCTTTACGTACAATTTGTACATTTTCAAATTCAAACGTACGTATTTTGTTATTGTTTAGTACCCAATTTAAAATGAAACCTTTGAGTATGAGATCTAAAAAAAATTGGGGTACTTTTAGCAGCTTGGGTGCGCAATCAGTTAACGTTACAAACCTTGGACAGAGTAGTAGTCCGCATGTGTTCGTTGTCCGCATTGTGTTATACATCTCTTGAAAATGGTCTGATCGATCTGAAATTTGAAAAGTATGTTAAATTTTCCTGGATTTCACTGTACGTATTTTTGGTCAAGTTAAAGTGACGGATAGGTAAGAAAAAAACACAAAAAAGTCAGAATCATATCCCTTATTTTTTTAGATTTCTTAAGTCACAGTTAAAGTAGATTTAACTTTCTGATTTTTTTCTATGCTGAGGACACCTTAATGATGGCAGGTAATATAATGTGAAAGATATATTTAAAATTAAAATTTTAGCAGTCAACAATAGAAATGAAGTATCCAAGGAGTCGAATCATGGAAGTTGTTGGTAGCTTTTCCTCAAGGAGTCAAAGGAAATATTTAAAAGAGTTTTTGTTTTTATTTTGATAATTAAAATATAATAATCACTATCGCGAATTTCTTTAATCTCGCTGAGACTTCGGCACAAATCCCGTCAGTATTTCTCCTTGTATTTTCTTCTCTACAACAGTAATTTTTTAATAAATACAGGTATCATAGCAAATTTCTTAAAATAAATCTAAGCCGCAATAATTTTTAGTAATTGACAGTTCCATGATTAGTTTGGGACCAAATGGAAAATAACTTATCATCCCTGAAGCTACTGATAACTGTTAGATTTGTTTTCTAATCTGGCCTGAGACAGAGCTCTTTACGAGCAACCTTCTTTTTGAAGAAGCACTTTAATACATTTAACATTAAATAGAGGTAATATTAAACTTGACATTATTCAGGTAATTGGTAATAAAAACTAATGCCAATAAAAATGTAAAGTTGTATTTATACTATAAGACACTTGATGACTGATAAAAGTTATAGCTAATGGAATGAGCTTTGAGATGAGGAGGGGCGTAAAAAAAAATATTGACTTTCTTATTGTATCCGAAGAACTTAGTAAAGTGATGTAAATGTTTAAATGATCAAACATATAACGAAAAAGACATTTTACGAGGTTCTGAGCAATAACGCAGCAGAAAACTTTATAAGTTTTATAGGAGCACAGCAATTCAAAAGCTAATGACGTCTGCCGCCACTCCAATTTTCTTGTAAAGAAAGTCATTACCCAACTTCCCTCTGTAATAACTCACCTAGCAAATAAGAGTCAGAGCACTAGAAAACTTCCTGATGGCTTGAGAATGGCTAGTTTTCTCTCTTTTCTAAATGGTACACAAGGAGTGGTATACTTGCAACAATTAATTAAATTAAATTTCTCAATTTTACAATAAAATATTTCGTACATAATATCACAAGATTTTAAAGATAACTTTTAGTATTGACCAAATTATTCATGGGGACCTTTAATGATTCATAGAATTTCAGTTGCTTTCTAAAGTGAATTAAATGTTAATATTTTCTCATCTTTTATCATATATATGGTTGATTATTCCTCATACGGTCAACCTTAATAAAAACACTGGCTTACTTGTAAGCATGGAAAATAGTCTTATTCGGACATTTTAATTGGGTTTTTCTTTAAACATTCTTGTTTCTGTGTTTTTGTGTGTTGAGCTGACCAAGGTCATAGCACAATGACGATGTAATATAACGATATCATTGCTGCCAACACTGAGAGAAGCTCCTCAGGCCAGAACACCCGAATTACTTTTACAAATTTACACTTGGTAGCACCAGGGTACTTCCTTTGTAAAATAATTATAATTAATGAATTATCCCACGTCATTGTAGGGAGAGAAAAAAGACTAGTTCACAGGCAGCCACCTAGAGCGCTGACTGATTTGAGGATGTCAGGGCCTAGCCTGGATAACCCCGTTCTTGCCAACCTAACAAAAAACTGACAACACGATCAGCAGCTAAGGCCTGCTTTGTTAGCTGTAAGTTCCTCCTTGAAATGCATCTCATGAATGATGTGGGACAAGGAACTCATGTCATTGTACATATTCCGTTTTTGTTTTGTTACAAAGACTATTTTTAATGGGTTAGAGGAAATCAACCAAGAGACTTCGGAGCAAATATGGACCTATTTTGATCTAGCCATGGTCTACTAATTTACAGGAGGCCTCTGCAATCTAGCACACCAAGGAGCCCCAACCGCCGCCCACCCAAAGAAGAACAACAACAAAACTAAGTCTCCCAAGACAAAAGCAAAAAAAAAAAGAACTATACCGAAAACTGGAAATAAGAAGGGCTGATCGGCAAAAGACTCCGGCCTTCGTTGCGTCCACCATTGCCAACAGCTACGTCCCTACCTAAGAGCGGGATGGCCTAGTGTTTTAGCCGGGCACCAGCAATATGGTAGCCACCACTACATCAATCGCCGTATTAAATCTAATATTTGTGTATATATTTCTCCCTCTCCTTCAAATTTATAAAACCTAATTTTCTGTCTAAAAAAGACTAGGTTCGAATCCAAAGAAATAGAAACGTGGAAAAATTACCCCTTCAATGATGAAGGCTGGTTCACTTTGTTCTATCAACATTTTTTCCACCCTCTAGTGGTGCCCGTCTGATGAGCTCCTTTGTAAGACTGATTAGAGATACAGCTGAAAATGAAAACAAGAATACAAAGCTTCCAGGGTGGATTATAAAGTGGAGCCGTTGAAGAAGAAGGAGATAAAACACATGATATAAAATTTTTCAATTACAGTACGTTCATTATTTAGCGAATTCATTCTATCCCTAACATGAAAATATCAGTTTTAATAAGCTCTCCCTAATTAACCAGCTGCAGTTTAATATGCTGGTTAGTGAAGTGTACATTTCAATACATGATATTTTAATTAATTTAACCAGATAATTAATACTGATTTTGTAAATACAAGTGCAAGGGAAAAACCATACATTATGCGATTACTGGAATAATAAACCCTTTAACTTATCCAACCTGAATATTGCGAAAATGTAAAATATGTTCTAGTTTCCAATATAATAATTTATTGGTTAAAAAGTAAATAACAGTGATAGAATAAAATAACAATATTTTTCTATTCCGAGTACAATAAGATTTTCATACCCGACCCTCTCATGATCTTAATCAGTTGATAGTTCTGACAAGCAAGTCAATGTGAGTACAAATGTAGAAGCAAATATAGGGTCTTTCACTAAGCACTTCCAATCTTTAAGTTTAAATAAAACAAAATCTGTGTGTGAATGTATGGAATATAACATCGTGCAAATGTCCGATGCGACTTCGCTGGGTGACACGCATCCAAAATGTCCAATTTTCGATGACTCTGGCGCATAAATCAGGCTGAATTTGACCGATAGCATGGGTTATGCTGGCTTTGAGGACCGCTGTGATTTGTGGCTTATTTGCATATACTTGCGACTTAAGAAAACCCCGCAAGAAAAGGACTAACGGGGTAAAATCTCACGATCTCGGTCGCCACATTACCTCTACGTAAGATGACCATGCCCTCAAATCGCTCGTGCACATGTCGTTGGGGTCCATATAATCCAATTCAGGCCAAAAGAAGTTGGTAATCATCGACCTATAGCGCTCGCCGTTGATGGCCTGACCAACGTCGTTCTCAAAGAAATATGGACCGATGACGCCACCAGCCCAAAATCCACACCAAACAATGACTTTTCCGGGATGCATTGGACGCTCTTGGATCTCATGTGAATTGTTATCGTCCGAAATTCAACAATTTTGTTTGTTGACGTACCCATTCATCCAGAAATGGTCCTCACCGCTGAAGATGATTTTTCGATGAAAATTAGGGTCAGTTTCCAACTGCTGCAGGGCCCATTCAGCGAACACAGGTCATTGTCTATGGTCGTTTACCTTCAGCTCCTAGGTCAGTTGAATTTTTTGCTGGTGCCAGCCCAAGTCACGACGCAAAATTCACCAAGTAGTGGTCTGCGAAGGACCGAGTTATTGTGAGCGACGCGAAATCGACTGCCTCGAATTCTTCAGCACACTCTCACGGACAGTGGCGATGTTTTGGCAGATCTGGCGTTTCCTCGACGTACGGGTGTTGGTTGATTCTTTGCTGAACCAGTGGACTCAAATTTATCCACCACACTGCGAATAGTAGGTAGGACGGTTATGGTGGCTGTAAAATGGGCGAAGTGCGCGTAACGTTGCCCGAACAGAAAACCTATATTGATAAAACAATTTTATCATTTGCACGAGTTGTTGGACGCTATATCCATCCATGGTGATTTGGCAAAACAGATTGAATAAATGACAGCCAATTTGACAGATGCAGCTTCCACAATATGGCCGCTATCAACTGTCAAAGTTTGGAAGTTTTTTTTTTTTTTTTTTTTTTTTTTTCAAGCTCTCTAGTTAGAATTTTCGGATGAGGGATAAATATAAAATATTTAGGGTGATCGGATCCTTGTACTAGGAGGACCTGCTTGAAGGTGGTGTGAGAGGAGTAAGGAGTGTGGGAATCCTCGGTGGAGGTTGATTGTTACGGTACAGTGGTGAAAGTCCACTGGTGGCTGCAGTTTGGAAGTCCCTATTGGAAGACGCTTTATATGTCAAGCAAGGTCATTGTTGATAGAGAGTGCACGTGTACTCAATAGCTACCGCCATGAGCATAATGTTACAGCTTGGGAGCAACTGGAAGGAGTGACATGCAGCAAACTATTTAAATGATAAAACTATGAACATGGTCTTACAGTTTCAATAGTGAAATTACAACTGAGAAACAGAACCAAACTTACTTTACAACGCAAATGACTTACATACTCCACAATACTTTGAACATTACCGGCTCTCCAACTTGAACAATGGAAGTAGGTAGGGTAGTTCCAAGAGAATTTCCGAATTTCAACGAAAGTCTTGAGTAACAAAACACCCATATTCACATGATTCCTTTTCTTCCAAATGTAACTTTAAGAATACGTAACAGGTTCGATGGCTTGGACATATCAACTCAGTTATTCTGTTTGTACGATCTTGCACTGTCAAGCTTTAGGCGAATATCCTATAGTTCAGTACACTCCAGACAGATGATTAACCAACTCCTTTGGTCTAGTTACTGTGGCCCACTTGCTTCTGACGTCTCTAGCGAGTGGTGTACAAATTTACCAAGAGTACAATATGTAATTGCTTTAAAAAACAATTATTATTCATATCCCAGCAATAAAAGAGAACATCATAAGGCTACACAGCCAATTATTCATCACTTCACAATTCCATTTACGATCCACTTGATTGAATTCAAGAATATGATAAAAAAATACATCCAAGCAATAATGACCTTAGCCATTACCATAGTTTCGCCCATGTTCGTTCCTTTATCAATGTATCCTTCTTTGTATACATGCATTGAAACGCATTTATGCATTTAACGTCTTACAACGTTGGGCATATCAACCTGTCATATTTTCATACATATTTGTTCATACTGACACACATTTACTATAAAATGCGAACAATCATATTGCGTATTAGCAACTCTGTAATTTTTAGAATAAATAAAAATATATATTTTGATATTGAAGCATTGTATACATTTTTCACCATATCCAGATTATTCTCATATCTCTTTAGATTATAAATATCCATAGGCCATTCATAAAATAATGACTATTCTCATTTCCAGTTTCCGGATAAATCGGATAGAATCGCCGATAGCGGTGTTTGATGGGGACTGCGGGGAGAGCCTGACCCTGTACGACGCCTCATGGCCAGATGACTCGAGGATCATCAAGACCTTTTGCGACACCTTCTCGAGGCCCATGGAGAAGCACGACTTCGTTAGCACGGACAGTGCACTCTTCGTCAGGTTCGAGAGCAAGACCGGAAGTTACTCAGGGTAACAAATCATTTCAAAATCACATTAATTAACAGTTTTTAACAATGTATGTAATCCTACCACCTGTTTTGCCTTTTATATTATTGCTGTTGAACAAGCACCCATGGAGTAATCTAACTTGTGCCGTTGTCTAAAGGCCGGTATACATAATAGTAGCAGGAACGTTACTTTAAATAGTTTTTCAGTGAAAATAAATTAATTCTACGATATTTTACTGACATTCTCTTCCTGTTTTGACTACTTTTAGTTATCTATTTTTCTTTTAGATACCTACCTTGAAAGCATAATTCAAATCTTTTGAATTTTCACATTTTTAATAATAAAACTATACAGTAAATGTGCAAAATATATGTGGGCGCAGCAGACTAGACCAATAAATAGAGATATGTAAGAACACACGGGATTCGCTTCATCTTGCGGCCGCACCCTTAAAATTGGGTGGGATGGGATGTTGGAAGGCCCAGTGGATGCTGAGGGGGACACTGAAAAACGGTTGTCGAGGCCCGCCTTATTACTAGCTTACGCTACTGTTTATAGTCCATTAAATAGTTATCTCAATCATTCTTAACACTGTTTCTAATATGATTCCCGACCCGGCTATATCTGGTACTCCATTCTCCCTGACATATATTTCAGAGCCCTTTCTTCAACACACATCAGCTGCTTAAGAAGAAATTAAACCTCAAATTAACCTTCCATTCTTAGTTTTAGTTCCTTTAGTTTTTAAAAACAGAAACCCTGATGCAGATTTAATTCGATGACTTCAAGACATTAAAAGTAGTGTCAACTCCATAAAACATGATTAACTTACATGATTACTTGGTAATTGAAAAATAAACATTTTTCCATCATTTTGAATAGAGTATCCAAATAAAATCTTGACTTGTTAATCAATTATATACAGATTATAAGCTAGGAATTGCGGGGTCTAACGTCATAAAAATTATATTAAAAATGCAACACAACATTCATTAAGAGGGTAATATTTTGGACGGGGATTTATTCGATTTTTCAAAAGTCCCTAAAGTGGAAGCGATGACGCGACAAATAATAAAGTATCATTAATTAATAAATGTATTATAAAAAAAAAAAAATATGTCCTACTGTAGTAACGGGTATTAAATGTAAAATCTCGAGAGCCTTATTAATAATATGTATATATTATGCGTTAGGTCTTTAAAAGGCTGTAATTAAAATAATCGTCACTGGTATTCTATTTGTACCTTTTTGTCAGCTGTAACGGTGCGATATATCACAGCTAAAGCTGACACTGAGCAACGATGACAAATCATTTTTAAATACGATACTTTTCCAGACATATTGACAAAAAATGTACCAACTAAACACCAGCTACGCTTGCGATATGCTCAAATAAATCCTGGTCTGTATTTGTATGGAACACTACGTGTCGGAGACGCCCCTCATCCGTAACGATTATGTAGCTCCCATCAACTCATCCATATCATCATTCATTGGCGCTCTAGGCTTCTTCTATTTCTGGGCCTTCCTAGATGAATATTCATTTTCAAGATCCCTACTTCTCCCATCGCTTCTTAGCGTCGTTTATTTTATTACTGTTGGGTTCTTCATTTTTGTCATATAACATAAGTTCTCTCACAGGTCTTCACTGTACTACTGGGCCCACTACGACTTCTTCAACAACACCCACTTCGGGACTGCCGTCGAAGGCACTGACTGTGACGAAGAGTTCTCATCATGGAACTCAGTGTCAGGCGACCTCCGGTCACCACTCAACACCCTCGTCTACAAGAGGTCCACATCCGGCCAGTACCTCTCCTGCAAGTACACCTTCGTCACGGACCGACGTCTCTACGCCAGGGTCATCCTCACCATAAACTCCATAAATTTCAAGGTGTGTAAACTCTCCAATTTATATTTGATTTGTTAAATTTGATTTTTATATGAATATCAGTCTGGCCCGAATGAATAGGCCCTACTTTTGTCTACTTACTTTTATGTTCCTGATAACGGTCGTCAAAATTATTTAATCTATCTAAAAATTGAAGTGGATATTCCAAAACACCACCAAATATGCTGGGTAGATTTTGTTTCAAAGTTCATAACACGAATTATCAAAAAACATTGAAATAGTATGACCCGTTTCGTACTAACTTACGTTTTATTGTTTTGAGAGTGAACAAATAATTCATTTCATGTCGTCAACTTTTTTTTACATTTTAATGAAAATTTCTCCAATAAATACTAAATGACTATAAATTTTCAAAAAACTACTACATATCAGTGCTCTGAAAATCGAACTTTATACAATATTAACTAAATACATGATTTGAATCTAGTTAATGAATTCGATTTTCTACAAAATGCCTAATATCATTGCTATTTTAACATTCTGATTAATTTCATATCTCAAGATGAAACCATCATGAGATGAATACATTTTTCATACAGTTTTCCCTAAATTTTCAACATTTTAATTACTATTCTTTGGCACAGTAGATAGGTATATCAGCTCTGCTTTTTAAGTACTCGCAGCGTACATCTCTTGGCAGAGCAGAATTCATTTCGGGAAACCTACTTAGAAAGTTCGGAAGGTTTTCAGCTTCCAGAAACAATCTAAACTTGGCTACTCTTGATATTCTTAAGAACAGAGTAGATGGACTTTTCCGCAGAGTTGTTCATCTAATGACCACTTCAATTTGTAAAAATAACACTATCGAGTCATACTTAAAAAGGTATTACTAAAAGAGTTAAGTTTGAACAAAATTATTTAAAGTTAATGAGAACTAATTTTTTCTATTGTCCCTTAATTTTTTAACTCTAGTTTTACAATTTTTTAAAGAACTTTTACATTATTATCAAAGTTATAAGGCCAAAAGAGCACATAAGTCCAAAATTGGCAAAAAAAGAATGAATCCGATTTTCAACATTTGTGAGCACTTTTCACTGGGACTATAAATGGGTTTGTCGGGTCGTCACGAGGGGGATGCCTAGTTACCCTAGCACTAGTGAAGAAGTGAGGGTTGATTAGGCTATGACGTGGACAATTACTTCATGACGGGTCTACTACTGTACTATCTGACTCCATATTTGATAGGTATGTGCCCCGACAAGCTACTATGTCCGGGAGAAGAGGTATAGGGTAGGTATTGTAGGTAATTTATGTGGTCTTAGAATGACCACGAATTCACACTCAGTATCTGAGGGTAGGCGTAAACCGTCCGGGTCCCAAAGGCGAGTGTGAACCGGAGAGAGGCAGTCTGGATCACTGGGGGAGACACTAATAGGTAAAGTTAGTAGGGCCCCAGGTGACCGTCATCCGCAAGGAAGAAATCTTTTCCAAGGAGGTGCTAGTTTTAGCGAGACGAAGGCAGAGAATCCCACTAGGGGAATAGAAAGTGTGGGATCCTGACTAAAACATAGCGAGGTTAGGAAAGAAAGATGCAGGCAGAGGTTTTCATAAATGAGAGGGCCAAATCTAGAAACATCAGTGCAGCTGCAAGTACCAGTCCAGAGAGCCGTAGTTAGAATGAATTATCGTTTTTTTTTTTTTTTTTTCAAAACCCCTTTTATTTACCATTTTTACAACATTTGAACAATACAATGAGCAATAACATGAATGAATTATCGGCTAAAAGTAGGGGGTATATTTAGCCCTAAGTAGCCAATAGGCTGGGGTTTTATTCTGCCCAACCGCATTGTAGGCCTGGATGAAGCTCGAATGTTGTCAAAAACAAATCCACACCACACCAAGAAAGTCAATTTCGCCTTAAAAAAAATAATTAACCAACATATTTACACTGCTTTGGCTTCCATCACAGCTTGGGCTGATAAAAACCTCGGTAAAATATAATGAAAATATACTATAGCCCCCTTCATTTCAATTACTTTCCGTACATATAAAAAGTGCCGAAACCGCATCGTGATCTCCAAGGCCAATAAACATTTTACTGTACTTAACTATGGACCTACAAATATTAGAAAAATAAAAATAAATATTTTAGAAATTGTGCTCCTGAATAAAATACTAAATCACTTTAGGACAATCAGTTAATGAGCGATTCTTATTCAAGTATTTATCAAACACTCAATACATATTACGTAATCAAAGAATTTAATATTAAAACACATGGATATGATCCTTTTAGTTATAGAAAATGTTTTCGGTAGCGTTTAGCACTAGGTTAAAAAAAAAAGTAAAGCCTTTAAATTTCCTCTAAGGTTATTTATTTTTGTTTGATTTTGTAATTATATTAATTTTATCTCCTATTACAATTTCTTTGAAATTTATAATTTTCAAAGAATATGCAACAAAAATTTGATAAAAGTTCCTATGAGTCTATCTAATTCAATGGTTCTCGTACTAAAAGTAAGTGCAACACTGTTTGTACATTTATTTTTGAGTGCCATTTTAAAGTTTTAACTTGTTGGATACAAATGAAACTATTTAATTATTTTAATTGTTTAAACAAATTATCTTTTTAAATTTAATACATACCATAGTATTATGGTATGAATGAGATCATTTATCTGTATTATTATTGCCTTATAAAAGGCAGATTGTAATTATTGCACAATAAAGTTCTAACATATCAAATTTAATACAAATCTTTAATAACTTAGAGAAGAACGATAACATATATAATTTGTTAGTGGCCTTTGGCTGTAAATAATTTAAGATCATTGGTGTATTTTTAAAATACTTTTTGGATCTGAATATCTTGTCTTAATAATCAACAACGAATGTGTAGCGGTAGACTGCGAGGCGACATTTCCCAGGCGGTAGGGTTCACTCAGCTCCTGAGACGTTTGATAAATCGCTCGATGGGTTTTTGATAGTCCTTTATCAAGGGGAGTTTGGATTGTTGATGAATCTTAGGGTTTCTTGTGAAACCAATAACTTTGCTGATGGTACGAAGGAATTTATTTTTGATCTCTGGTAGTTAGGTTATATTATTCTAAATGTTGGTAGCCAGGGGAAGCATGTGTGAACATTGGTCTGTCAGAGATGACCAAGTGCTAAAAGGGTCTGGGTGGTTTGATAACTAAGTTAATCGGGTGGCATCGTTTGATCTCTAGGTGTGTATAATCATGTTTACATAAACTTGTTTCTTACAAATTACAAAATATATTTTATATTTTTTGAAAATCAAATGGCACCTGTATTCCCTACTTTTCCCCTAGAATTTCAGCTTCCCTAGCCCTCCTTTTTTGATAAATTTATTCAAGTTTTCTCACTTTATTTCCATGTCCTTTTTCTTTCTCTGTTGCAGTAGGTACGAGTAATATATTTATGTAGTTTTAGAGTAGAATTTTGAGTTGGTATGAACGGTTTCTGTTTACGGATGCAAATGTATCATATAACCAGTGGAAATGTTTCAGTGTCTGAAAAACACAATTTGGAAAACCAGTTCACGAAGAATCCGGTTGGTTCAGTCTTTAGACTGCATTTCATTGAAAAAAAAGAAAACATCATTATTTTCGCAGCAATTAAGATTCAAAAAACAAAGTAATCTTCAATGGTAACAGCTTCGTATAAAGCTCTTTGCTATTGGCACAATAAATGAAACCGTGCTATAGAGATGGTTCAAGCTAAACTTAAAAATTAAAAACAGACAAACGATCCAAAATTTTCTAAACTAGAGAATAAAATAGCCCTGTCTCGAAATATGGGAATGAGGTAGATTGAGTTAAAAGTAATTTTAAGCTTTTGAGTGGTGAATATTTCTCTTTGGCTTTGGAGGAAAGTTGCAAAAGCAAATCATCTGCTCAGCAGGATGTTTACGTTCGTATGGTCTACAAGAATCTTGAATCCTGAATTGAAGTCCTTAACCTCCGCTAACTAAGAACAACTACTACAGGATCAAATGTGTTTGAAGAGCTAAAAATCGAGGTTGAAGAATAAACTTGAACTGGAAAAAATTAAACAACGTTTGCTCTGATAGGCCTTCTGCCCTGCTCCGTAAACAAGGGCTGTATTGCACTATTTGAAAAACCCTTTTCAAAAATATCATTCACCATAAAGCGGTCTGTGCTAAGGAACTGGAATTATCTTCTGTCCCAACACCAGTGGTTGACTTTAACTATAAAATACGGGGTTCATGCCCTGAATCACAGGCAATTCGGTATTGAACCCTGGAACCCGGATAGTGTTCAAAAACGACATTGAGGAACATGGAGAACTAGTTCTCCTTTGCGACGTTCGGTGTCTCACATGATAATAGTCTTTGGAAAAGTTCTTGGAGTGATGATTCAACTTTAAGATGAATAAGTTCCTCACATCCCTCCTTTCCTTGAAGACTATGAATGGCGTTGTGATACCGTTGTCCTCTGTGACATATTTTAACATCTGAACATGATGAGCACTGGATTGCAAGGTAAATCGAATCATTAGCTAATACTGATGGCTCATGTTGCATCGTTTGCAACATCCTTTTGTGGAAAAAACCAAGCCATTTTTGTTACCGATTTTTATGAAAACCGGATTTCTAATTTCTCTTGCATACAAGAACACGCTGGTGGTCCATGACTACGAAAAATATAAAATCAAAGTTCCGTCTCTACTTCAATCTTTCAAAACCAGATTTTCTGACTTTGAAAGATAAAATTCTTTAGTGATATTTGTATTGAGCCCTTTGCAATAAAAGGCACGAAACTGCACTAGTATTCTCTTGTAATTCAAAGTAAATTCGTTGACCTACAATAACGTTGTTCTTACATTAAAGTATGCTGAAATTAAACACGAATCACAGCATTAACAGGAGTTTCAGAAGTTGTCAAAAAACGAAGAGTTCCTTTGTTACGCGATTTAGCTCTCCGAAATTTGTCGTATTGAATCAACATTCACCTATGGAGCAATCGTGCTCCAAGATGAACTTTACAAAAGATGCCAACAGGGTGTCACTAACCGACTCTCATTGGAAAAATTTACTTAGATCTGTATCGACAGCGAAGTCTCCTACTATTGAACAGTTTTTAAATAAAAAACAATTATGCACATGCTCCATATTGAGCTATAGCTAGGTATGATTTGATTAAAAAACCTTAGTTCGTTTATTTTTTTGCAACATTCGATTTTCAGGTGTACGTCATGACAAATATCTGGAATATTGCATGGAAATATTATATGTTTTCTGATATTTTAAATTTTATAAAATAAATAGGTAGCTATCTACCTAACATTGTCATTTAGATTACCTCTCCCTATTTTATTAAATATGCTTGGAAAATATAAGTTGTTCACTCTTGTGTAAATAGCCTTTTTAATTTTTAAGATGTGGGTATGTGTGACCCCCCATGTTGGTACCCGAGTTTAGTATACTATACTAATAGTATAGTTTTCATGTTCTCAAAGGCTGGTTAGTGACTAGTTCAGTAAATTTTTTTCTAGAAAATTAGAATATCCTATTGTAATTTATACAATTATATAATGCAGTGAAATACTATGCCAATTGTATTTATCGTGATTTTACATCAGTTAAATAATCTTTGTAGAGGAGAGTACTTTAAAAGAAAAGAAAAAAAAGCTTTATTATGAAGTACAAGCAAAACACTGGTATATACAAATATTAAGAGTTATGCTACTACATACTGGGTCGGATGTTTAGTCTGGAAAACAAGTGGGGACTGGGGCTAAAGCTGAGACATATGTGTATAAGAGAAGGGTGGTTCCGGGAATTGGGATAGAGGGAGGTCTTGGAAGGGATGCGGCTGCTTACTTATTAATATCAGTGACTTCCATGAACTCACGAGGCAGGTATACAGTTCTGCTCAACAATAATATAGGCATTACAATATTCTTACCATTATATAACTATCGAACGCTTGAGAATGGTACCGCAAGCAAACGAAGGAGCTTGTGGGTTTGAAATAGAATTTCTGGGAAAGAGAACATAAAACATTAATGTGTAAAAAATAACGCAATCGAGCCATTCAGTTTAAAATAGAAGCTACAAATGATTCAGGGAATAAGGACAAAACAAAAATATGATTTAAATAAATATTTTCCAAAAGCATTGCTAGAGAGTGGAAGATTTGAAACGATTTCTTATTCCGAAAGGATATCTGAAAGTTGTGGAGTAAGTCTGAACCCAATCAAAGAGGGACACCGCTCAGTCAGTTTATCCAAATTCTATTTGAGTAAACTTTCTCAACTTCAATTGAACCCGAAGAAAGCACCCAGTGTTCCAGATACTTCCTTCGCAGAAATAAGCCATACATATTTATGATTTTGTCAAATATTGTATAGCATATTTTTCAGTTCGATAAGAATTTTGTTCTTAACCATTGGGATCGACTTTGTAGTCGTCAGTAATTAAGTAGCAACCACTCATTAGCTAGGGAAATATCTCTCCTTCGATAAAGGACATAGTGAAGATAATGAATTACAACAAATTATGAATAAGAGTAATTGCAAAATGAAATGAGATTTCTTATTCTAAAAAGGTTAATTCAGACCAAAATCTTATGCAAACATTCTTTAACCAATTTTTTTTAATAGTTACCATGTTGTTTTTTAGGTCAATAACACGTTGATATTTTTCTGAACTAAGAAGCTCTATTTTTTCTCAATAGACTAGGGTATTCAGTTTCAGTCGAATCTCGGGACTGGTACTCGCAGTTGTATTTATGTTTCGAAAAATTGTTTTCTCCTTATTTAACCTCTGCACCTCTCCTTCCTAACCTTGCGAGCTTTAGCCCAGCGTTGTCAGGCTCCACACCTAACCAGTGGTATTCCCTGGGTTTCTCTCGCTAAAACTAGCCCTTCCTTGGACAACGGACTCTGGGGCACCACACCTTCCTAGTAGTACTCCCAAATCCTAACCTATACATATCTAATTTCTAACCATTATCTCTTGGATACGTAATGTCACAACTCTTCCTCCTTCCCCAGGGACCTCAAGACATCCCTCGTGATGTCTCAACAACGTGGCGGCCCGACAGTAAGTTATTTATGAATAGAGGTTCCACTCCATTCGATAAGAAAAATGCCAACTCATGAATAATGGTAAAGATTCATTATTTAATGAATTACTGATTATTTAGTTTTAAAAGAAGTATCTGATCATGAGTAGGGACCTGTGCCAAAGACGTTGATGTTATGGACAATAATAAATACTGAATTTCATTGGGATTTAAAACAATATACTGAAAACCTTTAACCATTATCTAATTGGCATGAGCTTTTACAAAATACTCAAATGTCTGTTCGACCAAGTTGTAACGCCACCTCCTACTTATTAAATTTCTACGCGCACTTGAAGGCTTTTAGTGGAAGTCAATACCCATGAACCATGAAGTGTATCACAACCTCCGAGCTGAGGTTCATATCAGCAATTTTGATATGTATGGCTGTTATATTACTGTTTGAGATCCTGTATTTATTTTTCTCCTTATTACATTTATTTCGCCTGTTAATGCATCTTTTTGACTTTGAATGATTTAACCAATAACTATAATTATATAGTTTATTGTAAACGCGCACACCATACATACATATGTATCCATAAAGAAAAAATATGACTGAATAGACACAACATTGATTATTATAAATTATTTATTATACATATAAAACATAAAAAATAAGCAAGGAAAAAACATAAGCATCACTCAGCAAATTATTTTTAGACAAGCTTATTACAAATTTATATCGTTTATTCCAGGAAAAATGTAATTTTCCCTAATAAGGCAATGACAATGAGGATATACTAACCTGCCTTACTATATCACATTTACAATCTAATGTGCACAACATTTATTTATTTTATTTTATATTATACAAGCAATGAATTGTATTTCTTATTTTTTCTTTTTTTTTTCCTTAGCTCTCAACTGGAAATATAGGATGTAGGAAAAATACAGGAAATTATTTGGAATGATGGGTGCCTTTCACTAAGGGGAGTCCCATTTGAAGGAAGTATGAGAAGGATATGGGGTGTGGGATGCCTAAAAGAGGCGGGTGGATTCGGGAAGGTAGTGAGAGTCTACCTATGGTGGAGCCTAGGGGTACTAGGCATTGGTTTGAAGTCGGCCAGGTCACACCTGGCCTCTGCCCCTGTAGGAAGCTGGACTGATTCGGCCTATCGGCCGGGGAATCAACCTACCCTGAGCAGGTTGATGGGGTCTTCTTGCTTCCGTTGAGTCGGTCGGGAGATCGACCTCTATCTCTCGGCTGGGTGTCGGTCGTTTAGTCCCCGTCAGGAGGCTCGGGTTTGATCACGTCTATTTGTCAGCAGTGCTTCCGTCGGATGGGCATTGGTGGTGGTTGAAGGTCGGAGAAGAGTGGGTTGTGGCAGTGTTGTAACGAGTCGAAAAATTTGATGTGTCGATTCTTGATGAAATCTTGAATGGTGAGCACTTCAAATTTTTCGTGGATGTCGTTTGCCTTCATTCGGTGGATTGGGGTTTGTGTGAGGGAGGTGCGGAGAACTCTGTTCTGAAATTACTGGAGTGTTTTTAGAGTGATAGGAGTTAGGTACTTGAACAGAGGGGTCCGGTACATTAAATCAGGTCTCAGGACACTCTGGTAAATCAGCACCTTGAGGTGTACTGATAAGGCCGGGCTGTAAAGTAGGTGTCCTAGGCTGTAGAACTTTTCCCTATCACTCTTTAGCTTCTTGCTGAGATGTGTCGTGAACGACAAGTGTCTACCGAGGGTGATCCCAAGGTATCATAGCTTGTTGCTCACGGTGCACACTTTGCCGTCTAACACGAAGTATTTTAGTAGTTTCTTATATCCTGATTTGTAACTAAATATAATTCCTTGCGTCTTGGCCGGGTTGACTTTGATGTTGACGGCGTTGAGTTTCACAGCAATGTGTTGACTGGCGCTCTCAGCAAATTTCAGGGCTCTGGTTGGATTAATGCTAGTGCTGTAGACACCTGTGTCGTCTGCATACGCCGATACCTCGCAGTTAGGGTACGAGGCTCCTACGATGTGGGCGGTGTAGATGTTGAACAGCAGGGGGCCTAGCACTGATCCTTGGGGGACACCGGCAGTGTATTTTTTTCGGGTCGTAGACGTGGTGCCTATCCGAACCGAAAAAGTTCTGCCTGTGAGGTAGGTATGAGAACGTTGGTGAGAGTCCACCAAGTGTTGAGCCTAGGGGTCTAGGCCATGGGTCTGTAGTCTGAACTGAAACCACTCTGCTCTGGTGGGATGACTTCATATGTGACTTAAAATTGCACAAAAGTTTATAAAGTTTAAACAATTTCAAGATCACATTTCAACAATCGATTCAACTTTTAAAAAAAAATTTCCCCCTTTTATAGCCCCTTTAAATTTACAGATAATTATATAAAATTATAGATCCTCAGGCGAATCTATTTACAAATTATTTTTGTATTTCCTGTAGCATCGCCCAACATTTAAAATATACATAAAGCATAAATATTTTAGAGCGACCCATCTGAGGTAGTGGGATTTAAACGATAACTAACAAAAATATACATATTTTTATGTTTAAAAAAAATTATAAATAAATCCATGGCCCAATACCTCATTACGAAGTAGGGTAGATGTAATGTTGTTGCCATATTTGGTGTGGTAACTAAGTACTAAGTACTAGCTTGGTTAGTGATGGTCTTGTTACCTCTCAAACTTAATTTAGGTTTCCCTAACCGCTACTTTATCTAAGCAGCTACTTATTTATTCTCACGAGGTTAAGTGAAATCCAACCAGTCCAATCCCCCCAAAAAAATCCTTCGGTGAGTCTAACCACGGTATCCACAGCTAGAAGACAGCAAGCTAACATACCACTTTGGTGGCCTTATATTATTTTTTACTGATTAAAGATATTCTTACGTCTGAAATGGATTAGGTTAATTTTTTTTTAAATGCATAAAAAAATTAAGAAATTGAAATATAATATCGAGGACAGTCAGTGTGTGGCCGTAACTCATTCCGTCTGTTCCTTTAACATTTATCGGTTGTTTTTAAGAAAACTATTCGGAATTTTAACTCAAAATACTACATTTTACAATAAACCACCTCAGTCACTGCAAATCACCTTTTTAAAAAACTACCAAAACCCTTAATAAAATCTGGATACTTTTATTTTAAATGCTTTGAACTTAGTTTACAATGAAATTACTTTTTACCCCACTAGGGCAATAAATACTTGTCCTAGATAATTTGGTTCTAACCAAATCTACAATACTCCATTCACTCTCTCATTTATTATTATTTATAATATGCATGTAAATATACAGATTTGTACAAAGCATTTGAAGTAAAAAAAATAAATAAATAAAAAAAATCCTACAAATCATTATAACTAACTATAAAATAAGAAAATCCACCACTTTAAAACACGTTTAGACAATGAATGTATAATGTTCATTATACTTTCGCAATAATCACAAATCGCAATTATTAAAAATTGTATAAAATGTAGCCAAGCTACAGGACATATCGTGACCTACTGTAAATAGATTAAATTATGTAGAATCTATACTGATGTCCATAATTATAATAACAAAGGGATATGAAGGGAAAAAAAGCCTATGAATCCCCAGATTCATCTGTGGAGTTTATCACCTCCTCAGTTAATGGGAAGAACGCAGGGATCAGACAGACTCGCATACATTTATGTATATTTTAAACACCGTATGAATGAAAACATGAATCCAATAATGTAAATTTGATATGTAATCGGATATGGTGTCGAATCCACTTTCAAAATTTCAAATAACCTCTCCTTAGGACTAGGAAATCTTCCTAGTCTAGTAACTTAAACACAGCTTGTAACATTTTTTCACGATAGATTCGTATTGTGTATGCTTCCTGCTATTGTGTGATGTACATAACACATTCCGAGGTATTATGGAATATTCCTTTAAAATTTCAAAATAAATTTTTCTTCCGATATCGTAGAACATGTTTGATAGTAGAGCCTCACCTCTAAAGCTCCAGAGACTTGTGAGAAGACAGTGACACAAGCTCACTCGTCATATTGAACCGCAAGTACCGAGGCATGGATCGCCAAACGCAGAGTAGGTCGGTAGCAGTGAAGTTGGTCCAGACCGCTTCACGCAGCCCGGAGATTAACAGATCGCTGGAGCGTGAACCGCTGATATCGACTCCAGGTAAGGCGCTTACCTCATCCGGCTGGCAACAATGTCCTCTCCGTGTATGGGTGAATATATTTGTCTATATCCGCCTAACCAGATATATTGCTGACCCGTTCATATCCATGACGTTTTGGCTGACTTGCCCATTTCCTGTCTATAAGGAACGGCATCTCCCGTTACTATTCAGTAGAAAATTTTCCGTTTGACCTAATTCAACAGTCAATTCATGCCTCCCGATTTTAATTTTTTTTATGCGGTCCAATTTCAACAATTTTCAGCTGTCTTACAATTAAGGGTTTTGCTACTTAACTGATGAATTGTGAAAACGCTATTAATGAAGTTTTTATAATTATCGTCTGCTGAAACCCTATCGGCACTGCGTGTCATCCAGAAAGTCAAAATGAGGGGAGGAATAAGATTGTTCAGGCCGTATATGTATATATATATTTATTTTTTTATTTACCTGAAAGGAATTTGACCCGGGACTCGCGGTACTACACTATATCAGAACCCCTCTCTGCTGCGTGGATCTTATTACGTTAGAGTTTCAGACCTTCGTCCAGCAACATGAGTGATCAATCAGTACAAGTTAGATTTTAGTGTTTTATTTACGAGCGGTTTTCAGACATATTTTTCTAATACTCTCCTTGCTTCCTAAACACCCTATAAACCAACGATTGTCACAGGTAGGATATTAAGCCACAGTCTATTCTTCATCGGGTATACTTTTTACTGTTATCATCTTTTCAGGGTTTCAATCTCTATTTAGTGTTTTGATGAGTGTATTAGTCCACTTAGCAGTAAATGTGGGCCCCCTCCCCCTAGCTTCTTATCTACTCTTATCATGCTAACTACTTTATGCAGAAAAAGAAGTGGCAGTTGTACGAGGAAAATCAGTACTTTGTGGATCGTAAATTACAGCTTAACATAAATACACTCGGAGTCTCCTAAAACTCCAAAAATGTCATATACTTGTAAAACATATGCAAAGAAAGGTGGGTTTTTATGAGGCAGAATCTTTGCTGCAGAAGCTTATGATAATAAACAATCTTTACGACGAATAAAACAATTTCGTTGGTAACATGAAGTCGATGAGCAATTGCAGAGTCAGAAAAATGTGTGACTTAGATTGAAGACAGACTTAATAGGATAGAAGAACCCATGAAAAAAAAAAGCATATGGAGGACAAGATACGTAAGAAACAAGTTATTGAATACAACAAATTAAACCAAAAACCTAAACTTAATGTCCTATCACCAATATAAGATTAATTAAGTTCTTTCTGTTTATTACCAAACGACAAACAGACTAGGTGTATATGCGCCGGCCTTGGCATCTATTCATGGACTTTTCCATCACCAGATTGATAAGGGTTTTCGAATGCAATAATGTGAAAACAACTAGACTGAGAATGAAGTTTTTAACATAAATATCTGTGAATTTAATATCGAAAATGTTGGCTGGAAAGCGGACCTTACAATAAGAAAACGGTTTGAAATATGTATTCATGGGAACTGCTTTGGCTACGTATTCACATTGCGTCCTGATCAATGATCTGTACACCAGTTCTCGACTATCTGCTAAACTCAGAATTAAGAACTACAATCGTCTGTCGTGATAGCAATGGGCAAAAACAACTTTGCTTTCAAGGATTTAAACAACTCGTCTTGGTCATTCATTCTCGACTTCAGCGATCCTTTTGTCCAAATGAACCATGGCACCTTTTGGCCGTTTTCTTGCACGATAAAAAATTTCTTTAGCTTTTTCATTATTGGCAAAAAATAAATAGTTGGACTTGATAACCCAAAAGCCTCTCGAATAATTTTTTTATCTAGTAAATTTAATTCGTGCCTGAATATAAATACAGCTTTCCGAACTACTCGCTGTACAGGTGCAATCTCAGAGAGTAGTGTCCCGAAAAGCAAGACATCGCCGAAGAAGAGTAATAGAGTGAGAGGGTCGGTAATTTATTAGACAGAGTGGTAGCGGGAGGCTGTTATATATCTGAGCAATTTGTAGTGTATTGTCGGTGGGACAAAGGGCGCTGGCCAGGAGGGCTTTGTGCTCTGTGTCGGTGACTGGGTCATTGTTTCCTCTCTTGTTCCGATATTCACCGCCTCCTGTCTGCCCCTGCTACCGTTCCAAGCCCCAATTAGAGTACTACTTCTCATCTCAGTACCTGTATCCTTGTTTTTCTTTCGTTTGAAAAAAATCCTGTATTATTTGAAATTAAGAAAATAGACTTCACCACGAAGAAATTATTCTTTGTAACATTAGTATAATAGGGAAATAATAAATACTTTTTAAGCCTCAGTCATAAATAGCTTCTTCCAATAGGGACTTCCGAACTTTGATAGTAGATTGCGGTCATATTATTGAAGCTGCATCTGTCGAATTGGCTGTAATTTATTCAGACCACAACTTGGTGAATTATGTGTCGTGTCTTGGGCCTGCACCCGTAAAAAATCCAACTGGCCCAGGAGCTGAAGGTAAACGACCATAAACAACGACGTGTGTTCGCTGAATGGGCCCTGAAGCAGTTGGAAACTGACCCTAATTTTCATCGAAAAATCATCTTCAGAGATGAGGCCCATTTCTGGATGAATGGGTGAGTCAACAAACAAAATTGTCGAATTTGGGACGATACCAATCCACATGAGATCCAAGAGCGTTCAATGCATCCCGGAAAAGTCACTGTTTGGTGTAGATTTTGGGCTGGCGGCGTTATCGGTCCATATTTCTTTGAGAACGACGTTGGCCAGGCCATCACCGTCAACGGCGTGCACTATAGGTCGATGATCACCAACTTCTTTTGGCCTGAATTGGATGATATGGACACCAACGACGAGGTTTCAACAGGAAGGCGCTACGTGCTACACAGCTTATGTCACATTGGACATTCTGCACGAGCGATTTGAGGGCACGGTTATCTCACGTGGAGGGGATGTCAACTGGCCACCGAGATCTTGCGATTTGACCCCGTTAGACTTTTGCTTGTGGGGTTTTCTTAAGTCGCAAGTATATGCGAATAAACCATAAATCACAGCTGTCCTCAAATCTAACATAACACATGCCATCGGTCAAATTTAGCCTGATTTATGCGCCAGAGTCATAGAAAATTGGACATTTTGGATGCGCGCCACCCAGCAAAGCCGCGGTGGACATTTTCACGATGTTATATTCCCTACATAATGGCATCAATAGGCCTTTCGAACGAATGAAAAATTTAGGTGATATCTAAAACAACTTTGTTTTATTTAAATTTAAAGATAGGAAGCGCTTAATGAAATACCCTATATATACTGTAATGGAACTTCTGGGTTCAAACTAAATGTATTCACTAGAATTAGGTTTAACCTTTCATAACGGTCTTAATATATGCTACATTCTTGAACTCATCTCTTCCAAGTTCATGAAATTCCATCGAAACCTATCCAATCACCTTAATCCCCTACCACAGTCATTACACTGCGCCATGCAGCCCTATAAACCACTTCTAAACTAAAGCGGCAGTGGCCTCGTTGAGAATAAGGTTCATATCAAAGTAGTGAGTTTTTTTGCTGAAAATCTGAGTGCTTTGTCGGGTAGCTCTGTGTTTATACACTTTATAAATTTACTCCCTATATAAAAAAACCAAACAAACTAGAAAGTGAGGAATTATTTTTATATACCTATCGTTGAAAATGATTAAAAGTGGCTTTAAATTTAATATAAAAAAAGTTTAGCAACAAATATTGAAAAACAATTAAGATTGGATTGAATGATATTAAGTACAAAATTTGTATTGTCAGTTCTCGAAAGCATATTTTTGGAGATACTTAGAATTAGTGTTTACTTTAAAATCTTCTATTTGACCTTAACCACAGAGATAAATCTCAATAGCTTCTGAGCTGTGAGTTGATAGGGTTTTATAATAAAACGAAAAAGAAGCAGAGTACACAGAGAGATGAAAAACGATTAGTGTTTGATATTTTTAAGTGTCTTTGTTTGGTAATTTTTAGGGAGGGACCGGTTGGTTGTTTGTTATACACTCTGATAGTCGAGGCACTCATATGTTGTGACGATTTCAGTATTTGCACCTGTAAAGGACTCTTTATCAGGTTTATTATTTATTATTCATGTATAGCAGACACTTAAGTAACGAACCCTTCTTAGTTCCAAAGCATACGCGTAACCTTTTCCTTACTTGTCACTATGCGTATTTCGTGCGTAATTTGGTGTGCAGTGATAAGGTAAGAGTTGTTTTATTAGTACATTCAACCTGATTTTATAGCTTCACCTGAGCTCGCCATATATTTCCCACGTGCATATTTAATAAGTGTTGTCTTATGTTGCATTTATGTCAGTTAATGTTTCAATTGTCTTTTGTCTTGCCTATTTTAATTTAATTTTAACACCCGAACGTACAATATTTATTTTTCTGTGCTCGCATAAATATGGCTTGTAACAGAAAGTCATAATATCCTCTATTGAGATGATTTCCTTTTTTTATTTATCTGCCTTAAGACACATACATTTCAAACAGATGATTCACTATCTTTAGTTTACATATGCACGCTTACAGTGTCCCTTTGAAAGAAGGGTTAATTGCGAGCGTTAGCAATCGTCCTGGGTGTTATTCGCGTTGCCAAGATAGGATCAGCTGTGGTTCTGGATATTTTCCAGGAGTGTTTCACACGAAGCAAGTTGGTGCACAAAGCAAGAAGCGAAGCACTCAGGGGACTAGTTTTCCCACGGGGAAAATCCGATGGAACTCTTTCCCATACAGTGGCGGTCGGAGGAACGGCGCGCCCACTTTAGCCGCCGAAATGCTGTTACCTCCTCTTTACTGCCAGACTCTGTCATTTCCTAAAAGCACGCCCACCCTCTGCAATTAAAATAATTTTCCAGCGGAGGTGAAAGGAACGAGTCAGTCCGCCATTTGGTATTTAGTCACTCTGATTAATTTAGCGACATATATAAAGCATAAGAGTCAAAACCTTTGAAATTTAATTTCGATAAAATGTATTTTCTATTTAAACGAGATTAAACCACCAATACAACAATCTACAACATGACTGAAATAGGTCGGGCCCCATACTCACCTAAAAGGTTTAAAAATCAAGTTTACTGTAAAACTCATTTATTCCCATTATGACTACAGATTGAGTTACTGCCTATTACTACCTATTAGTATCTTGGCTTCAACCAAGTGGCTTTTAGTGTAGCCATGAATTACAAAAGCTCATGATCAAGTGTAATGAATCAAGTGAAAGATGGTTTTAATGATTTAAAAGAAGTTCAACGTATCTTATAAAGATTTCTTTACAATTTCTATCAATGTTTCATTTTAAGAATCTCTCCTTCTAAAGCCTT
This sequence comes from Acanthosoma haemorrhoidale, assembly GCA_930367205.1. Lineage (NCBI taxonomy): Eukaryota > Metazoa > Arthropoda > Insecta > Hemiptera > Acanthosomatidae > Acanthosoma > Acanthosoma haemorrhoidale. The sequence continues at coordinate 84,814,511 of OV884012.1, forward strand.
TGGAGAACGAGCGCAGATCAACGAAACTAATGCTCATTAGAGATTTCAAATGTCAAATTAATTATTTAACTACGTCACGTTGTAATTTACCTTGGCAATACTTATATTTTTATCGCCATGGGGGCATTAAACAGAACAAACTGAAATATCCTAGATGTCACCTCTCTTTGTAAAATAGACCGCAGAGTTAAAATTGCGGACACGATTTTTATGGCTTAGTGTGATTGCAGTTCAACAATAAAATATTGAAAATTACACACATAATTAATAATAAAGGCACAACGAGAACTGTTCACACGTGGCGCGAGGACTTGAGTCAGTTATATAACTAATTATTCACTAATAATAATTATAACAAATATTTTTATCCATGTTACTATCTTAAATGTATAGAATATGATAATACTATCCTTTAAACTTGTCTCCCTATAATTTAACAATAGAATATAATATCAAACATTCACTCACCCCCACCAGATACCACATAATTGTATATATATAAGTTATCGTCTCCCGGCTGTACGATCAAAAAAGAGTCAAGAAGGATGGTAATAATACACACAGGTTCGATTGTTAACTGGCTTTATTATCTCCTCATCCTCCATCTGTACACTGGCTTTTTTTACAATAGGTATAACATTGCCTTGCCACTAGCCATAACATATATATCGCTTGAAATTAGATTGTACATTGAAGTTTCTAGACTAGTAATGTTTTTATCCCCGTCTAAGTTGTATAAATCGCTGATGTACTTTTTGTACGTTCTGTTAATAAATTGCTTTTTAAAAAGTCTAACTGTTTAGTAGAGCCTTAACTGGAGCGCCACGCGACTGTGAACTGGACGCGCATCATCTAGTCACATGCGCCGTTCTATTAAATCTTGTGGCTTACAAGTGTGAGCGCTGAGCTGTGCCGCCTCACATGCGTTGCAATTTTCGCCGTAACTACTTATTTCCAAGAACGACATTTTATATATCAAATGTGATTTCAATTCATGGATGTTTTTAATTCGTTTTTGGAAGTTTTTTTGGATTTTTATTAAATGTTTAACTTCTAAGCTCTGACTTAAGAAGTTCTTGGGACTCGGGACCTACTTTCACGTTCAACTTTTGTTTGAACTTCACATTATTGTATTTCATCAAAATAGTAATCAGCATATTTTGATTTATTGTGGGATATACTTATAAAATTTCAGATTGATTGAATCATTTTTACCGCTGCTTTAGCAGAACATGCATCCTAACATACAAAAAGACCCATGAAAGCCTAAAATAAAAGTATAGCCTCTCCCTTTGGGCATGAATTCTTAATTGCATCTTAAAAATATCCAATAGATCAAATTAATCATTTATATATTAGAACAATGTCTAGAAAACTGCCGTTTTGATCAACTGTGCGCCCATGAAAGCACACGCCGTTGTCTTCCTGCCCTAGAAATGAACAACTTCACTTGGTTGTTGTTCTTTTGCTGCTATGGTTAGAGGAAAAGGCCAAATAAGTAAACGGCTATCTATGTCCCGGCTCTGTCTTGATTTCTCTCATCGTATTCCTGTTCTGTACACCTTCTCTACTGTTGTCGTCTGTCACGGTCTCTGAGGCCTCGTGGGTTCCAATCTCCATCTCACGTTCCAATATCTCAATGTCACTCTTCCTTCTAGTTCAATATGCGTACTAATAGGCTTTCCGAGTTCTTCGTTTAACATTGTGTAGTCTCTTCTAATTGCGAGGATTTTCCTTTGCAAGAAATTGCAACTAGGATAAAACTCGCTTCATCCAAATTCCTTATCAGTAGTCATATTTTACGTTTCATTTATAGAGATACGGACACCCAAGTCTGCGTTTGCTACTGAGCAATGGAAATGTTCCGCTAGCAATAAATAGACGGAAATGAATAAACGGATAAATAAATTGTAAGAAATGCAAATTTAGTCCTCAAGCACACCAAGAAATATTTGTTATATATTCGATTACATCAGTGTCTGTTTTAAAAACAGTTCTTTATCATGCGCAATAGTGTTGTAAGGGCTTCTGGTTATTCCCTAGTGCTAAAGCTTTTTTTTTTTTTTTCATTTTCTTTTTTTTTCCTACCTAAGGCTAAGCCTCATACGGGGTTTCCCTTCGAGCCCGTGATGCAGGCTCGGGGATCGGTTATCAAACCCTCGTAACTCTGGGTCTCCCTGCTAGTCTGTGAGGCAGACTCCAAGGGTTTTTATCGATGTCTATGGTGCAAGTATTCCAGTGCAATTGGGGTTATTGCACCAGTCAGCGCACCTTGGTAATACTATGAAACCGTCTTTATTCGTTTATCTGTTATACATTACTTATATCTAACTAACTTATGCTATAAAGTATAACAATAGTATTCCATATTAACTAACTAACAATTTTGTTTTCTAATCTATTCTTATATAACTTACAACTATCTATGTTATTTTTTAACTATATATCTTATGTTCTACGTTGGAAGTTTTATATCCTAATTATTACTATCTACAGTCTACTGTCCTATTAACTATTAACAATAAGTGCTAAAACCACCCTGATTAGAAGCAGCATTAGCACTTGAGAATGAAAACGTTCAGGATGATGCATATCACTTTGTATCATCAAAGATTATTTCCGAATAACTATTCAGAAGTGATCCTTTACAAAAAAAAATGGTCTATTCTCATACTTTTACGTTTATTCTTAGTGAATAGTGGAATTCACTTCAAAAAAGTACGCAATGAATTCAAAACCAAAACCTATTACAATAACAAACAGGCCAACAATTACAAACATGAAAATTAAATTTTGAATCAAACATAATATAATACCCATATATACATAATACCCCTACTTTATTCGTCAATCCATCTCGGAGACTTACAAGCTTATTCAACAGCAATTGAGTCTCCGCTTGGTATTATACAGGTTCGTGCTGTGGCGTTGCTTGCGACTAATTCGTCGGTGCCTCCGAATTTGCCAACCAGTCAAGTTCCTAATGACATTTCAATACAAAGACTAAGCTTCCGACATAAGAGTTTTTTTTTGAGGAGAGGTGTGTTTAGTTGGAATCAACTCATCCTAGTGAAATAGTAGCTAGTCAACTATAGCAGTCTCAAAACCGGTAACAACACTACACTAATACGCACAGTTTCCAAGCCACCGACCAATTACGATGGGAGCCACGATCAGTCACATCTCTTAGGGAATGGTGTGCCAATAATTTATTTATTTTCAAAGACCAATAAAGTTAAGGTTATTTTTTTATTAGATTAGGTTGTCGATTCAATTTTTTTTCTTTTTATGTTTCAAACAATGATACTCTAATGAAGAAGATGGCAGTTGAACATTGTGCCTTACGGCCTGAAAAGAGGGAAACTCACTGATGAGGTTCTCCCACAGGGGTGATACAAATGAGCACTATTTGCCAGAACCAGGATGAGAAATAACTCGGGCTGCGATACATCACCGTAGGCAGCTCATTGCCGACATTAGCTAAATACCAACGCCTTTCTATCGACCATCAACTCAACTCCACCCCTCCTCTGAGTCTGCCATCATTGTCCTTTTACTCCTCCATGTTGTTTATATGCTAGGGTATCAATCCTGGCATCATCAGCATCAAATTTAAATACATTATAAATTCAAATTATATCGGAAGAAACTAGCTTATGGCTGATTAGTGCTTCTGGTGTAAATTTATATCACAATAGAAATAATGTCATGAATCCTATATAGGCATAAGTACAGTGAATTTTCTTGAATAGTACTTTGATTGGACGCATGGCTCTCTATGCTTTATTTCCTGGACTATCTTTGAATTTATGTTTATATTAACATCTTTAATTTTATCATAACCTTGTAAAAATAGAAACTTAGCCAGAAACTTAGAAAAGAGCAACTTAGAAGAAAACAGAGCCCAACCTACGGTAGGGGCAATGAAGGCGTACCCCACCACGGATGGTACAAATTTTGGGCCGGTATTTTCAAAAATACCTAATTTAAATCTAAATTATTTTAAAATAAAAATAAACAAAATAATTATGTAATTAATGACTATAATAAATATGCAATTTAACAAAAATGCGTGCTGACACCGGCGATTCGACCCGATATCGACATTTTTATGCTTAATCATTAAAAAAGTTTGGAACTATTGATGGCCTTATAAAGATGCATCGACAGGGGGTTAAATAAATACCTAGCAATACTTTTCATAGAAAAAAACTAACAGATGTTTTTTAGAATGTCATTCGAGACTTTTCTGATTGAAAAGCAAGAAAAAAGTATATATTACACGCTTATATTTTGTCATTATGAGTACAGTCGGGTAACAAAAGAAAGAATACAAAAATATTTATTTTTTTTCACTAGCTGTCAATAATTACTGGTCTAGGATTAAACTAAAAAGGGCGGTAAATTCGGCGGGGCCACCCCAGGTGGCCAAAGGACTGCACCTACCCCAAGGGTTCTGATGTAGATTTACGAATCATTGCTATATCTGTCCTAAGTATTTTGATTTTACTTCTTATGAACGCCTCTCTATACTTTGTTTTTTTTTTTAATATCTTTGAATTTCTTTTGAAATTAATTTCTCTAATAATTACTTCATACTTTTTGTACGTTCTGTTAATAAATTGCTTTTTAAAAAGACTAACTGTTTAGTAGAGCCTTAACTGGAGCGCCACGCGACTCAAAAATCGAAAAAGAATAAAGAGCTCAACTGTTCGATAAAAATTTTCAACTTTCTTCACGATTCATTGTAAATATGTACGTTATTTTCTTATGCCTTCCGTTGCGTACTATACAAACGTCATCAGATTCTCCCATCAGAGTTGTCAATAACATCCTTTCCATCGATATAAAAAGCAACAACAGAAAATTCATTTTAAAGCAGTTAATTCCAGTGATCTTCAGATGTGATTATGTTAATAAAACAGATTTTGTTTTTTAAATAAATGTTTATTTAGATCTGTAAGATATCAGTTAAAAAAACTCAAACATTTTATAATTAATCAGCTGAATGAGATCAATAGTATTCCTGCATCCTTAACTGCCACATGTCCAGTACTGACAGGACCTAGACCCCACCATTTGTTTCACAGACCACTTTGATGGCGCATAACGTTACAGCGGGCTGCACTTTAGATAAACATGCTTTTATAAAATGGAATACAAATACAAAATGAATAAAACTTTATTTTTATACTATTATTCAATATAATTAACTCTCGAATCTTAATTAATGAGATATTTGTTTATCCTTTCTTTCACTTAACTTTTGAAAATCTGTATCTTCCTTATTTATGTTTGACGTTGCACAACTTAGATGGTTTTCTAAATTGGCATCAGTTAATGAAGCACCTGAGGAACTCATTGAGAATTTCATCTTCAAAAAAAACGTTTCACAACATACGTAGTTACTAAAGCACTTACAAGTCGTGCAAAATATCTTAAGTTGAAATCTCGCTTTGTTGTAAAACAAGCATTGTAACAATTAATTTTTTATGTGGGTTTGAAAATTTGTTTTTATTCCATTGTTGCTCTGTAATTCAACTAACCCCATTTGAAGATTTTCAGGAACACTGTACACGTCAGTGGGCATGAAAATATTTCAAACGTTTTATTATATTTTAATAAATCTAAAAAACGACTATCAAATACAGTCATAAGTTTCTTTATTTCGTAAGCATATTTTCAGAATTCTTAGGTTGGCTCTTTGAGAAGTTATTTAACAGCGAAAAATGTTGAGCATTATTATTAAGTTGCCGCCAAAATAACTATAATTTCTTATTAAAAACTTTGGGGAAATTACAAGCATCGATTAATAAATTATCTTGCTCTTGCAAGTTCTTATTTAACTGATTAAGTTTTTCTGTTGTATCCACTAAAACACATAGGTCTAACAACCAATCATCATCATTTAATTCAGGAACAGATTTCTGTTTCTCGTCCATAAACTTATCTATTTTCTTCCGTAAATTAAAAAATGTCTTTAAACATTTCCCACTACTTTGCCATTTGGCATTGATACAATTTACGATTTCACCATAGTCAGGAGATAATTCACTCAGGAATTCTTTGAATTTCCGATGCTGAAGAGCATGTGAACGAATATAACGTGCTTCATGAATAATACTAGAGCATATAAATTTTCTTGATGTATCAAACAGTAAATAATAAAAATATCATTGGTTTTAATGACTCTGCAATCTAGCTTATTCCATAGTAATTTTCCATATTGTTTTTACCTACCAACACAGATGCTCCAATTGTTGTTAACCCTGAAATAGACTCAAAAAATCTTCTACTCTAGGTGTCTTTTACATTTAAAAGATTTAACACTTCTTCTGCCCTTTGTAATAAATCACAAATAAATTTCACAAGTTGAGATGTATCTAAAATATATTTACTTTCTTCAAATGTCAAAGAATAGGCCTTGAATTAATTTTATCTCGCAAAGTTACTACTATTTCAGCTGAAATGTCATCTAGTATAAAAACATATACATTGGCGTGAATGACTGTTCTTGAAAATAATTTGCTTTTATTGGGCAAAACATATTTTATAACTGCTTCCAAACAGACCTTCGCCAGTTCACCGTCCGAAAATGGTTGCATTTTCTTAGCAATCAACATGGCAACGGAATAACTAGCTTTAGCAATGGTAGATTGCTATAATGGTAGATGGTTGTCGTAATAATGAAACAAATATAGTTTGCTGCGTTTTCAAATGCGATTTAAGCGCAGTTAACTTAAAACTTGTTTACTTCTTTACTGAAATTTACGTATTCAGTTTGTTTTGTCTCATGGTGCCTTTTAACGTTATGTTCCTTAAATACAGTGACTGTCTCCCTACAAATTAAACGCATTAAGTTTGAGTTCTGTGCTGTGAAAAAATAATTTTTTTCCCAACAATAACTAAATTCAGGACTGAGAAATAAATCAATCAGTGCAATTTGTATGAACAAACGGACAATGATCTTTGACTAACGCGAACTGCTTCACAAATACAGAACTGACTTAAACAAATTTATTGACACAATTGACAACATAAAATAAGCTAGCGCAGTTTAAGGTAAATGTTACCCATCACAGAAGTAACGCGAGGAATGTTTAAGTCAACATCTTTGTTTAAATTATTTTTATTGATTTATATAATGTATAAAATTTGAATAAATCATTTATTTATTGTTGTGAAAATTAATTTATATTGATGGTAGTATCCATATTCAATGGAGTATGTTAAACAAAATGAACTCTAGCTATGTTCTGTAGAAATATTTAAAAAAAAGGTTTCATTTGTTTTTTTTTCCTCAAAAATGTTAGCGTTTTTTGTACGAAGAAAGAATAATGCACTTTATCTCCCTTGTAAATTTACCTGGCACCTAGTTTTTATCAATATTGAAAACAATGAAAATGTTGAGGGACACAACAGGGACCCAAAAGTAAATTAGCAAAAGTCAACTCTTAAAATATAATAAATAAATTAGCTGAAAGTAGCGGTCATTTGGAACACGAAGTAAAAAGGGTTTTTTCCACTCGGCACAGTGACAGACATCAAGAAGGAGAAAGAGATGGAAAAACGTTATAAAAACAGATTCTAGAAGCGTTTCCTTTCAGTTCCATTGAATATTTATGCGAAATAAATCCTTTTTTCCTTTCCTCTCCTTTTTTTTTTTCTCTAAAAACCCTTAAGGGCTGTGCTATGGGGAATCTTTATTTATGCAGGAATAGCGTGAGCACTGGTTTTATCACGGCAATTCAGTCCATAATTAAAACTTGAATTTAACTTGGAGCTAGTTTTCAAGTAGCTCGTTCCACTTTGCCTCTCTCTCGCCTGAGTTAATCCGACCTGCATTCACGGAAGGAGGGAAAGAACAGTTAGGAGGAGAAACTCGTCCGGATTTGATGTTAATAATGAAGAAAGAAGGAGTAGTTAAGACTGCACAAAAGTATTTTAGATTATAGCTGTTTGTTTATAGTTTGGCCGCTCGCTTAATGAAGCAACTCCTGTTCTCGAGATTACCTGCCCCTGCTGTTGGGGTGAGAAACTGGGGGGTCGTTCGGCCTGAAAAGATAACTTCTTAGTAGAGGTTATTATGGATTATTATCTGAGAGGCAATGGTGGACGATTACAGATAAAAATAGGTAAGTCAGATTTTGGTGAAAAATCCGATAATGCTTTATTCTGAAACAGAATCTAAATTTATTTATGCTCCCACTAAAACTACCTAGAAAAAAAAAGAACAAGATAACTCAATGGCTCGAAACTCTGGAAATCTCATAAAATACAAATGCTAATAAATTAGACGAATTTATATTAAATTAACTAAAAATATATGGCATAATAATTTTTGGAAAAAGTAGAATTCATTTTACTTCATTGGCCAAGTTGAATTTTCAAAATGATCCGCTGTTATTTTTTCTTATTGCATTGCATCCAATTTTGCTTTACTTAAGTAATGCCTTAGCAAAAAATGTTGAGTTACGACGGGCAGATAGACGGATGGAAGCTAATAAAACGTTTTCCTCCAAATTATTTGTGCAATATTGTTGGATTACGATAAGTAACCATTTCTTATAATGTCCAGTTTTTACGTATGAATTGCAAAAACATATAATCTGTTGTGATGTATTTTTTTAATAGATGTGAATTATGATTTGTTGCAGGAGGTGCCCTATAACACGGGTGTGTGTGACGAATGCTGGACTGGCCGCCACGACAAGCTCATCATCTGGGAGCCAGGAAACAGCAGTCGTCTACCCTCAGGGCCGGGCCCGGGGGCCCACTGCCACTGCAGGGACACGGCCATCCAGAGGGGTGCAGTTCTTGCAAGAGTGGTATCCTCCACAGAGGCCCTCGCCCTCGAGCTGCGAGTGGACAGTTCAAGAGCGGCATCCAACTACTTCAAGCACTCCGGTGCTCTGTTCGAGGCCAGCTACGAGTTCGTCCACAGCCCTCTTTGCGGCCCCGCCGTCATACCGGCCAGCACCGAAGGTGAGCTCCACTTCCCGCACTATGAAGCTCTCGGCTACACCGAGCCCCCAAGAAGCATCAGGTGCATCTGGGAGATCCGAGTCAACAAGGATCGTGACGTTTGGCTACACTTTGACAAGGTAATGAACCTTTGCCAAAAAGTAAAACTGATTTCTAACGGAATAGATCATAAAAATCAGATGATACATTTGTTTACTAACTGAAGTTGTTTTTTTATTATTTGAAAGGAACATAATAAGTAGCTTTTTGTTTGGTTGGTAACAGGTAGAGTGTGAAAAAAAAATTGTAAAACTAAAATATTGAATAATAACATACCACAATAGACTTGAAACAGTGATTTATATTGTTGGCTCTCAAAATTCTCTTCAATCTGTTCTTAGCCTTGGGAGAAAAATAATTTAATTTATAATTATAAATAGCTTAGGAGCTAAGACTTGTAGAAACTCATAATTTATAGCAACAGTGCCTACTTTTTTCACATTTAATTATTTTTAAGAATTGTATCTACATTAACATCTTTAGGGATGTTGTATTTATGGTTTATAAATTAAGTAAAGAAACCCAACATTTACCAGCTAACTGAGAAGTTACTTCTTGCAAGGTAGGTATTAACGCAGGTGTTTTAATGATGGTTTTGTTCAGATCAGTTGGGTCCAAACATATTAAAAATAGACACACCTGACAGCGGTTGAACCCCACACCTGACACCATGTTGTATTTATGGTTTATAAATTAAGTCTCCAGTTTTTAATATAACTTTATTTATATAATCAAGTTTAGGAGCATAACAACACGTTCACATGTTTTTTATTACTAGTGGTTCAACCGCTGTTACAAACAGTGTTACCACAAGGGGTGTGGAATAGTTGTTCCATGGAAACTGACATAGTTTTTCATTCCTGATTCAAAGAATCATCTTCAGTCTCAGAAATTATTTTATTATTTCTAATAAAATCTTTGCTACCTTAAAACTTGCAGGTTCGGTTCACAACGAGGGACTGCCAGGATGGACGACTAGAAGTGTACTTGCCTGGTCGCCCAGACCATCCCTTTATGTCCATCTGCGGACACAACGTTAGCGCCAAAGAAATGCCTCCTTTGACTTCTGTGGATTTGACCGGACAGACCCCAGGAGAGTCACCTTCGGTACGAATACAGTTCATTGGAACCATGACTCCGGCACGAGCAGCCTTCAAAATCGCCTGGACCGAGCTCTTCCACCTGCCACGCAACCCTGATGGCACCCTCATGACCAGCAAGCTAACCGAGGTAAATACACTGCTTTGATTACCTTGTAGCTATTTTTCTATTTACCTTACAAATACAGCATCATTATATACAAGTTTTGGATTTGAATAATAAGGTGGATGGTAAATTTTCTTCTCATAGATCCACAAACTAAAACTGGGGATTTTCTGATATCACAGCTTAACTTCTATAAGGTAAAGCTTAAATGGCAGGTGGTATTTTTTATTACCCCTCCTCTATATAATTTTTTAACTCTGTTTGTTATACAATTCGTAATGTGAATGTTGTGGCCACCTCTTAATTATGAATAAATATAAGTTCCCCTCTTCTCGTATCAGACCTCATATCTATATCACACCGAGTGTGAATTCGTGGTCATTCCACGTCCACAATAAATATACGTATAAATATACACGAAAAATACCTACCCTGAACCTCTTCTCCTGAACATAGTGCTTTGTCGGGACACACACCTTCTAAAGATCTTATGGAGTGAGATCAAAGCAAACTAGGCTGCCCACCGACTAGGCCAGCAGCCAGACCACAGGTCCGCCCGTCTTATCTCTTTCTTGGAGCTCGCCGGACGGCGGCTAAGAGGTTGTAGTGATCCTAGCCCGTGGCGGGTGTCTACTCCCCACTTTGGGGATACTCAATTATCTGAGCCCGACAGTGAAAGTCCAACTGCCTTCAGTATGAAGACAGTAAATGAATAGTGGTATATATTTTCACTAATAAAATCAAGGAAACTTTAAAAACATAACGCAATCTCTCATTTTTATATGTTTATATCCACAAATGAATAAAATCAAATAAAAATAAACCGTAAAAGATAGTTAATGAGTATGTAAGAGATGTAAGAAATTGCTAATACCAGGGGTGCATAATAATTGAAAACTTTTATTTTTAAAAGATTTCACTAAAAGCTAATTCCTGTCACCTGGTTAGGATGTTGACTAGTAGCTGTGGAGACTGTAAGTCTTTGATTTTTAGCTCAATTAAGAATTGTTTTCTTTGGGGGGCAGGTCTGGTCAGATCAAAGGTTCACTTATCCATGTCAGGATAATTGTGTAGCTATTAGCATAAATATCCAGGTCAGGAAACCTAAAGTAAGGTGGAGAGGTAACACCCAATAGCTAACCATACTAGTACCTCAGCATACCTACTACTTACAGTAACGGTTAATCTTACCTTTTTATAAGGTTCTACACCATGGATTTGTTTTTTCTTTAGATATTTAACTTTTAATAAAAGCATTATTTCTAACAAAACTTATAGGTTCTAAAACCTTTTCAAAAAAGTTTTTCTTAACTTTTCTTTTTCATACTCTTGTCATTATTTTTGTTGTTTTTTTCAATTGTTACAAAAAATATTTAGCAAAGAAAAAAATTAAGACCCTTCCAAACCTTACAATAACGAAGACAGATTTATAGAAAAAAAATATTAACAATTCAAATTTTCAATTCTATCTCAAATTTTTTAGCTCTTACATACTACTGCTAACTACTATATGGGAAATTAACTTGATATCATAGAACATACCATCAATTTATTATTAATAGTGCTAAAATAAATTAATTTTCAGAACATTTCAAATAAATGTTAAGCTCAGATCTACATCATGCATAGGGTCTAACTTTAGCTTTCAGTCTGCAGTTTCCTGTTTCAGCTCAAGTATGTGACTTGCAGAGTTGCTTGACAACAAAAAACAAGACACATGAGGTGTAACAAGTCAGACAACATAACACCCCTCCAAACTCTGAAGTTGGTCTCTAGAGGTTGAATTGAAAAGTCTATGAAATTGAGTTTCATTTATTTTTTCAATCATATTGCTCATGAAGATAAGCTAACCAAGAAAATTACCAAATGCCGATTTTTATTTATTTTTTTCAGCCATTGTTTTATTTGTAACAAAAAAAAAAAAAAATCTAAGACCAAATTCAAAATTCATCTGTTACAGATTTTTCCATTTAATTAATTTTTTTTTTTTAAGTTTGAATTTTGGTGATTTCCCCCATAAAATATGCTATATTTTGCTTATTATTCCAATTTGTCTTAGGAGTTGGGCGCTAGTGCTTCGCCTAGAGGAGAGTGTGACTTCATGTGCCCAGGTGACTCCGGCTTGTGTATACCGGGTCACTTAGTCTGCAACGGGATCGTGAACTGTCCAGGGTGGCACAATGAGAGTGGAGACGAGGGACCTGAGACTTGTGCCTCAAAAGCAGAGCCCCCTACCACGAACTGGACATTCCTTGGATTGGGGGCTATCGGTGGGGCCCTCCTGGCCCTTGCCTGCCTCATCCTTGCCTGCAGGATCTGCTGCCCATGCTGTTCTAAGTCACCGGATGAGACAGATTACTGATACCCCATGCCTCCCCTCAACTGTAAATAATCTACGGGCTAATGATATGAGGCCTCCCTCGACGCTGTTTAGTGTAGCGACAGGCTAATTTTGCGACTCAGTGGGTCAGTGCCTAATGTAAACTCTTGGAAAAGAATATTTTTAAACACACAAGTGTGAACTACTACCTTGAATGAATTTTGGAAATTTGTATTTTTCTATTCTCCACAATAATTTTAAACTGGAAGAAGGTATATTAACTAAATTGTACCATTATTTATTTTTTAATTAAGTTTTTAGCAGATAAATTAAAATTTGATTGTATGGAAGAAATCTGATTAGACTAATATATCCACTGCCAGAAGGGAAGGCTGCAACAATTTCCCTTCATAACACTTAAATAAATTATCATTCCTATAGTTCCCCAAAATGAGACTATCAAGAAAGAACAATTGTTGTTATATTATTTTTAAACTATCATTTAGTATACAGGATATAAGAATACAAATGAACTTGCCAATATAACATATCGCACCCATTCAACAATAGTCAAATAAGTCAGTGTTTTTATTTATCTAACAAATGATTAATAAAGGCTGAACTATAAAATTTTGTTCATAACTTAAATGTCCTATAAAATTGTAACTTTAATGATTATGTTAATATAATAGCTCAAAATTGTTCCAAAAGAGAGGCATTTCAAAAAAATTGTATGTTAGTTTCTACGGGAGACCTGAAATGCAAAGCAATTTATAATATGTACAAAACTTTTGAAACAAAACGCTTGGGGTAAATATTAAAGTCTTACAGTATTATAAGATAAACAGCAAAAGTTCAAGTAACTAAGAATATCCGTAAAGATATTTCAGGTCACCGTAACAGAATTATTATCAATCATTTCTTCTGATGAAAATTCCACTTAATAATATTTTTTTAAAGTTTTCTTAGAAAAGAAAAATTCAAAAATATTTAAGGTAGTAAAAATAATTAATTAATAAAGTAATATTAAACGATTATAAGAATATTTATTTTATTTTGAGATTAACGAAAAGAAAGATTAGAAAATTAGACAATAGGAGTACTATTTAAATACAGACTTGCACAATTTGTTTGTTTTCTGTTACTCCTCTACATTAGCTCATATCAAGATGGATTTGAAAACTCTTAAAAGTTTAAAAATACTTTAAATTCAGTATAGTTATTGTGATATGCTACATACACAGTAAGTAACATATAAGTCTTCTTTTTTTTTTAAGTGGTAAGTCCTGTTTTGCCAAAAATAAGCTAATAACATTATAAAACATGGCTGATAGGAACATATTTAATATAGAAGTTTCTTCAAAACAAAAAATAAACTATTAATATTGACTATTATTTACCACTATATGTCTTTCTTTGGATAAAACAATTAAAAATCTTAGCTCTTTTATCAACTCCTAGAACAAGGTTTAAAAATTAACTGACTGATATCAGTGTAGGAAACTGAAATTACTGTTTTTAAATATTGAAATATATAACAAAAATAGTTAAGCTGCTTGGGAAAACCAAGCTAAAACCTAAGCCCCATAAGAGAATGCCTAGACATCGCTCATTGTGCACATCAAAGATTTAATTCCAATAAATAAAACTGATAAAATTCTCTAAATCTTTGTACCACATCAGTATGACTGCTAAAAGTTATATTTAGGCAGTATACACTTGTAAAGAGGGGAGGTTAAAATACAACCATTTTTACTAAATAATTTATGTATTTATATTATTACTGTATAGTTTATATAAATTTAGCTAGTAATTGCAAGTGTTTTATATTAATGTGTACATTATGTACATAAAGTACCTTCAATATTCACAAATGTTAAACTGCACTCTTGAAGGCATCATTATTTACTATGTCACTCATTATATCTTCAGGAAATGAAAATCGATCCTTCAACTACACGTTCCTAAACTCTAAGTGAACTAAAAATAAAATTATATGTTGAAATTGTATGAATATAATTTTGTTTTATCATGCATTATTCTAACAACCAAAATGAAATAATCAACCGCTTAATATTTCATAAGTAATATATTTGTTATTGTGCTGGTTGTGGGAAGTGATTGAATCAAATAAATTTTCAACATTGAATAGTGGTTTCCAAATTTATATGTTTATTTCCACCAAACTATATCTGAGAGTAATAAATTAGACATCAGCCTAGTAGAAAGCTCAATCAGCACTTGATAATTTAAGCATTTATTTTTAATCGCCGCCCACAAAATGACACTTGACAAAAAAACATTAATCTAAAATAAGTAGGTCTCTTAAATAAAAAGAAGTTTTAACCTTGCAAATAATATAAATCTAAGAATTCATTTTATCAGTAATCATAAAAAAAATTGTCTTTCACGAACATATAATTCACTAAACCAAAATAAGTGGATCAAGAATTTTAGAAGGTTATATGTAGCTATTGTCTGTAAATTCTACCATCTTTCTGTATATATACAATTTTTAAAATATAATTTCCAGTTTATAGTTTATACTTGTGGTAGTGGGGGACCATTTGCTGTTTATGTTTCATTTAATCGTTGTATGTCACTTGTACGTAGTTCAGTGGATTCTGCATTCTGACAGGTATTTTTATCCAACTTAGATGTATAGGAGCCCAGCAAAGTTGATGAGCTAATGTTTTTAATGGCCTACATTGGCTCTCGGAGGTAATACAAACTATAAATGTATGAATTTCAAAAATTTGTTTAAAACTTTTGAATTTATGGTGTTTAACTGTAAAATTTGTAACAGTAATGGTACCCTATCAACCTGCAAGTACCAAATGTTATTGTTTCAATGTAAATAAAAAATGAAGTGCCATGTCCAATGAAAATCTTATGAAAGCCTTCATATCTGAGACCGATTACACATCATATTTTATCACTAAGTTCACTTTTTCAAAAGTATGTGATATTTGTAAAATATTTTTTGCTACATGTTAGTTTATAGTATACGTAATGAAAATAATATGCTACTTTTCTATGTTGCCATTTAAATATGCTAGTTAAGTAGCATATAAACTGATATTCTTAGTTTATTAAAATACTTTAGTTTAAACATTTTTCATGACTCAGACTCTTAAAAGTTGAGCCATTTCGTCATAGCTGTGGTAAATTGTTGTTTAATGTTGTTATGAGCTTTGTACGCAAGTATGTTGTCTTAAATATTGTACATTCGAAATGCTCACAATCATGAATACTTCAAATTTATCTATATTTACTTAAATTTGTGACAGGTAAGTGAATCAATACCATTAAAAAAAAGAGTAGAATTTACCAATTGAATGATCAAACTAACCACTCTCTTTGGGAAGAATGGTCAGAATCCGAAATTGCCAACAACAATCACAACAGTGTTTATAATGTTCAAACAACACTCATGTTCAAAAATTTATAAGACATTGTACTTCAAATTTTTTTTGACACTGGTGGGAAAGAATATTGATCATGTTTGCCTCTGGCCTAATCTATAAAATTTTTACAATTATTATTTATTAACAATAATATTTGAAGTTTCATGATCTAGAAAGCAAGGCAAGTTGTGTAGATACAAATACATAAGGTATGAAAGAAACAGTTTACATGTTTTTTATGTGTGTAATGTATATTTGGTGTTAAATTAGTGCATGTAAATATATAAAGATATTATTTTGTTGCCATTGATTACATGGCAATCTAATTGAAAAGACATTTTTAATGAAATAATCAAAACATACAGAGTGAAGCTCCATCTCTCAATGATCAGTGTATATATATACATTTAGTGTTGTATGCATTTTTAAGAATGTAGTCCACTGCTTCTTGATACTTGCTGAGTTAGGATGTTTTAGACTTGCCATGATGTAAGAACCAATCCTGTATACACCTCTAGACATGTTATCAATGATGTATAGAAGCAACTGTTATATATTTTTCATAATAAAATAGATGTTTAAATATATGTGTTTACACTTTATTAAATTAAAAATGTGTCCTAATCTTATTTCCTTCTACAACAAATTATTTCCAAATTAGACCATATGAATGAAATGGAAATAACAATATTTAAATTAATGTTTTTTGCAGTCATTATTATAATCCCTTTGTATTAATTAATACATGGCTCAATTTCATTATTGTATCCATGTTTGCACCCCCCCCCAAAATAATGACAGTAAATTAATCTGAAAATAATTCAACACATTACCAAAATAAGTTATGAAATATGTTTTTTTAAGAATTCAAATAATGTAAAAATAAAATAAAAATACTTCATTGATTGGAGGGTCCACTCTTCATCCATCTCTTGTATCAAATCCCCAAATGTCCACAATAATGCAAAGTAAAAGCCACTTACAGGAACTAATAACTTCTGTAATTGTGTGGTTATTTCTGCATCAAACTGCTTCAATTCTACAATTCTAAATCCAAGCCCTCTTATCCAATACCTGCCTAGAATGGCAATGTTGCCAGCTGGTATGTGTATAGTTTGGGTGCTTGGTTTGTCTTGTAGTTTACTGCCACCTGTACTTTCCTTTTACAGGTGACTAGCTCCTTTGGAAAAGTTCTGCAGTTAATATTGGTGCATGTTATGTCGTTTTTTAATGCTGTAGCTGCCGTAGTTTGTCTTCTGTGAGAATTGAAAATTTTCTGGAGACTACTTTCATTTTTAGGAGTTTCCCAGGACAAGACGTTGGCTCGTTTAGGTTGACTTCTGAGGGGGGAGGGGAGTGACATGAATGATTTGAGTCACACTTTAGCTACGTCAAGAATCATGTTTCATGCACATGATCAGCAGAGTAGTTTGTAGGCATCAACCTTGAAGTAATTTGCTCTAGAGAGTTGCTTCATTGCTTCCACGTCAGAAACACAAATTCTCGATCCCCAGCGAGTGGCAAAATTTCCGACACTGTGATATTGAACGCCAGGCTTTTCATAATCTGGCCGCTGGGATCGTGAGAATTTTTGGACATCACTAGTGCCAGATTCGCTTCCCCTAGATCCAGATATTGTTCTCTGTGGTCCAGTTCTTAGCAATGAATTGGGGCGCTTCCAATGCAAGTGGATTTCCAGAATTCTGTCAAATTCTGTAGTTTTGACCTACAGCAAGAGCTCACGAATCCTGAATCTGAAATAGGGCAGTTAGGAACGTTTTAGAAACAGAGACCTTTTTCGTACTTGAACATTGAAACTGGACTTTACAGTCAGACGTGAGGCGTTGTAGTGTCCCAACTTATTCAGCAATGGTTTGTGTCTCACACAATGTCTCACTTTGATGGCAGGAGAAAAAAATAATTTCGTGAAACAACTACGTTAGTTGCTGGGGTTACTATTTTACCAAATTCTGCTAACGTGGTTGTGTAGTCTATTGTTTGGAATAAGTTTTCAGGGCCAAGGTAAGCAGCTTAGTTATTGTAGTAGGCAGGGCCTATTGAAGAAATCAGTAACTGAGCCTTTTTTTGTCTCATTTTCCACGTTTTTCATTGCAGCATAGTTTTAAAACCAGTGAATATAAGGCTTGAATTTCTCAACTGTTGAATCGAAATTTTCAAAAAGCACTAAATTCCTATGACTGCTATTAATAACCAACTTTTCGATCAGGTGTTGCTGATTTTGGGATAGCTCCTGCAGAAAACCCTGGCCATCATCCAATACAATGTCAAATTTGAAAAGAACTTGACTTAAAATAATTGTTAAACAGAAGAGAGTTCGATGTAGTTGCTCAGATAAGATGTACGTAAACAAAGGGTAGGCAGGTCTTGCTAAGGTTAATCACTAATTTCACCACGCTGGACTAATATAACTGAAAAAAGTTTATACTCCTCGACAATTGTTTTATGCGGGATCATTGGAAGAAGTAAACAATTTAAGTCTTGTTGTATAGAAGGTTTATTTGAAAGTCGCAATGTAAAACAATTTGTCCTCCATGCCTAATTGTAAACACAAGGTGTGGCTCCATTCAATACTTCAGTTTTAGAGACAATTTCGTAAAATTTAATGTTAGCATCCATGAAACGGTTTGTGGGAACGCTATTATTAATCTAAGCTATTATTAGCTGTTAATAGGCGGGAGATCTGAAATGCTCTCAGGTAAACTCCGGTTCTGGCAGGGACACCCAGGGTCGTTTACACATGCTACTTTCACTCTCGAGAGTGAAAATTCTCACGCCTTTAGGCAGATAAAATAAGCACACCCACCCCAGTAGCTCTACTGTAGCAAATTATTAAATAAACTTATTCGCAAGAATGGCACTCTATTAAATGGGAACCTATAAACTGGCCTGAAGTTTCATCTCTGTATTTTATACAGTGATTCTATTATTAGTTTATGGGTAAGTATTATTATTAGTTTATGGGTAAGTATTAATATTAGTTTATGGGTAAGTATTATTATTAGTTTATGGGTAATAGTTATTAGGGATCTCAGATCGCTCGGATCCGATATCGGATCATGGATATCGGACTTCTCTATTGAACGATCCAGTGTGAATGTTATCTGTCAAACATGGTGTTGTTATTAGGTTACTAATAGTAACTGTTTGCTCACAATAAGAAGTTTGATTTACATTTTTTTTAACATTCGTATTTCCTTGTACTGTGGTATTTTTTAGTTCCTATGAGAGCTGAGTTATGAGTTATGGTCATATTTTATAATTTATTAATTTAATATTCCGAATGTTTGATCCTAATTTTTGTGCTCATTCAAACATTTCGACCTGTTTTCAAGTATTGGTAAGTGAGTTGGAAGTATTAAACATTCCTGTAATAGAATATGAAGAAGGGAATATTAATGGGATAGTGTACTTGCTCAATGTTGCATGGAGTCTTGTATCAAATAGGAAAACGCAAGCTTTAAGAATTAATGAGCAGAACAAAATTATTTTAGACTTAAAAGCAAAAGTAAATCATCTAGAAGACACCAACAAAAAGAATCTACTGTTATTAGAAAATGAAAGAAATCAGGCTTTATTATTGACAGATTCTTTGACAAATGAGAAATCAGAGAAGGATAAAAGCCTGTTAGAAATTAGAGGTATTAAAAAAGAAATAAAATTCCTTCAGGGGACATTAAGCAAACAACAACTTCAATTTGAGCATGATATTCGGAGAAAAAACTGTGTTATTGAAGATTTTCAAATAAAATTATTCAAACTTTTAGAGCCAGAGAGTCAGAAACCCAGTGAGAGATCTGTTAGTAAGAATACCAGAGATGTCTCAATCATAGAAGAAAGAAAATTATCAAGAAAATGTCTATCAAGCTTACAAGATAATATTCAGCTTTTGCTTATGGAAAATGTCAACCTGAGAAATTCATTATTAAAAATTCATGCATCAAACAAAAAACTAAATGATCATCCGGAGGAAAAAAAAGAAATATTGTTGAAATTACCTTACCAAGATTTAATAAATGAAATCGAAGAAGATATCATAGCTCGCATGAGTTGATAATGGTATACTATATAACGAGCCACATAAAAAATCATGTTATGTCAATAAGGATTTAAATGAAGCTTTGTATAAATGTTTAATAAGTGTAAATAAATTCTAATTTTTTTTTCAAGATTCATTTATTGTTTGCACCAATTAATTTGTTAGCCATTAGTCAAATGTTAACACATTTTTGTAATAATTGTTATAATGTCATAATTTTCAGAGGTATGTTTATTTAAATGTTTATAATATCGATAATGTTCTATTAGTTTAAAACTAGTAAATGCACTAACCAAATATATAATGTAAAGGAGAATTTGTTTTAAAAATAATATTCTATATAACAACTTGCAATATAACACACTATTATATGGTGACTATAAACTTAAAAAAATACCTTTGGTAATTTCTTAATTGTCATACCCCAGCTATAGCCTTCCCCTACTAACTAGCTAGTTCTAAATAAACATTTACCATCCTTAGCAAAATATTTTAAATTCTTCAAAAAAAAATACAATTATTATACCTAAAAACTAAATTGCATTTTTAACATAGATTAGATACTTGTACATTAAATTAAGCCATGTTATTGTTCATTTCTACTGTTATAATTGGTTTTGTAAGTAATGAATGCTACCCAAAAGTTTAGTTAATTGAGTCTGTGAATTACACACATTTTTAGTTTCGAAGAATAAAGCAATTTTTTTCAACTTTTCCTAGGCCTACACCTATTATTATTTATTTTCCACATGTACCCTTGAGGGTCATTAGTGGGTCTAAAATTGACTAGTTACTATTTTTTAGAATTTACAAAGATTTGGGTGTCTTTTATCATTATAAGTGCATTTTGAACATAGGTTTTATTGTCTTGTAATGTACTTGGTAAATTATGATTTGTTCTGGTGTCAAAGTACGAAGTGCATTGCATTGTGATTTGCTTCACTTTAAGTCATGTGTCGCAATGTAGTGGCCCCTGATTTGGCGTGAGGTATCCATGGGTACAGACTGAATTTAGAATCTTGCTAAGTCTGTGTCCACAGTTCTTTGAATTCTGATAAATAAGTCTTTACAATATTAATTATTCAAGGCAGAAACATTTTTCATCGCTTCTAGCAGAGTAAACTAATTAACTAGTATAGCCCTTAAATGGAGTTATGAAACTATCTGGGGAGGAAGGGAGCAACCCTTGAAAATTGTCATTTCACGATGAAAGATGCTGCTAACTAGACATTTTCAGGCCTTATCCAGGTGATCATACTTCACATATTACCCAACAGTACATCTCTTAACGTTTGTTTGTCAAGTTTTAAAAGATTTTGTCTCATCGATTATGAACTAAATTTAATTTTTAAAATAAATGACCTAAACATTAATTCCAGCATATTCATGTTATATTTCTTTATTCATTTTACATTTTTTCCATAATTTTGGGAGAATATATCCCCCCTCGCTACATCACTGATATAATTACAGATATATTTATGAGAAAATTAAATAATTTGTTAAGTGAAAAGGTAAAGATTCCTTGTACTTCTATAATTATTTTTTCTTATTCTAGTTCTTCGTCATATTTTAACTCTACTCCTTGAGGTGAGGTGGCTATAATTTCAAGTCGCTTCCATCTTCCAGAGGAGTTCCCTATTTATATCAATTGGGTCCTAAAGTTTGGACTAATTAACTAGTATAGCCCTTAAATGGAGTTATGAAACTATCTGGGGAGGAAGGGAGCAACCCTTGAAAATTGTCATTTCACGATGAAAGATGCTGTTAACTAGACATTTTCAGGCCTTATCCAGGTGATCATACTTCACATATTACCCAACAGTACATCTCTTAACGTTTGTTTGTCAAGTTTTAAAAGATTTTGTCTCATCGATTATGAACTAAATTTAATTTTTAAAATAAATGACCTAAACATTAATTAAGTCAGAGAGTACTGGGTCTGTAAACAGATATGGGATCGACTTTTTTCACACTTAATTTGTTTGGAATTCTTCCAGTTATCATATGGTAACCAAAGCAAAGGTTTGCTTTCCTCTGAGTTGTCAATTCAGGATATTGAAAGTAGAGCTTATCCCCAGGGCCATGGGAAAAATAGTACTAAAACTTGAACAGTGCAATATTATATAGACTTACCTTTTTCCGATGACCTTGATATAATTATAATAGCTGCATTGAAAATTATAACTTATGCTGAGAAAATAATCTCATTTTCGAATTTTAATCACACGTAAGAATTTAGAAAATAAAATTTAATAAGGGTGACAGTAACATGTTTTCGTACTGTTGTGAGATTATTAATAGAAATTATCTTTTTTATGTGAACTAAAACCAGTGTAGACCTCCTGTTTTTTTTTTTGTTTTCCTTTTTCTTTAAAAACCATGACCCAAACCCGGTTACTTCAGAAAAAGTCCCTGTAGATTGTGCTGAAATGTAATAAATACTAATTATTCATAACTTGATTTGTTTGTATACGAAATGTATACAATTTATATCTACCGTGAAAATCTCTGTATATAATTAATCCGTGGCAAATAGCAATAAAGTTTTAAATGGATGAATTAAATTATATTTTAAGATTATAGAAAATAAAATACGCTTCTAATGGGTCGAGAGATCCTAGGTCATAACTTTGAGTTAACAATATCACAGAGCGTATTTTTCGTAAGGGTGTCGTAATGTTCCCGGTTTCTTTTGCCGTTTTTTTTTTCATAAGGATTGAGTACATACAATTTAACCTAATGGTATGAAGTAATAAAAATGACGGTGTTCATAAAAAAAAAAAATGAAAAGCTCGGCGAAGAAGACTATTACGTTTTTTTTTTATGGTTATTGCTGAATTAAGAAGTGTTCTGAGTGGCGTCAGGGTAGAAATTGCTTGTCTAGTCTTGCGGCCGACTTTCTAGGAGCTGGATGCTGTACCGTTACCGGTTGCAATTTTTTCGCGAATCTTTCATTTTTTTCGTAAGTTCTAATCTTCAATACGTAATTACAACTGCCATATATATCGCATTTAAACTATCAATTCAGTATCTTTTCAACTCTTAAATTAAGGAATTAACATTTTAACTCTGAGGTATGTATTGTTATTATTTTAATAATATTGTAATGTTATTTTAATATTTTATTGTTATTAACAGAATAAAATCATTACTAGTAGTTCCAATAGTACTTTTCAAACAATCCTTTATTGTTTATTATTCCATGTATTAAATCAGAAAACAAATTTATTTTAATAATTGAAATTTGAGCTTAATTACAATCAGGAAACTTAAATTTCATTGAAAGTACAATTGAGATTGATTTTATTCCTTGTGATTGAATGATGGTAATAAAAAAGTGTGGAGGTCAATATAAATGTTTTTCTTTAAAATACAAGTATTTTTTTTTACAAATTAAATAATTTTTTTCTTTTTACAAATTAAATAAGAATAATTTTATGTTCTATTTTTGGTATAATGAAAATTCATTTAATGAGAGCACATGAAAACAATATTTTCCACTTACTGTAGAGAATAATTAATCTTATTAAAACAAATTTCAAGAGAATCTTAGGGTATTCATTTTATTTTTTATTCTTGGCAAATATATATATATATTTGTATGCTTAGAGGAATAAAAAATTCATTTGAGCAATTTATGTTCCATTCTAACATTCAGTTACTGCTTACCTTATCATTTTATCATTTATGGTGTTTAAGAAAGCTTAAGAAAATTCTATGTTCACTATTTAACAAATAACTGTCAAGACATTGATAATGTTAAGAGAATATTTGATTAATTGCAAATAGTACAACATTTTGTGAACTGTTAACAGTCGAGTTGAAGTCTTAAGGAGATTAAATTAATACAGGTTTAAAAATCTTCAGTCTGAACATTTTTTTATATACAAGGACACTTATTTTTTATACTTGCCAAAGCTATAATTAGTTCTTTGTGTTCGGTAAAACAAAAGTTCAAACATAGAAAATTACTATGTGAAACATATAGAATCATTCTTTACTTCACATGAACAACCCCTGAAAATCTTTCTGGTTAGAAAAGCTGTCAAGAAATCAGATAAATTACTTTTAATAATTGATAAGTGCTATTACCTGAGACAAAGTGTTATCAAATGTGACGATTCCTCAGGAGATAAAACTTAGAAGCAGGTTGGTGATAAATACTTACTAAAAATTTAACAAAAAATAATCAAATTCCTGCTGAAGTATACTTTATTCAGGATAATTATTTATATTAATAATAAAGTATATCGTTTTCCACAGACTTGTTAGTTACCAATATTTTCTAAAAATAAAATATCATTATTACATCCTAGATTTTGTGTCTATTTTGGGATTAATTAATGTTCTTTAATTATCAGATTTTAAACTTACAATGCTACTCTTAATTTTCTAATTCTTAACAGTATGTGCTTCAAAATTAATCACCAAAAAAGAAAGCCAAATAAAGTAATGTAAAGTAAATTTATGGTAATAATTAATGATCCTTGTTGCAATGATTATTTGTGTTTAGCTATTATTTTAATGACAAATAATTTTTATTGAGACTTTTAGTATTGGTATTATGTTGTGTGAATTATAAATAATTATTTATTATTAAAAAATAATTTATTCTGTTTTTAGATCTAAATAATATGAAAATTTTTTAAAGTTTGTACAAGTTTGATTTAGATACATTAATTGAAAGTAACTAGATTAAAAAAAACCGATGAAAAGCTTTTGAGAGCATAGTGATGAAGGCAATTAATCACTAATAACTATCCTGTCTGTGGATCTTATTTTCTATTCATGCTGCTATAATTGATTCTATTCACCGGCCTTCAGTGAATTGACACAACAATGGACCCGATAACATTGGAAAATGCTTTAGAAAAAAAATGTCAAAACAATTTGTGGCTACTTTGGATATTTTTCCTTGCGAGTACTCCAGGGATTTTCAATGCCATGCATATAACTTCATACGTGTTCCTTGGAGGCAATCCTTCATTTTTTTGCAACATTCCAGAACTTCAAGTGGCCGATTGGACAAATGAACAAATTAAAAAAATTAGCAATCCAGGGTAGGTTATTGTTTATTTTATAGAAATATGATTAGAACAGAAAAAAATTGTATCTTGGATAATGGAATGAAGTAACGTTTTGTTTGTAGAATGGAAAAACAAAGTTGCATAATGTATAATTGGAATTACACGTTATTAAAGGAAATGGGATTTGATGATGCTTTGGCTTATTTGAACATAACCAAAAAACCAGAAGCGATAAAATGCACAAATTATATTTACGATGAAGAAACACCAAAACAAACGATAGTAAGTCAGGTATGTGTTAAAATATTTCTTTTTGGCTCATAAAGAAAATGATTTTTAATTAAGTAATTATAATTATATATTTGTTGTGTTAAAAGTGGAATCTCGTTTGTGACAATTTACCACTAAGGTCAACAGCCCAAGTTGCTGTCGCTCTTGGGAAATTTTTTGGAGCATTTTTCTTTGGCCTATTTGCTGACAGGTATTGATTTTCTTATCATTAATTTTTAAGGACAGAGGGCAAGATTTATTACTATAACAAGATTTTCTTATTATTTATCATATTAAATGGATTTAGCATTTCCTCTCTGTTTAGAAAAGGGTTGTAACCTATAGATAACTCATCGTTGTCCTATGTTAAATTACATAATGACATTTAACCCAAACAAACAACATTCATGAAAAAAATAAGGAAATTATTACGATTATTAAAAAAAAAAACCCTCCAGTTGAGTAAGGTTGGTTATTTTTTTCATTTATATTTCAGATAGATAAGTAAAAATATTTCTGATATTTTTAGAATTACATAGAGGAAATCTTATATCCCCAATATTGAGATGGCAAATTATTATACTAATTTTAATATAAAAGTTCATATTACACTTAGTTACATTGAACTATCACTCCTTAGATTGAAAAGTGACACCACTCTAAGCCTGTGATTCCTAATTTAATTTAAGCTAATTGTGATGTACCACACCAATAAAGGTTTCATTATTGCTACAATGACTTTTTGTGATTGAAGTCCTCTAAAGTCCTCGCACCGATTACATATTATTAATAGAGACATCAAGATATTTAATTTGACACCCTATTGTAGATTATTATTTATTATATTGTTCCCAAATAAGTGGGACTCACAAAACGGCAATGAATTCCAACAATATATATATTTATATTTGGGGATTTTTTGTTTTGTGCTACCTAATCATTCCTGAAAATCAATAGATGTTAGTAACAAGTCATCCAGATGAAGTCAGCGGAGGGGGCCATAGCTGTACTCAGTGGAATCTGAAATTGGGCAATGTGCTAAAAATTGTTCAAAACCACTGAAGTAGAGGACTTTCAAAGGCCACAACAGACAGACCTGAGGGCGAAAAAAAGGGTTTTTGGTTTTTAAAAACTAAATGATAAAAATAATACTGAGACCTGATCAAATTTCTTCATATCCTGTTTTAACAGATGAGCTCTGTCATCTCATATCAAAAGATTGAAATATTTTATGATCGTGTTTATGTTCCATTTTAGAAATTTTTAATTTCAAATGATCATTTATGTAGGTTTGGAAGAAAGAAAATATTTTCTTTGTCGTGTATATTGTACATTGCTGCTGGCCCTGCCGGTGCTTTTGTGGATGATTATGTTATTTTTATAATTTTGAGGTTATTAACTGGAGTTGCCGGCTCAGGAGTTTATGAAGCAGGGTACACAATATGTAAGTAGTAACTTCATAGAATAATATTTTAAGCTTTAGGATAAAGGATTTCAATGAAAGCTATGGAAGTTTTATTTTTCTTGTCACAAAATAATTATCTTGTTTAAAAAATATATTAATAGAAGAGTGTTAATAATAAAATCAGATGAACACTTGTAAAATAAGCATATAGACTAAATGAAAATATAATCTTAATTCATACTTTTTAGTTGTTTCCTTTTGATTTGTTATGGGTGATTCCAAGATAATGTGCCAGTTTGAGTGACCAAAATTTTGAAAAACTTTTCCCATTAAAAATTATGAAAATGTTCCAGGGTATTTATGACACACTGTTTATAGTTTCTCAACATCTGGATAATTTTTTTTTACCATTATCCACCTAAATTTTGCAATAAGAAATTTTGGTATATTATGGTAATGACAGTTTTTGTTACAGAAATGGCATAAGTAAAGGAAAAAGCAAATTAAGTGTACAAATTTTGAATGATAAGCCTTGAGAAACTGTAATTAGATAACATATTATTAGAATAAGTTATGAGGTCACACTAACAATATTATGAAATCAACTAAAAAAAACAAGATTTTCTTAAAAAAAAAAAATGATTTATTTGTAAATTAACTCAGTCTTTTCCTTCACAGTTCGTTATTTTTGTATCTCAGTTTTACAGCTTAATTTATCTACTCTAATTTATCACAGTCATATAACTAAATACTCATATAGTTGTTTTGTATCACAGTTTAAACAAATAAAATGTTTAAGTATAAAATGATACTTTCTGAATTGCACTTTATAAATTTAAAACATTAGGATAATCCCAAGGGCATAAAAACTCAAGAAATTTTCAATCAATCTTTCAAAAACTTATATTTTGTTCATCAGGACTTCAATTTCAAGCACAAAAAATTAAAATTACCATGGTTGGTTTGGTCTATAACTCCAAACAATATTTCATAACCTACCAAATGGACTCATCTAGGCTATATTGTTGTAGCTAGTGACCAAACCAACATGGTAATTTTATTTTGTTGTTCTTGAGATTGAAGTCTTGATGAACAAAATATAATGTTTTGAAAGCTTAATTGAAAATTTCTTGAGTTATCCCCATGGTCTTATTATGAAATTTTTATTGAAATATTAACACGCAAAATTTAATTCTAACAACAAAACTAAATACATATTAAAATGGTCTGAAAACAAAAACTAATTACAACTTGTTAAATTCTTCACATAAATTAGGGTTATTTCTTCTTGTTCTCCTTTCCCAAGCTGCTTCTCTTCTCACTCTTAGTCTTTCTTCCTTAATTCCTTTTTTTGGTATACCCATTTTTATGTTAAAAAAGGAGAAATTTAACGTCAATACATTTTGAAATAATCTTAAGTTTTTTGTGAGGAGAAGAAAGATCATTGTCATAACCAAAATTGTCATTACCATCACAAAAATCAATTACGGTAATGACAAAATTTTGGGTACAGGGTTGAGATTTGTGGTTTAATGTTTAAGTAGTACTGTCAAAAACAGAGTTAAAACAGTTTTAAGGACCTTGTCTTGTAGTACCTGAGACAAGGGCTTCAAGAAAATTTATTTCAAATTTTTAAATTGAGACACTCATCCAATACATTAAGATTATGGTAATGACGACATAAGTGTGCTAACCTCAAAATTAGCCTTCCTCCTTGATGGGGGGGGGGGTGCAGCCAAACTATTGGAATTGGATAGCCTTCCAACATCTTTAGCAGTGTTTCTTTTTTAAAAGAAACCTTAGAGCACACAAAAACTTCGTCACAGGTGATGGCAGGACAAATCTTAGTTTAGGTTATGGTAATGTTTAAAATATGTGGGACTACTTTTTTTTCAGTGAATTTTTGATGAAATCGAATTTGCATTAGCGTTTCTCTGCCCCAGATGGTTGTGGTACCAGAAAAATTATATATTTCTTTCAAATTCAAAAAAATTTAGTAGGTAATGACTTTTCAGCATCTCAGAATTTCTACATATTTGTTAACTTAATATTGTAGAAAATATGCTCTGTAGCAGTTACATTGGATTAATAGAATTTTAATATTTTTTGAAATAGGTTTCATGGCCATAGGACAAAAACTGATAGGGGCCACAAACTGGCACCTTCTAGGAATCACCCTTATAAAATACTCAAATTACTGGAAGACATATTCATTATTCCCATATTCAGAACATTAAATTCTGAATGGTTGAATAATTTTCGGTGAATGAGAAAAAAAAAATAATGCCAGCCATGGAATTGAATCGGGACTCATCTAATTTCTGTCAAGGTACTCTATCAACATATCAACTATGAAATAAGCTGTTCTCCTCACTGGTCCCATTAATTCAATCTCTTTACCTTTTCACTAATTAACTCTTAGAATATTGTGAGGGCACAGGTTGAGGTAGGCATGGTAATTCAATTGATAAGAGTACCTGGTTGAAAACCAGAGTGTCCCAACCTCACATTCTAGCCTTGGCACTATTTTTCACATAAACGGAAAATTATTTAACACCAACACCAGTAAGATCATATTTATCACAGTTGCAAATTGATAGCATTCATGTAAAATTTTAAAAATATATTCACCTTGAAAAACCATCATTGCCTCATTGACGTAAAGCTGGTGCAATTAGCAGTTATTGAACTGATTATTATATTTGGTTATCCGGAACTAATTGCAGGTTAAGAGTTTCAATTAATAAGAAGAAAAACTTCTATTTTAAACATAATTTAGTCAATTAAAATAGGTTCCATTACAATTTATGCACTTTTTATGATGTGCTAACCGCTTCTCCATGGCCTCTGAATAGAAATGAATATTCTTAGAATTCATCTATTAAAAAAAAGATTTTATTCATGTCACTTGATTTTTGATTCCGAAAGGAGCATACAGTGCTCAACAAATTCCTCCATACTTCCTGATTCCCCCCCCCCAGTCTTTTAACCTCTCACCATTCCCTCCCTTGGCCCTGGAGCTCCCTTTCTAAAGTACTTCTCCAAGACAATCTGGGCCTCCAAACATGTCTATTGGCCTGCGGGCTCCAATCGAGGGTCTTTGTAGGATTGTGTCAGGTATATGCATTTTTCTTCCGCACTTTACCACAGCTCAACATCATTTCGGTCATCAGTAGGGGAAAAAAGTAGTTGAGGGGTCTAAAATTAATAGTGAGAGGCCTGGAGAGAATGGTAGAGACAGTCTCATGTCCAGGTTCCTTTGATCATTCCAAAGTCAGGCATGTGGCATGTGGAGTTAGTTAAATTAATGAGGAATTCATTTTTCATTTCATTTCAGCAGCAGTTCATTTTCCAGCTGAAAGTTTCCCCAAAAGTTCCTGAAAGTTATTCTTGGCTTAACTTTCTTTATTCTTGGCATTCATAAATAAGAATAATTCATCAGAGGTAAACAGTTCACAACGTAGAGGAATAAACTAAAGAAAATGTGAAATTATGCATTATTTTCCGGCCAGCCTATTATAAAATGTCCTTAAGAAGTTGTTGGCTAAGGTTGAGGTATGGTATCACAAGTTCTAATTGGCAGGAAGTTATTCTAAAGCACAGAAATTCTGCTAAACACCGTAGGAAAATAGCATCAATGTAAGTTATAAATGTTAATATATAAGCTTCTAAAGCAGTTTGATTTTTTTGGCCTTTTGTTTTTACACATTAAAATTCATTGTGGAATATGTTTCGCATGGTTTTTGCATGAAAAGTGACATTTACAATTTTAATTTAAGCTTGTTAAGATTTAAACCATATTATTAATCATTACATAACTATAATTTTTATAATCCACTTGCATTTCATTTGTAGGTCCAGCTAGCCACATGTTCCTAGCTTTATTCTAATTAGTGAGATAAATCTAATTACTAACGTTACAATCTATTCACTACAAATTACTAATTGATTGTTTTAAGCAATAAATTATATGTTTATTTTTTTTAGTTAAAAAATCATTTTGGATCCTCAATATCTCTGAGTTTGATGAAATTTTTGTTATGTGTTTGTACCAACAGTGAGTGTTTAGTACTTTTCAAAATTTAATGTGAGAAAATCGCAACCCTTTAATTATAATTATTGAATAAACCTATTCATTGTCTCCTTTGGGCAATATTTGTAACCTAATAGTATTATACTATGGAGAAAATGCTTTTAGGGCATAGAAATCATACTACTTCGCCCCCCCCCCAATCTTTTCACCTTGGTGGTAATCTCAGAGGAGTCAAATGAAAGTTCCTCAAATTCCAGCTGATATAAAATAAAATTAAGTGTGATTTCAAACGGAGTAAATAGTTATACTATTAAATAAATCACAATTGACTGAAGCTCAGTTACTGGGTACTTTTACCTTGCAAAAGGTCAGGTAGAAGGTTTTTTTATCTTGTAGATATTAGCAGTAGTAAGAAAAATCTGACTTTTCAACCAGCCCCCCCCCCCCCGTCTTAATATTTGGTTGCCAAAAAATAATGAAAATATCGGACTTTTTTCACTATTTGTTTTTTCCCCTGTTAATTGTTGCAATAATTAGTTTCTTATTAATTGAAAGAAAACAAAATTTACTATAATATTTGTTGGAAACATTTTTTGCCAAACCCAATATTAAGGGAGATACAGATCATCAAAGTTGAGCAAAATTTTCTCTACTTACCTGCGATATGTAAGATCAGGTTAGTCTCTTCTAATATAGAATATCAAAATTTACACATCCTATTATTTTAAAGAAAATATTACTGTTACTTCTGAATATACTCAAAACAAAACACTGATCGATTATCCTAAGTCATATGGTTAATAGGTATTGGATTAACAATCATTAAATTAATTAACTAATAATTTTAAATTAAAAAAAAAACAATTCAAAAACCAAAAGAAATTATTTTATTATAATTTTCAGCATTTTGGAAGAACACTAATGAAATAAATTAAATTTTATAAGAAAATAACATGAATATATATAACTTAAATATGTTAAAACAATACAATTATTTAAACTAATAAAATACTATTCAGTTTGCTTCCTCAATTCAGTAAGAAATTTTGCATAAATGGAACCAAAGTTTTCATTTTGTTACCATAATATTTTACCCAGTAGGTCTCCGCCATTGACAACATAGATTTTGCTGTTGCCAATAAATAAATGTCCTGGATTGGTGAGAATTCTTTATATAAGGAAGGTTCCATTTCTTTCTGCAAAAATCTTCTGAGAACAATGACATGGAAAGGGGGCAAGTTCATTGTATATTAGTTAACCTTCCATTTGTTTTGTACTAAAAGGGATTTAATTTTATTTAATAGCACATTCAATTTTGATGATTTGTTATATTACAAAACAACTGACATATTAAAATCTTTTCAAAATACATTGAGAAAAAAGGCCAGACAAAATCAATAAATTTTTTTTTTTTGTAATTTTTGATGGGCAAATTAAGTAGATGTAATCATTTTTTTAATTACACTAGAAGGAAATACTTTGTAAGTATCTGTAAGAATTTATGATTGACACCAAATAAATCTTTTGCACATTTTAGTTTTGAATAATAATTTATTTTTCAGTGTCAGAGCTAACTGTGAAAAAATATAGAGCATACTTAGGTTGTCTCTACAATGTTTCTTACTCATTTGGATTTATATTTCTTCCATTGGCAGCCTATTACACAAACAATTGGCGTGATCTCCAACTGGCAATTTCCCTTCCAACAATCTTTCTTCTCTTCCATTGCTGGTATTTTATGTTGAGTTATTAGTGTAAAGATTTGGTCATTATTGAGTATAGAAAATAAAATAAAGTATCAAAAAGTATAGTATAGTTAACTGGAAAACATATTGGACTTATTGTATATTTAAACCCAGCTATCTGTATATATTATTCGTGTCAGTTATAATGGAAATAATATACTGTTTTGGTCTCATTTATTTTTTAAGAAATGAGATGTTAATTTAAGACAAATAAAAACATCTAATTTTGACAAGCATTTATTTATTATAAATCTATTTAAAACCATATCTCAGGTTGGTTCGTTATTCTCAATTGAAAATTTGACATTGTTATGATTTAAATATATTTAAAGCACTGTTTTCATCCTTTTGGTCAATGATTGTGGATACAGCATTCATCAGATACTAGTTCAGATAGTTCGACCAAACTATTATTACATTCATTTGATTTGATTACCATACACCTATTATGCCAGTAATATTAATAGGTAAGTCACTAAAACTCAATTCCGGAGTTATTTATCATGATTTTGATACTTTTAAACACAATCTCAATACTAAAACGCCTCTTTCTCCTCATTAAACTACTAAAATTCCTTGAATTTCAAATACAATTGCCACCTATCTCCATTGCTAGCTGCCTACAGACTGATTATTAAACAAGAGAAAAATGTCTGGAACCTCAAGAAAAGTAGTCCAGACCCCAAAGTATTGTCTAATGCCCATGGCCTGAATTGTTTTTATATCTATTTAAATTCATCTGATTATGTCACTGTCTAATGTCAAGGTCTCACAAATCATTTATCAATTTAAACCACAATATATATTTAAATTAAATTTATTTACTAGGAATAAAAAATATTACTGTATTCACCCAGGTTGTACAAACAAAAGTTTTGAAAATTCAGTCATTTTAAAAAGTTGTAACTATTAAATCAACAAAAATTTACTTATATAATTCAGAAACTAAGTAATTTAAGCTTCAATAAAACATATTACGTTTCAATAAAATATTTTCTTAATTAAAGAAAATATAAATATGTTTTCTCCAAATGACTAAACCTGGGTTAAATAATATATACAATTAAATTTCACCTTATGTAGGTAAAAAATATAATCAAGAAATATTTTACAAATTTTACACTTATTGTTGTGGCCAGATATAGTTCTTTGTATTACTATTTGTTTTTGTTGTTTGATTCGCAAATTGTTTATTTATTTATATTTTATTTGGTTCAAAAACCAGAAATCTTTCATTTTCTCTTGTAATTAATTATTTATTTCCATATATTTCTTTACGTTCCTAGATAAAGTTTTTTATAATTATACTCAAAGGTAAACAATTTTCATTTTTATCTTTTGGAGTCCATTTTATTGCTGTGTAACATTAGTTTGAAATCTAATTTGTTTGATAGTGTTGGAACTGCTGTCAAAGCAGAGTTAATTCTTTGGAAAAAAAAAACAATCTACGAACTACTAAGGACCATGTTATCCTAAGTTGACAGGTGTTGTTATGGTCATTAGATAGACTCTATCTCTTTGTTGTTGTATGAACTGCTCATTAAAACTCGCACTTGCTCAGTAACCCTACTACTGATCTTTTTTCAGCTGTAAGCTTTCGCCCATTAAGGAATCTCATCACCTCTTCTTCTGTTACTGTTCAGAGAGTTTATTTCGATGATTAGTAGCAATTCACCCATCCCCCAACATTTATACATACTAAATATATAAATTATTTACATAATTATCCTCATTTATTTTACAAACATTAAATTCACAGAAATATTAAAAGTTTTAGAATTTAAGACAAATGTTTTCAAACTTATGAAAAATTTGTATTTATGTTGTATATGTTTAGGTATTTGCCGGAGTCTCCAAGGTGGCTAATAACTCGTGGAAAGCTAGAAAAAGCATGTGCCATAATTGGAAGTTCATGTCCTCCAGAATCAGAAAGTCTTGCACAGCTCCAACAAAAATGCTATAAGGTTTTTCCTTATCATTCATTTTAGCACTTTCATATATTTTTCATATCTATGTCATGCATTACACTTTATTATTATTATATTGGTTTTTAAGGATCAGTCCCAGCCATGCTATAAAAAAGTAATTATTTTCTTGAAGAGTTACTTTAAACTTTTCTCAACTCTAGAGCTTACTAAAAGGATACTAATTTGCTACTTTGGATGGTTTGTTGGAAATTTATATTACTATGCAATAGGTGAGAATTGAAACAAATCATGCATTATACAATTATACAAACTTATCATTGTCATGCTTAATTAAGTTGATTTTTGTAAATGCTAAAATAAATAACAATTCTAAAATATATCGAAAGTGTCAATGTAATGTAACAAATATAAATTATACAATTAAATACTGTTCTTTTATTGGGTCTTTGAAATTTATAATACAGACATTATGTTATTTCAAACAAATATGTTCATGTTACTATAAATTGTTTTGTTTTTTTTCTAAAAATTTGCTCATAAATTATTAATTACTAATTACTGTGTTATGATCATGTTCTTAGCTCTGAATGGAACCAACTTCTTTGTTGATGAGTACTTGTATGTAGGGCTCAACGGAATTGCCGAGGTACCAGGCTATATCCTTCCTCTTATCATCCTCACCTACTTTGGCAGGAGGAGTACCTCAGTGGCACTATTTACTGTTTCCGGCATTGCACTTTTAATGATTTTGGTCATACCGCAGGGTAATCTCAAAACATTATTCCATATGAAGTTTTTTATGAAGTAGATAGATGGATATGTTTATTCAGAAAAAAATTACAATATTTGTCTTCTTTGTTTAATCTTCATTAATACTTTCTATATTATTATAGAAAATCTTCAAAATTAATTCTAGAACATTAATTATACTAAATATAAAACCAACTGTATGATAATTACTAAATGAATGAATTATTTTATGAAAAATGACCATTTAAAAATATATAGATATATAAATCTTAAAAGCTTCAACACCCTCTCCCTCCAAAAAAACATCAACTTTCCATGTAGAGAAAGGATCTATCTCCACATCTAAATGATTTTTCTTGTGGTTGTTTACTAACAGGTGCGAGGCACTTCCCAGTGCCATAGATGCTGAGAGTTTGGTCTCACCAGGAACTATTGTGGCAAGATGTTGACTTGCTTGAGATGTTGACTAAAGTGCTCAAGTAAGCAAGACGTGTCACAGTTCCCTCAATGATGATTAAATTTACCAACCAATACATCAAAGTTTATTTTGACTCAAATTTTGAGTTGGGAATCAGAACAATCAAATCATCTTATTCATATATTTTTGCATTAATAGCATTAATAATTTAATTGCAATCTGACTTAGTGATTAAACTGTGTTTCTTCCTAATTATATAATATCACTTATTTATTTGATGATGCCTCAAAAATGTTTTTTTTTCATCGATGGATGCTCACAAAATTATTTAAAATATACCTAGGTTTCGTTGTTTTTAAGTTTTCTGGCCAAAAACCATATAATTCTATGAAACTCTTTGTTAAGTTTTTTTTATTATTGATTTGTCAATTTTTTGGTGTTAAGGTTGGCCTGTGATGACAATGGCAATGATTGGTAGGCTTACAGTGTCAGCAGTGTTCGCTGTCATCATCCTCCAGACCTCAGAGCTGTTTCCAACAGAGTACCGTAACACTGCGGTTGGTAGCAGCCTGACAGTAGCTCAACTGGGCACTATGGCATCCCCATATGTTGTTGATATATTGGTAATTATTTAGTCAAGACTTATACTGTCTATAATTTTTATTTTATTTTAAAAGGACTTACTGAAATATCTACAACAATATCATTTAAGTATGGCTTGAATGAAACATTTAAAATAGGTGCATTCTGGGAACAATTAAAACACATGAATTAAAAGACATCTGCTTTTGTCTTCAACCAAAAATGTATGTACTCTGGCTATATATGTTCTATGCATGAGGCCTTTTGGCATCCTACTCTGCTATTATTAAATACTCATTATGCTTATAACTCCATAACAGCTCCGACACTGTTCAGGTTGCAAGACTAATTAATTAATGAGTTGGCAAGTCTTAAATAGGTCATTATGAAAATAAATCTATTAGTACATAATTAACACGTAATTTGGCATGGATATAGTTCTTTAAAAAAAAATAAAATTACTTTTAGGTAAACCCAAAAATTACGTGTATTTAATGCATAAATGCTTCTGGCAGTTCATGCTGTCACCTTTAAGTGCTAAGAAATGACGAGGCATAAAGTAATAGTAGATCATATTCATGAACAAAAATATGTATCAATACATAATTACAGATAAAAGGTCATGCTGCTTAAAATTTTCAAAAAGTATATATGTCCAGAATACAAATAAAATACAAAATGGTGAAGTCAGACAAATATAAATAATATCAAGTTTTTAAAAAAGGTTAAAAAGATTGCATAGGTCGAGAATACAAATAAATAATAATATCTTTAATAGTATAATTTATATTTATAATTAATTATAATATATATATAATGTAATAATTATTATAATTAATCATAATAATTAATAAATTCTTATATAATTTATATAATCTATATTAAAAATAAAATATAATATCTATATTAATAAAATAAATAAATAAATAGTAAAAATACAATAAAAAAAAACCCACATGCAAATATATTAGTTGTATTCTGGACATTTATGCTTTTATCCTTTGTAATCTTTAGGGTATTTTACAAATTTTTACATGTGTGGCTCTCATCTGTAATAATATATTGATGTATATTTTGGTTCATGAATATAAGTTACTATTATATTAAGTATTTTAACTATTAAGTAATTTATTAATTATTAACTGTGAAGTAATTATTAAGTATTTTAAATATTAGGTATTTTATTAAAAATTTTAAATTAAGTATTTACCACATATTGTTTTGTGATTTCTTGTGTCTTTTTTTTACACTTGAAAATGGTAATTGAGCTTTCGAAAGTACTTTTTCATTAAATACACGTAATTGTGGGTAGACACATAAAAGTGACTTTTTTCTCTCAACCTTTTGAACAACTGCCAACAATCAGTACTGCAAACTAAAATGTATTACAGTAATTAGCTAATTTCTGAAAGACTCAAGCAATACTAAGTAACAAGAGCTGACACCTTAGTTGGTAATTAAACACGATTTTTCATTTTCAGGGTAAGAAAGCTTGGTGGATCCCTAGTACTCTCTGTAGCTCTCTGGCATTAGCTGGTGCCTTTCTATCATTTTTCTTGCCAGAGACACGGGATTCTCCAATGCTAGACACTCTCACTGAGATGGAACAGCAAAATAAAGAGGAGCGTTCCAATGCTGCCGAGCCAACCAGCTGATGCATTTTGTTTTGAATTACTCATGACTTCCAAAATAATTTTTTTATTTATTATTTGTGGCTCAGGCCCGGCATAAAAACAATAAAGATTTGTATTTATTTATTTTCATTTTTAGTAAAGATTACTACACTTTGAATAATTGAAACCTCCTAGCTCTTCTTTAGGTTTTTTTTTATAATGATCAGACCAGTTCTGACCAGAAATAATTTTTCTTATCAAGACTTTTCCACTTCTATATATAGGCTGTAATGCTCTATACTGCTGAAATGTGGGCGACAGCTGTAAAAATGACTGCAGGACCCCTATCCTTTAAGTAGAATTTTCTTTACTGAAACTGGAACAATGTTCTCAACTAGCGTCTCATGAAAATTGCCTTGAAAACTCAGTGTTAAAACTGCCATCTGATAAGGTAATGGCTGATTTTCATAGTACAAAAATGCTCTTTCATTATATGTTTACTAAAAGAAACACAAGAAAGATAGAAGCGAGACACAGTAGAAGGGATTGAGGCTAGATGACAAACCATAAAAAGTAGAAAACAGAGATATTTGGAAGCAGGAAATGACTTGTACATAAATCGATTGATTTAAAAGAAAATTATCTCAGAAAAAATTTTCAAAACAAAGAAAATCAATAAATGTGCATTATATATTTTATTTTTATCAAAAGAGACAAGCGTAATAGATATTTCTCCATATTGGTTCAAATGGGTATTTTCCTAGATTGCAAAACTGACCTACATTTCATTACCTTTGGTATTTTATTCATTAGTCAAATAAGTGTTATTGGTTTTGGAACTTGTAGTTGCATACCTTCTATCTTTATATATATTCTACACATCTGTTTTTTTTTGTTTGTTTGCAACATTGGTGTTTTTTATTTCCTCCCTAACTCCAGATCTGAACTGTAACAAATTTTTTCTGTCAAAATGAGCATATTTTTCAATAAATCAACTCGGAAAATGCTTTTGTAACTGTTGTCTATTAACATAAAGTTATAGATCTGTCATAGTCGATTGCAGGAAATCAGCACTACACAAATGGATGTAGCCGAGTGGTGCACACTTGACAGCTTAATGCAATATACCTAATATAAAATATGATTTAAGGAAATACTATAGAGGTCCCGTTCCAATACTTATTGTCAGATTCACATCAAATGCAGCATATTACCTTGTGAAAAATTCTATGGGTGAACCATAGAACATAAAGTATTGTAGAAGGGGCACCGGGTGGGGTTCTTAAAATTGTTACAAGTCCACATCAGGTAACATTAATCCTCATCGGCCTTTAATTCCAATGAGTCCTTTTTACCTATTTTCTAGGGTTTTTAAAAAAATATTTTCCATACATCTTTCACAATTAAGCATTACGTATTATTTTTTCACATTGAATCCTACAATAAAAATTCGATAATTTTCTATTAGAAAATTTCCCAATATTCTTTTTTATATTATTGGTGTTATTATTAGTTTGTTCACCTCATATTTGTTCAACGATGTTCTGTGACAAGAGTGAGATAGCTGCATCTTCGCTACCACTAATTTCAAGTTTTTTTCACGAAGTTGTGTCTCTACTTCTTGTTAGGTGGATTAAGAATAGCTACCCTGTGTTGTGTGGTGGCAAATGAGGTTTGATTGCTCTTCGTTCCTAGAAGAGAATACAATTTTTAAAAACCTTTGGAATAAGGAATTCATTTTAAAAAGAATTTTAGAAACCTGGGTGACTTTTGGTTTTAAGTGTTTGGGGTAAAAATCAAAAATTGATGAAATTTTTTTTGTAAGTTTTGAATAAAATTTTGACCTGTCAAAACAATCTTGTTTGAAGTGTTTGGGGCACAACTAACTTTGTTTAGATGGCTTCCAATTTTTTCTCTTCATAGCTAGAATCGATTTTTTCTTTTCTTCCTCATCTAAAGGAAATCTGTGAACAGGTGTCCTGTTAAAGGGGATTTTACATGATGGAAGTAGGAAACAAAACAAAACTAAAACTCTTTCAAATGTTTGAGAAAATTATTATGTTTAGATCGATGATTGATATATTTTCTTCTAAAATGATATTTAAAAAACAGAATGATATTTCAATCAACCAATAATTTAAAACAATATTAGCATTCTTATTAAAATTCTTTAATTGGGGAAAGCCACTATTGTTTTGTTTGTTTTTTCCAAGTTAAAAACAAATCATTTTTTTTTAAATAAGTTTTTGGGATGTTTCAACTTATGGTTTGAAATTATGGATTGAAAGCTGGTGGTGATATTAAAACGTTTTAACAAAAAATATAATTAATATCTAAATAAATATATAAATTAACTTACTGGTGAACTAAAGGAAGAGAAACTGTCATCATTTTTTTGACATTTATTATGCAGTTTTCAGTTATCATATTGTAAATCCTGTATGTTTTATAGATTCAGTTGTAGTATCAGTGTTAATCAGGGTACAGAAATTCTGAAAACATTATTCATCTTGTATTCAGAATCTTTACTTGGCTCCATTGTCTCACTTTGGGGCAAGTTAAAAAACAAGTCCCAGCCTAATGGGACACAGGCATGGTAAGTGAATACAATAAAACATGTCTAATAAACAAAAATTATGTCCAAGTTTAACAACTACAAGGCAATTGAGAACTGTCAATGTTAATGGGAGTCGAGTGCCGAAGGAAGGGTGTGTTGGAGTGGGGATGAGTGGAAGGGGCTAGGGCCAAGCTTTCCCCTTGGTTAGCCACTTTTACTCTATTCTGTGTTCTATGGGGTCAACACTACCAACTTAATCCCCCACTCATGCCACTCTATCTATATTTATTGACATATTCACATCAAATACGGTATGGATATTGTTCAGTATGCTAGGTAAATTATTAATAGGCCACAACTTCCAAATTTTATCCCGACTATAATTTATCGGCAGATTTTAGTCTCTACCCTAAAAAAAAATAAAAGTTATTCTTATTTCATTCAGAATAAAAATATTTTTAAATAGGTAACTTAAATTGCCACAAAGTAAGATAAGGTAGCCAAGTAAAGATTCTGAATACAAGATGACTAACGTTTTCAGAATTTCTGTACCCTGATTAACACTGATACTACAGCTGAATCTATAAAACATACAATATTTACAACCTGATAACTGAAAACTACAAAATAATTTGCTAATGAAAAGTTATTAAAGTAAAATAATGGTATAAACATTAACAAGGTTTATTATAAGTTGGTGATCCGAATCAGTTTGACATATATTTTAAGAACCTTAACACTGATTTAAAAAAAATCTATTTGTGAATACAGCATTACAGTAAAGCTGAATTTAAATCTTACGATATCAAAATATTAACAGTTTGGAGTTGAATAACTTTTTTTAAACTAAATTATATTCCAATCCGAAGAATCCTCTCGCCATATCTGAGCGTGGGCCTACACTAGTATAAACAACAAATAAATCTGTTAACTTTATATCCTACCAACAATTGCATCTTTATTATAAGCACTATTTCTAAAGGTTTATTCCTATTAGATTTTATTATTAAAACGTTAATGTTTCACCATCCAAAAAAAAAAATGTAATATGTCAATCGTTATCGTCAATACGTCTATATGTCAATCGTTGATGAAAAAAATGGAAGTTTACGACATTTTCCTGTACGGTCCGATCATACACAGCGGAAGGAAGTTACGGTCCCCGCAGCGTGAGGTGACAATTATGAAAGAACTGTGAAGGAGGCTGTGGAGGAGCTGATTAAGAGAAACTGCAGCTGGTGTGTGAAGAAAGCTGAACCGACAGCGACCTTACTTATACACATCAGAGTCACTGAACTTGTGCTAGGTGTAGATTAGCCACTTCATGAGGCTTTTTAGCAAACAGAGCTTTGTGATAATTCATTGCCAATCACGAAGGGAGAGGCTCTCCTTTCATGCACGCGTCTATTGTCTTATGGAATGCATAAAAACTTTCAAATGCATTCCAAAAAATATAGTTTTGAGAATCAACAATAGAATGCACGCATTTATTACGTTCCAACGTTCCCATCCGGTTATAATAGGTATTTTTATATCAGTATTTTAGCTATATAATTTTGTTTTTGTTAGTAAAAGGTGGTTTTTGTGACCGGGATGGCTTAACGAATCATTTATTTATTTTATATTAGGAGCTGTATACATCTAACAAGGCTAGATTATACATTGTTCCTTCACTTTCTACGCTCTTAGTTAATGAACGCGCGCTAGTTTGAGGAGTAATTTTGCAAAATGAAAATAACGAGTCAGCAACCAATAAAAGTTAGACAATGTAAAATTAATTCGTTTACTTTAACATCTGTATTCTCCTACCTGTGGTAGTCATTAAATAGAAATATATTTAGGGAGCAGAAAGTGATTATCAAAGGAGGATGAGAGGCTTCTCATTTCTCATTTCTGATGCCTGAAAACCACTTTTAAAATAGTCACAAATGTCTAACTTACGTATTACGTACTCTGAGAGCACGTCTGATTCATTTTGGATAAAAGAGAAGGTCTAAGGGAAAGGTGACTTAAGCCCAGTGTTAAGCACTATGACCCCACCACCCTTCCCGTATTGATGGCAACATACTGTCGGGGAAAATTAGGATAATATTTTGTTTATAATATATAGTTAGTTAAGTTTTATGATTCATAGGGTGAGCCCCATCACTTTTTAAAGATTTATCAACATGAATGCATGATGTAGATTGCACCTTTGTAACAATCGCAAATAACAGAGTAAAATTGTTAAACATTATATATATATATAATGTAGCTAAACTACAGGACATATAAAATTGACCTATTGTGAACAGATTCATTTATACAGAATCTATATTGAATTCCATAATCTTAATAACAAGGGGATATGAAGAAAAAAAAAAAAAGATGACTTAGAAAAGTCACAAAAGCAATTATACCTCCCGTGTACCTAACGGGTCCCCGAACATACCTATACACCCTGTACGGGGAGGGGAGACTTTTAGGAAAAGTTCACTCTATTACATAACTACCTTAACCTGCTCATATTAGATAGATTTAGTTTGATTCTAATATCTCATTACAATATACATGGCTGTGGCCCATACAGTTATGCTAATACATCTTTTCTAAAATTCAATTTAGTTTATAATTGATGTAGACAAATTTTAGCCATTGCAAACTCTTTGATTTAAAGGGAAAACAGCTGTTCCTCGAATAAAGCAGTATTTGACATAAGAAAATATGGCTGGGCCTCTCATCATTGAATGTGCTAATTTAATATACTAAGAGTATAAATGTCTAAAACCTTGGCTTGTTTTGTACGGTTTCAAATAAAACATCTTAATAGGGCCGGCCAAGCTGTTCTCAAGGGATCAATTGCACGGTCTATAATGTTCAAACGGAACGATAATGCAAGTAATAATTTTTTTCTCCAGCTGGTAGCCAAAACATAAACGGGAGTTTGAGGCTATCTGTTCGGGATAACTGCTTCATATTAACTTCATGTATCCGCTAAATCATTAGATGTCATATCTACTCTATAGCTGCGTAGTGATTCCATAAGGTAGTTCCCTCTCTAGTCCCGTGGCGTAATCCGATCTCTTATGCAACGTAACGGTCATCATCATTGCCAAAAAACGGGAAAGATCGCTGTCAAATGTTACCCAAAGATACAGGAGTAGATTACAGGGAAAATCGGAGATTGGACATGAAAACTGTTATAGAAAGTGAAATTTATTTTCCATCACTACTGTTCAGAGTAGAGGGTTCCAAGCGGCTAGAACTTCTTCCCTAAAGAGGACAACGATATTT
The DNA here is from genome assembly GCA_930367205.1 of Acanthosoma haemorrhoidale. NCBI lineage: Eukaryota > Metazoa > Arthropoda > Insecta > Hemiptera > Acanthosomatidae > Acanthosoma > Acanthosoma haemorrhoidale. The sequence continues at coordinate 84,858,129 of OV884012.1, forward strand.
ATTGGTGTATAAGAAGTAAACTTTTTTTTTATACTAATTGTAAAAGAAATACTATGCAGATTGTCGGGTGTCAGCAAATGTCGGGGGCGTCACTAGGGGAGTGCCTTATCACTCTAGCCCTGGTGACAAGTGCGGATTGTTGTAGTTTATAACATGGACCATGTTCCATGTAGACGTTAATATCTGACTCCATTTATTGATAGGGAGGTGTCCCGACAATACACTGTGTTCAGGATGAGGATCAGAGGTTCATAAAGAATAAGACCAGTTTTCAGAGTTCGGGCGAGAGATCGGCAGCGTAATAGTATAAGTCGTCAGAGGATCTGCTAGAGGCTGTGAGGCAAGGTGCCGGCGCAGAGGTGTGGCAGAGAGAGTGTAGACCAGTGGAAGGCTGAGTGGGCTTACTCCCAGGGCCCCGGGGCCCTGGCGTATCACGACGAGTGATAGCGGCTATCTAGATGAAGAGACTAGGAAAGAGTGGGTCTGCAGGGCGAAAACCCTTGATTTAAATATCCGTCCCCCCTTCCTACCGGAAGGTGGAACCTGGCTGCAGGGGGTATGTTTTATGATACCCAGGTGGCTAATCCCCCTTAAGTTTTATGACTGTTGGCCTAAAAGGGTGAGTTTTATGATGTCACACCTACCGAGCGATACGTGACCACTCGTCCCCTATAGGACTGTTTATCTATCGCATGCTACGAAAATTTAAGCGATACGCTGACTTTGTCCAGGAGCTAATTATTGGAGATATCATAAGGAAAGGAAATTTTCACCAATAGATAGTGCACATGGCATTACACATTGCTCTATGGATGTCCGTCACATACCTCTATGCCCACAGTGAGCATATGCTTATTATGTGTAACTCTTAGTGTGCTTCCAAACTTATCCCGCCCATATCATTACAGAACCACCTCCAAAAACTACCCTTCCTCAAGGTTTATTCTACTATTAACAATCCGAAATGTCATCTAGAAAAAGTATGTACAAAAATGATAAATAGTCATGAACCTTTAATTTCTTAACTGTTTTTACTAGTCAAGTTAATAAAAATATATGATCCTTTAGTATTTTGTGTGGGGTTTAAAATATTGTACCTGCAGTCTTGTAAAATTTCGATACCCGTGAGTCAATGTAAAAAAATTTAGTATCGATCAACAAGAGACTTAAAATCAAAGGTTGGACCCAACCACGAATTTGAATACAGGTATCAGCTAAAATTAAAATCGCCACTATCCACCAGAATGCATTTATTGATTATTCTATAGGTTTTCTTTCACAATAATTGTAATTTCATGATAACGTTCGTTCCCATTGCATACGCATACCCATCAACAACAGAAACTCCCTTGCGATGATTTTCCTTGCAATGCCTCCTCCATTACAATAACATGATGGCTTGGATTTAAAGTTAAGACCTTCTCATTTCCGTTCTGATGACCTTTCCGACTAAGCTACCTTGTTGTCCATCCTGTTATAGAGTCTCGTTACTCTCTGGAATGTTAAAAAATCGATGTATATGACACAATTCGGGATGTAACTAATGAGTTAACAAGGCCCACTTAGAATATACAATGACATGATTCGGGGAATGACAGGGATAGTCTTGTCGTCATGGGTGTATGGATGGAAATCTGAAGGTCCTAGTTTCAAATCTCAGCCAAGTAACTATTGTTTTTACATTTCACTAATCATAAAATGTACACTAGAGGGATTACACGCCATAAGTAATCATTATTTATAAGAGTTTATCTTTTTTTTAACGACGTGTCTATTGGAATCAAATTTCAAAAATAATTAATAGATGATACTGTAAAATAAATAAAACAAATGGTTCTCTGCCCTCTATTATCACAGTAATTGGAAAAATTATCTGACTAATCTTTTTAATGCAAATTGCAGTGTAACGTACTCTTTTCAATCCAGATAACCCGCAACGATGTGACGCAGAGATGCACCTAATGGTTTCACCAATTACCCTTGTACACGTTCCCAGTGCACTTGCGAGCTGGTCGCCTCTCCAAACCACGTCACTCATTTTTGATACCTAGTCCGACACACCAAGTCCCTTGCTGCATGTTGCGCATACAGGCATGTTCACTGTAAATTGATTGCATGTTGATGAAATGAACCACAGCAGGACTTTTTTGCACTTCAGCAGGATGTGATCACTTATAATGTTCAGTACGACAAATCATGCTTGAGACTTCCAATCTCATTTGCTCCGTAAATTGTTAACCTTGACAATCCCCCTTCTCAATAACTTTAAATTTGTTACAGGGTGTAACTGTCAATCCCAGTTTTTTTCCCAACTGTAGTAGATTCAGTCAGGCCCAAACAAGCTGACGTAGAGACACTTCACGGTGCCATTCACCAGACGTCGCTGTCCTAACAGACACCCTACTGAAGAAGATTCATTTCTGCCGATTCCCGGGATATACCGCCTACCGCCACGACACTGAGACCATCTCTGGAGGAGTAGCAGTGTTAGTGAGGAACGGAGTGCCCAGTAGAAGACTACCCCCACCCATGATCCTAGCCCCCCCCACTACATCGTAACGCTCCAGTTACGGCTCACAAAAAACATGATAGTGTCAGGAGTCTACAGAAGACCAACAGCCAATTGCGACTCGGACAAGCTCCTGCTCACTACAATAGCTCAGGACCGATGACACGCCATCGTGGGTGACCTAAATGTGAACCACAGCTGGTGGAGCAGTACGACAGCTAACGCTCTCGGCCGGTACATCACAAAGACGCCTTTTACGGTCATCCACCCAGGCTTGCCGACCTTCCGTCATTTCGTGAACCCCGACAGGACCTCCACGCGCGATTTACTCCTGACTCAACAGCCACACCGAGTCACCGGTTGCCTCGCCTTGGACTTTACCACCATCGGCCTGTGCTCTACGAACTAGAAGGCGACACGCCAGAGTCGCCTGCTTCTAAATACAGGTACGATGAGGCCAAGTGGGACCTCTACAAGCATCTCATAAAGACCGAGTTGCCCACAATTGCGCCCCTGAGACACTCCTGGGATATCGATTACGCTATCTATCAGCTTCAAGACGTCATCGACCGAGCCGCCGATGCATCGATCCCGAAATTTTCTCCAAAGCCCCCTTCTCTGAGGAAACCTCCGGATCACATTCTACAACTGATTAGACAGCGTAACAATGTCAAGAACAGGTGGTTTAGAACCAGAAACAGGGACTTAAAACCGGTGTTGAATGCTCTCACAAATCAAGTCAAGTCCCTGATGGCCCAGTGGAGAAATTCGGTTTGGAAACACCGCCTCACTAGTCTCCATGGTGACCACAAGCAATTGTGGAAACTCGTAAAGACATGCAGGTCTAAAAAGAACGGTGTAAGGTTGGCCGTGAACGGGCAGTTCATCCCCACCACCGAACACACGAAGAAAATACACTGCCGGTGTCCCCCAAGGATCAGTGCTAGGCCCCCTGCTGTTCCACCGCCCACATCGTAGGAACCGCGTACCCTAACTGCGAGGTATCGGCGTATGCAGACGAGATAGGTGTCTACAGCACTAACATTAATCCAACCAGAGCCCAGAAATTTGCTGAGAGCGCCAGTCAACACATTGCTGTGAAACTCAACGCCGTCAACATCAAAGTCAACGCGGTGACGCAAGGAATTATATTTAGTTACAAATCAGGACATAAGAAACTACCAAAATCCTTCGTCTTCGACGGCAAAGAGTGCACCGTGAGCAACAAGCTATGCTACCTTGGGATTACCCTTGGTAGACACTTGTCGTTCACGACACATCTCAGCAAGAAGCTAAAGAGTGTTAGGAAAAAGTTCTACAGCCTAGGACAGCTACTTTATAGCCCGGCCTTATCAGTACGCCTCAAGCTGCTGATTTTCCAGAGCGTCCTGAGACCTGCTTTAATGTACGGGACCCCACTGTTCAAGTATCTAACTCCTAACACTCTAAAAACGCTCCAGCAATTTCAGAACAGAGTTCTCCTTGACTCCCCCACACACACCCCGTTCCACCAAATAAAGGCAAACGACATCCGCGAAAAATTTGAAGTGCTCACCATTCAAGATTTCATCAAGAAACGACACATCAAATTTTTCGACTCGTTGCAACACTGCCACAACCCACTCTTCTCCGACCTTCAACCACCACCAATGCCCGTCCGATGGAAGCACTGCTGGACCGCAGAAGCCTGGAGACAAATAGACGTGATCGAACCTGAGCCCCCTGACGGGGATTGAACAAAACACCCAGATAGTGGTCGATCTCCGATCTACCGATCAACTGAAGCAAGAATACCTCTAATACCTGCTCAAGGTAGGACGATTCCCCAGCCGATAGACCGACTCAGTGCAGCCCCCTACAGGGGCCGACTTCAAACCAATGCCTAGTACCCCTAGGCTCCACCATAGGTAGACTCTCACTACCTTCCCGAATCCACCCGCCTCCTTTTAGGCATCCCACACCCCATATCCTTCTCATACTACCTTCAAATGGGACTCCCCTTAGTGAAAGGCACCCATCATCCCAAATAATTTCCTTTATTTTTCCTACATCCTATATTTCCAGTCGAGAGCTAAGTAAAAAAAAAAAAAAAAATCCTAACTGAAATTGATATTGGCCATACCAAGGTCGGTGGTATCGTAGCACAAAATTAGTTTATAATATTGCGGTTGATAAAATTAATTGTTTCATTTTTACTTTATACTTTTATTTGAAGAAAAAAAAACTACAATCGATTATGGCTGATTGTGATAAATGATCGTATTTATACTAAATATGCAAATTGCTTTCACTTCCTCATTCATACAGTATTTTCATTACACATAAAATATAGAGATGTATATAAAGACCAAGAAATCCCCAAATTCAAAAGAAAAGGAATCAGTTATAAGGGAGATATTGCTATGGAATTTTTAAATTTTATACATAATGTTACCAAGGATAATGGGGATAACATTATGTTATATCGATGTTGAATTGGGTTGCATATTTTTTAATGTTCATAAACGGAAAGGACGAAGTGAATGAAAATTCCCTTCATTTGATGCTCATTGAATGGAGTCAAAAAATATTCAATATTTTTTAATTATCTTGGAGACATAAAATCGCCTTTTGACTAAATACCTTATGTAAAGCTAATAATGAAGTATATGCAATAAAATTTTCTTATTTATTATTTAGCAAAAATGTAACATGCTATAGATAGATGATTTCCAAACATTTAATTATCCTTAGTACTAGAAAACATGAAACATCCTAGTAGCACACTCAAATTATAATATCATACAATCTGTCAGATGACACTACTAAAAACACTGTTAATGCAATAATTATGTAGATACATAAAGAAACTAAATATTTATTATGGAGTTAAAATCAAATTAGTTCAACCGATGTTAAATGGGGGATTTCTATTTTTGGCTCCGACAAATTAATTTTTTTTTTCCTCAAACTCCTTTGTCCTCAACTGGGCAATCATTGGGAATTTTTGATAAATTTAATGCCTTCTAGAGTATAACTTGTTCGAAAGTCAGAGAGAAGTTGTCTAAATAACAGGGGGGTATACCCACTTATTTTACGTTAATGTTTTTTATTACTTCCTTTGGTTATAACTACATAAAAAAATACACGCCGGAATCAGTATTGTTTTGAGTTCATATTTATAAAATTTCTATTTATGACTGTATTGATTGAACAGACAGATGAACAGTTGAGTATTCACACACACACACACACACACACTTCATTATGAAACTATTATTGGTCTGGATAGATTGAACTGGGTTCAAGTTCAACTTCGTATAGAAAAATAAGTAGCTATTTAATTAAATTGGTAGAGTATCCTTCTTGTCTATAAAACTGTAGTAAAAGTAATAACGATCACTATTACTGATCCTATCAGTCTTTAGTGTCTATCATTCATTGACTAGAAGTGCAAATAGATTGAGTAGAATTTGTAATGACAAAAGGCATCTTCCTGATTATCCAAAATTTGCTTCGACAATTTGTAATATGAAGATAAAAGTGAAGTACGTTATGATTATCACTGCTGTACTATTCTTGCGTGGGTTGCAATTAATCTTCGGTCTCCATCGTGCTTTCACTGGTATTAAGATAAGCGTGTATCAAACTGACGTAGCGGAAAATTGCTCACAGAGGCCCTTATTGAGACGATACAGAGTGTCCATTAGCAGAGCGACACCAAACCCATGGCGTAAGAGTGCACACCGGTAAGTTACAACGAAGACCATTAGTTATGCGCACAGACACAGAAGGAAGGAAGCTAAGGCTCGCTTTATGACATGCTATTTTAGTTGCCTGCCACAACAATGCCTTGCCAACCTCTGTTATAAACTGGCAAATTGGAGCCACCTCGCCTGGCAGACGTTCGGATAATGGAGGCATTCACAGTGTTATATCTGATCAAGAAAATCACATAACTTGTACAGGAGCCTATTCTCTTATTTTCCGTTCAAGTAGACTTGTATTTTAATAAATGTTGTATTTTTTTAATTTGTTCAATTAACTTATTAGTTGGTCTTAGGGGAAAACATTTATTCAGATATATAACTCCTCCTATATATATGTGGTAACGAGAATTTTATTTTATTAATCGCGGGCGTTATGATTCCGAACGTAAATTTTTATTTTATCATGTTGGTATTCATGTCTCTGAAATTTGCAGCAGTTTTCAATGTTTATTTTTTAGTAGCAGCTGGCAAGGTTATACGTGTTTTGGTGTTTTTTAGTTTCAACAAAAAATGGATCAAAGTCTTTGTTTTGATTTTTTTGAAAATCTCAAACAAATTACAGGTAAATTTTTGCACGCCATTGATGAGATAAAAGAAGAATCGCTAAAGGAGCTAAGAGCTATATCGAAAAGTGAGTTTGAAAAGTGCTTCGAAGATTGGAAAAAGCGCTGTCACAAGTGTATTATATCTGAAGGGGATTACTTTAAAAGGGACAAAATTGCTATCGATGAATAAATAAAATAATTTTAAGATAAACCAAAATTTTCGTTACTTTTTTATCAAATCTCGTATATATATATATATATATATACAATCAAACATTTATATTTTCTCAGTAATATTTGTTATACAATAAACTTTATTGCAACTACGCAACTTTATTCCAACATACGAGTACTATTATGTATTTTTTTTCGTAATCCCCTTAATCTCTAATCGAGGGAGGTGACAACTATGTGGATTTGTGAGGCCTCTGGGCTGTTTGTAAATACTGTATGAATGAAAATTGTGAATATGGTATGAATGAAAACATTTATCACAATTACTTATTGCCAATGAGGCAGATTGTAATTTTATCATAATAAAGTGGTTGTTTACTCTAAGCTGGACTTAAATAACGTGATGAATGCCAAGTAGGCTCTGTCCCCATTCATGAATTTATCTTGCAACTCTTCACTGATTTGAAGATTTTGTTTTCACTATTGATCTAGATATTTGAATTTCCCGCACTCCTTCAAACTGGTAACTATCAATATTATGGCTGAGTGCGTGAGTCAAGTAAAGAAGTACAGCAGGTAGTTCATCTCTCCACCGAACCTCTGACTCAACATACAGTGCCTTGCTCTTAATGTTACCTATTGAAATTTTGGCTTTAGAACCTTTCAGTGTCAAGCTAATTAGTCTCCTTTATTTCTTGGGTAACCCCTCAAACTGGACATTCTGCTAATACGATCGAAAACTCGAAGCCGGAAATCACCGAATAAAAAATGGAGATCGGTATCCTTATAAATGTTTATTACAGTTTCACAAAACTCAATACATGTCAAAAATAAAAATATAAAAAGACACGCGGAAAAAAGATCATTGCTCCTGAAATCAGGGCCAACTCATAGACATAAGTATTGCTATTAAAAACATAAAGGATGAATTATACATTAGTAATTAAACTTCTATGCCTAATAAATGGCCATGATTTTATCCATATAAGGAAAGAATTTATTACTTTTCGCCACGCATGTCTTGGCCATCAAAAGTTTTTCGAAACTGTTGTGGGTCAGCTCTGGGGAATCGGTCAAAACCCCAATTGCTCGGCCACGTGGCAATTTTCCATTTTTCAAAAGGACCTTTGTAACGCAATTTGGACTAAGTATCTGCAGCGTAAGGCGAGTAATATTTAATCTCGCATTTATTCTCCTACCTAAATAGGTGTGACCGTCGCTGTGACCCGTTGCAGATTATACCACTTTCTTCTTGCCTGAATTTGTACGAGTCGGCAAGTGTTTGAAGACTAGAAAAAAAAAATTAAAAAATACCATACTTTACCAACCGAATTTCGTAAATAAGTTTCTCTCTGCAGTTGCTAAAACATCGTGTAAAATTTTAGTTCAACTTCTGTGGTAAAAGTTATTTTTTCAAATAATCTGATTAATCACAAATGAGCCGCAAGTGTACACAACCAGTTTATTTTAAAACGTCTTAATGGAAAAAATCACAATCTGCCTTATTACGCAATAAGTAATTGTGATAAATGTTCTCATTCATACCATATTTACAATATTCACACTCGCTCGTTCATACAGCATTTACAAACAGCCCAGAGACCTCCCAAATCCACATGATTGTCATCTCCCCATGTGGGAAGTCCACGACGCTCCTCCGTCAGCCGTGTCACTAGATACGAGGCAGTGGAGAATGACTAAGAGCGCGAGATCCATGATTGGATAAACTGGTCATTGCCAGGACTGCAGTGTCATCTGCAAATGTGCCCAAAAAGGTTTTGGGTAGAGGGCACATCATCGGTGTATAGGTATAGAGGATGGATAGAGACCAGAACTCTGCCCTGTGGAACTCCTGCTTTTATGGGATAGTAGTTAGAATATTCTAATCCACAGCGGACTTTGAAGAAGCATTTTGAAATGTAGGACTGTAGGATATGTTTTAAGCTTAAAAAGCAAACCTGCGTGCCAAACCCTGTCAAAAGCTCGAAGTATGTCCAGAAAGGTAGAATTGCAATTCTGTTTGGTTTCAAGGGCTGAGGATATGTGATAAACAACGCGAAGGCATTGGACGGTAGGATGAGGCGTCATTGGATGGTTTACCGGGTTTGGTGAATAGGACAATAATGGAATGTTTCCAGAGGAGAGGAAAGTGCGTCGTTCGGATAATGCAATTATAAATGTGGGTTAGGAAGATTTGGCTTTAGGAGGAAGTTGTTGGAGAATTTAAGGTGTAAGGAGATCAAATACAGGGGATTTTCCGTAAGGTAAGTTTTTCAGAAGGTATTTGACCTCAGAGGGGTTAACGGCTTTTGGTGGAAGTGACTGAGGGACACTAATTAGTTAATTATAAACAATTAGTAAATGCCTCAAATCAAATTTGGAATTCTTGGATATTCTGGAAAGTATGCAAGAGCATGTTTATTTTGAATGTTTCACTTCTTTATATCGTGCCCTATTTTATATTATTCCTCTCCTGTGATTTAATGTATTTACATGAATGTTAGACAAGGACAACAGAAAACACTAAATAAAAAATGCATTCATTCACTCGCTCATTTATATAGTATTTACAAACAGACCAGAGACCTCCTAAATCCACATGGTTGTCACCTCCCTCGCATACATATAAGCGGATTCTTTTTATAATTAACTCACATAATATTCTATTGAATAAAAATTAATTGATGTTAATAAATAATAAAATTAGAAAAATAAACAGTACCAGTACATCTATTGGACATTAATTCGATTATAGCAAATTTAAAAAAAATGCATTTGTTACATATTACATAGTAGCTAAATTTTAACAGAATCATAGGCATTTTGAAGTAAATCAAATTTCAAAATAGTGCAGACGCAGCAGGACACAAAGGTGCTTTGCCACAGCGTGCTCGACCAACAGTAAACAATTGCTGCAATCAGGGAATCAAAAATCCCCTTTCACACGTTCGCTCCCTGTGGTACTAAGCCTAATAAAAAATACCTGCTTCACGGATTCGATCTCTCTCATCCGATCGAGGATATAAAAGCCCACATAAATAGCGTGGGTAGCAACATAATCAATGTTTATCGATTAAGGCGCACCGACCAAAATGGCGCTCGGACAGAGATCAAACCGATACTAGTGATAGGGGATCACACACTGAAGGCGGAGACCTTGAAGCAGCTCCGTCATATAAATAATGTGCTCTTTCGAGTGAGCACAGAGAGAAAAAAGAGGGATCCCGATGTGCCTGAACTGCCAGGAATACGGCCATACCAGAAGGTACTGCTTCAAGGAGGCCAAGTGCGTGAGGTGCAGTGAGCCTCACGACATAAAAGACTGCCCAAGAGACGCTTCAATTACCCTCAAATGCGCCAATTGCGGGGGAAATCATGTCGCGTCGTACCGACAGTGCCCGTACAGGGTAAAACTCATAGAAACTGCGGAAATAATAAAGCAGGCACAGAACGATACAGCCGGGCCGAGAAGGGCCACTTACATGCCTGTCCCCCCCTCCACCAAGACAGACTGCCTCCTATGCCCAGATGGCATCCGGAAACACCAGGGCCCCGGAAGTTCTCCCAGAGCCCCTACCTCAACCCACTGCTAACAATAATGATGCCTCGATGGGTATCTTAGGCAGTATGATAAACATGTTGAGCAGCAAACTCACCGAGGCGGTAACGCAGATGATGACAGAATTAAAAAAATCAAACATCTAAATGATGGGGCACGTAATTTTAAATTACAACGTCTGCGGCTTTCGGCCCAAACAAGCCTACGTAGAGGCAATTCTACGGTGCCATTCGCCAGACGTTGCCGTATTCACAGATACCCAGTTAAAGAAGATCCACTTCTGCCGCTTCCCGGGTTATACCTCTTACCGCCACGACACCGAGACTATCTCTGGAGGAGTTGCAGTCTTAGTGAAGCACGGAGTTAGACTTCACTTTAGTAAAGACTTAGAGTTAGACGTCTTAGACTTTACCACCATCGGCCTGGGCTCTACGAACTAGAAGGCGACATGCCAGAGCCACCTGCTTCTAAATACAGGTACGATGAGGCAAAGTGGGACCTCTACAAGCATCTCATCAAGACCGAGTTTCCCACAATCACGCCCCTGAGACACACCTGGGATATTGATTACGCTATCTATCAGCTTCAAGACGTCATCGACCGAGCCACCGATGCATCGATCCCGAAATTTTCTCCAAAGCCCCCTTCTCTGAGGAAACCTCCGGATCACATTCTACAACTGATTAAACAGCGTAACAATATCAAGAACAGGTGGTTTAGAACCAAAAACAGGGACTTAAAACCGGCTTTGAATGCTCTTAAAAACCAAGTTAAGTCCCTTATGGCCCAGTGGCAAAACACGGTCTGGGAAGATCGCCTCACTAGTCTCCACGTGACCACAAGCAATTGTGGAAACAGGCTGACATACTGGCGGATCATTACGAAGCTGTGAGCCGAGGCCAAGGTGAGCCAATAGGAGCCCTCGACCCCCCCTCCCTCTCCACCACTACCGAAATCTGTACCTCCCACCGGCAGGTCGCTGGCTTCATTCAAAGAACGAACGGGAACAAGGCACCAGGTGAAGACGGGATCCAGAACGTCCTACTCAAGCAACTACCGAGGAGAGGAATCTCGTACATCACCAACGTGTCAAACTCCTGCTTCAGGCGGCATTATTTCCCTCAGAACTGGAAGCACGCTGTGGTCGTCCCCCTGCTGAAACCAGCGAAAAGTGGTTATGAGCCATCTCATTACAGCCCCATCAGTCTGCAGACTCAACTCTCGAAACTGTTCAAGAGAATCATCCACCTACATCTCTCCGAGCACTGCGAGACGCAAGAAGTCATCCCACCAGAGCAGACTGGTTTCAGCACAGGCTCAAGTGTGGATAACAACTTGGTGAGACTGCAATACCACGTCGCATCGAACGTCCGGAGCAAAAGAGCTACCGTTATAATCTCACTGGATTGTTCGAAAGCTTTCGACTCTGTGGACCACTGCACCCTACTCCAACGTCTGAGGGAATATGAATTCTCGGATCAACTACTGAACCTGATGACTTCATACCTCACAGGCAGAACTTTTTTGGTTCGGATTGGCACAACGTCTACGACCCGAAGAAAATACACAGCCGGTGTCCCCCAAGGATCAGTGCTAGGCCCCCTGCTGTTCATCATCTACACCGCCCACATCGTAGGAGCTTCCTACCCCAACTTCGAGGTATCGGCGTATGCAGACAACATAGGTGTCTACATCACTAGCATCAATCCCACCAGAGCCCTGAAATTCGCTGAGAGCGCCAGTCAACTCATTGCTGAGAAACTCAACGCCGTCAACATCAAAGTCAACCCGGCCAAGACGCAAGGAATTATATTTAGTTATAAATATGGAAGAAAGAAGTTACTTAAATCCTTTGCCTTAGACGGCAAAGAGTGCTCCGTGAGCAACAACCTATGCTACCTTGGGATTACCCTCGGTAGACACTTGTTGTTCACAACACATCTCAGCAAGAAGTTAAAGAGTGAAAGTTCTACAGCCTAGGACACCTACTTCACAGCCCAGGTTTATCAGTACGCCTTAAGCTGCTGATTTTCCAGAGCGTCCTGAGACCTGCTTTGATGTATGGGACCCCACTATTCCAGTATCTATCTCCTAACACTCTAAAAACGCTCCAGCAATTCCAGAACAGAGTTCTCCGCACCTCCCTAAAACATACCCCGCTCGACCGAATGAAGGCAGACGAGATCCACGAAAAATTTGAAGTGCTCACCATCCAAGATTTTATCAAAAGACGACACATCAAATTTTTCGATTCACTTCGACACAGCCACAACCCACTATTCTCCGACCTTCAACCACCACCAATGCCCATCCGATGGAAGCACTGCTGGACAGCCGAAGCCGGGAGACAGATAGACCTCATAGAACCCTGACGGGGACTGAACGATCCACACCCAGCCGTGAGATCGAGGTCGACACAGTGCAGCCCCCTTCAGAGGCGGGGCCAGCTAACTGGCCAACTACAAAGCCAGTCCACCATAGGTAGACTCTCACTACCTTCCCGAACCCACCCGCCTCCTTTAGGCATCCCACACCCTATATCCTTCTCATACATCCTACAAATAGGACCCGCCTTAGTGAAAGGCACCCATCAATCCAAAATAATTTTTCTTTTATTTTTTCCACTCCTATTTTTTATAAGCTTGAGAGCTATGGGAAAAAAAACCAAAAAAAAACCTGTTGTACAAATAAATATAATACGATAATTTACTATAGCAACAACGTTACACAATACCGTTGAAAGTCACAAGGAAGGAGGACGATGTCTGTTATTGTGTGCGTAGACTAGATAAAGTAAAATTTGTCTCGCGGTGGGGGACCTTTTCAGGTATCGCCGGCGTAGAATGTTTTCTAAAAATTGGAATTGGAGTGCAGGCGGCTAGATAATTTGAACGTCGATACCTCAAATATCTTCTTTCTTATTATTCTTCGTATTTTACACTTGGTAATACGAAGCCATTTTCGTAACAAAGGGAGAGAGGGCATTATATAATTTGAAACGGAACCACTTTCCTTCTTTATAATTAGAAATGTATATCTAATTTACCACATACATATGATTGTCCATACATACGTAATAAAATACATAGTCCTACAATTGTTTTGTTTTTTCCATTATTTCATTCTTTTTACATTTATGGACTGTATATATTTGTAATCATATTTTTCTTCCATTTTGGTAATTTGAACTTCTCGGTTGAGTAATTCTTCCCCCCCTTAAAACTAATCACTTTTAATATAAAGAGTGAGTTACAGATTCCACGATATGGAATGTTTACATAAACGCACATCGTGCTAATTATATTTACTGTAGCTTAGCCACATTTTGTATAGTGTGTGAGGTTTAAAGAAATGCTATGGTAGGCTTAAGTTCAGAATACAAGGTGTGTGAGCATAGAAAGTGATATTGCTCACCTTAAGAATGAGTTGTGCTAATACTAACCTATATCTAACTAACTAACTTAACCTAGTTTTCTCGGACAGCCTGTTAACTTCGATACGGGAATGGGGGTGGGGTCTGTTTGGATGTAATAAGTAACAACACAAGTTAACAAAAGAACCAAGTTTATTAATCAGTGCACACACGCATCACTACATGAGCAATCGGTTTATATACATAAAAAGGCTCTGGAGGTAACAACCAGGTTCAGGTTATAACTTACAAATGTTACCAACCTAACATCCCCCTCCTTAAGTTTTAAATACAAAAATAAAAATATAGTATACACTACAATCATGTTCATATAGTATGTAACTTATGATCTAGTTTGTAACAAATTATTTGGAAGTAATTACAATAAAATAAAGAATAAAAAAAAATACTTATTAGAAAATAAAGGTTTAACCACAAAATTACAGAGTAAGAGCTTACAAATACAAACTTTACAAATCTAACCTTTCTGGGTTTTTAATTACTCTACCTGATCTAGTTGTAATAGAGTCAGGTAAATTCAATGGCAAGGAACAACCAGAGTTATTTAAATCTTCAACAGTCCTATCTATGTTTACATTATTCGAGACATCAACAGTTTCGTCAAAATCAAAATCGTTATGCTTTATTCAGCATCCTCTGATGGAGGAGCATTGTATTTCTTAATAAATACTGAATTGCGCCTATACATTTTGCCGTTAATGTTTACCAAATATGACCTAAATTTATGCTTTTTAACAATGAGTGCTCTTTCCCACAACTTGGTATACTTGTCTTGTACTAAAGCAATATCACCCTAGTTAAATTCTACTGATTTTCTGCTGTGCTGATTATAATAGGTCTTTTGAGAATTTTTATCATAAACTCGTGGATCATCAACAACATGAGGTGCCATACAGCTATCTCTTATAGGAAGTTTTGATCTAAGAGTCCTACTCTGGAGGAGTTGGGAAGGTGAATATTGTAATCCTGCAACAGGAGAATTTCTGTAGTTAAGTAAATATAAATCTAAGTCATCTTTTTCATGGTGACATTTTTTTAGCATGGATTTCATCAACCCATTTTGCAAGACCGTTACTTTTGGGATAATGGGGACTCGATGTTGTTATGACAAAATTCCACTGGTCTGAAAATTTTTTAAATTCAAAAGAGCTAAATGGATTATTGTCAGCTGCTATGATTTTGGGGATCCCGTAAGAGGCGAAAATTGGCTTTAGACACTCTATTAATGACGATGACATTTTGTCTTTGAGTTTCTTTAACTCAACCCATCTAGAATAGTGGTCCACCACAACCAAATAGTGCATGTCACGAAATTCAAGAATATCCATACGAATTTTATAGAATGTGATGGGTGGTATCTTATGAGGGAGCAGAGGTTCTTTAATATTGGACCTTTGGAATTTTTGACAAACGGTACAAGAATTTACAAGGTTCGTCACACCAGACAGAATGCCTGGCCAGTAAAAGAATTGTTTTATTTTTTCCTTGATCTTGTTAAGGCCAAGATGTGTTTCATGCAGTAAGTTCAAAATGTTTTTTCTACACAACGGGGGAACAACCAACCTTTCATCATAATATATTAAGCCATTTTCTACAGTGATACTATTTCTTATATTAAAATAATGAGCTAGATCTCCACTACATGTTAGAGATTTTGGCCAACCACTACTGTAGTACTTAATAATTTGGTTTAACGTTTCATCCAAATTTGTTTTGGATTTTAAATGTATAAGTTGCTGGTCAGAGCAATCAAATAAAACACCTACGGTGAGTACAACATCCCTCATTGACACATCATCTGCAACATTTCCTGCAATAATATTCCTTGACAATAAGTCAGCAATAACCATAGACCTCCCTGGGAGATACTTAAGCTCAAACTTATATGGTAAAATTTTCAATCTAAGCCGCCTGAGTCGATTATTTTTTATTTTGTTGATATCCTTTTGTATAATAGACGTTAGGGGAGCATGATCTGTGTAAACAATCACATTAGGGTGTCCATAAATAAAGTTGTGGAGTTTTTTTAATGCAAATGTTATAGCAAGGAGTTCTTTTTTAATTTGTGCATATTCTTCTTCACAAGCAGTTAGAGTTCTGCTAACATACAAGACAGGCTTTCCTTCTTGTATTAATGAGCAACCAACAGCATAATTACTAGAGTCAGCTTGTATCTAAATGGTCTTAACAGGGTCAAAAGAAGCAAGTAATGTTATATTTGAGATAACAGATTTCAATTTATTAAAATTTTCATTATGAGATTTAGTCCAAAGCCAAACAGATTCTTTTTTAAGCAAGGATGTGAAAGGGGCTATTAAATCAGAGAGATTAGGTATGAAGTTTCTTAAAAAATTAACCATTCCCAAAATTTGTTGAAGATTTTTAACATTTTTTGGTGGCTCTAAATTTATTATTGTTTGAATTCTTTGCGAGTCAGGTCTATGACCATGCTTATTAAATAAAAACCCGAGATATTTGACTTCGTTGACAAAATATTGAATTTTCTCAGAATTGAATTTAATATTGTATTTTCTAGCCACAGAAACAACCTCCCCAACTGTCTGCTTAAGCCCCTCCTCAGAGTTAGCACAACACAAAATGTCATCAAAATAAACTAAAACATTCTTTATGTGACCGAAATACTTGTATGTTAGTTTTTGGAGAGAATTCTGGCAAAACTGTCAAACCAAAAGGGGCTCTTAGATATTTAAAAACGCCAAATGGTGTACTAAAACAACATAACTTACTGGATTCCTCATCTAGTCTAATTTGATGAAACCCACTTTTTAAATCGAAAAGACAGAAGTGACTTTTGTTAGCCAGTTTCAAACTTATTTCTTCTAAGGTAGGAATTTCATAATAGTCTCTAACCAAATACTTATTCAAGTGTTGGGGGTCAATGCACAACCTTAGTGAAGAATCAGGTTTTTCTACAATCACAAGATTATTAATCCACTCACAAGGCTCATCCACTCGCTCTATTATGTTTGCATGCAATAAATCGTCTAAGCAAGTTTTTAATTTATTCTTTATTTTATAAGGAACTCTACGGCCTGGATTTGCTTTAGGAGTAGCATCTTTACTGAGTTTTAACTTGCATATGTTTGGGAAGCATCCTTGTCCACTGAAGACGTCCGGATTCTGTTTGAGAAAATCATCAACTGGGACAGTAACCTTGTCTATCCGACGAAGAAGTCCAAGCTCAACACAGGAACGTAGTCCCAGAAGTGGCGTTCTGTCATCATTCCCAATCATGAACGGGTCGTTTATTTTCACACTGTCTTTTTGAAGATCAAGATCAACAGAGTCGATCGGTAGAACAACAAATCCACCAAAGGATTCAAGAAGTCAGCATCAAGTTTCTGAAGAGCAGTAGTTGTTATAACATTAACTTGGGATCCAGTATCGAGTTTAAATTCAATCGGTTGGTCGTTAATTTTAAGCAAGGCCAGCCATTTATCTTTCCCCTGAGTGATAGCATCACAGGCACACAGGTTTAAAGAATCCAACTTAAAAACATCATTACTCAACTCCACCACTTCATGAGCCTGTCGAATGCGATTATTACGCTTATTTCCGATACATTGTTTTGCAAAATGATTAAATTTTTTACAGGAGGAACACTGCTTACTAAATGCTGGACACCGTCCTTTAGCGTGGTTGAAGCCACAGCGATCACAAGCATATAAACC
This sequence comes from Acanthosoma haemorrhoidale, assembly GCA_930367205.1. Classification (NCBI taxonomy): domain Eukaryota; kingdom Metazoa; phylum Arthropoda; class Insecta; order Hemiptera; family Acanthosomatidae; genus Acanthosoma; species Acanthosoma haemorrhoidale. The sequence goes on from OV884012.1 coordinate 84,875,790, forward strand.
AGGTATGGGCAACCTTTGACATGTTATGGGCCAAACTTTAGTGTGCAAATACGTTCGCGGGCCGCGTTTAAAAGTAGTGCATTTTAAAGTAGTGTTCATAATTTTTAGCGATAGATATCAGTCAGCCATGAAATAATACGACAATGTTATTACAACACAATTTATTAAAATAACAAAATGAAATGAAAAAATAGGTACCTACAGCATTAAATTAAATCGTTAAATTTAGAATTGTTACAAACTACGAAAGTTAAATAGCGACACCGAAATCAATGAGACACTTGAGCTTGAATTTGGGAAACTAATTCATCGATGTTTGGATTAATTCCACTGGTACAAAGACGTAAAGAATTTTCCAAATTATCGTCAGTCAGCCTTGTACGATGTTTTGATTTATTAACTTTCATCAATGAAAAGAACTGTTCGCATTTATAAGTACTGCCAAACGCACAAATCAATCTTCTTGCAAATTTTCTAAGCTGCGGAAAATGGTCTTCTTCGAGGTATTTTTTGTAGAAATCGCACAACTCCACGTCTTCAAATTTAGATTTTAGGAGTGAGTTTTCTTGAATCTCGATCAACTCCATTTGCAAGTGTATTGGAGCATTTTGTACATTACTTTTTGTTGGAGTAGCAAATAAATTGAAACAGTCTTCCATGTGTTTGAAATCGCTAAATCTGATCGAAAATTGCTCCGACAGTAACTTGAGTTCTTCAGCATATTGAGCGTAAGCAATATTTTCATACGCAGAGAGCGTGGTGAAATGGTAACTGTTACCAGACAGCATATGTGCCTCCCACAAACGGATTTTGTTCTGAAACGCTTTCAAATGGCTGTACAAATCATTTACTAACTGTCCTTGTTTTTGAAGTTTCAAATTTAAATCATTCAAATGGCCTGTAAGGTCGACAAGAAATGCTAAGTCACATATCCATTTTGCGTCACTCAATTCAGATAGTGGTTTATCTTTTATTTGCATAAATTCTGCTATCTCATTTCTAAGCTCGTAAAACCGTTTCAGCATTTTCCCTTTGCTTAGCCATCTGACTTCACAATAATATGTTACGTCGTCATACTCGGCTGATATTTCATCCAAAAACGCCTTGAACTGACGATGGTTAAGCCCTCGGGATCGAATAAAATTGATGGTTTTTACTACCACATTCATAACATTCTGGAGTCGAATGGACTTAGAACACAAGTTCTGTTGGTGGATAATGCAATGAAGGACTATCAAACCATCTTTTTGCACATTTAATTCAGTTGCTTTTTCATTCAAAATTCCGATGAAACCTTTACGTAAGCCGACCATAGAAGGTGCACCATCTGTGCATACTCCAACTAATTTCGACCATGGCAAGCCAAAACTTGTGAATACCTTTTGAACTTCATTAAAAATGTCCTCTCCTGTAGTGGTTCCTTTTAGCGGCTGTAAAGCAAGCAATTCCTCAGTAATAGTGAATTCTTTATCAACACCTCGAATAAATATAGCCAGTTGAGCTATGTCAGACAAATCGGTGCTCTCGTCTAATGCTATGGAAAATGATTCAATACCAGTCATACGGCCAGTCAATGTTGTTTTTATATCATTAGCCATCATTTCTATACGTCGTACAACGGTTCGTCTTGACAAACTAATTTTTTCAAATTCATTTTTCTTTTCAGGACACAAAACACTGCAAACTTCTGACATACACTCCTTGATAAATTCTCCTTCGGCAAATGGTTTCAATGACTTTGCCAATTTTGAACTAACTATAAAACTAGCTTTCACAACATTATCAAGTTGTGTTCTTTGTCTATGAAATATTTGCTGCTGTTTTTCCAAATTTGCGGTAAGTTTCTGGATTTTGTCTTTTCTTATTTGTCCTGTCAGTGAGAGCAGCGTAGGATGCTTAGTTGAGTAATGCCTCTTTATATTGAATTCTTTCATCACCGAAATGGATTCATTACACATCAAACAAATAGGCTTACCATTGTGCAAGATAAAGAAGAATTCTTCAGTCCATTTTTCTTGAAACTGGCGACCCTCTGCATCTACTTTTCGTTTCCTTCCACCAGACATCATTTTCATTTACTTATCGTTCGATAAACTTAATAAGAAAATAGGTATAATTAGTAAGCACTCAAGATGCACACAAAGTCACAAAGCAAACTTATCACCACGGTAGCTCGAATAGGACTGAACTAAGTTCCGGCCATCCACCCGCTTATATAGGCAAAATGAAGGAATGATCTAGAATCGTCTAGTGTAGAACAATACAATTGCGAAGCAATAATCCTTTGTTGCGCCGCCAGTGTGGCGGCAAACATCAATGGCTTTGAACTTTGATGTTTGCCGCCTCACTCTTTGATATCACCGCCACTCGGCTTGCTCGCTCACTTGATTCCATGAGTATGAGTAAGTAGTGTATTTTTTTTTTTTTAAATTGGGTTTTTCAAAATGTCTCGCGGGCCGGATCAAATCTTACAGCGGGCCGGCTGTTGCCCACATACGATATAAACTATCCTGACGGTCCCGGAGCTCTGGTGGTCTGTCATTTGTGGCTTCCGATTTACTTCGAGTATCTCCGTCGACGTATCAATCGGTGTTTTCACTGGAGGTGGTGCTTTTAAAATTTTCATGTTGAGCTCTGTTTTACAAAAATTAACTGTTTTTTTTCCAATGAAGGGTCCTCTCTCAAAAGTCTTTCTTGAGTACTTTTGTCATAAAGTCCAAGAATTATTTGGGATTTTAACAATTTTTCTTCTTGTTCACCGAATTCACAAGGCGCTACTAGTGATTTTAGATCAGTAAAATACCGTTCAAATGGTTCATTTGCTGCTTGCTTTCTGCTAAAAAATTTATAAATCACCATTGTCTCATTTTACCGTGGGGTGCAATGCTTTTCTAGGACGTCTAAAATAGAAATTACTGTTTCATTACCTGGTTTTAACGTCGTGATTGTGAAGTCGTGAAGTATCTGACTATACGTCTTTATGTTACTTTTGCAGTGATACCTCGGATTGCGTGAAACCGATACTGAAAGACATAAATTTTTTTTGGGACTTTTCTAATTATACTGGGAACCAGAAATATTACGCTTAGGTGGAATCCCTATCAGGCAGAAGACTATTCCATAGCGTATATTTTACTGTATCCTTGTAATATGTTTTTTGTAGGTAGTGCTTAATTCGGCATCATGGAAGCATTTGTACAACCTGATAATATCTAGAAAGTGAACATTACAATCTCAATAGTAAAAAATTCCACATTTTCCCATTTTTTTCCCAGGGACTAATAGGGAGGGGTACAGTATTCTCTTAAAAAGCTGTGCCTGGTGACACAGACCATTAAGTGCATAATTTCAAATTCAACGGACCACTAATAAAAAGATAAAATTTGTACAATAAAGATTAGATAACTTCCCTTTTATGAATATCAAATGTTCCTATTTAATATATAAAAATTATAAATGCTAATTTACTCATAACAATATCTTTAACGATTATTTAATTGTTACAAAAAGATAAAAGTTAGTTTAATTATTACAAAATTATTGAAGTATATTTAAGCATTACAAATTTATACCGAAGTTTTGCTGGGGAAAGTGCTTTGTCGAAATCTTTTTAAAAGTTGACTTAATAATCATAAATCAGAATATAAGCTTTCAATTAAATGTGGTTTTGGTTTTATTATTAATTAAGCTTAAAAATACAAATTAAATAAAGAGTTTTTTCGCGGACCGCCAATTTATTTTAAAACTAATGTGGTGACAAAGACCTGAAACGTTTCTTTATCCACTTACAATGGACATAAATAGTTTGATTTTTTCCGAGTTTTATAAGCTTTTGGAAAAGTACAGTTATGGCTGGCTTTTGACCTCAGAAACAGTTTTTTTTTAATGTCAGCTGTTTGTACTTCGGACATTAACAATTTACATTAATTAAAGATTTTCCACTAACAATATCTGGAAAACTAATAGTAAGTAATAACTTTGAAAAAAAAAATGGATAGTTTGTATTCATGCATAGATTAACTACTATTTGCTTTGTAATTGAAATAAATTCTCCGAATATGATGAGTTGATTACCGAATGGTGGACTGTAATTATATAAAGCTGATCAATAATTCGGTAGTGCCCCTTTTTGACTTGGAATTTTTATGGAGTTCTTACTCGACTTGCCAATGACGGGATTTGTGCCCATCATCGCAAAAGTAAGGCTTACTGAATATCGTTAAAAAACTGAAGATCACACTTACTATCATCGTATTGACCAAAAGTGTTTTAATTGGATGCCATTTATCCCTAAGAAATTAAATAATTTCCTCACTCTATTTAGAAAGGTACACATAACATTGAAAACTTCCCCGGCTTCTACACTTTTCCTATCTTACGATTTGTGACAGTAGCGCGGAGAAAGTAAAAAAAAACATGATTACATAATACTATCACACTGTTGAATTGTATGACTTACAAAAGTGTAACAAACCGGGATTTATCGTACGGAAGGGGAATAGCCCTGTGTCCGTGTTGTGAATCCCCGCTATTGCACATTACATTACCTCTGTCGTCAGATTAAATTTTATCAGATCGATAATAAAAAAAGCAATAAGTGACGTCTAGAAGAACGTGTTTCGAACTGAAATCTGTTAAACTATTTTCCTCTGTAACAAAACTGAGATGAATATTTTGTTATTAATCAGCAATTGCGTTCCGGAATATGCTGGAGGAAATAAAATAAAACGTTTAAAGCACAACCTAGTATGAGTATACTTTTTTCTTCAGACCTCACTCTAACGAATTACATTACCTAGAGTATTAATGAGCCATTAGTATATGAATAATAACTATCTTCTCCCACAAAGTCGGACCTTAACACTAATTTCACACGTATAAGATTTATTACTTTATTTTAATTACATTTTAGTGAGCGAAAAGGCATTACATTCTCTCTAATTGTTTATCTTTATTGTTACATTAGTCAACATTTTACCTTTTAAGGCATATTCAGGATTGAAATTCAAACAAATTTAAATATAGATTATATAACGTAATAAACAATCCAAAGATTAAAACAGCAGACCTATGAATGATTATTATGTAATGGTTGAGGACCATTACATACCGATTGGAAAACTGCTGCAAAAATTAATGAACATTTCTAATGGTAACTCATATTACAGTAAAAGTGAGGGTAAATTCGTTATTACAGTGATCATATACAAAATCAGTAATCATACATTTATACACTGCCCCCACAAAATGTAGAATTGGGGTTCCCGATAGGACATCCAACCTTTCAGCACTAAATGGTTGTATGTATATAAGACCGCAATTTTTTTTTTTTCCCCAAAGCTCTCAAAATTTGAAAAGAGTAATGGGGGACAATAAAATATCATAATTCAAATAGTTAGCTATAGTTCAAAAGACCATTAAATAATTATTGAGCAATTAATATTTGTTTTTCAAGGGTAAGAACTATTTTGATGTTGCACATTATCAAAAACAAAAGACAACAATTACCGATTTTAAAATAACTTCATATTATATTTTTTAATGCCTCAACTGTTTTGTTTTTATTTTTATTCTGGACATATATACTGTTTTTTTAATCTTTTAAATATTTTATAGGTTTTTTACCTGTATGACGTTTAAATATAATAAATTATATATATATATATATATTTTTTAAATCCTTTATTGTGCTAAAATTACAATCTGCCTTTTTTTATTAAGCACTAAGTAATTAAGATAAATGCTCTTATTCATACCATATTCAGCATTCACTCGCTCATTCATACAATATTTACAGACCGCCCAGAGTCCTCCCAAATCCAAGAGTAAGCGGAGTCTTGGGAAGTCCCCCACGCTACTCCGTCAGCCGCGTCACCGGATACGAGCCAGTGGAGGCTGACCAAGAGTGCGAGAGCCACAGACGCTCAGGACATGATTGGAGAAACTGGACATTGCCAGGACTCCTACTGTCAGGCGTTTATAACAGGACACGAGGCCACTGACGTTTCAGTCTCCGAGGAGGACCAAATTATATATTATTGTATTTTTCGCCATGTTTCGTGAATTTTAATGTAGGTATGCATTATCTACAATTATTATAAATATTCAGTTGTGTTTTACTATCAATGTATCTTTTTTAGAGGTTGGGTGCTAAATAATTGAACTATTTGTCCGTAGGCACATACAACTTTTTTTTTCAACTCTGAAGAACGGCCCGTAATCCGCAATATATCCAATATTTAATTCTAATTTGCCCAATTTGATGCAACTTTTCTAACCAGACTTATACTCTATACAATGAATGCCCCATTGTAAAATTACATATGTGAAGCACTGATTTATTTCCAATGTATTTCAGGAAACCTTCCGATATTTTATCAGTGAATAAAAAACTGTAAATATGACGTGTTCATTTCACGAATAAATAAATATTAGTTGTTGAAATTGGGATGGGTATTTTTGACACTAATTTCTCGAAAGATTCAATAAACCTATTCATTGAACAATAAGCGAAACTATCAACTTCCTAATTATGATTAGAAAGTGAAATTGTTGATAGCACACATTGCGTGCAGATCGCATACAAGTTGGCAATCGTGCCTGGAAAAGGAATAATAAGTCTTAATTGCGCCACTTTATCTATTCATGAAAGTGAACCGTGAAAACATGTACTGGAAAATAGATTTCATTTTTGCCGGATATTTCCTGTTCCGGGAGAAAAATATTATGGTGGAGAAAATGTAAATGTGAACTAAGGCAAGCGAAATATAAGATTTTTATGTTTGGATCTATTTAAAAATTATCAGGGGTCGGTACCTCATTGCAATAAATAGCATTATTAAGGTATAGCCGTTCAATGCATTTCGTTTCGCAGATGACTTAAATATCTCCTAATGTGGTAAAAAAGTGCCACTAGTTAAAAAATCATTCGAGATTGCCTCCACAAGAATGAATAATGTTCTGTAAAAATGAACGCAAGATTTTCAAGTTCACAAGAGACATTTTGGAGAAAATATTTAAATATAAATAAGATTAAAAATAAAATCGAAAAACTGCTTCCCGGAAATAAGGTGTCCCCAATTAAACAAATTAGATTCCTAGGTATTAGATCTTTCGCCGAAATTATAAAATATTTGACAAAAATAGACTCTTTGCCCCTCCATTCAACTTTTGAGGAAGTTTTCCCAAATAAAATGATTAGGTCAGTTCGTGCAAGAAATTCTTGTAATAAAAATGGATACTCATAAAGTATATATTACTAGTTTAAACTCAATAATATTCACTGATTCAAACAGAAGCTAAAGTTTAGACAATATCAAGACCACATTGAAATATTAACCACATTTTGGGTTGCATCGTTTACATTTGTAATAGAATAATCACTGTAGATAATTATTTAATTTTATTTTTTCTTTATTAAATTGGTTTTATTTATTCTGGTATTCTCTCCTGGTAAATTAAATAGTATACATTTATAATTACGCGAATAAAGAAGATACACTAAACAAGAATAAACAAAATCTTTAGTGGTTTTTTGACTCGTTGCAGTACCTCACAAACCCAGTGTATAACACTATGTCCCCGCCACCCTTCCCACATCAATGGCAACAGACTGTCGGGAAAAATTAGGTTAAGATTTATGAGTTTTTATTATACGATGTAAGTTAGTTTTAAGTCTATAATAAATAAGGTGAGCTCCATCACTTTTAATAAATTCAGTCCATTAATGTGTAATGTACATCATTATACTTTCTGCAGATTATGCAGATCACTATTAGTAGAAAACAGAATTTGTATAAAATGTAGCCAAGCTACAGGAAATAGCAATTGTAATCTATGTTTTGTAACATATATTAATTTTGTAACAAAGGGAATTAAAAAAAAAAAAAGGATATACCAACCACTTATTCAAATTGGGGCCAAATTGGTAATTAATAATTACTAGAGATGTACTCTTATTCATGCATGCCACTATATATTGCTACTTTCGATTAATGAGGTTTTTTTTAAATAGACGGATACTTACTCTCGTAGGGATACACTAGCATATTTGATATACAACTTCATGTAATACACTAAATATAAGGCCCAGTGGACTCTCACCACTGTACCGTAACAATCAACCTCCACCGAGGATTCCCACACTCCTTACTCCTCTCACACCACCTTCAAGCAGGTCCTCCTAGTACAAGGATCCGATCACCCTAAATATTTTATATTTCTCCCTCATCCTAAAATTCTAACTAGAGAGCTTAGAAAAAAAAAAATAATAAAAAATAAATATAAGGGACGTATATTTTACCTGACTTACCCCAAACACCTCGCTGTTTCACTTGAGTTGAATAATTAGAATAGTTGATTTAAATATTCTTAAACTATTTAGCTACTAACAGATTTGAACCCTCTGCCTAATCCTGAGCGTGTTACATTAGCTACAATACATATAATACAAAATTATACAACTATTTGTCCCAAATACCTTTAAACCCAAAATAATTTACTTAAATAAATTAACTTGGTGTTGAAGGAAGGAATTTCTACATATAGAACGGAAATTTACGATATGCTTTATTACAGATGGTTTAAATTTTACTAGCTACTTATCAAAACCCTCCTTACTATTGTACATTGAAGTCTTCAATCTGAAGTAGGTGCAACCTCAAAGTCAATGTCCCCAGTTGGCGTCTCCAACCAGTCCTCACTCAACGGCTCCAGAGACGGCCCAGAGACACGAAAAGTGAGCTGCCTAGGAAGTGCCCTGTGTCATTTGACTGTTTGTTTTGTCCTACTGGACCAGACTACTTTCCACTAGCGAAGGTGGTCTTCCATTCTGATCTTTTTTTGAAGAGAATACTACTTCACACCATCTATACCTCATAGTCGTGCCTTAGTGGCTTTTAGCTTTCATTTCCCATCTTCTGCCTCTTAATATTAATTCCAATTTTATGTTACATTCACATGCCAGTGAAGGCTACCACGTAACAATATATAGACGATCGATATTTCATAAAAATAATGTTTAAAAACAAAAAAATATAATAAACATTATGTGTAGATGCTCACATTAAAATTACTTAAAACGTAAATCATTAAGCTAAAATTGTATACGTCAAACGTATCAGCTAAAAGATCAAAAAATAATAAAAATTCATATTGCCTTTAACGGTGTATTAAATGACGGAAGTCTAAAATATCCGACATTAAAGAAAGTTATATAAAATAAAAAAATTAGGAACATTTTATATTTACTTGTATAGGGACTGAAAATTAAATTATAACTAGCAGTATTCAGCGATTTCTTTTCGAGTGTTACTCTTAAAAAAGTTTTATTCATCTTCCCAATTTCATTAGCTACACTAAATTAACAATTATCAATTGTCAGAACATACAAAAGTCATCAATTAGGTATTGGTTAAAGTAGACATGCTATCTCATTGATTCTCCATCGGTTACTTGGTCTATCTAGGTGGAAAGGATTGGTGTCTAAACGTTGTCAAATTAACAATTTACTTTTGCTAATTAATATTATTTGTACAGAAAAAGACTAGATTTATTTCAATCCTTTCTAATTTATTGATGTCCTTTTCTCGTTCTTGAGTCTTTTTGAGTCTTTTTCTCGTTAAATTGAGTAACGATGTAGCTTTGTATGGAGCATCTCGGGGCCTTTCCTTTCCTAAATGTTGACAGAATTGACTCGTATTGACATTGATTTTATCACAGTTGTTCTTTGCAACTTATATAGTTTTCTATACGTTATACCATCATTCATTTACTCACGTTAATACTAATAGTTTCCACTCCTAATATATTACTACTGAATCGGGTCTTGCGTACTGGAGATGTTAGAAATCTTTATCTCTTCTATCTTAATGATGGTACTATTGAACCTAAATAACAAGTAAACCATTATGTATATTAATGTTGCCATGTAACTGATGTTGTCTATTGAGTAATAAATGATGGAGACATCGGAAAATACCAACTGCCATAGACCAGCAGTATCGTCGGTGCCCAATCGGAATAAACCCGAGGAGACTTTAAAATGGCGGATTGTATTAAAAATTCTTGGTTTTTTGTGACTCTCTCGGTGCAAAAATCAGCGTTCAGTGCCGATATTCAATGGGTTTTTTTGGGGGGGGGGGGTTTTCTTAGCTCTTAAACTTATAAAAATTGGATGTGGGCAAAATAAAGGAAAATTATTTTGTGCTAATGAGTGCCTTTCACTAAGGGGAGTCCCCCATTTGAAGGATGTATGAGAAGGATATATGGTTTGGAATGCCTAAAGGAGGCGGGTGGAATCGGGAAGGTAGTGAGAGTCTACCGCAATGGAATTCAAAATCTTAGACCAATATAAAATCAAAAAAACCATTCAAACGAGAGTTGAATTGACATTGTGTTGGCGATAAATCCCATAGAATAGCTGGCCAAAACCTGCTTTGGACTCGAACATAGAAATGACTCTCCATACCAATACCGAATTACCGAAAGAAGACAAAAACGCGGTCGGTCAAGACACAGTCACAATTAGTAGCAATAAAGGACGAAAACGAAGATTTGGTAAAGCCAAACCGAACGAGTCTAATGGAATCGCAAGTAGTTACCCATCTGAGAATGGGACATTCAAGGCTGAACCATTAATTAATTATCAAATTCGAAAAAGTTCTCGAAACAAAACTATAAAACAGTTTAATTAGTGATTATTTGTTGTAGTGTGCACCATGTTGTGATTTTTTTATTACTATCAGACTTCTGATAAAATGCAAAAAGGTTTATAACTGTTGTCCATCGATTATTTGGAAGGGACACGAACATCGAGGTAGCAACTTTACGTTGTTTTTTTTTTTTTTTTTTAGAGGAATGATATTTTACTTTGGAATTCTATATGATAGCTCAATGAGGCTGAAAATAAAAACAGCCGATTATATTGAGTAGGGTATCAAATCAAAGATCTCCACGCCTAATTAATAATAGGGTATTTTGTCTTTGGACTAAATTAAACTATAATTCATGCAGAGAGATAGTATTTTACATGATTCCCCAGAGAGGACAGGTTTAAAAATGAAATCAAAATATATTATCAGAAATGCAATTCCTTTGTATTCAAAATAGCATATATTCGAGACGGTAAATCGCCTAACTCCCTTGGATGGAACTATCGGATAGATGGAGAGGTTGATTATTTTAGATAGACAAGCAAGCGGATGGACCGCAGTTGAAACAAAGTACCTTCGGCAAGTGAGTGGAAAAACGTGGGATCGGCTCAGGAATGAGACGATAACAGAATATATACATATTGGGGTTCTGAAGAAAATCCGGAAGTGGTTTGGACAAGTCTGTCAAATGAACAAAAACCGAAAACTCAGGAATCTGTTGGAAGACCGACTAGAACTCCTAAGAAAACCTAACTGGGCCATACTGACAACCTTGGACTGAAAAGGGGTAAACTATCCAGGAGATGAAAGTGGTAGCAATAGCTAGGCTGCCTCTCTCATAGGTGCCACAAGATGTGGAAATTAAGAAGAAGATATTATCTAATTATTATTTGAGGAGCAATTAATCAGTTCTGAAATCTCATATAAATATATTATGCAAAAAATAAAATATTTAACAGCGCTTACCAACTAAAATTAAAAAAAACCCAAAAGTAGTATTTTTTTATTAATAATTTTAGTACAGAAATAAATGGCATTAAACGTTTAAAAATGTATTTCTTAAAGGATGAAATAATCCAGAATAAGGTAGCATAAAAACTATTTTTCTACAGATTATTTTTTGTTCTTTTCAACTACTGTGCACCGGTGCAATCAGAATGCGCACTACATCCATCCTGCGTATTTCGAATTAAGAGAGTTTCTCGTATTATGGGGGAAAACACAGCTCGTTATCTTGCGGATTGAACAAGAAACAAAGTTTGTTTGGATCGTATCGAATCAACGCGTGTACTGGTGGTTCCCTCCACAGAACAATATTGTATTGTTTATTAATTGTGCATAAGCACATATGTCAATAATAATAGCAACAATTATTTATTCATAGATTCTTGTTTCCATAAATTCAGAGCGAAAAGGGTTAGTTAATTGCTGTACCTGAAACTTATATTTTGCCAGATATCCGAAAGATGCTCACTTGAATGGAAGTAGATTCCCTACCTCGGGATTAATACAGATAAACTAAGAATATCTTGATTTATTTTTTAAGCCGGATTTGATAATATTCTTTCTCCCAAGATTCATTTACTTCAAAGTCTTCCGGATTTATCCGAAAATCCATTTCTTCCAGGCGTTCATTTCGATCTTCTGTCGTTTGCCTTTTTCAAATTTATGTTAAAAACCGAATAGATGAACACCGAAAACCCAGGAAAACTTGTGTTTCAATTTTTAGGGTTTTGATTTTTTTTTTTAAACTTTTACTTTCCTTTGAAGGGAATGACGAATGAATGTTCACCTGCGGAAGTGGCCGTAAAGTCACCCCGGAGTCGGCCACGGTGAGTGGCACGTTATGAAAAGCCGGAAACATTAACAGCACCCGTATTCGCTATAAAACAATTCAATACGCAAGTTGATGATGATTGAAGTTTCACGGTCGTTTTGGATAACAATCATTTCTTTCTTTCTTAGCCCCTTTAAATTTACAGATAATTATAGATCCTCAGGCGAATCTATTTACAAATTATTTTTTTATTCCTGAAGCATCGCTACATTATAGACAGGTTTTGTTATTTTATAAAAATTATATAATGAATAAACAAGAATAATGATACACATTATACGTGACTGGACTAAACTGACTAATAAAGGTGATGGGGCTCACCTTTTTGATCAAACTTAAAACTAACTTACATACTAATTCTTAACCTAATTTTTCCCAGACAGTCTGTTGGCATCGAGGTGGGAGGGGTGGTGGGGCCATAGTGTCAAACACTGGATTGTTGATGCAACGAGTCAAAAAACTTGATGTCTCCGGCGAGTGAACTCACCCACCGACGGCACACCAAGCAACAGGTGAAGGTCAGCGTTCTTTAACCTCTCGAAAGAGGTATGTCGGACACAGAGCTGGCCGGACGACACATTTATAGATCATCAGTTTGAGACGAAGCGACAGGTTGGGTGAAGTGCGATAACAATTTTTTTTTTCTCATAGCTCTTAAACTTATAAAAATAGGATGTGGAAAATTATTTTGGATTGATGGGTACCCCTTTCACTTAGGGGAGTCCCATTTGAAGGAAGTATAAGAAGGATATGGGGTGTGGGATGCCTAAAGGAGGTGGGTGGGTTCGGGAAGGTAGTGAGAGTCTACCGAGTTCGATGAGGTCCATCATTATTCATTTATTGCATTAAAACATCTTAAAAACCACTACACATAGCGGGATCAAATTGATGTGTAAGTATTTTCTACGCTAGTTCACACGTCAAGGTTGAACCGTGACGAACTCGTCAGTGACTTTTACTAATAGCCAATCATCAGAATTCATAACTATTTTTCCAAAATAAATTTTTTATAAATTAATCTTTATGTTTATTAATGTTATAAATTTATTCATAGTCTAATAATATTGGATCACATAAAATTTCAGTAATTCCGTCGAACTGTTTGCGTAAGTAACTAAAATAAGTTTAACAGTTAGGGGTTCTTCAACAGTACTTTGATTGAGAAGGTGTTAACTGATGTGTATCTGATAATCCTAATCTGTTAAGTACAATTTCTTCACGTATGTTTTCCTAAGTGATATGTATTTAATTTATCAGGGCTATTGGTCATGTGTTGTAAACCAGCCGCTTTGGCCATATACTTGAATAATAAAACGTTAATGCGCTATAGATTGAGGAGTTTCGCAATATGAAATTAACGATATATCTAAAAAAGGTTAGATAATGTAAAAATTAATTCGGTTATATCGACATTTCTGGTACTAGTTTAATAGTTAAAAATTAGGTTATAAGTTTTACTATGAGACTATGCGAATACTAATCTTATAATAAATTTATTTTATTGGTTTTCAGAGATAAGAAGCGTTTTATCCTCCTGAATGTTCACTTCCTGCTCCTTAAACATCCTTCTATCCAATTATTACCACAGGTAAGAAATTAAACTAGAATTTTGTTTTTTAGGCTTTTTAAGGGGCAGTAAGTGAACAGTAAGGAGGATAAGACTTTTCTGATGCCTGAAAACCAATAAAATAAATTTATTATAAAATTAGGATTCGCATAGACCCATACAAAAACGTATAACTTACTGACCTAACGGTCTAACAACGAACCCGCAGAATATCTGTACGGGCAATAAACACTGCTTTACGGTGAATTTCACAACAAATCTCATCCCTTAACACCAACTTATTTATAAAAGATAAATTTAGTTTGATTCTAAAATATCTTGACAATATTTGTTTGCCTGAAGCCTGAACCAGCTTGAATATTTATAATTCTATAATTATGTATTTCCGGTAACTATCAGAACCCCTGTCATTTAAAATTTTAATAGTTAAATTTTTATAAAGAATTTCTAGTTTGATAGTTTATGCTCAATGAAGAAAACCAAATTTTTCATTTAATATCTGACGAAACGTTGAATGCTACAAAAAACCAAAAACAAAGCATAGTGTGTCAAATGACTGACTGGTGCATTTGAGGTTGTTGACTTCGCAATTAACCACACGAACACAGAACGATACCCCCCCCCTCCTCCCCCGAAGAGAGGATGCACTGATACATAATTGACAGGAGTATCCTGTTACATGGACAACAATGGGCAGACATAGCACCGCTGGAGGGGGCCGGGTATATAGGACTGCTGGAGGCGGCCGCTCGCCGCAGTGCTTCCAGCAGAGATGGCGGCTCACCAGCTCCTTCCGGTCGCTTCCCTCGTCGTAAGTGTCATAGTACGTAGCAGTGTGTGTGCGCCTAAATGTTTTCTAGACAATAATTTGGTCATTATTGTAATCGTATTTTTATAAAAAATTTTGAATGGAAACTGTACTCAGTCTAGATCTGCTGAGTGCAGAACATTTTCTTCCCTAGCTACTCAGTAAGCTGCGGGCCGACTCTAGTGCTGAATTGTGTCCTTTACTGGATAAAGTCATGATGATGAGCTTGTAACTGCCCTCCGAACGTCATGAAAAATCAATCCTGTATCTATTGCAGATACCGACACTATTTACGGGGTGGGATTGATGTTGGTTCTAACAGAGCAGGGAATAATAACGTCTTCTCGAGTATTTTTCTTGATTTATTTTTGGGGGGAGACTTTTAAATTTTTTCTTGGAGTTATAATAAAAAAAACTAGTAATTTTTATTTTTACCGACCTTTTTTTTACTCTATCGATAATGAACTTAATTTATTTTTTCAAAAATATATGGATAAAAGAAATTAAGTGCGTATCAGATGAAGAGACAGCACAGTAGCTCTCGGCGAGAGGCTCTTACAAACTAATGAAATAAATGCGAAAATATTTAGCAGGCATATTTTACAAATAATACTTCATGTTACTAGACCATCTAAGTCACTAAAAATCATGCAGGTTCTGAAAATTTTTTTGAATGACTTGTAATTCTTAGATTGTGTTACCGTCTTTAATGTACCGGGAGCAATAGGGAAAAATCGATGGGCAAATACAGAAATTAAAATCTTAAATAGGTTCTAAGGAGGGACTTAATGGATGTTAAAAACTAGCGAAACGGTCCTTACATTTGTTGTAGGTAAATTACAGTATTTGATAATAAAAATATTGAATGCATTACTCAAAGAAGATGTATGAGTAAAAACTAAAAAAAAATGTTATATATATACATTATTAATAAATTATTAGCAGATTTAAAGACTTGATATTCTTTTCATATTCCCGGTGGGACAAAAATCTAGAAAAAAAAGCGAAGGTATGTGTACGTTAGTAAAATCGAAGCATATTTTTTAGGGTATCGTCGGTTTTTTTTTTATAACCTGAAACCACTGTTTTCAGCACAGTGCCGATCTGTCAGGCCAAATAATACAGTGCCTGTTTGGATGTCAGCTTGTCTCGTATTCGTGTCCTCTATTTGACCAAGAGCCACTCAATTTGCAATGGAGATTTTATTTGGTGACCTGACGACAAGGAAAAATCTTGCCAACATAAAGGCATGATTGATATTCATTATTGAGTTAATTACTGGTGCGTACGAAAAACGTATATTTTTTTACATATTTTGAGACTCACGATCTTGATATTTTGTTAATAATATGTAATATGTGTTGATAATTCAGTAGACTATAATTATTTCAAGTCTTTAAAACTATTAACAAATTTTTCGCAGCTAAAACGAAAACCTAAATTTCATTGTTATTTACAAAATTTGTTTTTTCTGTACTGTAGTTACCCAATGAAATGAGCGTTTATTTATAAACCGTACACGCAACGTGGACTATGCATACTACATGTATCCCATAAAAAAAAAACACATTAAAATTTGGTGTTTGTATTGCTTAGATCAGTTAATATTAATTATATATTAAATTAATATATTAAATTTATTAAATATATTAAAATAATTAAAATTAAAGATATTAAATTTATTTCTTCCGATGAATTAACAAATCAATTTCTAGAGTAAAATACTTATTTATAAGAGACTCAAGAGAAACAGTATTTTAAGATGGTGTAAAAAAAATGCTTACTGCTTACAAATGTAATATAAAACCAAAAATCAGTAGCGATTTTTTATTCGTTATTTAAAAGACGAACTCTATATCGACGTGCATATATACGTGCAGACAAAAAAGAATACTATCCCCGTACTCCATACTTTTAGTGTACAGCCTCTCCCTCCGTTCCCGGAAACTATGAGGTATATTCCCGGAGAATATTAGGCAGTAATGAATTATCACAAAACAATCAAACTTCTCAAACACCTTCCGGCTGGTAGAGATGCTAGTATTTGATAATAGACTTTAGGTCTTTTTGTTTGTTGGTAAGAAATATTTGTATAAGAAAATCAAACTAAGAGCGCAATTAGTTAATCGCAAAGACATTTGTACGTGTTCGACAATGATTGAGTTTTTGTCGCAAGATCGCTACAATTTCAGGAAATACCTATAAAATATATTAGTATAATAATCTTCCCGCCTCAGTCGCATATTTGCTTTTTCCATGTTGCAAAGGGGAAATTCCACTTTCATACAGTTAATTGTCATTCATCTGACAATAATAATTTTAAGGCATACAATTATAAGAATTTAAGAAATAAGCAACTAACGTAAAAAGTCTAGCTTTTAATAATGTCACGTGACAGCTCTAAATCTATTTAACATTTAAAACTTATAATTTTTTCCCGTCAAACGTTAAAGGCATTTAGCCCAAAACTTAAAATTTTAGGAGCTATTAACCGTAATTGCTAATTTAAACCAGGCCGAGCTAGTTTTAATTTATTTTAAGCCAATAGTTCTTTTATTCGTTGAAAAAGCTATTTTCATAGATTAAAATGCTTTAAAAAATTTCAAAAATATTGAATATTATCATCATAATTATTTTTATAAAACTGTCTAGGAGACTTTGGTACGATATCTTGCATCTCTCAATAGTGTTCCTTTGCTTTCTTCGTACGTTATTTTGATTACCTATATATTAAACAAATAAATTTAGTCTACCATTGAGCCCATTAGATGAGGAAAATGGCCAGACTACTGGTCCATTGATTAACTGGTAATAATATCGAGACACAATAGTAGTAAAATTACATCACAAGACTAACAGCCCCTTACATTTAATTAGCGCATAATTTCTTCATATACTCGCTGCTGCAACATTAACATTCTTACATTATAGCATGCAACCGTAGTATAGTAAGAAATTACAGCAATGTATAACTATGGCATAGCAATAACACAAACATTCCGTGTCGTAGCGAATTGTCGCAAGAAATCGTCAGTGCATTTCCCTGAGGGTATGTTAGTACATTTTTCTGAGGAAACATAACATTGAGGCTGGCTGGCACAAAAGCAGGATATGTTTCTACACATTGGCATTTTTCTTACTGGACGAAATACTGAATTAGTGACACACAATTGTTTTGTTTGTCAGTTATGGTCATATCTAACAATTATATGAACAGTCCAAATAAAAAAATAAAAACAAGCAGTAGATCTAAGGACCATTGAGTGACCTGACACTTAGAATCGTTTTCAACATCTACCGAAAATAATAAATGTTAATATATAAATTATTATATAAATATTTTTATTTTATATTCCATACATACATGAGCATGTATAGTATGTATGTATGTATGTATGTATGTAGAGGGGTAGAATGTGGTGAAAAAACATATAGGGATACATAACATAGCTGTGGTGAGTAATTCAAATGATTCATATTGCTACTAGTTATTTTAAAAAAAATTTAAACCAGCTTGGTCATTAAAAATTACTTTTACGAAAAAATAAATAAATCATAAATAGCAACAATATACATTAGGTTGGCCCTTATTTTTCAACTTTTTAAAAGTTTAGCCCCCCCCCCCCCCTATTTTGTTACAACTTATAAACTTATTCAGTTTATGGAAGAAAATGACACAATAAATATGACAGGGAATGTAACTTTATATTATGCATAAAGAAATTAAAATTTGTCCATTGCTATTGTTGGATCTCAATTTTTTGGGAATAGCTTTTAATATTTGAATATGGTCTGAGCTAAAAGACGAGTGCTAAACTACGACGTTATTGCTTGAAGCCAGAGCAACTCAGGGTTTTAATACGAAGATATAGAATTAAAATTGCTGAGTACCAGTTTCTATGTAAAGATAATAAAAGTCCTCGAGTATTATTCATAAACCACACTAAGGCCAAACTATGGTTTAAACTTGTATTCGCGAAACCCATATTTAAGGTGTTTTGTACTATATTGCCTGAGTATATCTTCGTTGGGATCCGAGATAGAGTGCAGCCGTCGAACCTCAGCGAGCGGGATAACGACAGTAAAGGCCACTCTAATTGCAGTGGGACAACTGGCCAGTGAAAGTCACACGGTGCATCTACATGTTGGCACCTGAGGACAGCTTCGGGTCGGTGCTTTTTATCTAATTGTTGCTTAACTTTGCGGCTTCGCCTGAACTTGCCTTGTGTAATTGAAAGTGCCAGAGCGTTGCAAAAGTCATTAACTATTACTGCAGTTGGATCATCCGACGCTCTCGTGGCGGGATTAGAACTTTCACGTGAAAATCAACCCATCAACTTACGTTCTTCGTGACTTTTCAGATTTTATTTCTAGGTTCGAAATGTTTATTGGGTATCACTACGAAATAAAAAAAAAATGAAAAGTTACTGTGACTCAACTCGATATTTTATTTTACAATTTTAGAAATAACGTTTTGTTATTGTTCCAAAAACTACAATGTGTATTATTGGGAAATAAGTAATTGTGATAAACGTTCTCATTCATACCATATTTACAATTTTCATTCACTCACTCATTCATGCAGTATTTACAAGCAGCCCTGAAACCTCCCAATTCCACATGATTGTCACTTTTTTTTCTATAATTAAAGGCAATCTATGCAGAAAAAGTATATTATATAATTGTCTAAAAATATGCAGTAATATTTGCTATTTTGAATGATCTGTATTTCTAGAATAATTTTAGAAATTGTGCATAATACCTTCTGTATAAATGTTGAGATTTCATATCTTTTGCAACCTTTCGGACTTATAAGTCCATTTTCAAGCAACCCATGTTGTTAAATTAAATTAATACACAAATTAAATAAATAATAATAAATATTGAAATAGATAAATAAATTAACATCGTCATAAATATATATCTCCTGGCTTGGACATTGTCTAGAAATTTGGAATAGTGTATGTCAGTTAATCAGTACTATACCTTCAGTTGACGTCACACAGTGGTTGAAAATTAAAGTTTGTTAATAGTTGCTGATAAGATATTTGTATTATTATTTAAAATATCATAATATTTTATATGATAATGCGCAACTCTGATTCATACCATCATCACTAAATGAGATGATTTCGTTCTAAAACAGTTTTATTGTCTTTCCACAACTTGTCACTTCTTCTTTAAGGAAATGGCGCTTTGCACAGCTCTAAGCTGTCATCTTCAGTTATTTCCAGTTGGTTATGTGGGATATATAACTCACCCAAAACACTAGCACATTGGTTATCTATGAGTCGTAAAGTGAGGAACGAAGCCCTTAGTTAAATAGATAAAAAATATACTAGTGTTTTAGATGAGTTATAATCAATTGGAAATCATTGAAGGTGACCGCTTAAAGCTGTAAAAAGGACTATTACATTATAAGAAGTTATAAGTTGTAATTTCGATTTTGTGCCATTTTGATATTGTCTTTTGAACGAGCTAGACAGTTTTGATCAGACCTTTGCGCCCCTGCTGAAAGTAGCAGGCTTAGTATCACAACTTTAAAACTAAGTACTGACATATGAAAAACCTCATTTTCCTAAACATTTTATCTACTGTCGGTTGCACTAGGTGGTTACGTTGCATCCACCTAAGGTCGGTCGTGCCAGTTAATTAAAACGTTGACAAGGTGCAACAATGGCTGATGAGATCTCATGGTCCGATTACCGCCGTCTTCCTCTCCCAGTCGTCTAAATTGGAACCGGTGAAAACTGCTAACTATCAGCGTTATATCATCTGTCACAGATTGGCGGAAGGCCAGAAAGCATAGCCGCGAGTCACGACGGATTTAATTATTAGTTAGGAGGCCGGCAGACTGACAGATCGCCAAGATATTTTTTTTTTTAAATATCGATATCGTTCTGCGGATCCGACACCCTCGGTGTGAAAGAAGATTGGCGGCCGTCCCGAATCTGTGCTGTTACATCTTCCATTCCTTTGTGGATACTTTGTTCTGCTGGATATGACGACCATACGTAAGAAGTTCACTGGGCACAGGATTACGGAATGTTATATTTGATATAATATTTTTTTTGTAAGGGATACCGATTCCAGGAAGAACGAAACGAAAAAAATCTACCAGGTCATCGACTATAAATATTCTTATATTATTTCATACCAAAAGGTGAATATCCTTAATATCCCCGTGTTTGTCTACACGTCCTACTCTCCTATACACCATGCTTAACTTTCTTTTTACTTGCCCTTGAAAATTACAAGTTTCTTTTAATTTCAATAAAATAATCAAGCCTTCACGAGCCTACACAATTTTTACAAGGGTGTAATAAATGTGAAAATATTAATTTGGTAATATGATATTATAACCTGGTTGCTCTGCCTTACATTATTATTTTTACAATATTTTTTTACATATTTTGCAACAAATAGTTGTCAGAAATTTCAAAAAATAGTCCCAAGCATAAGGTGTATCTTTCTCTTCTTCAAACAGGTAAAGTATATGCTGAAATTAAGCTTATTCTGGTTCATCTTGAATATAACAACGGATATATAAAAAAAATAAAACACGTAAAAATTCGGTCTTGTATCTCTATCGTATGAGATTTCTGAAGTCATACCTCACAATCAATTCATGTTTTAAAGTTCTGAGAGTCTTGGGAGCCAGCAAAAGACACTGCGTATTTCATGTCTTCGGAGCCGACGTCAATACATTTTCATGTTGTGCATTTAAGCCATTTTTCATCTTTTTTTTTTTTTTTTTTTTTTTGAAAATGCGTTTTCAGTCCTTGAATGGTTAAAAATATAAAATATTGGGACTTGCCTCAACAACCATTGGGATCTCCGAAATTCTCCAGGTGCCCCTCTAGCCTTAAACTCATCCATCGCATCTATGTCACTTGGACATTTTTTTATATTCTCCATCCAGAGTTATTCTGAATAATATTATTCAAGAAACTAATTTTAAGAGACTTGATGAATTTGTCTAGATTGGCAATAGTAAATACTTATGCACCTGTATTGCTTTATAAGTCAGAAGTTGTTCAATTAACCTCCAATTTTCCCCGGTAGTACATCATCATAGATTGAACCACCGACTGTTAATATGTTATGTATGCTGTTAGAGAGGACTTGCATCGACTAATGTTCTTGACGTAACTTACCAAATGGTCCGAGTAGCCGTTACTTTTACTCGACCAAAAAGTATGTGCTCATCATCAATTACGCAAGATTAATTCCGCTGAGTGGTTTCATGCACGGAACGGTGGCCAAAAAAAGTTCCTTTAATTATTTTTCAAGGAAGGTACTCGTTAAACCTTCAACATTTTGTTTTTGAAAAAATCCAAGAAAGAGCCTCTCCAAAAATCGTTTCCCCTCCTACTCGGAATTATGAATGATATCTTTTAAAACCATTATTCCAGTCTTCCATTATTGCATACCTATTTGGTAACTTCAATGCGTAAAAACTTTTTTTATAAATAAAACTTTAAAAAGATTCATTTCTACTGCCCATATAACAACAAAACAAGCAACATTGTGCTGGGAGAGGCTGAGTAGACTTGGTAAGTTTCTTCCCAAGTTACATTTGGAGAAGTTACAAGCTGGAGAAATCATGATGGAAAAGTGGAACAATAATTTTATAAGATAATAGCATTCATATTGCGGACCTAAAAATGAAAGATTTTTGGAGAGACTCAAAATATTTTTGGAAAAATTTTATTATTGCAAGGTGTAATATTAAAATACTGGTGTCTCTTTTTGAAGTCTTTGTGCTTTCAAATATTCCAAAAAAAATGTCTAATTATCGTGTACACATAAATTTAATTAAAGTTTTTGAACCTCTTCTTAAGAGGGAAGCTACAATAAATTAATTATAAATGTTCCGTCCAAGGGTTTTTATAAAAATTCAAATGCCTATTGCCTAGCACTAACAGGATGTGAAGTATAAGAAATTTCATCATGAATTATTGAAAATAATTAATATTAAAAAAGAAATACCCTTTTAGAAAGTATTTTCTCCTGTCTAATACAATGGTATGTTATATCACACATTAGCCACGGCTAATCGTATTCTATCATTTTGTGGGAAATTATTTACCATTACCAATCATCAATAAAACATCCTGAGGTTTAAGCCAGTTCCTAATATTATAATAATCTACTCATTTCCTTTTTTTTTTTTTTCGATTACGTTTATCACTTTCCCTGCCATTAGTCTTTCTTCATTTTTTTTCTTTCTAAGTGGTTCATATTAGTATTTTGTACTGTCAATTATTTAGCAAATGGTTTTACGGAAATTCACGTGTTTTTGGTTAAAAAACTTACTAAGAAATTAACAACACTTCCCCAAAGAACCCCCCCCCCTTCTTTGAGTTACTAATAAGTGTATTTTGAGGAATTTAAGTGTTCACTTTTTTTTCGGCAGGTTTCTATTTATTAGAAAGTTTAATAAAATACATATTACTTATATTATGCAATTATTGTTGTCCTACATGCCTGCCAAATACATAGTTTAGAGTATAAATTTTTCCATACTCATGCGAATTTCGTTTGTTTTTCCACTAAACTCTTTTATCTAGAATGATTAATATAAATTGTTTCAAAACCTCACCGAATTAGAACTTAAAAAAGTTCTTATTTTGATGACTTGTTTTAAAAAATACAGACTTACACCCAGGGACTTTAACTCATATCATATCATGTAGTAGTTCTTAGTGGTGTATGCCACATTTCTTGCAAACACTTGCCAACAGATTATCAGAATATAAATCACAAAACCTCTTTAGAAGATCTGAGCTGGTACTCGTTGATGAATGTCAGGACTTCATTTACAGACGAACGCCACTGTTATAAACCAACAGTACATTTTATTCAAATGTAAATTCTCATTTCACTTCAAACATAGCGACTTTTTTGCTATATAGTAATGAAATCTATGGCAGAGACAAAGTCAACCAAAGTTTTCCATCATAGTTTGTTGACAAATGACTAGTTCACAGTCTTGTGTGATCGGTACCAAGTAATCCTCACAATTTTAACATACTAAAAAGCTTTTGCTATTTATTTATTCAAACAGCTACTAAGTTCTCCAAAAGGGCTGTCTAGGACGTGTTCTAGCCCATGTCTATTAGAATAAAATTCTGGGAACTTAACGTCTAGGGAATGTTATTTGTGAAGGATAAATTTCCGCATTTATTGTGTTTTTACCAACGCTATTTGATTGATATGTAACAACCTTTAGAAATTGATCTACAGAGTTTCACGCATCATAGAGTGGTAATACAAAGTGTTCATAGTAGTATGATAAACATTTAAATAAGGTAGCCAGTAAACGACAGAGGGATACGGGGTCTTACGAAATTCTCCAAGGTCTTGATTTTTAGGACACCTGCTTCTTAAGTCGTACGCTGGCTATCCTCTCTGGGATAGAGAATCTCTGTCAAGATCCCGCCAATGTTTCCATGAAAGTAAATTTAGTGAAGACTAAGGATGGATGGATGTAAGTTTTTATTGGCGTAAAAGCAAACGGTGATCAACGCCTTATGGTCTTGGTATGTGTTGCCTAATTGACTCAACGATCTTAGAAGTATCTGCAAGGAAATGGACGATGGCACACGTGTTGGCCAAATGTTGAAAGAGTATGTGGTTTTACCTATGATGGAAGTATTATTTCCTAGTGGAGTTATACTCTCAAGAGTAAATGAAGCAAAAGAGTCCTCACTCATCTGAGAATCTTTGGTTGGTCCGAATAGATTCATCTACGGATGAAGTTGATATTTTGTCTATATACAAACTCAAGTATGATGTAAGAATACAAGATAAGTGTACAAGAAACATATCTGGTAGACTTCAAGTTCAAGCTCCTGTAGGATCCAAGAAAATGAACTAAAATATATATACATGTGCTTGACCTTTACAATTTAACTTTAAATGTTTTTATCAACTTCATAACAGTATTTTATAACAGTTGTTGGAGTTAATTGTTTTTATGATGGCAAAATTTTAATTTTCAATTATGTTTCTAAAGTACGCGTAATCGTTTTTCAAATTGTTATTAGTTACAATTTAAGCCAAAATAGGGTTTGAATTCTGTGCTGAATGTTAATTACATAAGCTGCTTATATCATAGTCGAACCGGTAACTGGAGATAGGCCATGACACTGCGCTATACCACGGAAACAATCAGCTATTCAATTAACAATTACGCTCAGAATTAATTTAATAAGGGTAGCTGACGAGGCATTCATCAATCGGGGGGGGGGGTGCTTTTCATCGGCTAAAGAATTTGTTTTTTTTACCGGCAAATTGTTTTTTCATATCGTAGCGTAGAAAAAAAAGTATATACATATTTTTGTTTCATACTTACCATTAATATAATGTAATTAAATACGCAATGAGAATATTTCAATAATTATAACTTCGAGATAGAATACATCAATTTTATGATGTGAAGCTAGACGATAAAGTTTAACTATTAATAGTTTTGAAAGATGGCGCATCCAGAATTTTCTACTGAGATTGCTCCCTTGGGAAAACTCAGAGTCCTTACTTGTTCTATTACTTTCCCTGGAGTTAATTATTCCTTATTGTGTACAGACAAACTCCATTATTCCTTTGCAGAGGACTGAGAACACATCGAAAAAGAACGCAGCCTTTTACAGTTTCGCTTTCCTTCATACGAGTCTTAACTCCTCAGCTGCAAGGTCCCATTTCCTAGATCCCGATCTTTCCATTATTCCACTGTCAACTCGGGGAAAGTGACACTACACAATTTGGCAAAACGAAAAGGAAAGTAATATTCCAATCTGTTTTTTTTTTTCATAGCTTGTTTACAATGAGATAATTGTAAAAGTCACGTTGAGAAATCGTTTACAGAATAATCACCTGTTATTATATGAAAGTATTGTTGCGAAACCAAATTATTGAAGATTGTTTATCCAAACCACACCTAGTAAGTAAAATGGTAAAATTAGATTCAGTAAGCACTACAGTGAAAGGCGCTGGTTTAAAACAATCGTTACAATGAAAGTTGACTTTTTTTATGATTTTTGAATCACCGTCTTTTGCGAATCAATAGTTATGTAAAAACAACAGGACGTAATTCTAACTTTGAAATCTTCTCCATAATCTTCAACTCAATCAAATGAAAAAAAATATTTTCCTAGGAACTAATTTTAGTAGCATTTTCTAACTTCTTTTATAACAGAAAATAAGCGTTTCTCCTTTCGATGGTGTCACTCAAGGTATAGTATAATTCAGTGTTGTGCTAAGTAACTGTATTTTCCTGGTGGAATAACGGTAACATAGTTTTGTCTGGTAAAGATTTATGATTGTATTATGACCCCCTCCTTGACCAGCTGGCTAACTCGACTGTAACAGATGCCCTTTTGCTTTTATGACTTGCTTCAATGCATGATACTGGACGCATATTGAACCTTGTGTACATGATAGCTAGACGAATAAGGAGTTGCGAATCCAGTCAGACATTAAAGTCTCCCACCACGTTAAGTGTAGTTTTTATTTATGCGAGGCATCCACTATTATAAAACTATAACATTATAATATTAACTAAGATATGTTGATCTAAGAGTCAGTCACCCTACTGTTTGTTTGAAAATCGGATCTTAGACAGTTACAAACTAAATGTTTGTTATGAATTGGATGAAAATTAATTTAAAAAATAAAACTAAAAGTCCGTATTCCTTTTTTTCATTTATGACATCATTCATGTCGATTAATTAATCATGAACGGTATATGAAAAAACTCATAATAATTCACTAGTTTTTTAGATCCAAATACGGAAGTCTAAGTATCAAATATACAAATTAAAAAAAAATCATAAAACAAAAGCCTTAAAACACACAACAAAACACAAAAGAAGAGAAACAGCGTTAAAATATAACATTGTATTATGACGTAACGTTTCTATTTTTTAAATTTAATTTTTCTTTTTCGCAACGTAATGCAAGTCATAATTTTAAGTTAGATGCCGGTTCAAATTAATCCTATATTAACAAGATAACTGAGTTGGATTAAGACATTTTAGTTCATATTGCAATAAAACGTTTTATAATACTGGACTTCGCCGAGTAAACCTCCTGAAACCCTGGGCGAACTATCAACAAGAATAACGGACACACTTTGATTGAAAAAGCACAGAAAAAAACTAAACATGGCTGGTGACGTTATTAATTAACGAAATTGTTTATTTCCATATTATTACTTTTTATCTTATCGTTTAACTTTTACGTATTTTCTAGATACTATTGCTTACATTCCAAAATCTAAAGCTCCAGTCCCTACTAAAAATCATTCAGACATTCATAAAATATCTTGTAGAAAATGTGATCCCGCATGTGTAAGTACAAAAGGACTTAAGGATGGTAAATTACAGTCTAAATAGTAAAGAGAAATGACGGTTACGATTTTGAATAATATTGAAATAGACTTGAATGATGCTTATTTCAAAGTACTGGGAGACTTTATTGAAAATCAACTATGAGATCCATCCCCTAACTAAGCTGAAGAACCAGAACATTTCTGTAGCAAGTCAGGTGTGATTGTGCACCTTTACTTTTATTGTCTATACTATTTCTTTAATCATATAATGTGTAAGTAGTCAACTATGTAACAAAAATGTATAAATTAAATGTACAACAAAAAAAGAAGAAATATAATGATGGAACGGGTAGTAAGAATATGCACAAAGTTGGCCCTTAGAAAAATACGGCCGTTCTCTTGGGGCACAGCAGTAAATAAACTTAAGAAAAAACCTTACAGGCCAATTTCTTAGAAATAGGGTGAAGCAGAGCCGTTATAGAAAAAACCTTAGTAAGCGTGTCTTCTACGTTGGTGGTGAGAACCAGACAATTTTCCAAAGATCTCCGGTAGGTCATGAGCGGACTGCCCCAGTGACCCAAGTCCGAGCGCGGCCTTGTAAGTGAAACTTTTTATTTCCGGGCTGAAACGTTTGCTATATTATGCAGTGTTTGTATTTTGTATCTATACAGTTAGGAATAAATAAATATGATTAAAAAATAGTCTGATGGAAGTTGTTAAGCTCCAAGAATAAGTAGCTTTGCTACTTCTCTTAATTACCAATCGTCTTTTACATGATTTGAATTATACCGGTTATTCAAATATTGTGTGTTCTTTATTTGACCTCATTTTAAGAGATCATACCGTATAATTGAACTTACGGATGTAAAATTCAAACAATCTTATAATTATAATCGTACCGCATGGATATGTAATAATTGTATCGATTGAGAGTAAATTGTGGGTAAAAATTGCTATAAAAATTTTTTGTTTTTGTTTTATACTCCCATGGAGAACATTGGAGAAGAATGGAAGCCTCCCATTTCTATTAATAGAAGTAATATAATTTCAATCTCAATCGAGGGATTTGAAAGGAAAACATTCGTACAAATCAAAGCTAACAAATATATGAAATACTTTTCATCTTTATTATTATATATTGTGTTTTTCAATTGATTGGCTCGCAAATAATCACTTATTATGCCACCATATTACAAGTTTTCGCCAAATATGAATATGAATAATTATTCACTTTTTTTGAAGAATAACCGATGCGAACATCGCCTTGGAGATTATCAGATGAAGAGAAGTTGAATGTTGAACCTTTCCTGATGAAGGCGAGACCTGACCAAGGAGAAAACTGTACTTGCCACAGTCCAGCGAAGACACATCACCCATCAGATATAGCAGGCAGGGGCTATTCGCGCTGTGCTAGTCACCACCATTATTCAACACATCTAGTCGAGAGCTAGTAGACATTCACCATCTCGCGCAGTAAGGAAGATATCATGGGTCGTTAGGCTTCCACTTTCTCATGTGCCTGCTGTAAAGTTCTGTCGGCCCTCCTGTCAAGTTGTTTCCTTGATTTAATTTTTTTCTTCTTTTCCTCCTGCCATATCTTCTACATCTGTGTGGCGAAGCACCAATACGCTTAAGCCAGCTTTTACAGATGTACTCGGCCATAGAGACCAAGGGTTCCTAGTTGGCCCGGCTTCCACCAATTTACGAGAGTTTTTGCCTTTGTATACATGTACTATTGAGGGGTCAAGCCATCTCAGCTGTCATATTCCTTCCTATTTACCTTGGGTTTGTTTTCGGAAAGCAGTTTGCCGATCATCCCTTATAACTCTTCATTTTTTATCATCATTTCAAACGTAATTTCCGTTCTTTAGGCCAGCTACTCTCTAGCTAGTTAAATACTTTATTTCTGCTATTATAATACTATTGATTAAGTGCTCAAGGAATCTTATCACTTCCCCTGGTACAAATTACTACGACACGCTGCATTAGGTAGATAAAAAATTGGAACAATGTACAGTTTGCCATTTCTTTTAACATAATTTTTCCTCTCAATATTGCAACAGAACTCGGAATAATCATGTACAACCTTTTTAACTCTGCTTTGTACCTCTTGATTTACTCCACCTTATATATTTATTAATGTTAAAAGTATCCACAGTCGTTCAATTCCTTCATTCTTCTCGGGAAATCTGAATAACTTCACTCTCATACATCCTGAAGACCAGCAGAATCGGGTATCAAGTATTGTATAAATTTAGCATTCTCGTAAAAAAAAATAAAATAATTTGTTTCACTTCCGAATGATTGACATAGCCACTCAAAATCCCTAACTTACACATTTTCTAGATGAGGTTGTGTCCTTGCTCCACTCCTCGATCAACTTCGAAGGGTCCTGTTTCCATTTAATTTGATATGGACTTATTTAGTGTTAGAATTAGTAAAATTTATTGCATCAATGGCTCAATTGAATATATTCTGAGTACGTTACTCTAAGGGAGTTCGAGATTTCCCGTCTGGCTATGGAGTCCAAATCTGGTTTGAGGTCAAGAAAGGCGATACTCATGACCTTTTCGCGGTATTTCTAAATGATAGTTTGATTTTCCTTTACCTTACTCATTGAAATTTTTGTCATTCTGGAGAGACAATGACCCAGAATAAAGTATTGTTTTCATTTCATATGTTTAAGGACAAATTATGTCCTCTGTTTGCCTATTTTCCAAAAAAGTTTTCTGCCTTGTTCTTCTGAATCTCCGGTAACGATTTAATGTGGAAAATGAAAAATTGACACAAAAACGCATATTATAAAAATTATCGCATCGCATTCATCATTCGGGAAAGATGGTAACATCATCGTGAGAAACGGCGAATATCAACAAAACTACAATATCTCATCGTCCTGATCCTCTCATGGTTGATTACTAAACAGTGCCTGTACAGCAATTACCAAAACAGCAGCACATTGTATAATC
The DNA here is from genome assembly GCA_930367205.1 of Acanthosoma haemorrhoidale. NCBI lineage: Eukaryota > Metazoa > Arthropoda > Insecta > Hemiptera > Acanthosomatidae > Acanthosoma > Acanthosoma haemorrhoidale. The sequence goes on from OV884012.1 coordinate 84,905,957, forward strand.
CACCGATAGAAACAACAGAAGGTATTATCCACTAACTATAATTAGAGGTTGATTTTGGAATAGGAACCTGCGGTTTAGCACTCTCACTTGACCACTACGGCTGATTTTCTTATTTTGGCCTTCTCGTTACCGACACGAGGGGCTCCCGAATCCAACAGGAGACACGGTCATTGGGCAGCTGTTTTGGAAGTTATAAGTATGAAAATTATCTGAAGAAAGTGTAACGATTAAAAGAAAAAAACCATTAACTTGTTACTCTCTTTTGCCGAATAACATTTTTGAAGTACTGTAAGCACATTTTTTACAATAAATGAAGATGATGTGCTTCCAGCAAAAATAGCCATTTTGAATTAATAACTAAGTGTGCGCATTATTAATTACTCATAAAAAGATTATATAAGGTGTCCTGAGAAATTTTAGGAGTGCGAAGGAACCCTGCTTGGATTGGAGTAAAAAAAAATTGCAACATATAAACTAGAAATATTTTAATACGAAATTATCCATTTGGTCAAGTCACTCTATATGATGAGGAAGTATCAGTCATATCAACACACAATTGTCATGTCGATGACCAAATCGAAATAACAATGACTACTTACCTTGCTTCTGATTACGCCAAAGTATATATTTTGTCTTGGATTTCTTGACCTCAAAGCAGAATTGGACTCCGTATCCAGACGGAAAATCAGGAATTCCCATCAAGGGACGAACTGAGAATATTTAGGTCATTGATCAAATCAAATTTACTAACTTAGCCTCTCTTAGTATGAGTATCTAATCTGTTAAACTCAAACAAACCGTCAAGGCGTTCTGGATATAGCGGTGATTTAATCAAGCTATTGAAGAGGCCGTGGTCATTGTCCAATCGATCATTGGTAGTTGATAATTGTGTGGGGCAATGTAAAACGATTTGCAGCGCTTCTCACGCATGCTCTCTCTCTCATTCAGTCTATTTTGAATTTTTAATGGCGATAAATTCCCACAGAATCACAGTCTTGCATTTAGGCATTTGTCACAAATAACCCTCCACTAACTGCTAACAATTTATTTACTCATTCTACTATTCAATTAAGGCTCCAAATAATTCCACTTGAGGGTTCTAGTGATTTAGATTTTTTTTTTCCCCTATAGCCCCTTTAAATTTACAGATAATTACATATATAATTATAGATCCTCAGGCGAATCTATTTACAAATTATTTCTGTATTTCCTGTAGCATACGTTATATACAGATTTTGTTATTTTATAAAAATTATATAATGAATAAACAAGTATAATGATATACATTATACATGACTGGACTAAACTGACTAATAAAGGTGATGGGGCTCACCTTTTTGATCAACCTTACAACTAGCTTACATACTAATGATCACGATTGGATGAATGCAGTACAAGTGATGGAAAACAGTGAGATCGATTATACGGAAGGTGAAGATATTCAAGAAATTAGTGAATCAAGAAATGTTCAACAAAAAGTCAAGAACAAGAAAAGTAATGGATATGTAAAGAGCGTTTAAAGATCATTTTGGTAAAAGGAAGATTAAGTTAAGAGGTGGGAAATCGGTTTTGATTTTCACATGATTGGTGATGACCAAAGCGCATCGGAATAAAACCCTACATTATTAAACTGGACAGAAGTGGTAACCTTTGATAACTCAGCCCCTACCTAGTTAGTGTGGAAAAAACATTAAGACAGTATTTTTTTTCAAGTTGTTCAGGAAGAGAAATGGACCCCTTCTTAAAATCAGTCCAATCAAGGATTAGAAAAGCTTTCTTTTGTCAGATAGCGTACCGATTTCACTTGTTTCAACCATTGTTTCTGTGCGATTTTAAATACTTATCACCAGTGAAAAGGGTAACTGAGATGTAAAAGAAGCTTTGCTAAATGGCTCAGGAATGTCCATCGTAAATTATATGTACTATAGCAAATTATAGCACTGCGCTGAATACATTTAGACATGTGTAGTTAGCAATAAACAAAACAAAGATTTCGTGCCATATAAAATAAAACTTCATATAAAATATTCCAATTGTTCTATGCAAATAGAAAGAAATGAAAGGAGGTTGAGGACTTTAGACATATTTGACAAGATATTTAAAGAAGAGTCGCTTTGCTGATTTTTCTATTTTGTGATGCTATGAGCCTGATATAAACATTTCTGTCATAATTCAATAAAATGTAGTCAAATATGAAGTAAGATCGTAGAAACCCTTAATCGTGTGATACGGTAAACTTGATTGACTTTTTCTTTGATAATGATCATGGTCAAACATGGCTGGGTCATGATGAACTGGGTCCACTTTATCAAATAATCCTTTTGTATTATTTGTTGGGAAGTTAAAAACAAGCGTGAGTAATTGTTGTAAGATTGTAAACTAAAATATTCTTTGTTTAAGTGTTGGATACATAAAATTAACTCTTGAAGTCATCAAGCCCGGGTTTAAATGTTCATATTCCAAGCCATTACTCCCTGACCAACTAATTTTCGACTCAACAATGTGTATTTTTTTTCTCTATAAGACATATTTCAATAAGAGTCCTTTCAATAAGCCCGAGACAACATTCATCACTGTAAATAGTCGTCACGGAAAAAGTAAGAACTGGAGAAAGTAAAGGAAGATAACAATCTGTAAACAATCTTACTCTCGTCTTCTACCTGCGACTAAGTGGTTCGCTTGGATACGGATCCAGACCACGTAAAAAAATACAAAATGCGTACGTGACATAACGGCTACGAGATTAAACTGAGGTGTGCCTGTCTGTGTTATCTTACTGAGGCCGGCAGGAGTTTTTTCTTTTTATGATTTAAGAGTAAGGTTATTTATTGCATCGGCTACAACGCCACGCATGACAAGTCGGATAGCTTCGCGAAGTTCGTAAGGAATTTAAGTTCTTGCATTCTAAGTACTTATTTATATTAAAACAGACGTGGAAAATGTCACCTCATTGTGAATCATCGCTTCTAAAATTGCGTCTAATTGGGTAGTAAGCAAAAGAGGCGAATGAAGCCGGTTTTGAAGCTGGTCAACGAAGTGAGTTTCATGACTATTAAACACTTTTATATGAGTGTTTTTTGTTGCAATGGTCATACTTTGAGCACATTACTGACTTGTACTTGATCTAGCACACAAAGCTCCAGTAAAATGTACAGGTGAAGAACCCTCTAAGGACTTGGAAAACAAATCATTGCAACGATGGTTGCATCTGATTCTGATGCTATAAATTATTTATTAGGTTTCAACTCAGCTTTTATTATTTTATGATATAACTAATCCTATAATATGCCTCTGAACCTCTATGATTTAATTTAAACAAACAATTGTGTCTAGAGAGAGTAACAATCGAGAGAGCGAGAGAGAAATATATTTATTGCAATTTAATTGCATGCATTTAACCGCAATTTAATGGTAAGAACATCCTTGAATACATCAATCATTTTCTTGTAATTAGATTTTGTAATGAATAGATAATTAAATACTTCACGTTTATAGGAAAAATAATAATGTATCATAAGAATCATAATACAGTAAAACACTGTTTTCTTTTCATTTTATAGGCTTTATCTTATGTAAAAGCTCAATCCATAGGTAAAGTAACCTTGTAAAAAATATGTACATAAGGTAAGATATTATAATTTAAAGAATATATGTTTTATCCTTTTGTGAACTTGTCTTTTTAATTAATCTCTTTTGAATAAATAAATGGAGAGCAGTTTCAAGAACAACTTAAAACAAAAAAATATCTGACATGTAGCTTTTAAAGAAAGCAATGAAGAACTCCACGTTTAACATAACCACATTGTACTGTGCCTATTTTTTTATGCGGCAACCACTATACTGCCAAGAAAGTAATTCGATATAAAATTACTTTGTTAGGCCTCGCAATTAAGACTTTTCAATGGAATAGCGGGTTTTTTTTCGCGGCAGTTTGGTTCGATCCTATACCTGCGGTGACTTTTACCACTTTTCCCCCAGGGGCATTTTTTCAGCTGTTATTTAACCAGCACCTTTCTTTCTATCGCCGTGGTCAGTTGCTTTCTGTCTTTACAGGGTGTTAATAAATGGGAGTTTGGAACTTCCGCTTTTCTAGCTTCCAGAGGAAAAAAAATACACCTTTCCTATCTCTTGAAGAAATGTTGATTACTCGGCCGAATGAATTCGCTTTGTACATAGATTCTTGCTAACTAAAGTTGGAGCTATAGGAATGTAGTCAATTCCTATACTTTTAATGTCTCCGGGTTGAACCAATAGGTAGATGGACAGAACGGAAAAGGGTTTGTTATTATATATTATCGTATAATTAAATGTCTATTTAAATTAAATCTTTTCCATTTCGGGTAGTTCAGAGATCCCAAAATGGTATATAATCCAAACCTGATGCAAGAAAATTGGTGTTAATTTAAACTCACATAATTAGTAAAAAAATGTTATTTTGTAAGAAATTTCTTTAAATAAAATAAAATAAACATTGCGAGGCTATCGTTCCGTAAATCAACTGTTGGTTTTAATGCTTACTCGGGCTTTATTGTCTGATATGGTGCAAGCTAAATACGATTCAAATGTAGAATAGCTTGCGTGATTCAATCGTTTAAACGCCCAAAGAAACAGACTGTGTCAATTTACAACTCTGTGACTAAACATTAATACATACAAAGTGAAAGGGGCTGCTAGGCTTAGCGATAACTATCTAGCCACCCACGACTGGAGTAATGGCACCTCAGGTTCCGCAGCGGATAGCAGGTTAAGTATAGCTTCAAGGAGCAGGGTCAATCGCTGCTGGCGTCCACAAAGGCCAATACTTTTTCTATTTAACAAATTTTCAGTTTTGTCTCCAAAATTAGTCAATCTTCCATTATACGTGAGTCATAAATCACATAATCAAAGTAATACGGAAATTTGAACTTCCATAATTGCTCAAATTTAGCGTACATCTCGTACCTTCTCTCTCCCTCTCTCTCTCTCTCTCTCTCTCTTTCTCTCTCTCTCTCTCTCTCTCTCTCTCTCTCTCTCTCTCTCTCTCTCTCTCTCTCTCTCTCTCTCTCTCTCTCTCTCTCTCTCTCTCTCTCTCTCTCTCTCTCTCTCTCTCTCTCTCTCTCTCTCTCTCTCTCTCTCTCTCTCTCTCTCTCTCTCTTTCTCTCTCTCTCTCTCTCTCTCTCCCTCTCTCTGTTTCTCTCACTTTTCTGCATTTGTACTACAACGATTGACCTCTCAATTGAAACTTACAAAAAATATTGAAAGAGGTGTATGGTTTATTGCACCAAGACTTTAATATTGTATGGCGTACCATCATCCTACTGATGAATTTTTCTACAGTTAGATAGAAAAATACTGTGGTCGCGTTCTCACGAGACAGACTATACTCTCGGATAGATTCTTAGTAATGAGACAATAGTTAACTTTAGGTGTAAAATTTTTAAAAGGAAGGCATTTCTAGCTTTAAGATTTTCTAAAATACTCACTTTTTTTTCTAACTGTGTACTTGAGGGACTCAATGAAACTAACTAAGAGATAGCTCGTATAACAGAGTGCAGAACTACAAGAATGTTCAGCCCCACCGCTCAGTCTCTATAGAGTAATTTTGTGTTCAGCAGGAACAAGGGTAACTTCGACGTATTTATAACAAAATAGCCACAATAGAAACTTTATTCAGAGGAGGAAGGCACAGTATCTCAGTTCTCTAACACTACCAAATAATCCTATAGAGAGATATAATACACTATTGCTCCGGTGATACAAGTGATACACGCAAAGCAACTCATATGAAGATGCTTCATCGTGCTCTATGAGTAAAGAAGGGTAGAGAACAAACAGATGGGTATGAGGTACGCAGGCAACACTGGAATCAAGAAGATGACAAGACGATACGTGTAACAAATTGCAACTATAGGAAAATCGTTGTTCTTAAGAAAACCTACAAGACGTTGTCTTAAAAGTATAATGCAACACATTTTGAAAAAGTGCACTCGCAAGGCGGATAGGAAATAGAACATTATAAAAAAAATACAAAAATATTGACAATAATAATTATCCAGTAACGTATGTAATACTCGATATTTAAGGATGGCTCAGAACTCATTATTTTTTGGAATATTATTGAAATGTTAGGGGAGTCTTTATGAACATTATATGTCCCGGTAAGATTTTCAGATTTTTGGTAATATTATTCTCTTTACTAAGAATTGTTTAAACTAATGGGATCAGTGGCACAGCTAATGACTATTTAAATACATAGCAGTATAGTAGATAGTACCTACCAATCATGAAGGTTATATTTATATCGGAAGGCTAGTTGTGGGGTATTAAAATCAATAAATATACACTCCTAATCTACCCACAATTTTTACAGTGATACAAGTACATTCGGCAGGTATGCCATCAAGTATCTAATAAATAAAATCATCTTATGTGATAAATATAAAAAGGGAAAAGTTAAATCGTGTCCCCGTAAACAGATCTGTCACTGTGTTAGAGTAAACTTTTATCCTATATATAAGATACTTGCGAATGGTGTTATAGCCACATAAAGCCCTCGTATTACTATAAAATTAATCGTGGATGGACCAGAGAGAGAGAGAATATGTGTATTACCATGGTGCTCGATGAAAGCAATACTAATTGAGTGATTTTAAGGAGACACGGTTCAGTTAGAGGTAAATGCTTGCGTCTAAATTGTTACAGGTTTAATTACTTAATTAGAAGAAATTTTGTAGTTTAATATTATGATGTAAGCATTTCATAAACGAGGCAATCATTAGTGCTAATAGTGCTGTCAGAGAAGCATTAAACTTCTCTATTACATTTGTCACCTCTATTACATAACGCATAACGCTAGATGGAGAATGCGATAACTATAATTCGTTTACCCGAAAATAACATTGGCTCTAAAGCTACAACGATGGCTCCACCGTGACATTAGCTCCGCCAGTCTCCACGTTGGAACCGACGTGACCGGCCGTATGACAAGGGACTTGCTGCACGACCCTCAGAGAAACCCATCCGGCGTAACCAGGAACATAGGAAGACTGGCTGGTGAAAATGTCCCAAAAAGGGAGCATTGCCTTGCATAACGCAGATGTGTGGAAGACCTCCTGTAGGACACCGCGGCCGGGAACTTTCCAGACAGCCGGGAAATCGTCGCCCTGGGTCACGTGCGATAACCCAATTGTCTCCTTTCTTCATTGCCGCCTGCGAGGAGGGAAAGTCTAATTCACAAAGGGGGGATTTATTTTCACGATTATCCGTGTAAAGAGTTTAGGGTTATTTCAATCGGTTTAAAATCAAGGACTTTTTATTTCGTAAAAAGTTATTGTTTCTTTGTCATCATCATTTCTATTATGTCAACTGCGCTCTATAATAAAAACTTTCTGAGCTCACAGCATAAATTATTACAATTACAATGATGGAAAACGAAAACAAAACGTCACTTCCAAGGAAAAGGTTCATTTGTATTTGATATTTTAATTAATACTACTTGAATGATAAAAAGTATTTATTATTATTTTACTAAAATATTATTTAAGTCTACTGTAATTTATATATTTTAGGTTAAACTATTACATTTTATAAGTAAAATAAATTTCAATACTAGACAGGGAAATGTTTAAATAATCAATCTCCAATGCTTTATCGATTTTTTTAAAATAACATTTTTACGTAAAAACCAATTTTTTCACAGGATGACTTTATGGTCTCTGTATTTTTTTATTTTTATATTATGTCTATATTTCGCAGTATACAACTTTTCACTACAATTTTTAATACATAAATAATTGCTGTTAGTATCATAATAATGTTAACGTTACTCTTGTTACATTTTTTTCTTTTTATCCAGACTTGCAGTAATTATCTTAGGGCCTCTATGACAAAATGTTTGCTCCTTCTAGCCGGATTTCTTTAATACATCAACTCATAGCTTCTACCATATATATAGAATTACTAATAATAACATAATAATCTATTAGCCAATTTGATCTCTCTTTTAAGAATTTAATTTAACTCAGCTTTACTGACCGCCTCAGTGTAATAAAAGTTTTGGTCCTAACAATAGGTTCCTAGTAGCCTCTTAGAATTATTTATGTTATAATAAATATTATCTGTTCACATCTCTAACATTGACTTTTTTAATGGTGAACATGAATTCACGAGGTTTTCCTTTGGCATTGCCTAAAAAATCTAACCTGATGGTGATAATCTTCGTGATCTGGCCCTCAAAGATTAAGCAATGAGTGAAGTCAAACGGAAAAGTCATCGAGGCAACCAAGCGTCGTGAGTCAGTGGCTTCAGATGATAATTTCATTCCGTTATAGCGTAATGGTTGTGATATAAACGGATAAATTAATATATTCTGCACCTCTTCATATTTTCTTATTTATTTAACTCTACAAATACCTTTTAATCGCACTAAGAGTTTATTTAAAAAAATAATAAAGTGTTGCCGTCACAGATTCTACACAAATTTAACACCTGTAAGAAAGAGTTTTAAAAGGAAATTATCATTGAGATTATATTTTCGATAATATCTTTTTGGTTACATCAATCATACGACTCAATGGATACATGATGGAAATTAATTACTATCCATAATTTAATTACAATCAATTGCCGGAATGGAGTCAGGTGCCGGTACATACCGGGCCAATCATCCTGCATGAATGAAATCAAAAATGATTTAATCGATCTGAAATTTTGAAAGGTACAATCCGCGACATTTCCAAACGTGCTGATTAAGTTTGGCTGAAATACAATCACGAAGTTTTTGGAAAACATCAATTGAACGACGTAAAAAAGTTATACCCGCTTCACCAATAGTTAAGATTTCTCAAGGCTCAGAAGATATGATTTGAAGTTCTGATCCTTGCCACATGAATAAGGATTCATAAAAAAATTCAATGATATTCCTATAATTCTATTCCGAAAAATACCGGTTTTATAAACTTTGACATCAGGTATTCCATACGTTACTGACTAGATTATTTGTGTCAATACATTTGCTATTATAATTTGTTGAATAGGCCAATGACAGCGCATGAGAAGGTATACGAAAATAAAATGATGCCTTTGTGTTAAAAAATACCGAGTTGTTTTTCACTACTATTTATGGACATAGTTTTTATGTAAATGAAGGTGTCACAGACTAGATTTCTGATTATATTTCTTTTAAAATACAATTTAATCTTATTAGAAAAAAAGTTAAAGTAGCCGAAAAAAAGGCTACTGATCATAGGATCAGCTAGTTATCAATTATTTCCTTCAAAAAGTTTGAAAAAACTATACCAAAAATTATCTATTGAGCGAAGAAGATCCTCGAATGGATTAGGGAAATCAGTCCAGCACGGCATAGTGCATACTTTCTACTGGCCAGCAAACAGAGCATAAATTGGTTTACCATCAGATATACTGCAATTAGTTGAGAGCACACTTTCACTAAATTACTTATCTCGATGGTAATTGGTTAGTCATTTGTCTGAAGAGTCGCTTCGATACAATTTTGGCAGGAAAAGCTACCGGAAACTGGGCAGTATTTTTAGTCAAAAACCGTGCTTTGAAATCGGCTACAGGCTACAGGCTCCGGCAACAGAACGGTTATTTGATGGCAGGATTTAAGCCTCGTTGATGCTATTGAACGCTTATTCAATGCATATGATGCGCTCAATGCGGTCTGCCCTTAAGTTACAACTTATGCGTTTAGTTGATTGCATATTAATGAACCTCCACGTCTCTCTGGTCTACCCACAATTAGTTTTATACTGAGCCCGTTTCGTGGCTATGCCGCCATTCTCATAAATGAAATGAGCAAATACAATAGCTTAAAAAGTTCGACAAAAAAACGTTACTTAATGGGTAACAGATATGATTTCTTTACAAGAGACAACACTTTCACAATTCGATAATTTAACTTACAACGTAATTGAGAATGGAGATATATTCCCCGAAAGCTCCCGTATCACTGTACGATAAATTGTGGGCAGAGCAGAGAGAGGTGTACATTTATTAATATAAATAACCCAAAACCAGCCTTCTAACATAATCTATGTTAGATTATAGATACTAAATGGCGTTACTAATACGCCACATTAGTAAAGTAAATATTGCATGTCCTTTATTGTAAATATTATTGTTGTAAATAAAGTGTGAATTTATTATTCACTGTAACAACACAGTTAAAAGAAATTGAAGTAAATCTGACCTTCCTAAAATCTTTTTTTTTTTTACTATAACAACTTTATTATGATGAAATTACAATCTGCCTTAGTACTTTTAATAGGCAATAAATAATTGAGATAAGTGTTTTCATTCATACCATATTTACAAGTCATCATTCGTTCGCACATTCATACAATATTTACAAACAGCCCAGGGGCCCCCCAAGTCCACAGCTGTTGCCTCCCTCGCAAGCGAAAGAGGAAGCGGAGTCTTGGGAAGTCCCCCACGCTCCCCACCAGCCACGTCACCGGATACGAGCCAGCGGAGCCTGACGAAGAGCGCGAGAGCCACATACGCTCAGGACATGATTGGAGAAACTGGCCACTGCCAGGACTCCCACTGTGCGCATTTATAGTAGGTCACGAGGCCACTGCCGTTTCAGTCTCCGGGGAGGATTATAGGGATGAGTGGAGCAGTGCAATGACTGTGCTACGGGATTAGGGTGGTTTGATAGGTTACTATGGAATTTCATGAATTTGGAAGGGATGAGTTCAAGAATGTAGGGTATATTAAGATCATTATGAAGGGTTTTGTTGGTGACGTAATAGGGGGCATTTACTATTGTTCTCAGGACTTTTGATTGTCACTCAGGGTTTTTCAGGGGTCCTTACGAAACTTCATTGTTCAAAGTTTGTGGTAAAGTTACGTATTAATATTTTAGATATTCAAAATTTATTTTTATCTTTAAAAATAATTTCAGTTTGAAATATAAAATGAACTATTTTTTGTCGAAAATACCCGTTAGATTTTTTAGAGTAATTTAAGTATTTATAAAACTCTATTTATATAGTATCATGAGTAACTCTTAATATTGTTATTTTAATTTCGAAACCCTTAATTTTGTTCATATTTACTTATTAAAGTATGTTCTGTAGAAATAATAATATCTTTATTATCCTGGGGCCGTCTCATTTAATAACGAACATTTATTTACCATAAAGTGGGCTCTTAGACAGTACTAGTCTCCGTTAAAAATTGCATGGTTTAAAATTAAATAAAATAAGAAAATATACAATAAAAAAATATAGATGTACACATAACATACACATATTTATTAGGAAAACTTTTAAATGAAATAATCATAATTGGATATTCACAAATAAATATTTAAATACATATATATCTTGATTTACACATTAAAAGTAAGTAATTAAAATTAAAATAATAGACATCTACAGCTTATAATTATAGATATGATGTATAATGTAATAAATATAAAGTGAAAAAATGTCAACTATAAAACAGTTGTATATATAATAGATAGTAATATTGTAAATAGTAATATAGAGTATACAAAGAATAAAGATAATATTTAATAGGGCGAAACCACTGATACTTGGATCAACTACTTAGTTATATTATAGATGTTTACGATCAATTTTCAACCGTGCCGAAATAGGAGGCTGCACTTCTTTTGATTTAAGGACGCTAGGCCAAAATAAACAACAAACGAATGACTCACCCAATGACGTAGCATCAATAATTATATAATTTTCACTTTCGCCCTAATCCAAAGGATGTTTTTACAATGGCGATGTTCCTTGTAGCAGCGACAGATAAAATTCGTTTATTAAATTTTTTAATCTTATTTACGGGAGTGTATAGAGGACAATAATAGCTGCTCGAAAACAATACCTGTTCGACAATACACTTTCTCCAGGAACTCCCATCCTTCCAGAGTCCTGGATGGGACAAGTATTCCAGGAAGCCTCCCCATTCATCAGGCTTCCTAATTGTTAAGAGAGTAAATCAAGTTGCTGTGGTCAGTGGCCTGTTAAATGGAGGTTTCACTAATTACAATTACATAAACTATAGTTTTACACATTAATAATACATGCATCAGAATTTATAATTATACTCTCTATTAGAATAATAACCATTGCAAAGATTACTTCTACGAAAGTGAAATTGAAAATTAGCATTACATTTTGCCGCGTTTTTCTCCCATTAATTTGTGTAATAAGTCAGGTCTGCCTGGATGTCTTGGATATTTCGAGTCTCCTGTTTGATCCATAAACAGAAAATACTATATGGAAATTCCATTTAAATGCCTGACGACATAAAAAATATTTTCAACTCCTTAAAACAAAATTAAAGTTATTATTTACTTGGTAATTTTCTGTCATATTGAATAGAAATTTAATGTATCTTTGCCCTGATAATTAACAGTTATTTTTCGTTGTTTACTTTTTGAACTGTAATTATTTAAATCCTTTAATACTGACATTGTCAATTACAATTTTTCTCAGAAGTACAATTTAAATATGACATGCTTTGGTCACTGAGACCATATACACGTGAACAATGCAATCTTTTTTACTCCTAAAGTAATAAATGATGAATAGGTAATGGGAATACGTAACAAATACGTACATAACAAATTTTAATAATATATAGTAAAATATAGTAGAAATAAGTTAACAAAATTAATCAAGTAGATACAAATTAATTATGCAATGTTATTCCAACAATGTATGTTTTGTGCCTTTGTGTAAGTTTCGGTTGAGGGAATGCTTACAGTAATTGCCTAGTACTCTTATTAATGGGTTTTCGACTCAACCCGTGTTTTACAAAGAAAGATGATTTTTTGCATGTTAGTTTTATGTATTCCGCAGATGGTGCTGAAAATAATATCAACCCCATGTTAAATTACAAAGTGTTAGTTAGTATTATTAAGATAAAAACATATTTTTTTGTTATTTCGAGAAAGGTAAGAAATTAATGATCTGGTTGCCCTGATGTATGTTTTTTTTTTAACTGACATCATACAGATACCTAACAAGATATTTATGATGACATTGAAAATGTGTTCGCAACTTAAATTTGTGTTCGCCCGTTGCGTGTTTGTTTGATTTTATGCCAGAATGGTGCTAAAAAGTAATTCTATGAAAAATAATAATTGTCATAATTCCATTCACTGTGTAATCAAACTTTTCCCCCTTACAAACTGTGTAGTGTATGGAATTAAGTTGTATGGAAACACGTCCTGAATTGACTGTAATTACAACAAAACATAAAATCAAATTAATGGCAAATTTTTTAAGAAAATATTTATATACAAAGGGTGGGGCCGCATTGAAAAGCTCCCATTAACAATATCAACCATTGGGTTGTGTACGAGCAAAGAAACTGCTTTTGCCAAAGTCAATAATTAATTAAGTCAATAAAACCAAAAAATCAATCAAGGCTCAGTAATTGTTAAGATCATTGAAACCTTTAATTGTGAGATGTAGCTCTCACTATTAAAAGTACCTTTAAGTAACTCTTTATTGTTCATTGCAATCTAGGAGAAATCCAGAATAGTATATTCGAAGAATAAATCTCATTCAAATATTCATCTTAAAAAATTTGTTTGTGTTGTATTTGTATCATACTACAGTATGTATTTATTTACTGTAGCATGCATGGGACTGTAGATATCACCAATACATATATGAGTCATTACATTTTCAAAAAATGGTTACCTCTCCAAGAGGCAAAATGTGCTTCTTCTTATACTTCTCTGTTACCTGCCACACCTGCGCTCATTAGCCATGCGCCAACATAAGATTATTACATTACACATGTGTAGAGCATATTTATTATAGAAGGGAAGAATGAAACTGGTGTTTTCCGTTTTCATCGCGTATATAAATTAAATATAATTCTGGAGCTTTGGTTCTGGTGTTAAATCGAAGAAGAACATTTTATATGGAATCGAAAGTTAACTAGGCCCACATAACCTTCCCCCATAAGAATTATTTTGTGTTTTACTAGTAGATTCCCGAAGCCGTTAAATCTTATTCCCGTAATTCAAGACAGTCAGTTATATTCATCCCAAACTACATATATATTACCTTACTCGGGTCAAATGCTCGCTTTCTCCAATTAAAGCCAGGTTTGACCAGAACGTTCACTATGACTAAATATTTTGCAACACACCTCGTTGTTTTATTTTTAACGTGAAATTTAGTCGGATTTGCCCTGAACAGACAATTCCTACATTTTTCCTGTATTTACTAAATATTGGTCTATTGTGATCAAATTACAATCTGCCTTATTGGGCAATAAGTAATTGTGATAAATGTTCTCATTCACACCATATTTACAATTTTCATTCACTCCCTTATTCATACAGTTTTTACAAAAAGTCCAGAGACCTCTAAAACCCACAGGTTGTCACCTACCTCGCATGCAAAAGAGGAAGTGGAGTCGTGGGAAGTCCCCCACACTCCTCGCCAGCCGCGTCACTGGATACGAGCTCTGTGGTATGTGAACTGATATACTATAGTGGAGGCAGGCTGTCCAAGAGCGCGAGAGCTACAGACACCCATAATAAATATTAAATACTAAAATATAAAATAGATTGACACGACTTTGTTGTAACAAATATATTACTAAGTATGTACATTTAATCGTCATTAGTTAATTATCGCAAGTCGTTATTAATGTTATTAAATCCTGCTGTATAAATAATTCTAAGAAATGGAAAGATTATGTCATTGATGAAGTGGCTCCATTGATATAATTAAGATTTATCTTAAAAATGAGCGAAAACGATATTAATGAAATTTGTAATTACAGTTCTCGAGCGTCCTCATCAAGTCGTCAACATGTCTAAACCGATTTAATAATCGGATCGGATGAAGTATTTATTTATCTTCCTGCTAATTGATTATTAGGCTTTATATCATTAACTCTAACATAAAAAATGTCCATGGATAAAATAATCGTTTTTAACAAGATAACGACGTCATCATAAGATATATATATATTATTCCTCCATCAGTCGCGTCACCGGATACAAACCAGTGGAGGCTGACCAAGAGCGCGAGAGCCACATACGCTCAGGACACGATTGGGGCATTTATAGCAGGTCATTATAGGGATGAGTGGTGCAGTGCAATGACTGTGCTAGGGGATTAGGGTGGTTGGATAGGTTACTATGGAACTTTATGAGCTTGGAAGGGATGAGTTCAAGAATGTTGGGTTTATTAAGACCATTATGAAGAGTTTTTTTCCTGACGTAATAAGGGGCATTTATTATCGTTCTCAGGACTTTTGATTGAAAGGATTGGATACGCTCGATGTTCGACTTTTTTTCTGTCCCCCATAGCTCTATTCCGTATGTCCAGATTTAAATATAACTTTGTAGATTAGTAATTTATTTTCTATTGAGAGATATGTTAATTATTAAATTATTATTTTATTATTTTATCGACTCTGTAGTATTTTCTTGTCATCAGGTCATTAAACAGTCATGCTAGTATATAAGTCTCTAGGATATAAGTAGGCAGACAGGCTTGCCCAATGTATATAACCCAATGGGTTCCTGGTTTTAAAATAATTCTAACGAAACAAGAAATCCTGAGTAGAAAAGGATAAATATTTATAGTGAAGCAATGTCTTATTTAATGAACTATCTTAACAAATTTGTTTCCTCAAATTGTAAGTAAAAAAAAATAAGTCATTTGCTTTGTTTAGCATCAGTTGAATGTTTAACATGGCAAACAATAACTATTAAATCTCTCTCCTCCACATAAAACATGTTATCTTATAATACCTCAAGTATATAAACAATATCCAATGGTATCACATAATACATCCAGTACTGGATTAGGTCTTGTTCCTAAAAGCATTGCTGCGTGTAAGTCATCACTTATATTGTACTTACTATGTAATATTTTGCCCCCACTTTTGTCAAACCAAGAATGTACAAATTATTATTTTTTGTTTTGAAATGACACAAACATTTGATAGCCGTGAATAATCAAAAACATACTGTACAACTTTTTTTTTTGTAAGATCCTCGGTAGCTCTTGGCAAAATACTGATTCCTCCGGGAATAATATGACAATATTTACACATCGAGGCATTGACCTGACGTTATGTTCTGGTCCACTGATGTTTTCTTTTTTCTTTGTTTTTATTTAATTAGATAAGGTTAAATACAGTAATAATTAATTGATTGGATACAGTTATTATATTTCATAATAATTTTCATGATGGGAACTTTATGGTCCCTTTACCAACGTATGTATTTATTTTAAGAAAAATGGAGAAGTTGAATAATTGTCTTAAAACAATGATCAATTATGTTTCATTGTGAATAGTTTTCACGCAATTTTTTTTTCTCTTGTTTTGTTTCTTGGACGGTGCAACGTTAGTACGTGTCCGTCCTAATTTTCTTAAGTGTCGTTTCTAGAATATTTCTTTTCCCATTTGTTGGGGCCCATTTTAATAGAAATCGGCTGATTTTCTTTTTCATTTCCTCTGAACGTTCAGGGTTCGAACGACATGATAAATCTTTATTTATTGTAGTTGAGTGCATTACTGATGAGCCATTACAGATCTTTGTGTAGTAATGAACTTTGTTTAGAATACGTTTCGCCTTATTCAGGCACCTTCAGGACTAGAAAAACTAAAATAAAAATATGTTATACAATGACTAGTTTAAAAGAGCCGATTATTTTTACAGTGAAGCATGTAATACTAATTATATTATTACTGACCTTTACAAATCCATAATCCTTGATAAAAGGATTAAACAATTAATTCGCCAATTAGTGTACTAAATTTATAAATATAAAATTACAAAGCTACCAAAATTTATTAGCTTAGATCAATAAAATTTGTTTTCCTTTATAAAAACTAAATCCTCTAAAGCACTCTAAAGAGGTGCTGAAACTATAATCATTTTAGATAAAACAAAAATATTTCCAAATTCGTATATATAATAGCTACTAAATAGAATATTTGTATTCTAATTTGTTTAATACTCACGATATCATTAGCAAAAAGTAGTCAATTATTTTAATGAATTGGATTTGAAATTCAATTTTCAACTTCCAAAACCATCATTTTCTATTTATATATCAAGATACATTCTTAATCAAAGCAATAATGCAAATAATAGCGGTTATCATTATGTTTTCTTTTTTCCTTTTAAGAGCCACCAGCCACATACATGTTGATGGAGAGTGTGAAATTTTCTTAAATAAACGGAAACTAATTTATCTCCCAGGAACGAAATAACAAACTAAACAGTGTAATAAGAAAATGTATTTAAAAAAAATATATTACCACGGTCATTAAAGTACACTGTGTTGAACTCGGCCAGAACACAATACCCGGGTCGGGCAGAAGTGAATCTGAAAAAAAGGCATGGGAGAGCGAAAGAAAATTCACACCTGCTGTTCATTGTGCGGAAAAGTGTTTTTCCGAGGGTCGGCCACAGCTTCCGTTTCCTCTCGGCTCTCCGTCTCTCGAGGTGCAGGAGGCATGGTATAAACTGACAGCTTACAGTTTATGCTGAGAACTTATCGTGTTATCGCGTGTAATAACCATTTCAGTCTTAGTTGAGCAGCCGCTTCGATGAACTTATTTACCCTGTAAGAAAAACTTATTATTTTCGATTTTGTTCAATTCTTTCGAATATTTCGTGTGTACAGCGCCATTTTCCATTTTTAACGCAGCGATGGGATTTAATAATCAACACTTTCAGTCGCTTCAGGAGCGTGTGGGACTTTAATATTGTTATCACGCTCACTCGGATTCTCAATTTTGTACGTTTATTAGTATAAAAATCCCAAAACACTTTAACAAATTTCTTTCTAAACAATGTGAAATAATAATAAAGTTAAAATAATTAAAAACCCCATGCTTTAAGACCAAAATCAGGAAATTTTCGTATATTTGCGGGCATTAATGACCGATGTACATGCCGTTAAAAAAACAAATAAATATATCATAATTTTCAGATATGTAGCTGATATCTCTATATATTATCATCCTGAAGTCTCAACTGATAAACCTCGGAGTATGTTTACAGTTACCGGAGAGGATTCTACAAGCACAATACTCCGGGAAGACGACGTGATCCAATCACAGGACTTGCGAAGTGCGTCTCACTTCCGAATGACATTATTGGCGTTGCATTCAAAACCGTTACTTCCGCGTGACACCTCTTATGGCTGTTCCATTACGGATAAGTTGAGACTTTATATGAAATATCATTTTATTACAGATCTCCTTTTCGTAACGTGCAGTCATGTAAGACAAACACTTTACCACCGTAGTACCACAGTATGCTATAAATAAAATATATAACAGCTAAGAAATACCTTATTTTTTATTTTATTTTTTTATTTTTTTTTTTCTTAGCTCTCAACGGAAAATATACGATGTAGGAAAAATAAAGGAAATTATTTGGGATGATGGGTGCCTTTCACTAAGGGGAGTCCCATTTGAAGGAAGTATGAGAAGGATATGGGGTGTGGAATGCCTGAAAGAGGCGGGTGGATACGGGAAGGTAGTGAGAGTCTACCTATGGTGAAACAGTCTCTCCAAATGGTTATTTGGTTTTTAAATTGGAAAAAGTACATAATCCTCAGGATTATGCATGATACAATATGTATATTTTTTTGGCACTCTTCATTCCCATACTTCTAGCATCATACATCGAAATGATACACTCCCGTTGTGTACAAAAAAAGTAATTTATTGATTTCATGGTAGATGGAAATGTGTTTTCTCATCATGATTTGTAAAAGAATTTTTTTAAAGTACCAATTCGATATATGATGTTATAAAAATTAGGATGATGAGTGGGCAAAAATATTATATCATGCATGGTCCTGAGGATGCTTGAATAGGAGAAACGTTTACCAATTGAAAAACAAAATAAACATTAGGAGATACTGTTAAATCTCGCTTCAAAAACATTGAGTTTTTCCCTGTGTTATCTCAAAATACATTTGTCTCTTTTTAGAGTGTTTAATCGATAGAATATTAATAAATAAATGTATCATGGGCATTTTATCCAAATAGTGGCGGAAAGTACAGCAACGACTAGATAGCTCCTATTCGATTGGCCTTTTCTTAATGAGTAGTTTCGCCACGGATTTATTGATTAAAATTATAAATATAACGTGGGTGATCTCATCATACACTGAAATAATTAGTCTACGTTTTTGTATTGATTTATTCAATTTTAAAGTAAAGAGTAAAATAGATTTTATATATATATATATATATATCGTTTCAAAATCTTGTAAATTAAGGGGTCCCGCGCACGTAAGAAGAAGTATTCAAGAGCATGATTAATTTCACGTAATAGATTGCCTCTAAACATTCGGGCACAGATTTGGGCTGCTCTCCGTCAAACAATTTCATGGTGACCTCATTATGACTTACAACCACCCGTTTATTATGACCCTCTAACAAGCATAACAGTTAGCGAGTATATCCTAGATTCGTCACTAACGGATACGCTCCAGAAGAGCCACAGTACTAACCGTGCTGGAGTGCTTCCGGTTTTTGTACTGCACGCCAATTCCTCGACATCAGCTCCCTGCCATGGTTCAAAGATTTTTATGTAGGCCAAAGTGAAATTATCCTCGTGGAAAACATTTCTGAACGAAAACTGTACTTTTTTGTGCAAATTTTCTATTTCGTAATAATATATACTTCGACTATATGACATGCTCTTGTTGTTGTTAAGAAGGGTTCTAGGTTTTTTTTGTGGGGGGGGGATATTTTGACATTGAACTGGGTGATATTGTGGTGTTTTCTTTCTCCATATTCCCATAGTGCATGCATGCACCTATGCATTTATATTATGAAGTGAAAGCCGTAGGGGTCTTAGATGGTTTTAACCCAGACACTTTTAAATGCATGACTGAAGCCTTGCTTTTTCTTAACACTTAAATTCATAATAACAAGTTAATTAAATGATAAATAATGAGGAAAGTGCAAAATATCATGATAAATTATATCTTATAGTTTTTCTAGTTTATAACAGAGAACACCAAACTTCTATTACGGAGTACACCTTAACTATTCCGGGATGGGACCATCTCTCGCTGCTCTAATTGTTTTCCCTCCTCTAATGCTCTATTACACTAGAAGCTTCCTTGGATCGACTCAGCTGCCGGAAAAGTATTCTTTTATTGGTTGACTGGCGGTGCGTTAGTTGAAATATTCGATAATTACAAATGGCTGGCTGATCGAGCAGTTACGAATACAAAAGTGTGATAGCTCAATTTGTTTAAGGGGTCTTCTATATACCATGCGGTCCAGCCCCATGTTACTTGTGCTTAAACAAATCAATTTTTAAACAGTCCCTACCCTTTTTGGTTTCTTCAAAAAAGTAAGACCCATTTACAACTCGTGCACTGATGGGCTTATCCGATTATCTTGGCTTGGTGGCGTACTTTTATGAAACACATGATAATTAAATACACAGCAACAAAAAAAAAGTGGCGCATTCACCCAAATTCAAATTTTGGCTTTCAATCTACTTTTGCTGACACTGTCCAACTTCTTCGTATCACTGAGGGAGTAGTAATAGTGGAGAAACTGTTGTGACAAAGAGTCGAATATTGAGACTCATTTTTATAATTAACTGGATAAAACAATATACTTTATTTACATAAGACACTTTAATACATGAGAGACATGAGACATCGAAATCTGTACGCATACTACCTTACTGAAACCTTCCAAACACAGGCGAGGTATTTCGGAATAAACTGTTATTTATAACAGTTTCTTACACTTACAGTTATTTATAACGGTTCTTTACTACAGAAACTGTTAGAAGAAGACTTTTTGAAGTGAATTTAATCACTCAGTGACCAGCGTTAGGGCCATTGTAGACCGGAGAACATCGTAGAGCTCGCTTGGAATTAGCTCGGGAACACCTTATGTGGACTCAAAATGAATGGAGCAACGTGGTGCTATTCTTAATTGTTTTATTGAATAAATGTGTCCATAGTACAATAAATAAATCCAAGTATTAATCGTATTATAATTAATTGGAAGGTAAAGCAACAAAATAGTTGCTGGGTATATTGTTCAAACAAGCGCAGATGAACTAAAGCAAAAAAAGTATGGACCTTCAGAACGACGGTGTCCTGAAATCCATGTATTATAGGAT
The DNA here is from genome assembly GCA_930367205.1 of Acanthosoma haemorrhoidale. Taxonomy (NCBI): domain Eukaryota; kingdom Metazoa; phylum Arthropoda; class Insecta; order Hemiptera; family Acanthosomatidae; genus Acanthosoma; species Acanthosoma haemorrhoidale. The sequence continues at coordinate 84,927,081 of OV884012.1, forward strand.
GTCTGGAATACAGTTTACAGGAGCTCATTTCAATTCTCAAAAAAAGCTTCATCCAAGGTAAAATCATTTTTGTGATGTTGTTTTCAACAATGAATATCGTAAAATGAAGTACAGATGTCCACTTACAGATAAACATTTTTACGACGGTATTACCATATATCCCTAATCCTGTCCTAATATAAATTTACCTTAAACAAATAAATAAATATTGTCCGCTGATACTATAGAATGTACTATTAGATACACAAATGTTTGGGACACTCTGCTGTAAATAATTCACCTAGAAAATTAATTAATTATAAATAAAATAACTTATAAAGAATATAAACCGGATGTTTTCGTTGGTTACAATAAATGCTATGCCTGATTGACCCGACGATTCCTCGTTTAAAAAAAAAAAAAATAAAAGTTCGGTTATTAAAAAGTTATAGCATAAAGGAAAGTATTGGAAATATTCTCACGTCATCCGCACCGCTCTGTCACGTTAGTTCCAGCGATTGAGCGTTAACGTGATCTAAACGGTAGGAGAGGAGCCGTGCACGTTTCGTCCACTGGATACGTCAAACAGGACATGCATGTGAGCTCTTCCCACCCTTTGTCAGCCACCAATTACCTATGGATACCTGTAAGTAAAAAAAAAAAAAAAATAGATGTAAGTGGCCAAATATAGAAAGAAAAAACAACTACTGGAATCGACCCGGACTAGAATAACTTTCTAGTATTCTACTATTCGAGCCCACAAATTTTCTATAGGGTGATGAGATTTTGTTTCGATTAATTTTTCCGTTTATTTCTTGTTATTTGGGTAAAATAACCTCTATCCATCGCCCATTATTAAGGTATCAAAATTTTAGCTGAGCTAGTTCATCACTTGAGTTACCTCATCATTTTTTCTCCATTAGATCAAAGATTTTTATTTACAGTAACCCAAATTTGTTAACGTGAACAGTGAATAAAATTGGATTTTTTGTTATTTATATTTATAAACAAAATTAAGGGCATATAAAGTGAAGAAACAATATAGAGAGATGTGCCATGTAGGGACAGACTTTTCCTGGTCGGTCTCATTTAACGATAGTCATAAAACTAATCTGGATTTTTGACCACGAAAAAAATTCATTTTATTTGACAAATCGGACTAGTCAATCAAAAAAAGGACAATAAATAATATAAAAGGACCTTAAATAAATAAAATATGAACCTATTACTAGTAATAGTATTAAATACGCGAGTTCTATTAGGTTGGAATATCTTTGAAATTATTTTTTGTGTTACGGTCTAGTATGTATTCTCCACCAAGAAGATAAATCAGAACATTATATATTGAACGTTTTTTTTTTAGCTTTGACTTTTTACTAAATGGTAGGAGAGGAGCCGTGTTCGGTTCGTCCACTGGGTACGTCAAAGAGGACATGGATTTTTTTCACGTAAAATCAGATAGATTAAATCATTTCTACGACCACTGCCATAGAATTAACAAGCTTAAATTAGTAAAAAAAATAAAAAACTGGCAATAATGGCATGAATAGTTTATAGTAAATACATGAGGAGTGGCTGGGCATAATTGGAAAAAAAGGTTGGTATGTCCAATGTAAGGTGTTGAGAAATTACCTGTAGATCAATGTTCTCCAGGGGTTATAAATGGTCTTTTTGACTTTATCTAAAGTAAAGATAGGGCTCTATGTGGCTTGTTTTGTTCTTTAGTAAGTATTCGGCATAAGCAATTGACTCCGGTTGTAGGACCTGTTCGGACAAAGTGGTCTAGGTGAGCGGCTTATCCAGTTAGATACTTTTCCACTATGACTTGGGTAGATACCTGAGCAAAAGCTAGGGTCGGCCTGATTCCCGCAACACTGGGTAATTAGGTGCCTGGGATTTCTGGTGGAACGCTAATTGTCCAATGTTTACTTCTTCGCTTTATGCTTAGCCGACCTCTGTTGGGATAGAAAGATAGGACCGCTAACTATAGAACAGAGTGACATACGAAAGATGACTGCCCCGTTCCTCTGTGAAAGTCAAACCTCCGCCTTATGGCCCGAGACGCTAATTGCTTAGAGACCTACCCCTCAGCTAGTAATAGCTGTATAGAGGACTCGATGACCTGTTAAGCCCCTTTATGCGGGTGGCGACGAAAAAGAAAGGCCATTGAAGAAAAGCCGGCAGGGGATACCATTCATAGGGCGTGCAATATTGACACGTTAGCTGGGAACTATCGGGAAACAACACGCTTGACCGAGTCAGTCTTTGTAGTCAGCTGCCCAACAACAACAAGACTGCCTTTCACTGGAAAGGAAGATGTCAAGTTAACCGAATCGACTTTCGGAGGGGTCTAACACTGTACCCACCGCTGCACGACCACGATAAAAAAAATTATAGTTGAAATTAATACATTTTTAATGAACTGCCATGTACTTTTTTTTAATATTTATTTATTAACCAGAATTAGTGAAATATACTTATTTGTTTGAAAATAATTATTTGTTCATATTATAACATTTTAATAATAAATTGTACAGAAAGAATAAAATTTTATGGCAATGTTTGCCCAACCCCTTCACTACACATTTAATGTTAACGGTTAACGTGTGTGGTACGTATGGAGTAACCAGTAGTAAATTTCAACAGTGTGGTTTTTGTTGTGTAAAAAACGATAAATTCGATAAGCACTTCCTAATTTATTGTGTATAAAAACTTTTTATTACTATCTTAATTTAATTTTACTTTATTTTAATCACTGAATGAGAATCATTTAAAGAATACAAACTATAATTCTAATAATGACTAGGATCATAGACAATAAATAAACATTGTATCATTTAATCTTGAAGCTGAAGAGAAAAGAGGAACAATTTGTTTTAATGATAGAGTTTGTAAGCACGTTTAAAACTAAACTGGCTTTATGGATATGAAATCTGCAGATGAATTATCTTCTGCATTTCCCAAATATAAAGAAAATGACAGGTGACTCGTCATTTATTATTAACCTTCAATTACTTCAATACCAGTTCAAAAAGCGATTACAACAGTTTAATATCTTCACTTGTTTATGAGGTTGTATGTAAGTTCTAACGTTTCCCACTTAGCCACCGAGGTTTCGTAGGGCAAATATAATGATAACTAAGCACTAATTAAGCAAAACAATGATAAAACTAGTTTAATATGCTCGAGCAAATAATCAACTTTTTTACTAATTGTTTTATATGCAAACAAATATAACCGAAAATGAACGTTCAGATCTCGACTTACATATGAACATGTTAATGATTACTTACGAGCAGGAACGTCATCATACTCACCTAATTACGAAGCAATGGCCATTGGAATGCAACTACATAGATCATGTTGGAGCTGAGATTTACATAATTATTATAAGTTGGTATTTAGTATAAATAATTCTTATAGCATGTAAACTTATGAATGTTTCGTTTAGTAATTGTTTATTTTAGATCCGAATACAAACAATAATTTTAATTTGTTAAACTATATTTTTTGAAAAAATATTTTATTTTTGTATAACGTTTATTATTAACTAAATACGACTAAAAATTTACTTTGATAAAATAAATGGTGCCCGCCGCTCGACTGATATTAAAGAACGTACTCTTAGATACTATCAGACCCTAAAAACTTGTTTAACACCGTTCTCCCGTCTTGTCATTTCAAGTTCGATCCACCGTATATTCTGACTTCTCTCCGAAGGATATTTTCTTGGTAATTTACTGGTGTTTGGAATTTAAGGAGTCCTAAATACTTTACCCAACCATCAACGACGTCCTATCTCCAACGTGATTTGTTCTGTGACTCCAATTTCCAATGATAAAGACCTCCAAATTCAGTACATACCTCTCGAATAATAAAAATGTCTTCTCGTCTTTTCTGGCAATTTCTCGTGGAGAATACTTCATGTTTATTTTGGTGTTTAATCTCTAAACAATTAAGCTGATAGAGACATATATTTTTTGGAACACAGTATTTAAGGATTTCCTTAAATGTGTGATTATATTAAACACATGATAACGGCTTAAGGCAACTGTGGAAATTACTTTGTGGTTTTTTTTTTGGAAATTTTTAATTAAACCGTAAAAGTTAAAGGATGTGTTAACTATCAAACATGTATGAGCCGGAAATGTCCTATGAATTGCCAGAGGGTGGAACTTTCACAGCCTCCTGTATATCAACCTCTAATAACCGAAACCATTGTTGCAACTACATGGTATCTCTGGCCATTATGTCTTCGTCAAGCCTGCGTTTGGACAATGCGTGCCGCGCGGATTTTCCACTAGTACCGAACTTATTTATTTCTTAGGCGGTACCACAACCCAGTTACTCCTGTACATCATTTGAGTTTATACTTGTCGATCGATAAAAGCAGTAAACTGGCACTTCATTTTTCATTTTATTGTTTAAAACAATTCTGAATTAAATATTTTTTTTTTAATATGCTTACAAATATGTAACATTAACGTTTTTTCTTCATAGCGAAGGAGACATTAAATATGTTTAAGCAAAAAGAATATCTATTGCAAGGCATTCTTGAAAATAAATTTTTGAGAGCCAACACCAGACTTGGTTTTTGTATGTCAATATTTGAACTAGTTACTTACTATTTTTTTTTTCAATCTGAATGAAATCAAGAATGATCTAAGTTAAGAAACATTGTCCTAATATACTGCTGATACTCCACGTGATGATCGTAAATACTTAACAAATTAAAGAAATTGATAGCTAAAATCTTAATAAACTAGTTGTTCCATAAATCAGTAATCTTGCGAGTTTACTTACATGCTAGCCAAAGTTTATCGTGGAACAAAAATAAGAAGTTCAAAGAGAACAGCAGAAGAAGAATTCTGCTCTTGTCACTCAAAACTTTATTTTCAGGAGTGACTTAGAAATTATTTTTTCTTTAACGTGTTTAATGTGACCTTAGCTATGGAGAAAACCTTAATCCTACATGTTTAAATAGAAGGTTAGCTAGGACATGAGAAATCTTAAAAGCTAGTGAAACTTTCCCAACTTTTTTAACGTTTTATTTATTTTCCATACGTCTGGTTTGTGTATTTTAATCAAAAACTATCAATGCATATACATACCGATTGAGGGAAAAAGAGAAATACAGACAAAGGAAAACCCAGCCCCACTGTACTCAAATAATAGATAGATAAAAAAAACTTTATTTATATTTTCTTACATATTCTTTGAGAATTAGAAATTCATAGGTACATGTTTTGGTATTCCTTCTCACACTATATTCTGTTTAACTTTGACATAGTTCCATTCACAAACATTATCTAATAGCAGGAAAAATAATCAAAAACCTACAATATAAAATAATATATAAATAACGTTATAATTACATTTGGCATACAAAATAAAAAAATAAACTACTTTTTAGAACACTTATTCAAACTATGTTGCAAATAATGCATCTTCAAATCCCAAAAAATGTAGTACTAATGTAGTTAGTGCCAAAAATTGTAGTGTGAAGCTCAGTGATGTAATATATATTTAGTTGTGTGGTTACTTTAGTGACAATTTGCCATATTTCCTATATCCTGAATTGTCTGATAACATTGTGCAACTAAAGAATTTTGTCTGTTTGAGTGTAAACATGCTGTTGTAATGTTTGAAATTGAAAATCCAACATTTCAGATATTCTTGTGCTAAGTGGGTTATCTATTTATGATCCTCATGCACAGATTTTAAATTGTTTCAAGTTTATTGAAGTTTGATTGGCAGGTGGAACTCCATACTTCTGGAAGCCATAAAACATAATCAACTTATTGATTTGTATAGAATCAGTTTTTTTTAGTTAAAAGTTTATATTATTTATTTAAATAAGCAAAAAAAATTTTAAATGATCCTTTTAACATTGTTTATTTTGTAGTAAATGTGTTTTGTAAATATTAGTATTTTATCTAGTTTTAAACTAAGGTGATTAACAAATATGGACCATGGGATGGGGGCATTCTTAATGATTATTGATTTGGGTCTTTTTTTTGTGAAAATTATTACTTTAGTTAGGTGCTCGTTAATTTGTATGCTCCATTAACAGCAAAATTTGTGTATTTTCTTCTGAGTCCACTCTATATAACACACTGTCATTAGGAAATTGAAATATTTCAACTTTGTATTAATAAATTAAAGAAAGAATCAAACTTTGAGGAAGTACAGCAGGATTTGGCTAAATTTAACATAAAGTAAAAATGTCTATTAAAAAGAAATAAGCCTATAATGTGAATTAAGTAGGGGAGAAATTTGAAGGATATTAGTTTGTATATCAAGCCTTTTACCAAATGGTATCGAAAGCCTTTTACCTATCCAGAAAGATCATGCTTGCATATTTGTTATGGCATAACAGTGACCATTTTTATTGGTTGAGGGCCCAAGATCTTTTATTCTCCTTTATACCACTCAGCAATGAGAAGGTTTTGATTTAAAACCAATGTGCGGTGAATTTTTTTCATTTCCATAAATAAAAGTGGGTGGCCCCTAAATGGGAGTACCGGCCTAAGTAAATAAACATACATTAGCATTTAATCATGACTCATCTGAAGCTCTTTTAAAAAAATAAATATTTATAAAGTTTAAAAAAATATATAATTTTTTTCTTGAGTTCTGAAGATCAAGAACATATAATCAGAATTATTTGCAAGATTCAGAGATTTTTAATCTTTCTGTTTAATAATAGATTTTTTTGTGATTGTTATGGGGTCCTGCTTTTGAGTAAAGTATGTGTTTTCACATAAACAACTTGGTTGCTGTGTACAGAGTGCTTCATGAATTTTAATTTTATAGATAATTGACAATTGATGATAACAAAGAGGATAATCCACAAACTATAGCCATCTTCATAATGTTTTTAATTGTTTTGCGAAGTAATATCCTTTTTTTTTATAAGGAGATGGCGTATCTCCCTTTTCTGACAATATGATGAAATGTGCAGGTTTTAACTTCTCACTATTAAACTGATAAAAATAAATAAATATTACTTTATTATATATAAGATCTTTATTGGAAAAATCACAATTGTTTAGGCAGCATTGTTGATTATATGAATAAGAATTCATTCACAACAACATTCATACAACATATACATACACATTCTACCCAGTAGCCTCTCCCCCTCCCCAGGCAATATCCTCAGCAAGCTGTTGGAAGGGCCAGAAGCAGCAGAGCTCCCCCACCTCCCTCTCCCACTGTTTCGCTATGAAGTTAAGACCAGAGAGAGAGAGCAAGAGAGCCACAGATGCTCAGGTCATGAGTGGGGATGGTGGCCAGTACCAGTATCCCATGATTTATATATAGATATATGTTTACAGTAGATTATATATACCTCTATGATGAGTGTTACTGGATTAGGAGTTGACAAGAAGATCTGGATGAGCGAATATGTTTTTGTGGAATTTGGAAAATCTTGAGGGTATAAAGTCAAGGACAGTTGGCACATGGTGATCCTTGTGAAGGGATCAGTTTGTAATGTATATGGTTGTGTTGCTTACAGTTCTGAGGACTTTGGATTGATATGTTCAATTCATTGGATTCTCGAAGGTTCTATATATGGGTTCGAAGGTTATTCCGTCTCCCATTGTTCTATTCTATAAATCTAAATTAATATTGTTAACAACTGTCTATATATATTTTTACGATATTTATTATCATATATTTTAATTATATATTTTTTATATAATTTATATTTTATTTTTAATCTTTATATTTAACTTTTACTTTATCTTAAGGTTCTGTTAATAAAAATGGGAAACTTCTGGCAAAAGGAATAATGGTTTATTTACACAAATTGATTTAAATTAATATACAAATAGTTATGTACGTATATAAAATAACACTGTTAAAAATAAATTTAAAATTGTACCTTATAACTAACCGCAACTGGCCAGCTTTCTTAATTCTTCGATGCGTTGTCTTCTATTGTGTGGTTCGGATTAGCGCCTTGAGCGTCCTTGGTTCTCGATCCGTGCTGGGTGAAAGTCTGTGGCCGGTCTTCCCTTGTGTACCACGAGGCAGTAACCGTGCCTGGGCTATCGTCCCTCCTGGTGCTTTCTCTCTCTCCTGCCAGGTCTAGATGAATGAGCGACCTAGCATGGGTTGCTACCTAGGTCTCGTCTCCTCGGTCTCCGATGAAAGAGTGCCTGAGCTTCTCGGTATCCTATATCTCCTTGTCCTTTCCGCTGCCTTCTTGATCCTTTTTTAACTGGCCTTGGCCATCCAGTTGTTTCGGATATTTATACTTTGCTTGTTTTGAAGTTTATAAAATAAAATATTTATATTAAATTATTGATATTATTTATATTATACATATTAATGGTAGATTCAACGCAACGAATAGTGTTTAACATTCGTGAATCGTGGTACACGAGTCGTATATTGTTCATCAACGCTCGCTAATTTCGAGTTTATCTCAAAAACACCATCAAAAATCACAACATTAAAATATCACAACAATATATAGGAAGTTTGTTTTATAGTGTGAGGTCAGAGTTTCTTTTAAGTAGTCTGTATAACTGTACAAACTGTCTGTTCAATTCAATCCAAAAACCTTAGGAAATTAATTTAGGAATATTCAAAATGGAACATCTTTTAAACTATTCATTAAATTAGTATGGTTATATTATTAAATCTTATCTTCTTCCAATATACTCTCAATGCTTTATTATCCTAATTTACATTACATTACATTCTATTAAAAGAAATGTTAGGAGGGGGGATCCTGGAACTGTTTTATAGGCCAATATCATGTCTTCATTAGAAGATGATTGGATTTCCCCTCTTTAGCTTGTCTTTGTGGCCTATCCAGAATGATTATCTTCAGATTCTAAAACTGCTGACCAATAATTAACTGAGCTTTGGCTTCTCCATCCGTCTTTCTATGTAAGGGAAAACTTGGAAATCAGTTAACTTCATGGAAACTTAAGTAAAAATGTAACTTTATCTGGAAATTACAGTTTTATTTAGAGATTTCAACAGTTGAATCATATAGCTTCTCTTTATCACCTATGTGGAACAAACTATTTTATGTAACTAATCAAACCCATATGACTAGGCAGACAAACTAAGTTCACATGCTCATGTAAGGCATCAACTAGATATTATATTTGCACTCAAAATAAACATTATGTTTTATTATCACAAACTTTATATCTATATTGTATAACTTTTCTAATATATATTATTTTTAATCATTCCAGGTAATATTTTCACTTCTTGTGGTGACAGAATGCATGAGCACAGGTAAAAGTGGTGACACCGAGGTTGACAGCTCAGTGACTTCATATTCAACAGTTGTAATTCATCATCCTCAAGGGAAAAAGTCATCTAAGGAACCTGAAGAAAGCAGATCACAGACTTATTACAAGGTAAAAAGAGTGAAAACAACAACAGAACAACCAAAAATACAAGGAGACTTCAGACCCAGCCAATACTACTCAGAATCAAATTCAGGGGAATCATACAAATCAATGGAGAATGCCCAAGATTCTGGAAATTCTAAACAGATGGAACAACAAGACAGCGAATCAAAACCAGAATCAGAAATAAGAAAAGCTAAGTTTAAACACGAGGACCGCAGTACAGAAGAAACTACCTGGAAAAATAATTTCAGGCCAAGACAGCGATACCAAGGCAGAAAGCAACATGCCATTGACAGTTCTCAAGAATTAGAACCACGGAAGGAGACAAAACAAAGTGGTGAGGAAAGCCAAGAAAATCTTGAAATTCTTAGGCATAACCATAAGACCAAGAATGAAGAGAAATCTAAACTACCACCCCAACAAGGATATAAACCTAATTTTGATGGACGGTCATTATTATCAAATCCATTGTACCAGTTCCCCAGTAAACCCAATAAAATAATCTACCCTATTGAAATACCCTTGAAAGATCTTGAATATATTAAAGAGCATACATCACACCCCCTGACACCACTAATGACAGATGAGCTTATAGAAACTCTGCTTAGTCAGCATCCACAAACATTTGACACTGAAAAAAGTAGTGAACCAAAGAAAAAATCCAAGTCACAAAATTTTAAAGTTGGTTATAGCATCGGCTTTGGAGGAGAAGATGTTGTATTGGGTAAGCCAAAAGACATTTCCCTCCATATTAATGGTAAAAATTCTGTCTGGAAATCGCTTCCAAATGGTGTTGAAATGTCTGAAGAGCAAGGTAAAAAGAATCCTTTAGGACTAAAGATAGCAGACTCTGCAATAAAAGCAAGTGACAGTGTACTAAAAAAGGACATATATTATATGAACAACTATAAGCAAGATAATACAGTACCTACAACAGGTAGAAGTACATTCGACCATGCCCAGGCAATGACACATAGCAATGCTTTTGATTTCTCTAATGCAGTCGACCCAGGTTGGTATCAACAACAACAAACACCCTTTGACATGAGGGAGCTTTACCAGTCTCTTGGTTACCCATCATCACTACCATTATACATTCCAGGGCAACAAAATTCAGGATCAATGGTGCCAGCCTTTGTTATCCCAATACAGTCACTGCCACCAGCAGGTTGGCCATCCGAAGGTGCACTTCAGCCTCAACAACATCATTCACAGCAGCTTCATCCACATCAGCTTCATCCGCAACAGTTTCATCCACAACATCTTCAACTTCAAACTGGCACACATCAACCTCATCACTTACAACCAGCCACACGTAATCACCTCCAGCTCCAGCCCAGTGCACACCAAGCACTTCAACAACAAATTCCTGATCATAACCCATTCCAGCTTCATTCAATTGGGCACCAACCAATCCAACTACAATCGGCCACTAATGAGCCCTTCCATCTGGTACCAATACAATTTGCCCAATTTGTACAAATGAGCCCTCAAACACAGCACCAGGAACATATTCAAGCATTCCCTGTAGCCGCCATCCAGTCAAAGGCTCAGGTTCAGCAGATCCAACCTACAATGCAACAATACCAAAGGATCCGAACACCAAAAGTAAGGGACTCAATCAAGCAGGGTACCTTTGAATCTACACCAATTATTGTTGCAGCCACACCTAGTGATCAGGTCAAACTCCAGCAAGAGCTTAATGCTATTCTTGCCGATGAGATGAAGAGAAAGAACCATCGACACCCTGCAATAGGTCTGAGGCCACCATCTCACCCTTTATGATGAGCTAGAAGGACTTTACAAAATGTTTTGTGAATTTGCTAAGGCTGCAGAGCCATTAAATTTAATATTTAGACTGTGACTTGTACAAGCCTTATATAATATATTTGGGGATATTTATATATATATATATATTGAATTCTCTGGACTAAGTTTGTCATAGCTTTGAGAAAGGTGTAATAAATGGGAAACTATTTACTTAGCTAGTAAATAAATGTTAAAATCTTTACTCTAATGGTACAAAGAAAAATTTTCTAGGTGTCATCCATGTAGTTAAAACATAAATTTTTTTTTTCACTGTCTCACTCGAGTGCTTGATTGCTCACCAATAACCAGTGTAAGACATCTGGCACTTTGTTGTTTAGTAGTATCATAAGAAATTGAGAATGGTTAAAAGTAAGACTAATTTGAAATTTCTTGTGTATAATAGATTCAACCATTATTAACAAAATTAAACAGAACACCACTGCCAGACACCCTATAAAGGCTATATATTGTAAATTCTAATCTTTTATTGGACTATAAATAAGAAATTATTTTTATCATCTAATTAATAACTTATAATTTATTGTAAAGTAATTTTTAGAAAAAACTAAAACATATTTGATAAAAATGTAGATATTAACTAAATATTAATAATTTTTATGTGTAAAGAATGTTTTTGTACAGTATTATATTGTTAATATAATTTAATTATGCCATATATTTTTTTTTAATAAATTCCTTTTTTCTGTCTGAATAAATTCATTTTTTCAACAAATAAGTATTGACAAAAATAAATCAAATATTTGTCTCTGGCAGTCCTATCTGGAGAACTGGAAGAAATTTAATCTAGCTCTGAATAACCATTGTTGTACATCTGTGGAAGATTTTAAGAGGGGGAAATCTGAAATTAAGAAAATTATTTGCTGTGGAGTAAGTATTAGATAGTTTTATTGGTCCAAATACTTCCCATGAAGTATTATGTTCAAGGTTACTGTTTATATTGTTTCTCAATTCTACTGTTGTTTCAGCAAGATTCAGACATTATAGCTGTTTTTTTCCCTTAGCTCTCGACTGGAAATATAGGATGTAGGAAAAATAAAGGAAATTATTTGGGATGATGGGTGCCTTTCACTAAGGGGAGTCCTATTTGAAGATGAGAAGGATATGGGGTGTGGGATGCCTAAAAGAGGCGGGTGGATTTGGGAAGGTAGTGAGAGTCTACCTATGGTGGAGCCTAGGGGACTAGGCATTGGTTTGAATTCGGCCAGGTAACACCTACCCTCAGCCCCTGTAGGGGGCTGCACTGAGTTGGCCGGGGAATCATCCTACCCTGAGCAGGTAGAAGGGGTATTCTTGCTTCGGTTGAGTCTGTCTGGGTGTTGGTCGTTCAGTCCCCGTCAGGGGGCTCGGGTTCGATCACGTCTATTTGTCTCCAGGCTACTGCAGTCCAGCAGTGCTTCCATCGGACAGGCATTGGTGGTGGTTGAAGGTCGGAGAAGAGGGGGTTGTGGCAGTGTTACAATGAGTCGAAAAATTTGATGTGTCGTCTCTTGATGAAATCTTGAATGGTGAGCACTTCAAATTTTTTGTGGATGTCGTTTGCCTTCATTCGGTGGAACAGGGTGTGTGTGAGGGAGGCACGGAGAACTCTGTTCTGAAATTGCTGGAGCGTTTTTAGAGTGTTAGGAGTTAGATACTTGAACAGTGGGGTCCCGTACATTAAAGCAGGTCTCAGGACGCTCTGGTAAATCAGCAGCTTGAGGCGTACTGATAAGGCCGGGATGTAAAGTAGGTGTCCTAGGCTGTAGAACTGTTAGGCTGAATGTTAATAGTAATATAATAGCAATGATATTAGTATTAACCATCATCATTAATTGAGAATGAATGTTCCTGAAATTCTCAACGTTGTAACTGTCTCTTCATATTTGTTTTAAGAGTCTGAAAGTATTTGTGACAAATACTGATAATAATCAGGAATTAAGGGCTATATTACAACTACTACTGGTCTAACCTATAATCAGTCAGCTCATTTATGATGCAGTCACCAATCAATAAATTTTATTTATGCAATACATACTGGACCAATATACCTGTTTATTATCAATTATCTTCATTTTTCAGAATTAATTTAATTTGAAGGAAGTGAGTTTTCTGTTTAAATAATGTGCATAGAAATTACATTTTGGACCTAATCATTAACCGAGGTTGCCTTTTGGAAAAACCAGATATTTAGGGTGGGACATGATAGTAGGAGACAGAGAAGTCTTTGTAACTCAGTTATTCGTTCATGCATCTGGGTATATTTGAATTTTGTTCAATTAGTTACTAGACCGGGGTACAGAAATCAATCCATTCCCTAATTTCAACAACAAAAAGTGTATAATGTTGTGTATCATTATTTGTATTAGGTTACTATTATTTTAATTATATAAAATTCTCTAGTGGATTATAGAGTAATTTGAACTAGACAAAATTAGAGCCCCGAGAACATATTAAATAAAAAATTATGAAATAAACTATTATGCTTTATGAAATTTTTATAAATGCCCATTTAATCTTTACAATTAAAAGAGTAAAAATGTTAGCAAAGACAAATTAAGGTGATAAAATATTTTGTAATGATATTTTTATCATCAAATAAACCTTCATTTTAAAACAAATGTTTGTTGGACATAGTATGTATGGTTTATACCTTTGAAATGAAGTACAGGAAAAGCGATTGACCATTAGTATTAAAAACTAGCAGCTTATTATTTTAAAGTAACCACTGGGAAGACCCCTGGGTCAGGATAGGCGAAACCCGAGGAATTAACTATGACTCTTAGTAAAAAAAAAGATGTACCTGGTAGAAACCTTGATCATCTATGCAGGTATAAGAGGACAGATATTAGGGAATAAATCATAGTAATTTACTATAACCCATGAGGATAGCCACGTGGCGGGGTAAGCTGTCTATAAATAGCAGGTTTACAAGATAGCTAGATCTATTTTCTGTTTTTACCTTTTGCTTCTCTTAGCTCAGTGATCTTATGTCTAATGGCTTACTAAGTTGGCCAACCGCCATGAGACCGGCAGTGGCAGTTGGAGCCATGTGCTAGATGAGAGAAGAAATAAGCAATGAGGAAAACCCATCCCCCAACATCGCATAATAGCCACATTTTTTTGTGTAAAGTATTAATTATTTCAAGTATATAGTTTCCTTGAAAATTCTTAATATGAAACGTTTAAATAGTAACGTTATGTACTAGAACCAAATTGAACCTTGGAATAATCTTAACTTGATCATTATTAAATAAACTGTTATCCTTAATGAATTCTTATGAATGCCCTTTTCCTTTTGGAATAATAGTATACAAATATTTTTTTATATAAACCGTTTAAATATAAACAATTTAAAAAATATATATATATAATTACAATAATGTACTGAAGAAAAAATATTGAACAGAAGGGCAACCTGATCAAGTTGTGACTTGAAGACTGGTATTTACAGCTATAGTAAGGTTAAATATTCCTTTAAAATTTCAGCTATCTTAGATCATTTTTATAGCAGCTGTCAGGCAAACGAAAGTCAAGGTATAGCCTTCCCCTTTGGATTTGAAAAAGGAATGAAATTCCTTTTGCTTCAACCAAACCAAGGACTTTGAAGTGATTACAACTTTTGTATACTAAAAATTGAAAAGTCTGCTATTTCAACCTAATCTGGGTAAAAAATAAAAACAAAAATTCTAGCAGAGCATATATTTAAACAACAATAATATTGATCATGTAGTATTCTCAGAACGCTTAAGCGATAGAAAAGACTAGACTATAAATTATTATGTAGTAGAAAGGCTATTTTTCCTTCTTTTGGTCAAACTGGTTGGCCTGGGAACACCTAGCTGAGAGCACTTCTGCCAGGAGTGCTGAGATTGCTGCTGCAACACCCCAAGTAATAACTAGCAGACCTGGGAGGAAGTCGCCTAAGGTGACACTAATAAAGCCACTGTCAGTTGCTATACAAGATGGCTTTCCCTCCAAGGACTTATGCTCTGCCCATTTTATTAGTCCATATTCTCGCTGCCTACTCAACCTAAAACAACACCATTAATACTATATTTTTCTTCATTATATTTGCACCAATACCAGGGTATTGCAACAGGTTTGATACATTGCTCCTGGAGTTTCTTTTAACATGTTTTTGGTTATATGCAATTTTCTTTTGGCATTAACAATATATAATTTAACCATCCAGAGTATTATACATTATGATTAAATATCAAAGGATTAAAATTACATGAAATAAAAAATATTACAAAACATTATAAGCATGTTAAAATCACATAAAATATTGCAATATGGGCATTAAAATTTTTTAGCAATAGCTTATCTGTACATAGAGGAGCATAGTTAACAGGGGAAGGCAATTAAAAAATCACTTTTCCTTGCTAAACGTGACATTACAGAACAAAATTTATAACCATATATGTGCACATAGATACTAGTATATCACTGTTTACTCTTGATGGAATTGCAATAATTTATGCAAATATCACAAACTTTAAGTTAAAAAAATAATCATCCACTAATCCAATAATAGAAAAAATGCGCAGAATTAATTATGAATCACAATTATTATTTTGCCCACATATTTTCTGACACCCCCCATCCATCTTGAGCCCTGGTACAATTGGAGTTACCTATTCACTACAGAACACCTCTTCCAGGTCTCAAGTCTAAAAGGTGTTGTTATACCAACTTCTTCACCACAAATAAATAGAAGTTCCCCTCTTCTTGGACAAGAAAACACCTGCCTTCGTTTCAATATTTTTAGCTGTAGGCGTCAGTTTAAGAGAGGGCGAACTCGTTCACAACACGGGTGAAGTACACTAGGGGGCACGGGAATGGCCCGGCCTTTGACCTTCCTATATAACGCCAAAAGTTGGAGCTTTTTTCTTTCATTCAGAACCCAGGACTTCAAGTGAACACTGCTATCTCTCTCTGCGCTGGCGCTTGCTGCTCTACTCAAACCATGGCTTTCTTATTCAACTACCTCTGTGCACCTCTCTTTCCTAACCCCAGACTCTTTAAAGACCCAGGGTTTGGCCTCTAAATCATTCTCCCGACAACTCTCTAACTGATGACTTGCGGCTGCACTGATGTTCAAGCCTTCTCATTTATGAAAACCTCTGGACCTCTCTTCATTACCTGGCTATGTTTTAGTCCAGCGTTGTCAGACACCTTCCTAGTGGGATTCTCTGCCTTCTTCTCTCTAAAACTAGCACATCTTTGGAAGGAATCCCTTCAATGCGGATGACAGTCTCTGGGGGCCTACAAACTGTACGTAGTAGCATCTCCCCCAGTGATCCAGTCTGCCTCTCTCCGGTTCACACTTGCCTTTGGGATCCGGAAGGGGTTTTTGCCTACCCTTAAATACCGAGTTTGAATTCATGGTCATTCCAAGACCACATAACTACCTTTAATACCTACCCTGCACCTCTTATCCTTAACATAGTGCACTGTTGGGGCACAACTTCTAAGATCTTATGGAGTCAGATCAATTCGAATAAAGCTGCCCGTAACTAGGCCACCAGCAAAGGTCAAAGACAACAGGTTTACTCATTTTATCTCTTTCTTGAAACCCGCCAAGCAGCGGCCAGGTGGAAGAGGCTCCAGCCTGTGGCGCCCCCCCCCCCCCCTTCTATCCCGACAGGTGTGTTAGATCTATTTTTACCTTCTCTTGCCTCTGGAGAGGCTTTCAAGGAAGCTTCTGTTGTTTACACCAAAGTCACCATTTTTGAAATAGTTCAGCCAACCTCTGTCAGGCCTTCTTCTTGAACCCTTTCCCTTTTTTTCACATTGGAGAGCCCTAAAACATAAATGTTCCTAGCACCACATTTAATTCACTGCTGAACTTGCAGGGGGCTACCAGGGAACAAATTTGGGCTGAGAACTCCATGCTAGTCTCGTTATCTGTTTGTTCCCTCCGAGCTGCAAAGACCAATTTGAAAAGTGCAAGATGATCTTTCAACTGAGTGGTGAGCTCCTGAAATGATTTAGACCCCGGCTTGGCTGGGATGCAGATAAATTGCAATAAACCCATTACCTCATCATTTGGTAAAGCCAACAAATAGTTTTTCTACAATGTTTTTCTAAATGTCTTCATCTTTAGTTGACAAATATTTGAATGTACTAATCATCCTATTCATCCAAGAACTTCCAACTTTGTTGTTGGAAAAGTCCAAATACTTTGGAGCCGGTAGTTACCTTTAGGAGAAAGGTTTGGAAAGAGAGGTGGTAAAGATAGTAAATGAAATGCATTCAACAAGTGGCCACACTGTAATTAACAAGGATAACCTATGGATATTTACAGATCCACATACTACAGATGTACAAGATGTGGTATGGTCACCCATGTCCACATCAGTCCCCCCAACCACCAGGGCAAAACAGTCCCCCATGGCCTAGGCTCATGTCCCCACCCCTGGAGGTCCACTCCCTTTACAATAATATTTCTATGTACACAACAACGGAAACATTTTTGATTCTGTCATCTTGAATCCTTGGCAGTGTTATATCTTCCAATACAAAGTATTAAAACATCTCTATGGCTTATATGAGCCAATGTAATTCCAATTAAGGAACAAATTAAATGAGAACTCAAATTTCCGCAATTAAAGCGGTTTATTTACTACTGTTACAAAAACTCAAAGGTTATCTATCATTCATAGAGGTAGGAATACCAAATGTCTCATTCTAAATAAACAGTATCACTACAGTAATAATTCCAAAATTTGTAATCACCAGCATGATCCATAAAATTATGGCCCTGGCATAATTGCTGATATACGAATTTCCACTTTAGATTATCGATCTAGAAAACCATACCTGGAAGTGAAGAGCTCTCTGTACCCCGAGTGTTTAGAGACAGGAATTGAGAACCTGGGAAAGGTGTAAAGGTGCAGCTCCCCGAGGCCACACTTCTCTTTCGAGGTGTAAGTCTTTGACATCAGCTGGTATGCAAGACTACTCTCAACCTGCCTCAAATCATATATTTAAGGAAAGTCATGAGCTAAAATAAGTTTAAAATTATTTTAGATATTAAAACTGAAAACTTGTACTGAAAACTGAGGTGTTAATTTAAATAACAAAAGATAAATAGCTAGGATAGTGCAAGTGAGTTAGACATTGCATTTCGGAGCTGTTACAGCACAGACCATGTTAAAAAATTCCCACAGTTTAATTTTTATATCTGTACCTCAATTATGGAGTTAACTTTGCCTCTTGAGGAAGAATGAATAGCTACTTGAGTAAAGACAAATTTTGAACTTACTTCCATTACATTTTAACATACCCAAATTTAAAATACCATAGCCAAATTCATTTTGATAGGAAATCTCTCTAAATTTAAATCTTTGAATATTATATTGAAGTATCACAATGTAATCTTTGAGTTATTGGTTAATATAAAGCTGCATTAGAAAATTATGACATTTATGTTTAGTAAGATATACTTGGAATGCAAAAAGCTCTGATTTAATTTTTTCAATTCCTTTTTCTGCTGAGATGTAAGGATCATTGTTTCCTTGGGTGATTTTCTTCTCATAGAGCTGCTTTATTTCTCCATCACTTTCCTGCAACAACCCCACAGTTAAATTAAATTCACTGTATTTTTTAAAAATAATAATACATTTTTATCATCCCCTTCCAGAAGTATGATACTAATGATTTCATATTACAATAATATATAAATATTACAAATTATAAAAGAACTTATTATAAATTTCTGTCACATCCTCTGGGTGATAATTCTATGTACCTGACATTCTCATTCATTAGCTATCGGCTCTCTTGTAACACTTCTTCATTCATAAGGTTCCAAATCTCCATCTGATCCAATCCAAATCACTTTTTGAAAGGTCCCACATTGTCCACTCATAGTCTTCTGTTGGTAATTCATCCCTATCAACATGTGGTCTGAGGCATCTTGGATGTGGTACAGCCTGCTCTCTGAGCCGTTGCATATCACGTGTCAATATATTCAGTTGGTGAATGTACACTTAACATTGAAATATTGAAAATACTTCCTCTTGGCCTCACAACTATATTATACTTAAATTCGTTCATTGATTACTTTTCCCATGATTAGTGACTCAGGTCTTTCCGGATCATAAATACAATCCCAAAGATTCCTCTAATATTACGGCTAGTTGCTATCACATTCTTGGATAACTTAAGAAGCATAGTTATTTCTGTCATTTGACCTCCTGTATAGTCACCATATCTACTCTGCACCATTCCAGTTATTTTACAGTTTTCTGCTCTTTCAGTCAGGCCCACATCTCTCACATTACATGTTTTTTTTCATTTTATGTACAGAAATTATAAATAAAACTACTTATTTACCAATAGTGAAAATTTAATCACAAAGCTATCAAAATATAATAAAATAAATTATTTAACTTATGGGGTACTAATGCCCCAAAATAGTATTTTTCAATGCCTGAAAAGAAAAAAAAGGGGAAATGAAGCTTACCCTGATATAAATCTTGTTGTATGGTCGGTCCTGCACAAATAGCTTGAGGGGCGAGGCAGTTAGTTGGACTATAGAAGCAACAGTCTCTGCACTGTCCTGGAGAAGTGCCACAATGTTTGCGGAATAGGAAGTGTAGAGAAACAGTGAGCATATTGAGAACAGGAGCAGTGACATTCTGGTACAAATGGAGCTTGCACCAAGATTGATTCCTGCCAATAGATAGAGGATACCTAGTAGAGGATTAGTTTGACAAATAAAAAATATTTTTCCTGCAAACTTAATTCTGGGGAGCAAAGCTAGGCCTGGCATCCTCCAAAAGACACTTTTCCACCACCAAACATCCACAAGAGCATTCATGATTACCAAACCTAGATGCACCTTTTTGGCTACTCCAATACATCAGGTATTATGTGGAGTTATTTAATCACCCTTATTTTTGTAAAGCAGCAACGGACTAGTTATTAATTTACATTATTTTTCGCCATCAAGACTTTTGAATTATGTTTATCTTTGTCATCAAGTTTTCAATATTCAAACGAGTTCTTGCAAAATATTCTCACCAGCTTATAAACCAGCACGCTTATTTTTGCAATCATTTCAGTTGCAACCAACTTTCAACAGTTTGTTGGTGACAGATTATATTCAGCCTAGGTAATTAAGATATTTATTTATTTAAATTTAAATTATTTATTGCTTTACAAGAAATTTGGTCCCCTTCCAGTCTTCAAAGGTCTTCAGTTTAGGGTGTTATAAAGGCTGGGAAAATAAGCATTTGACAAAAACAATAAATAAATAAAACCATAGCAATATATTTAGTTAAAGAATAAGTTAATATAAGTTAAAGGTTTAAAGTTTTAACCTTCATTTAAATATTAAAATATATTTTAAAAATAGAGGAGAATCCTTGTGTTTCACTTCTCTTTTATGTATACCTATGATTGCTATAACCAGCTAGATTAGTCATATTCTAACTAATAAAGATTTGTGTGACCTTACTTTTTGAAATAAATTCTGCCTGATGTGTAAAATGTATTTCTTTTCCTGACAGTTCTGTAAATTTTATGTTAGTACATTTATTATTTATACATATATACAAATGATGATATAAATCTATCAGGTACGTAAGTACGTAGTAAAATTTATCACGTACGTGTTTATTTGTATAAT
This sequence comes from Acanthosoma haemorrhoidale, assembly GCA_930367205.1. NCBI lineage: Eukaryota > Metazoa > Arthropoda > Insecta > Hemiptera > Acanthosomatidae > Acanthosoma > Acanthosoma haemorrhoidale. The sequence continues at coordinate 84,947,895 of OV884012.1, forward strand.
AACCACATGAATCAATTTGTAATTAAACAATTTTCCTTTTGCCAGAATTCTTTCTTATATTAACAGAACCTCTATAAAACCTCAGATTAAATTTAATCTATCTATCTATATATATATATACATTTAAGCTAGCCAATTAAACAAAAATTAAAATCAAAGAAGTAAGTGGATTAAATAAGCTAAAACTAAATATTTAAAATCATTAAAACCAAAAAAATGTAATTAATCAAAAGTAATCTGAATTTATGAAAGCAGATTGAGATAGAAACTAAAACTAAAAAAGCACTGTTCGGTTGGCATTAAATTGAGCTAAATAAAATTAGTTTTAATTTAGTTCACCAATGACTTCTAATGGATTTTGGTTAGCGTTATTCTGCAGTAGTAATTTATATTATATTATATTTATATATTTTTATTATTATTATATATATTTATATATCATTATATTATATTGTATTATATTTATATACAGTAAAACTTTTATTTATTTCATTTACGTGGGCCTTTTATATGTCGATATAGCATATTGTTGTGATATTTAGATGTGTGAGTTTTGATGTTGCTTTTGATATAAACTCGAAATTAGCGAGCGTAAAAGAACGTAAAAACGACCCGTGGTTCATGGCTATGAAAGGATGAACGTTTTTGTTGCCGTTATATCTACTATTAATATTTATCATATAAATAATATCAAGAATTAAAAATAAATAATTTAATATTGGATTTGTTAACTTTAAAACAAGAAAAGTTAATAATATATGAGACAAAGGGCAATTGGAAAACCAAAGAAGTTAAAAAATCTAAGATGGCAACAGAGGTTATAAAAACGAAGAATGCCGATAGACCGTCCTCATTCAATTTGACCCGGCCACGAGAGAGGAAGCACCAGGAGTTACCATTGTCCCAGGAGGCACGAGGTACACATCGAGGGACCACGCTCAGCTATCAAGAACAAAGAAACCAGAAGAACAAAGAAACCAGAAGAACAAAGAAACAAGAAGAGTTCACCGAGAACGCAATTTTAGTAAATCTGGCCAGACGCGATTATATTAAGGTAAATATTAAGTTTAGTTTCTAACATTGTAAAATTTATCACGTACGTGTTTATATGTATAATAACCACATGAATCAATTTGTAATTAAACAATTTTCCTTTTGCCAGAATTCTTTCTTATATTAACAGAACCTCTATAAAACCTCAGATTAAATTTAAATATAAACAATTAAAAGATTAAAAACGTAATAATATGTTATATTCACTATAACTAAAAACTAAGTTCTTGCTTAATACCTACCCTGTTGAGTGGCGACCGCTACAAGAAGAGTGAGGACGTCCAGAGGGCCTGTGTAGGTGTAATCCTCGAAGGACCCTGGGTAGACCAGCATTGCAGTGATGAGGAGAGCGAAGCAGATTAGGAAAAGTGCAATGCAGCACAGCCACACGTTCGTCTGGAACGGCTGAAGGTAGATGTTACTTATCACCGACAGTCTAGGGTGCTTGTACAGGATCATAGTTCTGTCAAATCAAGTCATAAACCTGTTGTAATACACACTCTTCGAATATGCAGTTTTTTGTTTTTTTTATTTACGCTGTAACAATATTTGAAAATTACTTTAAAGTATAGAATTCATGGTTGAAATTCTTGTTGCGTGAATGGATTATAAATAGAAAAATCTCGAGTCAGACTTAGTCACAACACCTTTTGAAATCTCCCAGTAGTCCCTTCATTAATATATGACATACAATTTTACATTGTGGTTCAATTTGATATTTCTAAGACATAATTAATATTCCCATCTCCATGAAACATGATTAAGCATCATAAATTAATTAGTTACTTGGTGTTTTTTTTTTTAAGAACTCCTATAATTTTAGGTATGGTATTAAAATGAAGATCTCAATACTTTAATTAACAATATGTAAGTTGTGTTAATTATCATTAAACTATAATTAACAAAACCCATTAAACTGTCATTAACATTTTATTTTACATTTTAGAGGCATGATATTTTGCACAACAAATTGAGACTAGATTACTTTTTATTGAATCACCAGAAATTTATAAAATGTTAGAAAGTTAAACATTTCATATTTTTCCTGAATTATTAGCTGTCAAGCTAGCTTTATGATAGGGATTTGTCAAATTTATTGGTATCTAATTACTACCAAACAGTGCCATAGCTGAATTATAAAGGAAATATGGATTAAATAGATTACACTTGAATATGATACGACTTGCTTCAACATGAAAATAATGCATTTTTGTGAATTGATGTGTACCACATACTTTTGTTCATAGAGATCTCCCGTGAAGTAGTTGTAATCCATCCTGGGAGATGTCATCATGACAGCAGTTGAGCTGAAGGTGAAATTTCCATGGGAAAGTTCTTTATAAAGAGATTTGCAGTCAGGCACAATCTTCTTTGTCAATCTATACAGAACATTTTTGTAAATATAATAAACAAAAAACTTATCTACTTTTTCAAAAAGTGAATAACTAAAATATTGGCAAAAATTTTCTGGAAAGTTATTAGAAACCTGATATTATGAAGTTCAAACACTTTGTTTTATAGGATATTTTTTAATTTCTTTTTAGTGTGTGATGTGCACATGCAAACAAAGACAGGACCACAGGAAATACCAATCAAGTAAATTAGTAAAACCTACGATAGATAGGTAAGTTAATGGATCATTGGACCTGATCCATTTTCTTGTCTTTTTATAAATTTCATGAAGTAGTTCTTAGATAAAGTCGTAGGGCATTAAATAATTAGTTATAGAAAGATATTTCAACCTCTGTTTGGTGAGACCCTTTAAAGTTAGTGCTGCACCATGCATGTATGGCTGTTTGGATTTGTGTCAGTCAGTATGTTGATGGAAGCATAATATATGGAAGTATACTTGCAATTAAAGGATACTATAGATGTATTTAGAATATATGTATGGAATGTATTTAGAGAGGCTTTAAAAGGCTCAATAAAAACAATCTCGCAGGAAGGGGTTCAACCAGACTCGACGAAAGTAGAAGCGATCCAGAAAATGGAGGTGCCAAAATACGTAAAAGGGATTCGGAGATTACTGGGCACGCTCAATGACTACCGCCGTTTTGTGCCGGACATGGCAGAATATATGGTACCCATTAATAACTTACTACGGAAAGGAGCACGGATAATGATCACGCCGCTGATAGAGCAGAATATCCGCAAATGCTTGGCACGTTTGCAGGAGGTGCCGATTTTGGCTTTCCCTAACTTCGAGAAGGATTTCACGATCACCACCGACGCAAGCGTCTATGCCTTGGGGGCAGCATTGTCACAGGAAGGCGGGGACAGGGAAAGACCAGTGGCTTACGCGAGCAGACGCCTGACGGATATGGAGGCGCGGAACAGCGCTCTGGAACGAGAACTCCTCGGGATAGTGTGGGCCATTGGGCACTTCCGTCCGTATGTATTTGGCAGAAGATTTCGAATACATACGGACCACCGACCTCTTCAATGGGTCGGAAAACTCAAAGAATCCTCCTCAAGCGTAACGAGGTGGAAGGAATTCTTAGCGCAATACAATCTGGATATAGTGTTTAAGCCAGGGAAAGACAAAGTCGTGGCAGATTGGCTGTCTCGCGCTATTATGGTGAACGCCATAGAGGAAGGGGAAACATCGAGCGGTATGGGGTAATTTATTGAGGGATGGACGCCGGGAGAAGCGGGCAGGAGCAGCACACGAGAAGATAGTGACAGGAGTGTGGATCCACCATCAGACGAGTCTATAGGGGAGAGACCGCGTAATATGGAGACGACGGATGAAATCATCGATGATAAGCGGAGGCAGATCATTTGGAAAACTCAAACATCGGGTACTCTGAAAATACTCGATAGTACGTACGGTAGGAGTCAGATCATGACGATTTGGTCACCGCCGGGAGTTAGTGGAGATCAAATTCGTCAGGCTCTCAAGGACGTGTCAAAACCTGGCAAAACACACCATTTATTCGTGGGCAACACGACTGTGTGGGACAAAATTAAAAAGCTGTGGCAGAAAGAGCTCTTGGGGGTGGATCGCTCGTTCATTCGGTGTCTTTCCGCGGTCCAGACCCTGCGTGATGAGGAGCAGCAACGTGAGGTAACACTGGCGTATCACCAAGGGAAAACCAACCACCGCTGTGGGCAGGAGACGGCACAAGCACTACGAAGGCGCTATTTTTGGTGGGGAATGCAGCGGACTATTCAGTAGGTAATCGGAGCATGCGAAGTTTGCAGGAAGACAAAATATGATAGACATCCCCCGCAGGGATGCCAGGAGGAAACACCCACGGCAGAAGCACCATTGATGGAGATTCAAGTAGACACCTTCACGTGGCGGGGTTTTAAGTGGGTCACTATCATCGACCCATTTAGCAAAGTGGCTATGGCCTATGCGGTGTGGGACAAGTCATCAGATTCCATATTACAAGCCCTCAACACATGGTTTCAATTCTACGGCATACCGAAGAGGATCTCGTCGGACGGGGGACGGGAGTTTGACAATTCAACCGTGAGAGCCGAAATGCAAAAACGGGATGTGGCATGGCATTTTAATAGCCCCGGAAATGTTACAGAGTAACCTCAGCGACCACTTACGCGCGTATCAGGTGGATAAAGGCCTGTCGGCGAACGTAGTGACGCCCATGGCGGTGGCGGCATACAACCACTCGATACACGCCACGAGGGGTTCGCGCCCTTTGAAATTTTGTTTGGATTACGAGTGAGACCGAGGAACTGGCCAGTGACTGTGGCGGATGAGGGGATGGTGGCACAGATCTATAACACCTACATACAGCTCGGTAAGATGTGGCACAAGGTACGCGATAAGATTATGCGGAAGAAATTTGCGTGGGCAAATTTGAAGGTGCGTGATCGCATAGGGGCAATATCGATTGGGACCGTTGTTTACAGAAAAGTCGTGTCAAATCGTAGTAAGGAACTTGTTCGGTATGAGGGGCCCTTTAAGGTCATCATAATTCGGGAAAATAATCTCGTGACCATCGAGAGCATGACCTCCCCAAAGAAGAGGCGAACCGTTCACATTGAACAGTTGAAACTCCCGCCACAAGGGGGGGGGGTGTTGAATGTGCGTAAGATGGTGTGCCCTCAATCCGATACGGAGCAACTTATTCGGAATCATATGCTTCACATGTGAAGCTCAGAGAGTTTTTGTTTTCATACCTCATATTACGGATAAGGTCCATTTTTTTTTTCACCTGGCAGCCGCCGGGTCAACGGCGAATGTATTATATTTTATTATTAGTATTATTCTTGTTTTATTTCTGTATTATCTCTTTTCTTTGTGTTCTGTTGTTTGGTGTGGACTATGAATATATTAGACCGTAAGTGTGATGTAAGGGATTACAGGCTGTGTGCTGCGTGCGCCGGACCTTGGAGTTTTCGAAGAGATATGCGTAAACTGGCAGGGGGGAGTTAAGGTTCGGACATCGTAGGTAGCCAGGCTAATCCTCAAGTCATCGGGATGTAAACATCCAGAATGTATTTAGAGAAGCTTTAAAAGGCTCAATAAAAACAGTCTTGTGACAACTCTCGATCTGTGATTACATTCAACCTTTTTCCTTTTTCTTCACGTTTTTCGTTGACGATTATTATCTTGCATGTACTTATGTGTTATGTGGCTAGAATGTGTTGCTGTTGAAATATTGTTTGTAGGAGAAGTACTTGCATTTTTAGGTGATTATCAATCATGCTTCTTAACAAGTTCTCCTGGGCACCAATGGAAGCATATGATGGTCCTGTCAGTGCCGGCCTTGTGATGTGGCTAATTTGAGGGCTGTTGTACTTTAGAACTTCTTTTTTGCTAGATTTTTTTCCAAGCTTATTTGTTTTTGTATGATCCTGTCTTGTAGAGGGGTGTGATGGAGTGTAAACGCTTGAAAGCACATTTAGAGCATGTGGTTGGTATAAAGCAGACAGTTGTTCCCTGTGATTTGGCACGGTTGATACTGCTTGACTGTTGGAATTTCTTTCTTCAGGAATTTTGACCCTGAATTGGATGCATACTCTAATTTTTTTGTAATTTAGATCAGGAGATTTTTCTAATACTAACCATAAAAGTGGAGCAAAACTGTCATCATTTAAGACCTGTTTGTTCATTAGATAGTCACTAGGTAGTCATAATAAACTCTTTTTTAGGTTTACTGGTAGGTAGATACAGGAGAGTATTGCTCAGAAATAAGGTTTACTGTTGCTGCAAAGCTTCAGTTTGTTTTTGGTACTTCTTAACATCTCCAGATCTAAATCGGTCAGGCTATTGGTGAACTTTTGGTTTCAGTGAATTATAATAGATATTAGTGTTATGCTGTTTTTATAGCTGATCAGTTTGTTTTTGGTACTTCTTAACATCTCCAGATCTAAATCGGTCAGGTTATTGGTGAACTTTTGGTTTCAGTGAATTATAATAGATATTAGTGTTATGCTGTTTTTATAGCTGATCAGTTTGTTTTTGGTACTTCTTAACATCTCCAGATCTAAATCGGTCAGGCTATTGGTGAACTTTTGGTTTCAGTGAATTATAATAGATATTAGTGTTATGCTGTTTTTATAGCTGATTAGTTTGTTTTCCATACCTAGGACATCATGCTACAGATTTTCACCTGAGTAATCTTTGCAGGTTCTTTTTATCACCTGGGGTGAGTGTTTATCAACCCACTTCTAAGTGAAATCCATTGTGAATTAATAATAATAAAACACTGATTTATCAAGAACGCAAGAGGAAAAATTCAAAACAATTAATCTACTGCGTAGTTGTTTATGAGCCGTAACTTGAGAAAGCCATCAAGAAGTGGCTCAGTTTAATAATTTTTTCACAGTTAATATTTTGTTTATAACATCTTTTTGTTATTATATCTTAACCAAAATTGAAGCAGGGATTATTTCGAATGCTTACCTTTAAAATTTAAACTCTATTTATTTATATATAAAATCCAATTACTTAGTGCAAAAAAAAAATAGCGATAATGTCAACGATTTACAAGTAAACATATGGATTTGAATATTACTTGAAGTTTAGTTGCCGTGCAAGGTTGTCGACAAGAACCTCACTCATTAATGGTGACCAACCACCGGGCTGCTTGCTCAGGCAGCCATACTCTCCGAAAACGTCTTCATTAGCTGCTTCTGAGCCATATCCAGTAATCTTCTTGTTGTCCTTCACAGAATATTTCACACAATTTACATATTATCTGTATAATAATTAAATATAAAGGCATAATTTACATTCTCATAAATTTCATGTGACTATTTAAAAACAAACTTAAATTGTAAATTTAAACTGTGCCCTTCCCGCTGATCTCAACCCAGTCCTTTTCTTTCAAGACCTCCATCTACCAAAACTTCCATTCTCACCTCCCTGGTCATCCTAATTTCTATGCTTATGCTTCATATCCCTATCTCATCCCAGGCAACTCAAAGTGATGCCTAAGGCCTCAGGACACCCTCCAAACCAAGTAGTATTTTTATTGCAGTGAGCTATGTGTGATAAAGTGACAAGTGGTATAGGGTAACGAGTCCAAAATAACAAGACGTTATAAACTGAAATATAAAGCACTGCTTAGAATAATTTATGTTAATTGCATGTAATAACTTCAATAAAGTTTTAAAATGTATACATTTATAAAGATTCAGGTCGGTAAAAAAATCATTGATTTAACGGAGAAGAAATCTCAAGATCAAATGATTCTCTGATCAAATCGATCAACTTACAACCGTCACTGCCTCTAATGTAACACCTCCAAAGTCGGAATGGTCCCGCAGTCCTGTGAAGTTGGTTACCCTCAGCGGAGAAGACTTGGATGGCTTGTAGATGTCCAATAATATGTCCTCTTCTCCAACCAGGGTCACCGAGCTATCAGGCAGGACTGGTAGTTTTGCGGCGTCTTCAGCACTCCCAAATAACAACCACAACCCTTCCATCTGATCCACGATCTAGAAAAGTGGGAAGTACATTCTGAAACCCTTTGCTTGGTAAATAATTTTCCAACAATATTTTGATTGGTTTTAATTTAATATATAGATTTGTTTGTTTGGGAAGATACCTTATAAAATTGAGTCTAGCATGTATAAACATAATTCATTATACAAATATGAACAGTCCATAAGCTTCAACCATAAATTTCACCATAATAAAACACATTAAACATATAAATATTACCAACAATTATGCTATGTTCAAATTGCTGTAAATATAATTTCTGACGAAATCTAATGCAAGCAATTACTTTTGTTGCTAAATGCAAATTAATGTTTGCTAGTTGAGGAGTAATTTTGCAATACGAAATTAAGGCATGCTACAATAACAAAACTAGACGGTGTAAAATTAATTTTATACCTTAATGAAGATTTAGCGTAATATTCTATCCATGGTCTCATCAATCATAGGATATAAGGATATTTAGGAAGCAAGGAGGTGAGTATTAAAGGGAGGTTAGAACTTCTGATGTCTGAAAACCAGTGTAAAATAAACACTAAAGTCTAAACCCCAATTACTGAGAATGGATCCACTAAACCAGGAATTTTTCACAGAGCTTATGCCATTTCTCCACAGGTAATAGTTATATTTGTTTAAAATATTGGAAATTTTATGGGTATCATTTTCATAAATTATTTTATTCACCAACTACTTCTAAACATAACTTTAGCTGAGAGCATCAATTGTATTTCAGTACTTTAGGATTTAAGGAACACATTTTGTTCCTTTACTTAAGAAAACCTAGTATAGGATATATATTACCTTCTATTTCACAGTGTTATTATTTGCAAGTTAAGGAAAAGTTTAGTTTTAATGTAGCCATTATTTTCAGAAAGTTTACAAATAACTTCTTGTTAAGTCACCTGTTTGTTGCAACTTAGATCTAGAGCAGTCCCAGCCGTGTTGGTGGTCAGGTTGAAATTAACCTGGAACCCTTCAGCAGACATCTGCTGAAGTGTTGTCGTCTTGAGCTCTGCAACATTATTGTCAAAAATATTTTCAACTTAACTCTCATAATAATCATCTCATTAATATTTTAATATAGTGATTTAAATAAATGTACACCTCTCTCTGGTCTACCCATAATTTATTTTATGTTGATAGGAGCTCTTTTGGCTATGCCACCACATCTAAAATGTTAATACAATGTGTTGAATTATTTGAATAAATTACTAAATATTTATTACATATTTTTCCACCCACCCCTTCTAATTCTGAGCTTGGGCATTTTTTGAGTTTTAATTATTTACATTAAGTATGAAATGCTTTTATTAAATATATTTAAACTGTACATATTGAGTTATTGAGTGGTATTGTATATAAGGAATGAATGAGCTCTTAAATCACAATTATTAATGCTGGCTGGATAAGCAAATTGTGATTTCACAAATGAAGAACTTTCTAAAAAATTATGTTTAAACTAAAATATGTCATTTTATTTTTTAAACCATCTGATCACTGGAATTTGGGTTTCAAAAAATAAAAACAGTTGTTGATAACTAAAACGTTATTGTGAAAAAATCTATTAAAATAGGCTGGACTCCACCGTCTGCTGCTGGCATTCAAAACTTTATTTTCTAAAATATCTTTTGATCCCTGTGGTTACCACCATCTTAAATGTGTCTCAATCTTGAGGAAAAGATAAGAACTTTAAATGTTACATAGTTTCTGAGCAGTGATTTGAGGAATTCTAAATTTTCACCAAACACATTTGTGGACAACGATTTGACCTACAATGTATGATCTTATTAGGCCCTTAATGTATAGTGCAAATTCCTTACTTCGTAGCATCTGTGACTGACAATTAATATCGAAACGTTGTAGTCGAAACTGACAGGAGGGACATTAAATTTAACTTTTTAGAACCGTCTAATCGATCCGTATTAGTGACCACGATCCTTTACCAATATGTTAATTTATTGACTTAATTGCTCCAGTTCCTCTGGTTAAACAAATACATTTAAAACTTTGATATACTTCCTCATGTGGTTCTACATACCTTCTGAAAAACATAGCAGTAAAGAGAGAGTGGATATGCCCAAAGACTTGAAATAGTCTATGATAATCGGGATCTGTCTCGACCCCATACTCGATCTGGAGTCGTCTCGTGAATTGATTGAGTATCAAAACTCGCCAGTGAGTAGCCCAAATTAGCTTTGGATGACATATTTAATCAAGAATCGCTTTTGATCGTAGTTTCCAATTGCTTTTATCGATTGCCGCTATCAAGTATTCTATGAACAGCCAATTTTCTCTACCTTGAGGAGTATAGTCACTTATTATCTTGTCAGTTTTGACAGTGATATCTACAGAAGGCTGCGTTTTCAGTTATGTTCCAAGATTGAATTGAAAAAAAAAAAAATGGAACGCAATCGATCTAATTGTTGTTACTATGAACTAACAGGCCAAGCCTGAAGGGAGAAGATCTACTAATATTCAGGCACGAGGCAATCGTCTTTAAGCCTGCCTGTCCGTAAGTATTTCCAATCTTTAATATTGGTCACAGAAATTAGTCAATCGATCTGAAATTTAAAACGATTTTTTTTTAAAAATGCTGATTAAATTTTGGTTAAAACACATTGATGGAAAATAATTATGAGAAAAAATAAGCATGAAAAAAATCAAGCACAATTTAAGATTTCTTAAGTCCTAGTTAAAGCGATGTTTACAATTTAAATTTCTAATTTTTTTCTTGGGCTAAGAGTATAATTAAGATGGTAAGGCTCGTGTCCTTAAAATGAAATTATATGCCCTGCCTACCAAATAGGTGGGACTGGAGTGCCGCCTGGCGCCCACGGTCAGCCTCAGGAGTCTCTGGGGCTTCGTTATCGCTATCGGGTTTACTCGGGGTGCTGTGTTTCACAGCATTAAAACACAACAATAAAAAACCTTTCTTTTAAAACCAAAATAAAGAAAATGCGGGCACCAATTACTTCTGTTCTAACATGTCCTAAAAAAAAAATAATAAGGTAAAAAGTATTTCGACGATTTTTTTTTAAATTATAGTCTTGAGTCCTACAGTGAAACTAACACTAAAATTTTTAACATACTCATAAACTCTATATTTAAGAAACGAAGATAACACATGGCCATGAAAAAGTTTTGGTACAGTCTTGTGTAGCGTGAGTTTACCATTAACATTCGACTTTCTTGACGTATGGTGGAGCGGAGGCATCGTATCTTATGAACCTCATTATCCAAAATGTCCATTTCTTGGCTGCTACTTCGCCTTACCAGTTCCCACCAACAAGGACTCTCCAAAAAAAATACACATTAGAATGATAGGAGAGTTTGTTCGTCCTACTGACATTAATGTATTTGGGCAAATCCAGAGGATTGGTCTGATCACTGTTTTATACATCAAGAGCCAAGTCGATCTTGCCAAAACTTTACTTTTAAGAAGCCTTGACTTACTGATAGTTTTTTGCTTTTAATTTCAGCAGAAAAATCATTTTTATTGTTTATTGTACATTCTATATACATAAATTCATTCTAAAGGAAGGAATATCTCCTCCGCTGCTTTTCTTGTTCTCCCAATTATTTCGAGATCATCTGAATATCCTATTATTTAGGCACTTCTGGTTATTGTCTGATATATATAATTGCTTCAATATAATTCTGTACCTCGGAGGGATACAACACTATGTCCATTTTTTTCCATATTGACTTTATTACAGAGTTAAAATCAGCTTTTCTCATATATCTATTTCTTTATAGAGCACTATGTCCAAAACCAGTTAGAACCGGATATAGCATGTTTTAAAACAACACCAATAGCTGTGCCAATAACACTTTTTGTTGAAAAAAAGTTTAAAACTCCTCTCCTGTAAAGTTATGAAAATGGACATAGTGCTGTATCCCTCCAAGGTACAGAATTGGTAAACTGCTTGCAGAGAATGATATGGCAATGACGGTTTTGTATATCTGCAAACCCTCACGACTGTCCAGTCTTCCAGTCATCACCCTGTACATCCAAAAGGGGTTCCACACGTACTGAATTCTATATTGACATCCAAAGCTGTGACAAAAGTTTTAAAGTTTTCTTAAAAAAAAAAAAATTCCTTAATCAAACCAATATTTGTTAGGTTTGAGTTCTATTCTGATTCCGACTGTTGTTATCTGACCTTCGCCTTACCATTATTTACCCTTATTTTCCACCCCACCAACTGATGACATAACTTGCAACATAAATAATATTTCACATTGGACAGCTCACACATACGAATGGTACGTCTTACTTACCCTTACTATTACATAACATAAATTCATGCAGGTCTTTCCATTTTTATTGGCAATTTTTTCATATGTATACTTAAAAGAAACTTAAATCAAAACACCCTATAAGTTATATATATTGTACAAATATATTGTAGATGCTGTTTGGCCAAAACGGCAAAGAACAAAGTTTTTTGGGGGCATGGCAACCACAAGGGTCGTTGATGCAACATATATACAATAATTTAGTTGATTTTGATTTTACGATTTGTTAATTACTTTTGTTATTTTATTGTCTTTAGAAAGAGATTTGTTAATGTGTTTTGGGATGTTTATACTACTAAATACAGAGACTATATATCTTATGGATCCAAGTGATCTGGATAGCTAGAACGAAGCACTAGGTACTTCTAAGTCCGATTCTGGGCACAGGCTGCACTCCAGTCTCACTTATCTGGTAGGCATGACATGCACTCTCATTTTAAGGACATAAGGACTGATTGGAGGATGTGGGTAAAAACCTTGTGCCTACCAAATTCCATACATCAGCACTGTCCACTGGTGTGAATCTTTATGGAAAAGCCCAAATCTCCCAAGTCCTCATTGCCAAACGTGCTCTGTGAGACCTGAAGTGTCACCCAAAGCCCCTAGCAGCGACCCCTGAGAAGCCAAGGACCCCAGCCCACAAACACTCTCTTAGCTTCACATCGGTAGAATTTCCTGCACTTTCATAATTCCTTACTTTAGTTGAATTTGGTTAGTTCAGGTGTGGTGGTTACCAGTACCAGTAATACTGGTAGTTGGATTTGATCTTAAATTAAGGTGGCTATTGAATCTTTAGATCTCCTCTGGAGTAAGATCATCTTTTATAGATGATAACTAAAGAAACTGATGAACTACAGTCTACAATAGATTTTAACAAGGAAGATCCAGTTTGTCGACTAATGAAACAATATTTTGGCAATTGATAACAGTTTTATTAATTCCTTGAAGCTCCAAATTGATTTCATTGGATATCTCATAGAAAAAGATATCTGCATGGCTCACAGTGAATATATAAAACGCTTGGCAGCCGTTCTTTCAAATAAGCAATCCTCCAATCCACAAAAGTGACCTATCATTAATGGTGGTCCATTGGTACGCATGCATCAGTATTATTCAAAGGTATATGGGTTTTTGCAAATTACAATTTCACATCATTAAATATTGATAATCCTCTAAAATTTCTTCTGGTAATATATTGTTTTCATTAAAATAATTTACCGTGAAAATATTTTTTATAGGGTCTTAGTATAAAATCAAGCAGCCAAGCTACGGGAAAAAACAGATATTTTATGTGTAGGATATTATATAGGTGTCGAATAAATAACAGGTGGTGGGAGATAGAGAGGGTTCTTTGCCATTCAGTTCAGAGTTAGAATAGAAGCAAGAAATGAGCTTTTTGCAATTAATTATGAAATGCAATAAGTACCAGTTAAAACTTCTTTTTTTTGTTACATGTTGTTTCTTAAGTAATGGAGGCATTGTTGGATGATTTCGGAACTTTTTATATATTTCCTCAATATATTCAATGGACTTATCTTTACCTTTTGGATCCTTTGTAGCTAGAAGTTAATATATATTAAAGCATGCATCTAATTCTAATCTAAGATTTTGTTTGGCTTACCTATCTATATCTTTTTCATAATCCTAGATTTTATCTGTCATTGTACCTGTTACTCTTAATTAAAATTGGTTATTTAAAATGGTTTTCCTTTTTAAATCTTCATATAATTAACCATTACTTTGTTTTATTTTGCAAGCGTACTTTCAGGATTCATTTTTGGAATCAAGGTTTTATATCTTGAAACTAAAGCAGAGATAAAGGAAAGTATTATGTTGGCTTTAGAAGGCCATAAAGTGATGATAGAGAGAGAGACTATGTATGCCCTCTGCAACTGTGGTGAACAAATAAAACCTCAATATTTATCAATATTCCCTCAAACTAATTTTACAGTTCACTGGAGCAAAACTCTGATTTGGAAAACCATAGGATCCAAAAACATTTTTAAACTTTGTTATTAATATTTGGTTGATTTTGGGACCAAGCCATCTTTCCCATTACTTAAACCGTATGTGGGCAACAGCCGGCCCGCGGGCCGGATCCGGCCCGCTGTAAGATTTGATCCGGCCCGCGAGACATTTTGAAAAACCCAATTTAAAAAAAAAAAATACACTACTTACTCATACTCATGGAATCAAGTGAGCGAGCAAGCCGAGTGGCGGTGATCATCAAAGAGTGAGGCGGCAAACATCAAAGTTCAAAGCCATTGATGTTTGCCGCCACACTGGCGGCGCAACAAAGGATTATTGCTTCGCAATTGTATTGTTCTACACTAGACGATTCTAGATCATTCCTTCATTTTGCCTATATAAGCGGGTGGATGGCCGGAACTTAGTTCAGTCCTATTCGAGCTACCGTGGTGATAAGTTTGCTTTGTGACTTTGTGTGCATCTTGAGTGCTTACTAATTATACCTATTTTCTTATTAAGTTTATCGAACGATAAGTAAATGAAAATGATGTCTGGTGGAAGGAAACGAAAAGTAGATGCAGAGGGTCGCCAGTTTCAAGAAAAATGGACTGAAGAATTCTTCTTTATCTTGCACAATGGTAAGCCTATTTGTTTGATGTGTAATGAATCCATTTCGGTGATGAAAGAATTCAATATAAAGAGGCATTACTCAACTAAGCATCCTACGCTGCTCTCACTGACAGGACAAATAAGAAAAGACAAAATCCAGAAACTTACCGCAAATTTGGAAAAACAGCAGCAAATATTTCATAGACAAAGAACACAACTTGATAATGTTGTGAAAGCTAGTTTTATAGTTAGTTCAAAATTGGCAAAGTCATTGAAACCATTTGCCGAAGGAGAATTTATCAAGGAGTGTATGTCAGAAGTTTGCAGTGTTTTGTGTCCTGAAAAGAAAAATGAATTTGAAAAAATTAGTTTGTCAAGACGAACCGTTGTACGACGTATAGAAATGATGGCTAATGATATAAAAACAACATTGACTGGCCGTATGACTGGTATTGAATCATTTTCCATAGCATTAGACGAGAGCACCGATTTGTCTGACATAGCTCAACTGGCTATATTTATTCGAGGTGTTGATAAAGAATTCACTATTACTGAGGAATTGCTTGCTTTACAGCCGCTAAAAGGAACCACTACAGGAGAGGACATTTTTAATGAAGTTCAAAAGGTATTCACAAGTTTTGGCTTGCCATGGTCGAAATTAGTTGGAGTATGCACAGATGGTGCACCTTCTATGGTCGGCTTACGTAAAGGTTTCATCGGAATTTTGAATGAAAAAGCAACTGAATTAAATGTGCAAAAAGATGGTTTGATAGTCCTTCATTGCATTATCCACCAACAGAACTTGTGTTCTAAGTCCATTCGACTCCAGAATGTTATGAATGTGGTAGTAAAAACCATCAATTTTATTCGATCCCGAGGGCTTAACCATCGTCAGTTCAAGGCGTTTTTGGATGAAATATCAGCCGAGTATGACGACGTAACATATTATTGTGAAGTCAGATGGCTAAGCAAAGGGAAAATGCTGAAACGGTTTTACGAGCTTAGAAATGAGATAGCAGAATTTATGCAAATAAAAGATAAACCACTATCTGAATTGAGTGACGCAAAATGGATATGTGACTTAGCATTTCTTGTCGACCTTACAGGCCATTTGAATGATTTAAATTTGAAACTTCAAAAACAAGGACAGTTAGTAAATGATTTGTACAGCCATTTGAAAGCGTTTCAGAACAAAATCCGCTTGTGGGAGGCACATATGCTGTCTGGTAACAGTTACCATTTCACCACGCTCTCTGCGTATGAAAATATTGCTTACGCTCAATATGCTGAAGAACTCAAGTTACTGTCGGAGCAATTTTCGATCAGATTTAGCGATTTCAAACACATGGAAGACTGTTTCAATTTATTTGCTACTCCAACAAAAAGTAATGTACAAAATGCTCCAATACACTTGCAAATGGAGTTGATCGAGATTCAAGAAAACTCACTCCTAAAATCTAAATTTGAAGACGTGGAGTTGTGCGATTTCTACAAAAAATACCTCGAAGAAGACCATTTTCCGCAGCTTAGAAAATTTGCAAGAAGATTGATTTGTGCGTTTGGCAGTACTTATAAATGCGAACAGTTCTTTTCATTGATGAAAGTTAATAAATCAAAACATCGTACAAGGCTGACTGACGATAATTTGGAAAATTCTTTACGTCTTTGTACCAGTGGAATTAATCCAAACATCGATGAATTAGTTTCCCAAATTCAAGCTCAAGTGTCTCATTGATTTCGGTGTCGCTATTTAACTTTCGTAGTTTGTAACAATTCTAAATTTAACGATTTAATTTAATGCTGTAGGTACCTATTTTTTCATTTCATTTTGTTATTTTAATAAATTGTGTTGTAATAACATTGTCGTATTATTTCATGGCTGACTGATATCTATCGCTAAAAATTATGAACACTACTTTAAAATGCACTACTTTTAAACGCGGCCCGCGAACGTATTTGCACACTAAAGTTTGGCCCATAACATGTCAAAGGTTGCCCATACCTGACTTAAACCATCTAAAGTATTGTGACATCCGCAAAGGCTAGTTGTGGTTGGCTAAATGAATCCTGGACAGCCAATTAATTTATTAATATTTGAATGACATTAGGATCATATAAACCAAATATTTTTCTTTAAAATTTTATTGTCATTCACACATCAGCATTCACAAAGATATTCACACAAAGTTCAACAAAAATATAAATAACTCAATCATCACTAAGTTTCACAGTTTTAACTAATCATATTATATATAAGAAAAAACTCTTCAAAGCATCACTGGACAGCCTAGATAATAAAATATTCAGTCAAACATCTGTTGCAGCCCATATATATATATAGTACATCATTATGTTGCAACAAACATATTCCAATTAAACATTTTAACAGGATAACATATATTTTTTCATTCAATAAATACTGACAACCAAATTTTTAATTAAATGAAAGATTACAAATACAAGCGAAGCCACAACAGATAAAGAGATAAAGAGAAAATAATAGTAAATAGGATATATTTTAAATAATTTCCAAATAAAAATATTGGAAATGAATAACAATAATCAACTGGCTGAAATAGAAACAATTACGAGGGACTACAGAAAGCAATTTACCTTCTAAAAATACCTCTGGACCAACCAGGCACCCAGTGGGTCTTAAATAAATTATAAGAAAGGCGCTAAACACGATTCATTACATTATTATTCAAAGCCATCAAATATTATCTTACACATTTACCACAATTTACATCCCTAGAATCATTATCAATAAATAAACTTATTTATTAAAAAAATAAATAATATATTTTTTGGTTTTTATATTTATATTTACCAATTCTTTTCTAATTTGTCGAATCAGCTAAAATCAAAACATTACTCAACTCTTCGGTGTTCTATTCTTTGTTTTGTTAATAATTATTTTTAAATTAAATTATGGGATGAATAACGGTTGATAATTTCAGTAAAAAATTGCATAACAGAAGTTAAAAACTATTAGTTAAAATTATTGGTGTGAGATCTGTCAGATTTGAGTAATGTTCGAATGGTCCTTGAATTGAGGCACTACAGAGGCCTAGTTTGTTGTGTTTCACTAAACTTCGTTGCACGAGAGATAGATTTGGTGACAGTCATCTCCACTTCGCCCCCTCCTTCCGGCTTCATAATAAGAGTCAAATGGTGTGAGTCCATTTCTTTGGAGCATGAAGCTGGCAACGTACCTATCATGAAAACAGTAAAAATTATTAACACTTATGAAATATAGCACAAAATATACCTTAATCTTTGTAAAAATAAATTTATTTATGCTAAGCTGTTACATTACAGTAATAAAAAAATATAGACTGTAACTTTTAAATTTTATATAGACTAGGCAAAATATAAAATTTTAATTCCTTTAAAAAAGACTGTAGAGTGTCTGGATATATATGCTATATGACTAAAGGAGAAAATACGTACGATCCTAGCTGACAGAAGATGGAAGCTGATCCATTAGAATCTCCTGTGCATTCCCTATTAGCGTCACACATATATTTCAGCATACAGTTCTCATCTGCTGTCTTCATTGTTTTTACGTAGCCCTAAAGAAAAAAATAACTCTGGATAGAGATTACTTTAAATTTAAAGGGAAAACTGAACATTTTGTTACACCTCAGAAATAATTTGAAATGTGTATATCAATTGTTATCAATATATCAAAATGAATAGTAGTTAGATTTTAGATTGAGTTCATGTATTACATTTATATAAGCTACTTAGTCAATGAAATAAACTGTATGAGACATACAAAAAAGTATACTGCTTAAAAAAGTATTTCTAACAAGGAATGGTTTAAAATTTGTTTAAGAGTTAATCTATTTGAAAATACAGTGAGCATTAATTTACCAAATTTTAATTAGATTTTAATTTTCACATAAGGGTCATAAAGAGTGAACAGAATTTGCAAATACGTGAGGTTACACAAATAAAGAAGCAATAGAATAATTCCAGTAATAAATTTTTCAAACAAAATTTCCTAAAAATGATTTTGTTGCATAGACCACCTATTCATTACTTTGTGCACTGAAATATTTTAATCAGCCGATATTTCTATCTTAATGAATTTTCAAAAGAGAAAATGAAATAGTTTTACAGTATTAGTAATACCTTGAAAAGTGTAAGACTGGCAACAGCAGCTTCAGAGACGGAATCCTTCTTACCGATGGACCTAGCTGCAAGAGACCGGTGAGAAAAGGAAGTTTTCAAGGCATCCAAAAGGTTAACAACAATGTTGATGAACTAGATGTAAACAGAAAGACATTCATAAATATTTACATAATTATCAAGTTTCAGTGTTTCATGCATCTCTAATACTTTTTTGTTATGTTTTACTGATTAAAGCATATATTACATACATATTAAATTATATCTTTAAGTGAGATTAACTTCAATCAAATATTTATAGCTCATTCAGAAGAATAGAATCTAGCAAATATTTAAAATATATTTATATGTTCATATAAACAGTTATTGAGGGTTGTACTTACTTCTCCAGCCTGCTTTGCCATAGTCGCTACTTGATCCGGGTCTCGTGATCCAAGGAATGCTGATAAGACAGCTGCTAACACACCCTGTATGCCAGGCGGACCAAAAGCTTAGCTATACTATTGACTATCTACTCCCACACAATCCATTTATACTCAATACATGTTGTTTGACTTTTTATTAACATTTGATAGGTAACAAATTCAGTGTTGGAAGTACTGTAGATAAACCACGAGACTTAATCAATACATTTCCACAATATTTTATTTCTTAAATGCTCATGAATAAAAGGTTAAATGAT
The DNA here is from genome assembly GCA_930367205.1 of Acanthosoma haemorrhoidale. Classification (NCBI taxonomy): domain Eukaryota; kingdom Metazoa; phylum Arthropoda; class Insecta; order Hemiptera; family Acanthosomatidae; genus Acanthosoma; species Acanthosoma haemorrhoidale. Next base: position 84,967,562 of record OV884012.1, read on the forward strand.
TTTTTTTAAAATAATTTCGTCATTAAAGAGATAGGCACAGATAAAAATAATAACAGTATGATTTTCAAAAATTGGATCACTTAAGTAGAACATTATTCCTTGATTGGAAGATAATGAACATGTTGAAATGGACCTTTCCAACACTATCAATAATAAAATTCAATTGAGTATAAAAAGATTGCTTCACCTTCTAAAGCAAGAAGTGCAAATGTGCAAGCAATAAAATTCAATGACTAAAACAAATAAATATATTTAGAAAAAATAAAATAAGAAAGTTTTAATGTAATAGTAAGTTGCTAAAGAGTACAAAATGTACCAGAATGAAAGTAAAACAAATATCAAAAAAAGGGGAGAACCCTTTCCTTAGAAATCCCTTTACCTTAATGCTCCACTATATAATGGTAAACTAATTTACAACAGCTAATATTTTAATCCTAAATCTAATTATTTATTAAAAGTGCATGCACAGTATACTTGCTAATAGTAATTGGTTTTTTATATGGATAACATTTTCAATAGTGCTGTATATAGATTTTAGGTTTAATGTCCTTTGCACTATAAAAAAAACATGACTTCTACTAAATTGTGGCTTCAAAAATTCCCTAAATTTACTGTAGAGAATATTATGATGGTTATAAACAAATAAGGATCCAATTATAAATGAGTTATTGTTTCAATGCATTTTTTTCTATATATGTAATTTTTATTAATTCACTGAGTATTATTTTTTAAAAGTGTTATTACATGTAATTATTTACATTTTATATATGCATTTTAATTAATGTGTTACGTGCTTATTTAAAAAATAAATGAAAAATCTTATTCTCATCAAAAATAACATAATATACTAATAAAACTTTTGTGAAGATTAAATAGTTCCATTTTCTTTTTTTCTTTTTAACAGTATAAATTAGATTTATTTATTTACATCATTGGTCAAATCACAATTTAAATTAATCTCATTTATTTTTAAATAACAATTCGCAATACTTTCTAATGTTTTGTTACCATTTTTAGCAATTATTGATGTCACCAACAAAGTTTTAAAGGATGCTAACTTGCAACAATCACTGATTTCTATTATTAAATTTATTACTAAATAAAAAAGTGAACAAGTTATGAAGAGTAATTTTTTCATTTCTTAGCCCAACTATCAGAGATATTGTAAAATACTTTTTTTGACCAAATAAGTATTTCTAATAAATTTCATTTATTGTTTTAACATTTTTAAACAGGAGGAGATTCTCCTTTACCTCTGTCTTAATTGTATTTGCTGTATACCCTCTGATGGTCTTACTATCACTAAAGGTATGGTGTATGTAGAAATTGAGATTAGAAATAAACAAGTGACAACTAATAGAGTAGGTATAACTAAATTATATACATTTGTATGTGTAATTTTTATTTAATTTTTTATTTCTATTTAAATGTAAAATTTTATTTAAATTTTAAAAATTATTTGAAAACAATTATCAGTTGTAAATGTAGCATTTGTATTAGTACTATTAAATAAAAGATAGGTATATGGTCTAGTAGCCTAGTAGTAGTTTTTAGGCCAACCACTATCTTTCCCACCATAACTCCACAGCTCCCTATAGTCAATGACTGACACAGGTTTTAAGTTATAAGATATTGTAACTAGGTGTTAATTTCAATTAAAAATTATTAATATGTAGTATTTACATATTTTTATTACTGATAAAATTACGGAATAGGAGTAAATTACTGGAAACACTTGCTAACAAAAATAGCACTGAAAACCACCAAGTGATTAAAATTGCTGTCTTTGACTTGATCAGTATAAATCCATAGAATGACCCTCCATGCTAAAACAGCTGCAACAATCAAGGCAGTGAAAAACCGAGAGAGAAACCCCTTTGGATAATTGACCCCACCGCTATCAATCATGCAAACCATTTCTACTATTTTATTTATCGGATATCTATATCATAATATTCTCTGTGTTCAATTATTAGTATGGTATAAACAATACAAAAAAAAAATCAGATAAGATTAGCTCAGTTCCAACAATGAAACTCCAATTTTTGTTAAAAAAATAAATAGACATGTTAATTCATTGCTTTCACATATATCTATACACATATTAATGTTATATATATATTTGTTGCTAATTCTATAACTACTGTAATATTTACAGACCAAAGCTGATTACTGTTTGTTAAAGATAGCTTTTTACAAGACAACTATTTACAGTTGACAGTAATTCCATTTTTGTTTTGATATTTTGTCAAATGTGAAAACTTCCTCTAAATTACTAAGATACTGTGCATGCACTAATTACCAAACACTAGTTTTAATGTATATATGAAAAGGTTACCTGCATTGGTGAGGAGTTGTCGACCTTGTCGATTCCGTCTCCTCCGACTCCACCACCTCCAAGGATAGCTGTGAGGATCTTCAATCCAACAGTTAGAAGGTTGGCCCATGGGGAAGGTGCTACGCTCTAATTCAAAACAATACAGTTATGTTTTTGTTATTTGTCTTAATTATACTATCTTGAGATTCTGAACCAACAAGGAACAAGCTTAACTCAACTTGGTTAGCTAAAGCTTCTATTAGTAATTACAGTTAAACTCTAGTGTCCATACTTTATTATGAACGTTATTGAATAGTTTAAAATTCATTACTTAATGATTTCATTATAAAAATAAAAAATGGTATCAGACAGATATTTATATTTATTACGTTGATATAAGTTCTAAATGCATTTTTTTTCATCATCTCAATCTTTATCTCAGCACCAGTTATTACTTTGATTATTAACCAATTATCATAATTAATGGATACAAAGTGACAGCTTATACATTTTTGATTCATAAAATTATTGTTATATAATTAAAATTTATTGTTTAAGATTAAATCAAGTGTATTTACCGTATCAGTGTCAAGGCTGTCGGATTTGTTTGGACCACTGTGACCAGATGGATTGAATAACATCTGCATGAACATGGCAATCATGTTGCTCCATGAGAAGCCTCCATCCTAAAAATTATATTGCTTAAATATAATACAGAAGATAAAATAATCAGTCGGGGTACTCAATAAACTCTTTCAGAATAATAGCCATTCTTGTCAATGTGTATTCTATCTTTATTAAGTAAACAGTTTCTAATACAGAAGATTTCTTAGACAAGTGTGTGTTATTACAATTAGTCCTTCTAAACAAAGTTTTTCCGACTTTATAAGGAATCCAGCACTACAAGCCGTGTGGAGTTTACACATTGTAATACCAGCAATCTTAGGATAGTAATGTAGAGGTGGGAGTTGGAGGCAATCACTTGTTTTAATTGTGCATTTAGGGCCATTTTACTAATTATTCTTTAGTCCAGCAAGGACCTAGAGAATTAGAAATGATGATATTTTAAATTTACATATAAATGTATTTGACTTATGAAGTAATAATATTCCACAAGTTTATTTATAAAAATTAATTTAGTGATAGTTGGACCAAAATACAGAAGATAAAATAATCAGTTAGGATAGTAAATGAACTCTTTCAGAATAATAGCCATTCTTTGTCAGTAAATATTTTATCTTTGTTAACTAAACATTTTCCAACACAGAAGATTCCAGCACCATTTCCCTGAACTTAATTATTGTTTAGAGTCAGTATTATTAATTCTGATTCCATTTTGCAAGTAACCAATCGCAACTTATTCGATCTATTTCAAAACCCATGTTCCTTTTTGCAGTCAATCAATGTAATATAGCATTCTATGCACACAGGGTACAAATGAAGAACAAAAGGAAGAAACAAGATATGTGATTTTCCAGTACATTAAAAACATGATTTTAGACTTTGAAACCTCACTCTATGGGTATGGATAATTTTATAAAGTATTTTAAGTCATGAACCTTTGTATTTCTTCCAATTTAGGATTAGGCTCGACCCCTCAAACCCTGTATGAAGACAAGCTTAACACTAAACCGCACAAAATAACCATTATGCATTTCCTTCTTCTACTCTTAATACAGTACATACATTAGTGTGACCACTAACCGTGATCTGATTGGTGCTAAGGTCGTCCAAGTCATTCCTGTCCTCGAGGGCTTGGACTTTCTTTATCGAGTTGGGCTTTTCGGCAAACTTCCTCTCTTCGGCGACCTGTTGTTGCTGCTGGTACTGCTCCGGCTGGTATTGTGGCTGATACTGAGGCTGATACTGCGGCCCACTGATTTGCTGGTTACTGGGGTAAGACAGAACAGGTAAGAACCCACTGCTTGCCACCAGGCACACCAAGCTCCAACCCACCATTTGCTGCATCCTCATTCTGAAAAAACAACAACTGTTGAATGATTACTCAATCAAGATTTTTTTTATCAACAAAAATTATTTTATATAAATTGTATTTTTTGAAATTTATATAAATTAAGTGAAGGGCGTAAAAATTGAAGGTAAAATATCAAGAGATACTCACGGACGGAAGGAGTTTCTAAAAACTTATTAAATAATAAGTGAAAAAAAAAACCACTAGATATTTTTGAACAAACAAATTTCATTTTATTTTTTATACCACCTCGTTCAATGAATATAACTCTTTAGGTTAAATGCACCCCGACCAGTCTAATTCACTTTAATATTGGAGTCACCACTTCCACTTTTTTCCTCTGGCCAGCTCTGCTGTACGGTCCCCCGCTATTTACTCACTTGACTGACAATACAGCCAAATGTCTCCAACATTTCCATAATGGGATCATGCGAAAAGTGGCCCGACATACCTCTCTCGAGAGAAAGAACGCTGACCTGCACCCGTTACTTGGTGTGCCATAACGTGTTCCGTGCACGTCATCCGCCGGAGACACATCAAGTTTTTTGACTCGTTGCAGCACCAACCCAGTGTTTAACACTATGGCCCCACCACCACTCCCGCATCGATGGCAACAGACTGTCGAGGAAAAGTTGGGTTAAGAATTAGTATGTAAGTTAGTTTTAAGTTTAATCAAAAAGGTGAGCCCCATCACCTTTATTAGTCAGTTTAGTCCAGACATGTATAATGTGTATCATTATACTTGTTTATTCATTATATAATTTTTATAAAATAAAAAACCTGTATATAATGTAGTGATGCTATAGGAAATACAAAAATAATTTTAAATAGATCCACCTGAGGATCTATAATTATCTGTAAATTTAAAGGGTCTATGAAAGAAAAGAAAAATTCACTTTAGGAAATAATCGGAGCATGGAGGGTCTCAAACCCGGGTATCTGTAATTATTAAACAAGCGCCATAACAATTATGCTACGTGGCTGGCCAAATGAATTCAGGCGATTAATTGAACTAACTTCTCATTCCACAAGAGAGAATTTTTTTTCTTTTTGTCTTCTCATATTTGACTTACTATTTGGAGAGTCTATGTGGAGATATTACTTGATGAATTATGCGAAACTGTATAAAACACGCACTATCTAAGATATAAAAAAAGGAAAAAAAATATATCTGCTTTACATTTTATCAACTACCCAAACCACCCGGAGTTTTTAACTATACAGCCCAATACGTACCCCAATTCGCAGATCTATATTTTAATTGGCGATCGAATCGTGATGAACGGTAATTAAAACAGCGTTTAGTCTGACAGAATCGATTAGGATGCTTTTGAAGGAAAAAAATTTCCGCCAGTTAAGAAAGAAAGCAGAAAGGCTTTGAGATTTCTCCTGTTCACTTCCTTTGTGTCTGGAGACCCTTTCTCCGCCCTCATTTCCAGGCCTAGTTCCACGTCCTCTTTCACGTCCATCTTCTGTAAGCTCCATCGATTAGCATCTGCCGTTTAGCACCAAGGAGGAAAGTACCGTTTGGAATACTTATGCTTACAGTTAACGATCAACCTGCCCATCTGCCTCAGATATACGAATTGGCTGCAAAACACCAATCTTTTGAAAACCTAATAGCTAAACAATTAATAAATCAACTGAGATTTAATCAGCCTGTATTATAATGTATTGTCAAAAGTCAAATCATTAAATTAACCCTTGATGGTGCTAATCATTAATTCCCGAACCTCAGGATAAGTTTCTATTAATACATTTTAATCAGATGAGGAGTAAAGGCTGCGTTTGTTCCAGTCTCCATGCAGTGGTTCTGGCACAGTGGTTAGTATGATAATGACGGAAACCTAGGTACACTTCCCTACCCATCTATAGATTTTTTTCTGAGAGAAATCGTTCTCATTTTTGCTCAACATTGTGAGAGGAAATAAAAAACTACTTAAACAAAGATAATATGAGGTCGTTCTAAAAACGCCGGAATAAAAGTCATGAGGTAATATTAGCTAGTACTATCCCGGCTTTGACATTGACACCGAACCCATAGAATTGGAAGTCAAGATGCAATTCAATCGATAGGGGATAAATTCAACTTTAAATTCCACCATTTTTTTCAGCTATCCATTGTTATATTTTAATTAGGGAACCATTATACCAATTAGTAATCTCTTTGAAAGTATAATGTAATCATTATATGCTAACCAAGTTCATTCTGATATTATACAGAGCAGCTGTTTCCTTAAGTAGATCGCCAATTGAAATAGTACTAGACACCTTACAAATATGTGAGATATCAGTACGCACCCATCAACACAATACACTAATGCGTCAAGGTTAAGGCTTTCTACATATCTGCTGGGGATCCCCTCTATCAGCTTAGTCTGAGGAATGTAAGGTTGGGTCAGAAGAAAGCACTCAAGATACCACTCTCACTATCGCTTGGATCTCAAGAGTTTCGGTGTCGCGCCATTGGTCTGGGTAATAGCTGTGACCTCTTCTTTCCGCTCATGGGGAAAAAATGGGAAAGTGAACAAGACAAGACATATTTATCAATATTTCGATTCAATACATAAAAAAAATAATCGATTATCTTAAAACAAAGATATGTCCTTAATAGTTTAAGCCAAAGGGAGAGGAGAGGCAGCACTTTTAATAAAACATTGAGGAGTTTAATGTCCACCGTATATATTTACTATTCCAGTGGTTGTAAAAAAATATGAAGATTTAAACGCAAATTACCCCGATTAGATTGCGGTTAATATTTAATGCAGGAAGTATGAGAAAGAAAGCCTAAACAATTAAAGGAAACTCAAGCTTTCTAGTCACTAGTAGAGCTAATAGATAAAAATATTCATTTATCTGTCACCTGGTGCTTAGAACGCCAAAAGAAGAAAATCAATACTCCACAAATAAAGTTTTGATTGTCTATAATAAAATTTGTTACTATTGATTATGTTCTAGGTTGTTCTGTAAATATTTTTTTTCAAAAAGGATATTTATAGTGATCGAGATAGTTCAACCAAAAACAAACAAACAAGTATTCTTGGTCGAAAATACCGGCTATTGTTTAATTGCAAGCACGTCCAGAAGTTGTTGATTCTTTTTTTTTTAAATCACGCTGTTTTACGTGCCTTGTGTATATTTTTTAAATGTAGCCCAGGGAGTAATTAATATAACAAATATTATATACATAAAAAGTGGCGTGGTAACTTTTGATCATTTATGATTACTTCTCTGTGGATCAACCATCGCATTTTATGTCCATCCACCCCCATTGCGTGTGGTGCGAAGCAGATTAAAGAAATACGATACAGCATTCGTGATTTGGCATTATGTTTTTTGACTCCTTACAGCACCTCATCAACCCGGTGTTTAACCGCAAGCATGTCTTTACTCCACCGTTCCCGCATCGATGGTGACTGTGAGCGAAACCTAGGTTAAGTTAGTTTTAGTATATTTCTGGAGGGTGAACCTTTCTCCTTCAAATTTAAAAATACTTGCATTAAATAAGTTATATAACTTCATTTACTTTATACAATGTAGCATAGCTAAAGAAAATATAGAATCAACAGGTGCAATTTTAGCTTATTTACTTCTTTACAGATTCTAAATGTAGTAAATCAAAATAAAGGGGATTTGAAAAAAAAAAAGAAGTGTGTAGAGAGCATAAATGGTTTTAAATATTTGAATTCATAAATGCTACTAAAGTATTGGGCATCTTACTAAAACAGCCGGTTACTAATTGATAAATTTTACTATCTGTAAAGGGAAGAGAGATCGGGAGGAGAGATGCTGTGGGAACGGGGTTAGTCAAGAGGATGGAGAGAGTCACCCGGGGGAAACCGAAGCCGTCCCAGTTGTACCTTCAGGGGTCATCGGGCAGCACATCTTTGCACATATGGGCATCGGTAATCTCTATAACCCCTTCCCAATTTGTACTCATGGCGAATTATCGAAAGTGGAAATAATTTAAAATTTCTAGAGAAGGGGCATTTCCCGTTGCTCCAGAATCTGTGTCTATAAAGACAGGGATTGAAATTGAAATACCAGATTGGGAAAGATGGTATGGATCAATGGTGGTTCTCCATAGGTTCTAGTGGTGTACTGATCGCTATATAGCACGTGAGGGTGACCTGCGTCGGCTGTTGATTGCGCTTGTGATAGAGAAACTTCATTTGTTTATGTTTACCGATTACACTTTTTTTACGTCATATTTATCAAATACATTTAAAAGTGTCTAATTTAGCTCATATATAATGTAATCAAAGTTTTGTAGATTTTACAAAAACTAGCTTAACTTTTTGGGGGAGTATTCATTCATTCTTAATTTTTCGAAGTACATAATTCCTTTCCCTTAAGTTGAATTAATGAATATCTCTTAATGAGTTTTAACCTGACATAGTTTATGAAGGTAAACAAAATTTAATGCAATTTAAAACCTAAAACTTCACATGTAGCTTGGTTTTTTGTTTTTTTTTTGGTTTTTTTCCCTTAGCTTTCTAATTATAATATTAAGGATGAGGGAAAAATAAATGAATATTAGGGTTGAGCGGATCTTTGTACTAGAAGTACCTGCTTGAAGGTGGTGTTAGGGAATTAAGGAGTGTGGGAAGCCTTGATAGAGGTTGATTTTTGCGGTACAGTGGTGAGAGTCCACTGGTGGCTGGGCCTAGAGTCTCTCTAGGCATGTAGTGCAGTCTTATTTAGTTGGATATCAGTGATGGGTGCCCGTTAGAGGCTTGTTGTTGATGTAGCTTGGATACTAATGCTTTAAATTTATAGGTTACAAGAGCTCCTAATTCAAAAGGATAACTATTAATTATAACAACAATAACTATTAATTATTTTATATTGTTTTATGATTGAGGCGTTTTGCGTCAAAACTAGCCCGATCCACTTTTATTCAAAACTGACTTTTTTAGATTTTTTCCCAAGTATTAGGCCTATTCTACTACGTCCTCGAGCGATTCTGATGTAAATCAGCTTTCATCTAGTCGAATCACGACTTTAAAAGTGAGTCTTCGTATCCCCTGGTCAGATAGTCCCTGGTCAGAGTATGTCTTTTTGTCTGTCTGATTGAATAAGCAAATTTAATTTGTTTTTTTCCTCTCCTATAAAATATCAAAAAATGGATCGAGCTACTTAGGAAATTAAATGCTTCAATTAACTTATTTATTATTTAAATCAACAGAATCACTGGCAGGACACAACATATGTAATAACATTAAGTTCCATTGCCAAATTTACGTTGTAGATCAAAAAAAAATTGTCATACATCAATTAATGTAATATATATCAAATTCGAAAAAAAAAAAAATGAATGAGAGATAAATTTTTGAAACTAAGTGGCCCACATTTCATCTATTGAAACCACAGCAAAATTGAATATTGAAAATTCGGTGTGTGGCATATGGTGTGAAAAGCCTCTAATATATACTATATCAAAAGAATGGCTTGAGAAATATTAAATACATAAATGTTTTGTATGCTCTTACATATATAATTTTGTTGTCTGCATTTAAGCATAATTTATAATTCAATTGAAGGCGTGTCCTTTACATTGAACATTGAACACATGTAACAGTGAACTTCATGTTAACATTTAATTCTTATTTAACATTTGTGTAGACGCTATTCATATTCAGAATGTTAAGAAAATTATTCTGGCACTTCATTCGTTATGGTAGCTTTTATTAATTACCAATTATAAACTCAAGCAACATTAATGAGCCTTAATTACTTTATGTAGAGTCGTCATCATTATTTTTTTAATTAGATCATCAAACGGAGCCTACATGCGGAATCCCATGCCTTACTTTAGGTAACTCACCGAAGTACACAGACTGTTTCTATTTTTCGAAAATTCTCTTAGGAAATATGTATATGGTTTAATATTATTAAAATGTCAAAATAAATTAACAAATTTCTTTCCCAGCAATGTAAAATAACAATAAAAGTTAAAACCAAAATTATGAAAACGATCGTACAGATGCGTACATTAATAGCCCTTGTGGTTGACAAGCCCTAAAACAAATTTTTAAAAAATACGTACACAAGGTATTCATAAAATTTCATTTTAAAACCCTTACGTATTGATCTTTATGCTACATCATAATTGATATTGTTACTTTATGTCTACGCACACGTGTCGAAGTGACATGAGATGCGATATCAACCATCACGAAACTATTATATTTTAGAACTTTCTTACAAAAGAAACTAACGTTCTCGAGACCACGTACTGTGGACTAGCAGACAATACGGTCATTGTCAAACAGATTCTGTACATCTGCAACTGCCACTACACGACAAAAAGAAAAAGAAAAAAAGTCGCTAGAAAGAGGGCGACTGGTGAAAGACGCCTTTCACGAGAGTGGTCGAGGAATGCAGTTAGGGAAGGCTCGCGGAGAAATTGGCCAGTCCAGTTATGCCCTGAATCCAAAATATTCCCAAGTTTCACTCCTCCTAGTGTCTAGTCTAGCTTTATTATTCTATGCTCTATTGTCTCTTTGGAAAAAAATGCTGTGGATGAGTTTTTTGTGCTCACTTGTCGTCCAATGAAAAAAACATTTTTACTTAGTATACATTTTTTTAGCATATTAGTCAAAAATTTAGTCATGTTATTCACAATCTTACTATGAATCGTGTGAATTTTTTTTGAGATAGTTAAATTTGATAACATGAGTAGTGTCTGGAAAATTAAAAATCGAATCTTGCGAACAAATAACTCATAAAAAAACGTTCTATCGACGAATAATCTTAACTACAACAAGGGGCTTCATCATATGATGTAAGCCTTCCTCATAATGTAACCAACTACCATTCAAGGTAAATATAAAAATAAAATTGGAAGCAAAGTGGTCTTTAATAATTTTAATAGATAGGATAATTTAAAGGAGACATTTGTTAAAATGCTTGTTATTATATGCATTTAATCAATATTTAGGACTTGTGGGTCTTTTTAATTACAGTTGTCGTTATAGCATTTTTAATGTTATTATCTTTAGTATAATTTATAGCAGGCTTGTTTATGATTTTCTAAATTATTTTAATAAATAATTCGTGTTAACCTAGTTTCTATTTGGCTATCGCCTTACGACGTCGTGTAGATTGTGCCAACATTACCTAAATACGTTGCGGGTTTGTCTATATTCGGTGAAAGGAGAAGTAGACTTCGAAAGCTGACAAATTACCAAAGATCATGTCTCTTCGTTATCTACTATGTAAAAACACTATCTATTATATAAAATTTTTAATAATGGTATATTTGTGTTGGAAAATGGATCAATTTATATCTGAGAGTAAATATTGACACCCGAAAACACATATATCACCCTTAACAGTTTTATATACGGCTGCTATTTATCAAACTACGAAAGTTCACTGCTTCTTTCATGAACGAAAACTAACCCGCAGCATATTTGGGTATTACTGGCGTGATATACATCATATCTGAATGTGAGGGTCTTCTACCCAGATATAAACTAGGTTAATAAAAGGTTCATTTCCACAATTGAGATTAGGATTAGAACAAGCTTTTGGAGGTATTTAAACTCTCTTGTTCAAGTCTGCTTTAGGTTGAGGCAATACACTACTTCAAGTAAATAACATAATGTAAACTAGAAAACATACAAAAACAAATCAAGGAAACTACCAAAAAAAACATGCGCAAGAGGAATGTTCTCAGAGGTTGGAAAATTAAACTAAAATTCCCTACATTCATTCGGAACTCGTTGGCGTTGCGTTTTATGCATTGTTTGTTGTCCAGTCCTAGATTTTTTTCTGCTGGTTAAAGAAGAAATATAGCCAATAAAGATTGTGTGCCCCAATTAAGTTTAGAGGCTTTGACTCAATTTGGGCAAATTTTAGAAAATCAAAAAATATCTTGCTCTTCAGAACTCCCTTGTAGTCCTTCATTGCCAAAATTTGATTAATGGTTAGCTGAAAATTCCAATCCTTCGTAAAAACTTCTCCTAAATCATATCGCTAGCGTACTCGTCCAGATAAAATCCACTCTGTCCTTTTTTCTTTCGATTTGGGACAAGGAGTATACTTCTACTACACTAGGAATACTTTCTATAGTCCTTGGACATCTGAGTACTACTGGGTGATTTCTTTAGCAGAATCAAAGTCTGTGGTTTTACAGTAAGGCACTCTTTTGTGAGTTTGTTGTGATGATACATTAATAGGCCGCATAACTATTAATTTTTTTATATAATATCGCTCATGAAGATTTCCATTAAACACATATCACCTGCCATAAATGTACCCATATCCAACAACAATCTCTTAAAAGAATTTTACTAATTGTCCCATTCGTTGTTTGAAAGGAAGTGTCTTTCAGTTTCTTAAAATTTCACTGAAGTTTCGTATACACTCTTCATAATGTTTTCATTGCAAGTGTGATTTCCGGTATTAAGTCACGCAGCCTACAGACCCATGCAATTCCACAGAGTATTGGCCCGTTTGTCAAATTGTCCATCAGAAGTAAAGTAACTGTTCCTAGGTCGCGGACATGCACCGTTCCATACCATCTTTAGATTGTTCTATAACTGTTACAGTTACCTGATTCGGCATGTCCCCTTTCTGTCCCTGTCACAGCACGTAGCTTCTAGCTGCAGCGTGACATAGAGAATGGTACCACACAAGTAACGGGGTTACATTGATATTTCTAAAGCGTCACTACAGTTAATTTTCTTTTTAACGGGCACATAGGAAATTATCGCCAGATTCGTATAGATGAGTTTTGTACAATCAGTGCTCTTAAAAACGATCCAATAAATCAGGAATTTCAAAAACCTTCGAAAAGGGTTTCTATCGTTTTGCTAGGTTATATTTCTCAAGTCTCATGTCAGGTTTAAGTTCAATAGTTCTATTAATTCCCAAAATTAAACGAAAAAGGTGAATAAAACTATTATAAAAATTGCTAGTTTGGATAGATTTTATGATTTGTTTAATATTTTACCTATTTTCAATATTTTAAGGTATTTTGTGGAAAAAACCTGTTTTCAGTGACCTTGGTGATTTATCGATAAACTATTAGTTGATTTATATATCTGTTTACGTGTCAGTATGTCCATTTATTAAAATGGATTTTTTTTAAACAGATTTAACAATATTTTAATCATTAGATTAATAATTTAGTCTACATTTGATAGTGAATAAAAAAATACTAAGCCAACCGATCCTTGAATTTGGACAGTTCCTATCAATGCAATGAGCCCCAAAAGGTCGAGAATATATCCATGTCTTCAAGAACTTAATTGGAAAAATACCATTAAGCAATTTATCTCGCCCGGATCTTATCAATCTAACGGATCATAGTGTGTCGTATTAATGTCAATTACCAAGACCAAGCGTATACACATGTTAATTGAAATGTTAATTAAGAAAGTGCTGAGGTAGTGACTGCGAACTAACCCTGATACGCGAAGATGTAAGATATATATAAAGTATATATGAGCAATGTTTTTAATATTAATTAGCCGTGACTCGAAACTAAATGTAATGCCTAATTGACACAGCGCTAATTTTATCTCAAGAAAATCGTGTCAGAGTACATGGGCCGCTTAGTTAAGATAAATAATTTTGTTTATTTTTACCGATGTAAGGACAATTTACATAGCCACCAAGTCATGTAAACCTTCTAACTTTAAATTTTCGAAGGAGGCATGAAAAAAGTGTAAGAGTATAAATTATTTATTTATTTATTCTTAGATCCTTGTCTATTTCTTACATGATTGGTCTGTTTGGTCATTAATTTTCATTCCTTCGTTTGGGAAATATTAAATTATGGAAAACTGAAAATTACAATATGGAATGTATACGATTCCAGATATTAATCTCCATTAAACTGGCGTTTAATACCATTTCAACTAGCTTTGAATAAATGTTTAATATTTAAAAAATGTTGACAAGAACTTTAAACTAATAAATCATTAATTCGTGATAGATTTCCGAAACTCATTTTTTTTTTTCTTTAATTCCTGATACGTTTGTTTTTTGTATGAAGGCCTCTAATCCTGAATCATTGTCAACCTTTAGTTAGGTTACGAATATAATTTAATAAATCCACATCAATGTAATAACAAAGACGTCAAAACGAGGTTTTCAGTTTTGAGAGTGTTGAACTCGGCAATACAATATTTTGTATCTGTTATTAATTAATTCACAACTTTGAAATGGATCTCAACCAGCGAACGTGAATGACACAATAAAATAGGAATTACATGACGACATGAAAGTGAAAGGGATTCAGTGATACCTCCCCATAATTATATCGAGTATTGACTAGTCATCTTAACAGATCTCTATGATAATATTAAGCTGTCGTGGAGTGTTTAGTCAATTTCTTTTATAAGTAGGTTTGTCATGAAAGTTGCTATGCAATTTCATCAATGTCAGTATGTTAGAAAGGAACGTGTAGGTATCTGCAGGGTTTTGTTTATTACTTGTGTATTGTTCTGTATTACGTACGATGGGGCTGCAGTTATTGGTCTGAGTTTTGTGGATTGGGATCTCTGCATTGTCAAGTTATTTCATTAACGGGTGTATTCAACACATTGATATATGTAGGCTATGGCAATGTCGTGAAGTAAACAAACGTAAATGGTGAAAACATTCAGATCCAATCTTTCAAACGTAGGAAATTTTGAAGAAAAAAATAGTTTTGAGCAACTTTTAACTTTTAGAAGTTTAAAAAAAAAAGTAAGGCTACCAATCCTTGAATCAACTACCCTTATAATTTTAATCGCGACTCTTTATCGTAAGGTATAATTTTGGTTAACTATGAGCTAGGCTAGAATAGAGGGACTGTTGGCAATGAAAATGGTTTCACCGAATGATTTGATTAACTCGGTGTTTAACCAGATGATGGTGTGGAGATTCTGCGGCGAGGAGCCTACCTCATACCAAAAGAACAATCTGAGCCCAGCAATCTAGCTGGGACCAGCGGAAGAAAGCTGAGAGACGTTTCACTGACCTTAGATCCCTTTCTACCTGTGACCTACATACCACCGGCCAGCTTTCCGTTACCTCTTCATTCTCAATCCCCGCTTGGCTTGACTAAATTTACATATCCTTGTAATGCTAACATATTATTATGATATATATGACATCTATGTACGTTGATGGTTTCGTTTATGAGTTATGAATAAAGTGGAGATGACCGAATAAATTATTTTTGTTCATTCATCGTTAATATATAGCTCTCAAATATTTGCAAAAA
Source organism: Acanthosoma haemorrhoidale (assembly GCA_930367205.1). Lineage (NCBI taxonomy): Eukaryota > Metazoa > Arthropoda > Insecta > Hemiptera > Acanthosomatidae > Acanthosoma > Acanthosoma haemorrhoidale. The sequence continues at coordinate 84,983,075 of OV884012.1, forward strand.
AACAAAATCTATGAAGCAATACCTATAACTGATAATTTAAAAAAAGTATTGATATTAAAGAGTCCAAACAATACAATATTTTTGAAAATACAAAAGGAGTGTATACTAATAAATAAAATTGTTTTCCAGTGTTGATTGAATAAATTCTTGAACCGAAAACGTTGTAAATGAACGTGAAAAAAAAATTGTTTGCTGAATAATTGATGATGTAAATAATTCATCTTATCAAGAAAAATACTGATAAAATTTAATAAATGAGATCATTTATCTCAATCTTTTATTGCCCTTGTAGGGATGATTGTAATTTTCTCCGAAAATACATACTTACGTAGACATACTTACACATAAAACCCTCAAGCTCTAGGTTCACTTAAACTGGAGAGACCAAGTTACATTTTTACTTTTTATTTATTTTTCTTCTATTTTTTGACATATTGATTTATTCAAAACTACGATCAGAAAATAAATTATACAACCAGTGAATGAGATAGTGAATGAATAAATAATAAGCATGGGTGACATGTGGGTAAAAACATCCAGTTATGCCTCCCATACGAAGGATTGTGTTGATGTCAGTTCATTTAAATTATTAAACTCCTTCTCCAGTTCTTCGGGAGTCTTCGTGGCGTGACAGCTAAATCTTGTGTTGCTAGTCCAAGTATGTGAGGATTCGGGCGTCCGTGCTGTTTTTGATGGAATTGGCCGAGTCTTGATGTAAGTGTGGAATTTTTAAGTCTGCTTGTAGCGTCGTATTTCTGGCACGTTTCATCAGTGATGAGTAGAAGTAGTACTGATTAGAATTACCTATTTTCGCTTGTTTTGATGTTTTCGTTGTCCCATAAATCTTCTATGCACTCAAACGAGACTTTGTTGATAGGCTATTGTTTTACTTTTTGTTGAAATTTATTTTTTGGTAAGCGGATTCGAGGTATAACCCTCCCCCCCCCCACACACATTCACAAAAAACTGCTCTACCACTATCACCCACTAAGTTTTTTCTTTTGGTATGCAAGCATACCTGTATGACCTTGAGCCCAACCGATATAGGTTAAAAAAGTAACCGTACAAAAAAAAAGGATAGGTTCCAGTTGCATTGTCTATTACACTCCCTCGTTCTCTGTTGTTGAGATTTTGTGAGTTTAATAATCTTAAACATGAATTACATAAAATAACACTTAACAGTAATTTTAGGCTTATATATATATATTGGATTCTTAAAATAAATCAGAGATAGCGGTCATTCACGAAGTCTACCACTGACGAATGACCCATAAGAATGTTCGTTATCTGTAATTCATTAATAATTATACTTCCGTTTAAAAAAAATATCCCTCTAGCCTGAGAAAATCCTTAAAAATTTAGAAGTGCAGATTAATATTTGTTTTTCGTTATTATCTTAGTTTGATGTACAGTTATATTAATTACTCCTTTAATTATCGTTAACTTGGCTATTGAATCATCATTTTCGATCCAAAAATATAGGCAGTTTAGTTCGTTTTTGCCACAGTAAAATGTTAGGCTTGATCACGTCATTAAAGTGGGTACTAATTTTTTCTCAGGGAGATGAGTAAAATCTCACCATTTCTATAACCTTCAGAAAAAGTACATAGCAGAGCAGACAATCGAAACTGGGTCTCCATAGTTGGAAGTCAAGTCAACTAAATATTTGGCAAAGTCCACTTCTCAAATGTCATTGGTATGTGTACTTTAATACAAATTAAGTAGGCATATCCAAAATTCTCATTAACCGCTTATCCTAATCCTGCTTGGAGTGTTTTATTATTTCTTCATTATGGAATTTTTTCAGTTTGTTTCTCATTTATATTTTAGTTTTTTGATAAGTTTCAGGGATTCTTAGTGTGACACTATTATTTTGCAGTGTTGACAACATCCTACTTGAAGGCAAACTCTGGGAAGCGTAATTTATTTATCTAGTTATAGATCGAATCGATTTATTTTGTTGCTGAAGAAAATAAGTTGTAGGAATTTATTTAGGAACTTAGAAAAAGTCCAAGATGTTATATCCTTCGGTAATTATTTGATTAGTACCATTCCTATTATTTCCTCAATTCGCCCATGAACCTTTTCCTACCAAGCTATTCGAGTTGTATTCAACGCATGCAATCGGCAGGTAACATTATTTTGATTACAGCAAATAAGCTTCAAGTTTTATTTTAAATAAATCTCAATTTAAAGCGTTAAGTGCACGCCCTACTTTATGCTATGTAGGCGTATAGGCATATAGTGTCAGAGACAAGCATACTTACACCAAAATTAACAATTTTAGTAGATTTTTCGAAGAATAATGAATAGGCTAAGGATGAGCAGTGTAAGGGTGTCCCTTATCAAAATTAGGAAATGTATTTATAATTAGAAAGACAACGTTTATTTGTATTTGTAACAAAAAAAATATCAATATTTTAGGCGAAAAACAGAATAGCCACTGTTTTTTATATAAATAATTTGTCTCGCCGGGTTCTATGTATACTTGGACAGTAAGTCGCACACCCTGCATCTGGTGTTTGAGTATATCCGTGCCTCACAGTCGTAACATGTCTTGAAAATCGCACAACCTTGTCTACAGTGAGAGAAATAAAGTATAACCCATAGTTAGATAATATGTAACAGGGTTGAGAGGGAAGCTGCTCAGAATCTACCATGGAAAGAATCTCTCAATGTTGCCGAAGAGCATATTGTACGAGCCTACTATACACTCACTCGTTTGTTATTATCACTTTTATGCTGTATTCTACTATATTACAATATACTTCTAGAAAGATGAATCTCTCAAGCAATAAGGTTCAGCTTTTCCTTGATCTGCCTCGTCCTCGTTGTAAGTCCACCTCAGCGTTTCCTTTATTCTATTGGGATAAAGTTGTTTATTTGTTTCTACTGTACCATTTTATTGACAAAATAATTGGATGTTGAAATGGATACTATTCAAGTAAAAAGTTTGAGTTTCGAAATATTGTTGTTACGTTTACAGCCATGGAAAAAAATTTATTTTCGAAATAGCAAAACATTACCATTTGATTGGGCATTAGCTTTACCAATAATAACATATATACGATACTACTGACCGACATATGAAGGGTAATTTCAACTAATAATTTCACTCGTCATAAAGACCATCCTTTTCGCATGTAGAGCATTGGTTGCAGCTGGATGAAGCTTCGCAGTGAGCTGCATCATACCCTGTATCGTCTTCCTCGAGGAGTACACTTCCATACACCATGCCTTGTTCCCGTTATCTCCTGAATTATGATCCGACCCTAAGGGAAGGAAAAAAAGATCGGGCATTCAGTGAAGATGTTGGACAGAATCGGTGTAGATGTTTTTGCCCCCTGTGGCCCACATACCGGAGGAAGGGCCGACTTTCTTCTGGCGGCCGCCACGCCTCAGTGGACCGTTAGCTAAGCCACCCACTTTCCTGTCTTCGGTGTCCTCTGCGGAGAGTGTGCACCAATCTGTGCAAGATGCGCTATACAGCTGCATGTAAACAAGTGCCCCATCATACAAACTCAACGGGGAGAAGTGTCGATTTGGAAAAAATTGTATTTTTAGAATTATATATATATATAGATGAACTGTAAGTGCATATTACGTGAAAGAAAACTTTCGGACGTGAACCGCTTATGTTTTTTAAATACTCATTAAATATGATTGTTGAAAAAATGTTCAGAAAGTATGTCCTAATAAAAAAAAAAAAATGTAAATGGCTAATATATTGGATAAAAAACAAAAACCTACGACAATGAATACGTGACTTGGAAATTCTTATAGTCTTTCGTTTTAGATTATGTCGACCGCAAGGGTCATTCATACCCGCAGTTATAGATAGTTGTCTTGATCTTTGTTTGATAAATTTGTTTATTTAACCGTTTATTACCCTTGTTGTTGTTTTGGGTGTTTTATACTATTACACTCAGCAACTAAATATCTTATGGATCCTTGTGAGCACGGTAGCCAGAACAAATCCCCAGGGCACCCCTTAATCTAACCAGGGCGCAGAACATTAGATTAGCCCCTGGTGGTCAATAATATGTATAATGCGCAAAAACCAGAAATGTAAATATTTAATAGCTTTTGAGATCTGATTAAGAAATTTTTTCAATTTAGTGAAACGGGACTTTTTTTTTTTCGTATTTCCCGTTACTTAATTTTTACCAATACATAATCAGCATAATACTGCAGAGTTCTCCTATAAAATTTGTAATAGATCGAATAATTTTTACGACTTAAATCGTAAAGCATCCAAATAAAACCATCTATTCCTTTTTGGAGTGAATGAGAACCGCAATAGTTGTTTTTTCAAATATATATTTCAAAAATTCTTAATAAAATAAATATGTATATATATGCAGATTGTATATTTCGTATTACATTTAAATTTATTTTTTTCTATTCCACGTTTCTTTCAATATACTTATCAGACTGTTATAAACTCAATTTTCATAAAGCTTGGGAATAGCTAGTGAATTGAAGAATCACGTATGAAGTGAACGTGATTTAGAATACATTTAACTTCAGCTCAGTCGTTAAGCTCCAAGATGAATGAACTCTGACAATCTTAATAAAAACCAACTTCCTCTAAAAAAAAGTTCATACTGCTTATTTGTAGAATACGTACTGTATACAATTTTCATTTTATCAGATATTTGTACTCTTTCACAATTTGAAATCGTCAGTAATAAACGAATGTTTTTGACAGAGTTTGACATTTACGTTATACCTTCATAATTATATTCTTACACATATCAATGCAAAATATATATATATGTATACATAGATGCATAAGTATAATTGTCTGCACGTTTTCTAACCTGAACTGACTATTAATCATTTATAATAATTTTATAAAGTTATGTTTGAAGGGTAAATACCACTTTTATCAATAAAACCATGAATAGAATTCTTAAAAGAGTTATATTTTGAGAAAACTATTATGTTTCTTCATTACATAAAACATTTACCAAAACCATTAATAAAGATTTAACTTTAATGTATTAACGATATTACTTCTTAAAAATGAATGCATTTTCCCTAGTAATCATTATTAACATATATTTTACATCAACTACTGATAAAAATGCTTAATGTTAGTCACACTTCATGTTTTGGAGCAATATAGAAAAAGTGTACGATTTCCACTCCATTTTTTCTTTCATTTCTCCATGGTTCGCAGTTGAAGATATAATGAACTAAACTATTTTAGAAACATAACTCACCTTCGAAGTAGAAGGAGACTGTGATAACAGAAAAATAGCTTAGAGATGGCAGAGGAGCGACGAAGAGCTCTAGTCACTGAGTCACTGGATGAAAGGACAGTTGTGGCCTCCCACCACGCAGTTCTTCGGGATATATAGCCTGACCTACTTCTGCCCCTACCTCGCGGTCCTACCCTCCTCCTTGAAGTCGGCCCCCGAAAGGGAGATTCCACCCTTGACCATCTTCAGGTATTCGCCGACTGTCAGGGTATCCGCAATCATAACTGCATATCTTTAGTACATGGCAGCATTCTGCTACCTTCACTTTAGCACGATTGGTCATATATTAGTCTATAATTTTAGTTATACCAAAAATAATGTTATATTTATTTTTGTAAATCTTGAGTAGGCGTTTGATTCTGTTGTGAACTAATATCCATATTTAAAACCAAATCCTTCTGAATTTAGATACGGTTCTTGCATTATTTCCCCTATTTTCGCTCTATAGGGGCGTTCAGAGTGGTTCTTGGCCGAAACATGTCATCTTTAGCCCATTATGTATGTAATATTCGGGGTGTATAATTTAGGGAAATCTTTATCCTATAATCTTTTCATAAAGAAAAACAGGGAATTTTTAACGCATTCATAAATAGTTTAATATAATACCTGTGATTGTCTCTGCTTAAGAACTATCGTTATTTTACCCCTTCTTTTGGCGTAACGGTTATGAAGGTAACAATGGGTTTGCTATAAATAGATAGTATTTTTCTCATAAATCTGGGAACTAGTTGTACCGTAGGTAGAGACATATAAAAAATAAAAATTCATAATTTCTCCCAAACCCCGAAATCGATACTTTACATTCAGCCATGTTGTGGTCCCATGATTGCGCCAGAAATATTATTTATTCCCATAAATTATGAAGAGGATAATAATCGATAACCTAAAATTATTATTTAACAGGATGGTCAATATGGTTCAAAGAGTTAACGGTTCATGGTCATTTAAAACGGTAATTTATAATGTTCAAGGGTGTGATAAAATAATTAGAGTGATCGAGAAGATTGAAATCATGACGAGTTAACGAACATCATAAGCCGTTTCGCTAACATCAATTGCACGTAGGCCCTTATAATGGAAGAACAAATTATAATAGATAGAGCTAAAAAGTATTATGAAGAGATAAAAGAATATTTAACCTAAATATTTTCTATTTTCAGATCCAACACTAAATTACGCTATTCATGCATTAATCTATGATATTATATGATTCAAAACCCCTCCTATACAAAATATTATATATAGATGTATACTGATGGGCCACATATGTATAATGTTTAAATCTTACTGAAAAAAAAAAAGTATTACTCAAATCGAAAGGTTTTAAGTCCGTTTAATTTTGAAAATAATAACTATTTGAAATCATTTATAAAAATTTTATAAGTGATTTCTGCCTTTTCTCTCATTAGTTTTGATAATTTGTTTGTCCAAATAAAATTTTACATGGATGTTGAATATCTGTCAGTAGACTATGATAATATAAGTCTTTATTTAAGCTATTAATATTGTAATTGAGAGTAGAACTAACTTGATTATTTTGTAGTTTGTTTTGATTAAAGAAAGAAGGATTTTTAGGTTACAGTCATACATAATGTAATTATATTGTTAGGATGTAACCAAATTTAATTATTAGAAATAGGTTGATTTAAGGGAGTGAGCTTCCTGTTGTAGTTAGTGCTTATTGCCTGTGCAGGTACCTTCTAGTTACCTGTTGGTGACACCTGAGGATGATAGATAAATGAATTTATGCTGATCCCCTTCCCTTTTCTGATTGGAGCTTTGTTAAGGGTTCTTAGGCGATTCTTCAAAGCAACATGTTCGTGCTCTCAGTTTGAGTTAGATTTTAGTGTTTTATTTAGAGTGGTTTTCAGACATCAGATGCCTATAATATTTATGCATTGTTCTAATCTAATGTTCCATCGTTTGATTTTCTATTACTCCTCTTAAATTAGTCCTCAACTAGCACGCATACATTATAACCACAAAAAGTCATTAAAACCATTGGTTTTTCTTTCAAAATTTACGGAACTATCGTCTGTATTTCTATATCTTGGTCAGTCTCTCTGCCTTTCAGGTTGTGCCCTCAGCTATATTTCCCCTCCACATTCGACCTTTTTTAGTTTATTCATATTTTAAAATAACGCTATTTCGTTTGTAAACCAAGTGGAGTTATTTTTTTATAGATATAAATCTTTTAAATTAAAATAAAATAAAAAAATGGTGTGGCTTCCCAACTGCCAGCTAGTTCAAAGCACAGAAATACTGACCGCAGCTGAGATCAGGAACTGCAACCGTGAACCTGTGGTATCAACAGTGAAGAGCGAGGTCACCCTTTCTTACCCACCGTTGGAATCACTGACCGTTTCTGCCAAGGCGAGCCACTTTCTTCTTGCCATCCTCCCATGAGCTATATCGATTGATAAAATCAGTGGAGCTATATTATTGTTCTAATTGAAACATAATAATATTGATAAGAACTTCAACAAAGAACCAACGAAATTTCGAATAAGGTGTATACTACAATAGCATATTTCCAAGGATGAGAGACCCTTGAAATTTTTTATTCAATTTCTAGAGTTTTGTTGGTTCAAAACCAACACTTATTTTTCACTACCGTGTATGTCTTTTGTATTTTTGAACTAGAATGAGGAACTATCATTACAACTCGTGGTATTCATGTTGATTTAAATCGTGTTAGCGTTTGGCTTTGTTTGTCACAGAGATATTCTATTTTGAACATAGTTGTTCTATTTAGTTTATTAAGAAAATTAACAACCAAATGGTTAGCTGAAAAGTCTCAGTTGATGCTAAAAAATAATATATATATAAATCGATCGCATGATAAAATAATAAAAGGCCATTAATCAATTACGTGTCAGTAAAAAGATAATGATTAAATAAACTATGAAATGAAACTAATGAAAAACCACTCATTAATTTTGACCAAAATACTTCATTTCATCGTTTGAGCCATCTTGTTGACAAAAATTCCTTTCAAACAATAAGTATTATTCACAAGAATAACTATTCAAAATGAACCGGACAAAGTTAAATTAACGATTTCTATTGCAGCCGTCCAAACCTTTATTTTTGGATTATAATTGCATTTTGACCTCTTTTTCTGAATAATTTTTCATTTTTTATTCTCAGCGAAAGAAAAATAAACCGGCAGTGTTGGAAGTATGAGCCCGGGACCTCCTCAATATCTAAAGCGGGATCTACACAACAAAAGTTAAAAATATTTACATATTTCTATTTTTACATATTTGAATAATTACTTCACATTGCCGATTTTAATGACTCCGTAGCCCCATGAATTAATTTAATTCATAAGAAGGAAATTTAAATCTTAAATAGATAATACCTTTATTGTGCTAAAATTACAATCTGCCTTGCTAGGAATAAGTAATTAAGATATACTATCATTCATACCATATTTACAATTCATCATTCACTCGCTCATTCATACAATATTTACAGACAGCCCAGAGGCCTCCCAAGTCCACATGCGAAGAGAAAGCGGAGTCTTGGGAAGTCCCCCACGCTCCTCCGTCAGCCGCGTCACCGGATACTAGCCAGTGGAGACTGACCAAGCGTGCGAGAGCCACAGACGCTCAGGACATGATTGGAGAAACTGGCCATTGCCAGGACTCCCACTATAACGCGATTATAGCATGTCACGAGGCCACTGCCGTTTCAGTCTCCGAGGAGGATTATAGGGACGAGTGGCGCAGTGCAATGACTGTGCTGCAGGATTAGGGTGGTTGGAAAGGCTACTGTGGAATTTCATAAACTTGGAAGGGATGAATTCTAGAATGTAGGGTATATTAAGGTCATTATGAAGGGTTTTGTTGCTGACATAATAAGGGGCATTTACTATTGTTCTCAGGACTTTTGATTGAAAGGATTGGATACGCTTGATGTTCGACTTTTTGGCTGTCCCCCATAGCTCTATTCCGTATGTCCAGATTGGATTAAGTATAACTCTTAAATAGATAGATTAAACTTAAATCTTCTTTAACTAAATTTTAAAAGATACATGAACGGTTCCGATACTGTTAAAATTTGTAGGAACATACTTTTTGGGTTTAACCTGAAACTCTTTTGTCTGTCGTTTGAAATATAGTAGGCAGAAAGTGAAGGAACGTTATTAATTTATTAATAAATGAGAAATACTCTAATCAATCTTTTTAACACAGTAGCAGCTCATTCCGAGGTTTCAAAATTTCAGATTGAATCAATTTTACGACCGCTGTCTTAGGAGTAATAAATAGACTTTTATATAAACTTAGGAAATTCTATTACCCCGTGTCTGTTTGAAAGTAGAGCCTCCCCCTTCGTCATAGTCAAAAATATTTGGTTGATAATCAGTAAATATTTTAGCTATGAGCTATAATTTATATTTTTTCATTTTATTTTACCGTGCAAGATGTGAAACTAAATGGCCGAAACTCACTAAGAAGGCATGACATTCTCCTCATGTTGTGGTACCAGAGATATAGATAGGCAGATAGAACCAGTTGATCCTAGGATTAATGGCATTGCCATTTTAGGTTTACGTTGTTGTGTTGTTTTGATTCACTAAAAAAAATAGGACTCTTATGTTTTATTCCGTCGTCAGTTGTCTGTTGTATATTTTTATACCCTGTCCAAGCTAGGTACATATTATGACTAATAGGAGATTGTCAGGAGGCGCCCGCCGGGGAGGACTCGTCGACTCAGCCACTGCCCGGCGGGGGTCAGAAAGAAATGTGAATAACCCTGTGGTATTTGACCATTGCTGGGGGCCTAGTTGGCGGGCATCTTAGTTCGTATTTGTTTATTCATCTGACTCCATAAGATCTTAGAAGGTGTGCCCCGGCAGTACACTTGATAGGTATTATTGGTAGTTAACGTGGTCTTGGAATGTTTGTAGTCAACCACACTCGGTGTCTGAGGGTAGACGAAAACCGCCCAGATCCCAAAGGCGATTGTGAACCGGAATGAGGCAAGCTGGACCACTGGGGGAGACGCTACGAGGTACATTTTGTTGGGTTTCAGAGATCGTCGTCTGCATGGAAGTGATGCCTTCCAAGGAACATACTTGGAGGAACGTGTAAAGCTACTACTACTATTTTAACGTGTCGAAGCCAGAAAATCCCACTTGGAAGGTGTGGGTCTCACAACGCCGAACTAAAGATAGCAAGGTGTAGAAGTGTAGAGGTAATTAAATAACAAAAACAGGTTCAAGGAGAGCACACTTCAAGTGTTCATATCTGAAAAAGCAAAGAATTTCAGCCTTATATAGGCAGGTCATTCCTCCTGACAGCGAATGAGAGAGCTTTTTCTTTCGGCCAATCATATGATCTTTTACTTTGGCCAATCAGGAGCTACTACGCCCACGCCTCTAGTGAGCTCTTGCCGTGTCGGGATCGTGAACTAGCCCCCTCTCCGAAGACTAGTCTCAAATCGAAGATTTATTGAAAAATTATAAAATAAAGAAAGGTAGACGGGTGTTTTATGCCCCGTGAAGAGGGTAACTTCTATTTGTTTGTGGCGAAGAAGTTGGCATAACAAGATCCTAACGGAATAGCCAAGTAGGACCAGGGTGTTCGATGTTGGTACTTTGATACTTTGGGTAAAGGATACATCAAGGAAAGAATTTGGACAAACAATGGAAAGATCTTAGTATTCTCAGAAATATGTCTAAGGAAAAATTACCATTCCTTAAATTCTTAAAAGATCAACATGTTTTTTGTTTTTTTTCATAGCCCCTTCAAATTTATAGACAATCATATATAACTATAGATCCTCAGGCGAATCTATGGTTTAGTTGTCATGATGGAGGGAATACTTCATTATGAATAATGGAAGCTATTTTTCGGGAAGAAAGAATTTGTTCAGATTCTACGAACACCAAATCAGCTTCTATGGTGGTTCAAATACGACGATCCTTGAAATCAAGAAAGTCCAAACTACCATTGAGGAAAACAGCTCAGATAGTTCCAGCATGTTATAGAATGGACGAGGAGATACTGGCCAGAACGACGCGAACAATAAAAAGTTGACCTGGAAGGAAGTAACGGTTGCCTGGAAGACACTGGAAAACCTGGGAGAAGTGAAGGAGACGTTCCACGGCCAACGAATGGACTGTAGCAGGTGACGCGAGCTGGATCCGATATCTAACTATTATCCCGGCTCGTTAAAAGGACCCTCACACCGCAGCTACGGCAATAAAAGAGGAGAAGATTAGCATGTGCAGTTTATTATCATTTGTGCGTGATTTAATTAAACGGGGTCTTCTTTTACGAACAGGGAAATCGGGCAATTATGTCGTGAGCAATACGCTTCTATTTCTAGAGCTGCAAGTGACTGTTATGATCAATGTCCACTTAGAGATTGGAAATTCTTCATATCATAGAGCCGGTACGCTAACCACAACAAAGCAGGCAATGAATTGACCGACAGCTTTGAATTAATGTGAATCAGACACAGCTTCCGAAAATTTGCATTTGTGACTCCGCTATACTTCAGTGTTTTTCTTCTCTATTGTTCGGTAGACAATATTTCCCAGCCTCATACCGTTTTTCTAGCCATTTACTCTCCGTAATTTCCCCCAACTAAATAACGAAAAACAAGTTGTTCGATCTATACACCCCTCCCCTCCCCATTAATCTGTGTCTTTCGGGTTTTTTTTATTGTCCACTCCACCATTCTCTGGAACTATCCCTTCCCCGCTTCATCATTAAGTACCTTGAAATCCTCCCCAGTTTAACAATTATTCACTGTGAAGACACTTGTTAACTTTGAAATTATTTATTAATTATTATTCTATACTTTTTACTTTTTGCATTTTTTTCAATATTTACTCTCATTTATTATACCTAATAAATATCTTAAACATATACTCTCCTACCTGCACTTTAAACGTTTTATATATGCATTTACTTACTGACATATGGAAAGATCTTAGTATTCTCAGAAATATGTTCTAAGGAAAAATAACCATTCTTGAAGTTCATAAAAGATCAGCATGTTTTAGTTGTCATAGTTTTTTTTTTTTTTTTTTTTCTTTCATAGCCCCTTTAAATTTACAGATAATTATAGATCCTCAGGTGAATCTATTTACAAATTAGTTTTGTATTTCCTGCAGTATCGCTGCATTATATACAGTTTTGTTAATTTAAAAAAGTGATATAATGAATAAACAAGTATAATGATACACATTATACGTGACTGTGCTAAACTGGCTAATAAAGGTGATGGGCCTCACCTTTTTGATCAAACTTAAAACTAAGTTACATGTACAATCACCCACCCGTACCCTCACCGATCTGTTCTTCAAGAAGGAAACCAACATGGTGTATAGCTGCTCTGGGCATTCCCAGTCGCAAAGCTGTCGGTACAGCATCCCGTGGGACACTGAGTCGAAAGCCTGCGTGCAGTCCACCGAGATCATAGCAGTTGCTGTATTCTTGTTGATACCGAGGGTGGCTTCCGTCTGTACCTTCACAAGTGGATGTTCTGTACTCAGATGAGCCTGAAAACCTGTCTGCTCGTACGGAATATCAGCATTTTCCGAAAAGAATTCCTTCAGGTAGTTCAGTATTATTTTTTCGAGAATCTTCCCCATGTAAGGGAGGAGACTGATCGGACGATGGTGGGCTGGGTGGTCGCCTCTCTTTGTGGGCTTGCGCAGCGGGAACAAGATAGCTTGTTTCCACGCTGTAGGGAAGTATCGTAACCTCATACATGAATTGTACAGGTTAACGAGTTGGGCAATCCCTCCCCTCGGCAGCTCTCTCAGCAATACGGGTTGCACCCCGTCGCCCCCTGGTGCTCGGTTCCCTGACACCGGCGAAGAACTTGAGATGCTTCGGAGAGACCAACATATAGTTCTGGCCTGTCTCCAGCTGCTGAGGATCGTGGTAGTTACCTGTCCTAGCGGTAGTTGTCATGGCAAGATAGAGGGAATACTTCAGATGAATAATAGAAGCTATTTGTCGGGAAGAAAGAATCGCTCCTCCCCGACATGGGGATGTACGTAATATTTCTTCTCTTGTGATATGTTATTTCAAAAGTGAATTTATTTATTTGTGGAATAATATTACCAATGGGGATGTACATGATCCTCAAATAATTATCTTTCTATTATTTTTCCAGAAAATAACTTTTTGTTCAACCAAGTAATAAAAAATAATTATAAATTTTAACTTTAATCGATTTTAAAAATGTTTCAATAATTGAGTATACTGTAATACTGTATTATTTAATTTCAAACTATCCAATATTTTGAATTGAACTGGTTTATCTACCTACATAAAGATACGATAATGGGTCAGTTCGCATAACGAACCCCATCCAAGTACCACTTGGAATTCAAAAACGAACAACAAACATGTAATTTTCAATGATCCAATAATCAATCTATTCGTCATAGTTTCCACTAATTTCCATCCTTAACATCTTTTTCCGTTCTACCCGCATTTACTTACAGTTTGCGCATCACAATGTTTTCTTTCTTATTCATATAAATTTGCTTTGACTATGTACAATTATACTATGTACAATTATATTATGGATTGGTAACTTCCTCGTGAGAAAAAAATACCTCTTCCATTTTGCCTATTTAACTACAAAAATTAAAATTATAATAATTGAAATCGAATGAGTCAGCTGATCTGATAAAATTATTAAAAAATAATTAGAAAACATTTCCAGTTGAATTAATAAAAGCGATGAAATGCCTGAAGACAGTAATTCCTTGAGACATGCTCGGGTGGGAAAGAAGAGAGAAGAGAGGCCAACTGACCCAATGATAGTACAGTTACTTGACACAAATATATTTGCATCTGGTTTGGTTAAGATCTTACTCAGCAAATACAAACAGGGCTACCCCAGATAAACAAATGGTAACTCAGCGTATGCATATCATTAGAATAACGATTCATTTTGAAATAGGCAAGTTATGGGCGACAAAAATTGGCTGTTGAACGTAAAAAAAAATTACTTTCAACTGTAACTTTACGTTCTTATGCCCCCGATTAATGATAATAAAACTCCTATCGGGGGGAGACATTCAATGCATTTATTGAATGAAATAAAATTCAATTTCTATCCATGGCTATTATCCCAGAACCTTCGTATTATGAAACAGTTTAGCAACATTTTACAGCATAAAATAACTCTAAACAGGTAATTTATCAATTTATTTTAATAGTATATACTGTTTTATTTCTTAACTGTAGTTATTATTTTGAGGTAACTCGATTACCACCACTAATATCTTTAAATTCTTTAATATCAGTTGTCAGAGTGCAAACGTCCAATCAAAAATCAAAAGAAAAAAAAATCATTTGTAGCGACCGCTAACTACATAAGATAAATCACCCTATACTCTATTGCATGTATATTGTAAGAAAAAGTAAAATAACATGAACTAAATGTATTATAAACAAATGTAAATCATTGTAAAAGTGTTAAGCAATAAAAGGCGGAACCAACTAGTCATAAACGAGAAAGGGTCACCAGCTGGCAGTCATAAACATGAAAGGGTCGCCATCTGGCAGTCATAAACATGAAAGGGTCACCAGCTGGTAGTCATAAACATGAAAGGGTCACCAGCTGGCCGTCATAAACTTAACAACCCTTTAGAGGGTACTTAAGGCAGGGCTACTAGCCCTGTTAGTTAGTCTCTTAGTCACTTCGCCAGTCTCCTCGCGAGTCTCCTCGCGACCTTTACTCGTGACGCTTGCTTGGTTTCCGCTCGAACTCTGAAAGCTTGGCTAATTCTTTATGAAAAACCTCTGTACCTCTTCTCTTGAACGTACTGCATTGTCGGGGCACATACCTATCATAAATGGAGTCAGATAGTAACGCCGTCATGGAACGATTGTCCATGTTATAAACTCGAACAATCCGCACTTGTCACCAGGGCTAGGGTGATCAGGCACCTCCCTAGTGACGACCCGACATCATTAAAACTAAGTATTTTATTTTCTGTTAGCCTATTGACTTATTCTCTAATGTAGTAGCTTTAGCCTTTGAGAGTTAACGATCATAAACGACTAAGTAAAATATTGCCTAAAGCTAATTAACAAATGTGCCGTTTAATCAATTACTAAGTTAATGAGGCATACTATCTCTATCTGCTTCTCTCAATCTTTCCTCGGGTGTAGCCCAGGTATCAAGTATTTCTCCCATTTTTTTTGTTCATGCATAACGATCTTGCCTAATTCTATTCATCATTGTTCGCATCACCTATACGCTGCCGAATCATTATTTCCCCTTACCCCCCCTTCCGATTTTCCCAACCTTCGTTTGCTAATATTCAGAGAGGCCTAGGTTGGATCAGTGCCTGAGCAAACCTAAATAAACTGAGGTTAAATGCAGCGAAAACTCAGACGATTGTCGTAGGCTCCAGTTTCGGTCGCAGGTGTTTTTCGATAGTTCCGGTTTCACCCTTAATAACCATCCCATTACTTTTTGCTCCATTGTTAAAAACCCAGAGAGAACCATTGACCAAACCTTCTCTTGGAACCAACATATCTCTCAAGTTCCCCTTCCATCTATAGGTACGGTTGATTTGCTTTTGACAAGTTGCTTTGAACATTCACGTGCGAACATAACCCTTTTCTAAAAACATTTATCTGTTATCTTCAAAACTTTTTTAATATTTTGGTTATTTATGGTTCGTTTGTTGGTTTATGACGGAGTATATTTGTTCCCCCTGGCGAATGGTTCAACAATTTATTGCGCGATTAACCAAATTACCCCGATTACCCGAGGTCTTCGCCGTAAATCAAGATCAAGCATGGTGTCTACTACCACTTTGAGATGACACTTTGATACCACCAAGGTCCACAAATTAGTGCTTAACAGGTACAATTCCACGAAGAAAGGTTCAGCCAATGGTAAAAGAGAGTATATGCATGTACTTCAAGCAATCCCGTTCATGCAATGCCAAAGAAGCATGGTGGAATTAACCCATGCGTTGATTATCGGATATTAAACACCAATACCATATAGCACGATTTACCAAACAAAAGGATTTGCACTCAAACATTTATTGGAAAAAAAATTATTGGACCTTACAGCATTCAACTGTTCAACAAGGCCTTCGCGTTGTTGATCACATATCCTCAGCCCTTAAAACCAAACAGTATTGCACTGCTGCCTTTCTGGACATAACTCAAGCTTGACAGGGTCTGACACGCAGGTTTGCTTTAAAAGCTCAAAACATATTTACCACAGACCCTTTTCCTAATCCTGCAGTCCTACCTTTCAAACCGATTCATCCAATTCCACTGTGGCTTAGAATATTCTAACTACGATCCCATAAAAGCAGGAGTTCCGTAGGGCAGTGTCTTGGGTCCCATTCTCAATAACCTATACACCCCTCTACCCCTAATACCTTCTTGCCACATTTCCAGATGGCACTGCAGTCTTGTGTTCCCACTTAGACCCCGGTGTATCCTCCCATAACCTTCAAAAATACCTTGATGAAATCGAGCATTGGGGCAACCAATGGCGGATTAAAGGTAATGATCAAAATGTTCCCACATTACCTTCACCCTCTGCCGCAAGTCTTGTCCACTAATTTTTTTTAATTCCTTTCTTCTCCATGTATCGAAGTTAGTGCGATACTTAGGCTTCCACCTCAAGAAACGCATGACCTGGAACCCACATACGAGGCTAAAGAGACAAGAACTAAACAGACGCTTTGGACAACTGTACATACTACTTCAAAAGACGTCTCATCTCTCAATAGAAAATAAATTACTAATTTACAAAGTTACACCTAAGCCAACATACGGAATAAATCTATGGGAACAGCAAAAAAATCGAATATCAAGCGTATCCAATCCTTTCAATCATAAGTCCTGAGAACTATAGTAAATGCCCCTTATTATGTCAGCAACAAAACCCTTCATAACGATCTTAATACACCTTACATGCTTGAACTTATCCCTTCCAAGTTCATGAAATTCCATAGTAACCTAGCCAACCACCCTAATCCCCTAGCACAGTCATTGCACTGCACCACTCATCCCTATAATCCTCCTTGGAGATTAAAGCAGCTGTGACCTCGTGGCCAGCTATAAATTGTAAATATGGTATGAATGAAAACATTTATCACAATTACTTATTGCCTAATGAAGCAGGTTGTAATTTTAGCACAATAAAGAAGAAATTGGACCTCAGCCGAGATTTTTCAGATCCCTATAGCATCTGAAGACATCCCAAAGTCGGACATAATTCCCTTTATGTTTGTAGGATGGTGTTCAGTGACCAAAATGGTTTAGAGATATCACAAAGAGATGTTTTTTTTTTACAAATTATAAAATATTAGTTTTTTAAAAACTGATGAGGAGTGCCCGTATCGAACTTAAGTCATCTCTCGATATTCTTCTTCACTATCTACTTCTTAAGTATTTCCGAAAATACAAATTGTTTTTTTACTTGATGCTAACAGATTTTCGGCTCTTCGTTTATTGATTAATTTAGAATGGTAGAAGTAACGAGCTGGACTCCAGTCTTATTCCATACGCCCCATTCTACTGTAGTGCACAGTCACTGAGTATAGAAGGAACAGTAGGAGTAGAGATGGCTTGAAGTGGCGTGAGATGTGTCAACATCCCCATCGATTTGGGCACCCACAACTTGTCTACTTTCCTCTTGTTCTGCTTGCTTGCCATTTATCAGTCCTTTCCCTTCTTGCGTAGCAGTAACCAGACTTGTGCGTTTAATTTTTTCTTCCATTTTCTGTGTACTTAGTTATAGTGTGTAGACACTTATCCAGCTTTGAAATGTGCATGTATGTCGCTGATGGGTGCAATAACCAAAAAAAGAAAACAGAAGATGTAGAGGGAGTAACAATTTCATTCCACTATTGTCACAATGATCCAGAACTTAAAGAAATATGGATTTGACCAATATGTAAAAGAATTTTTTTTAAATCGTATTCAGTCAAACCACGGTGATTTATTAAGCAATATTTTGAAAACCTCATTATACCTCACGCTGCGAGAATTCCAACTGCACATCAACCGCTAATTTAAGGAACTTTACAACGACCGCCGATAAAATTTCGGCTAATTCCTAGCCAAAAAACTGATTTTATGGGTTTTCTCATTTGTATAAACAGTATGCACAATCAGTATGACAGACTTGTAAAATAGGACAAATTATTGAACTATACTCATGTACAAAATTATTCAAAAACATTTAGGAAGATTGGTTGGTTATATCAGAAGGAGAGCAGAGAATAATAATAACCTTTGTGCTTTTGAGGTTTGCCACTTGTTCAGAAAAATAATTGTTCATAAACGGTTTGATGAAAGTGAAAAGCAATAGAACTTGGCTAAATAGACCTTGGATTGTGCTTTGATATTAAATTAAGCAGTGAAGCTGAACTAGATTTATTTGTGCCTAAACCAAGTCTAGTTCAGACTTCAAGTTCAAAGAGAAAGTGATGAAGATGAAGACACTCTCGAACCAATAGAACCAGTCTTTCAATTTTAGTTTTGGATGTTGTGAAATACACTGCAGGATATGTGTGCGAAGCGATGACCACTGATACTAACATCTGCTAGTATATAAGTTTATAAGTTGTTAATTGAAATATATGAATCAATATCAACAAACTGAACAATCAAGGGAACATATAGAGTCAAGGAAAGGAATTGCAGGACCATTTGTGGCTGAAGATATTTGTATGTTGACTGCTTTACTAGGGTAGTCATTTTTTCGATAACAAAAAGAGAACGAAAAAAAATCTTTATGAGCTGCTGCGGATTTGGGTTCCGCAATCCAGTGCAATCATTCCAACGCTTTATGACCTGGTTATTGTAAGTAATGGATTTCGCCTTTTGGTACTTTGATGACGTCTGTATCAGTCCGAGGGACGAGAATCGACATAGGGCACCCTTAGGGGAAGTTTTTAGGGATATCTCGACCCACAATCCAGAAGCTAAAATTTAAAATTGGTAGTTTTTCTTATATAATGAAACCAATGCATGGGCTACTGATACTTGGACTTACTAGTTAATGAACATTACCATGTTCCAACCGATTTACCAAAACCAGTGCAGGTGAGAGTACATAAAGAGCTGGAACTTCCGCCGGTTATGTATATGAGGTCGAGCCTTTAACGGTTAAGATGTGAGGTTTATCTCCACCTCTGACATACATATTTGTGCATATTCGTCGACCGTGAAGTGTGTGGGCTCTTACTTGACTAAGCATCTGGCACCGGATTACTGCGCATCACTGTTTAGAGTCTTTCTAATACATCCTGCTTTGGTGAACTGGAATTAATAAGGCAATTAATAAAGCTGAAAAGAGGCTCAATAAGTTTAGTAGTGCAGCTACATCGTTATTTTCAAATGCAGTAACTCTGTCACTTTATGAATATTAAAAAGGATTTCAGGGAACCCCACGAAATTAACTAAATTTTAGGTTGATGATACTGAAGAAATACACAACACAAAATCATAACTGAAAAAATAGGACCCATGTACCATATTATGCTTCATTATCTTTTATATCAATGTGTAGCAATAAATTTCTATAAATATTTTAAGCCAAGGCTAAGGTTAAGAGTGAAGGGTAGTTTTTGAAAATCTGATACGTGAACATAAAAAGATTTTGGTGAAAAAAAGGCTATACATTTTACCAGTCTGCTAAATTCTATTTAAATCTACCCTGACAGTTAAAAATTTATATTTACCTCCATATATTTTCATTTTTCTCACAGTTACAATTCCCTTAAAGCTTGAAGATGAGGTTTAAAATACGCCCGGGGTTTTCTTTATCCACCTATCTATTAATCTTCCACTGTGTGCCAATGTTTTGATAAAAATAGTCTAATCAATCTCCGATCCAAAGGTAAGTAAAATACAAAGAAAGTATGTCGGAAAAATTTAAGTATTTTGAGCCAAAAGCTTTTATTAAGGAAACTACGGTACTTTAAAAATCCTGGCAATCCCGATAGATTTTTTTGTTAAATTGCCCTCTTAAAGAAAATGATCCAATCCACCCTTAGACCATTTACAACATAGTTTCTTCAAATTCAATATCCTTCATTTAAAAGGACGAAAGGGAGAAAATGTAAGGAGTACTTGATAAAAACAACAACTACAGCCAAGTACGCCAGAAAAAAAAAATAAACGTGAACCATCATTGTACATTTTTTACCATTCCTCAAGTCCACTGTACGGAAGTTATAAAAAACACTAACCCAAAAATGTTTTAAAAGATTTGTTTAAAAAATAATGTTTTAACAGCCAGCAACTAATAATTTTATTTTATCTACCCCAATTTCAAAAGTTTTATTTTTCAATATTTCATCATTTTGTTGTTCACACAAAATAGTTTTTCATATAGTTTTTGTACAACTTTTTTTTTTTACGTCACGCTTTATTTGTTCAATTGATGAACTAAAGGTATTTTTGACAATTCAAGTGTATCTATAATCGGAAATAGTCTAAGAATAATCAGTAACGCAGGAGATGAAACGTGCTAGAATTGATTGTGTGCGTTAATGAAGTGGTCATGCTGTTTCCCTAAACTGCTGATAGAGATCGCCAGGTCAAGTTCATCCACCAGTTGCTTTAGAACGGGAAGATAATAGTTCCTTGGTGTAAACAACAAGCCAAGCTGCTCTCGTGACCCAGTTCGTTGCTTAATGTAATGGGGTGAGCCATATCATTTGAATATATTTCCGATTCCGCTTTCTTTCTTAAAGCAAGCATGAACAAAAGTGATTGAGGGTACTTAAAGAGATGCGATAAATGGGGAACAAATCAATGTTAAGTTGACATAATTAAACCATTATATGTCATAAACGAATATGACAATCGTGTAAGCTGGAATTACCCATATGTTTACCGCAGCAAAAATGTCGGGTTGGCTCACAAAAAAAAAAAGGGACCAGCGAATGAATAATGATCCGATCAACATCATCAGGAGTAGTCCTTAAAAATTGATAGTTTCGTTAAAATATCTTGGAATTCCTAACCAGCTTGATTATTGACCTCAGCTCTTCGAAAGACTCATATCCGAACTAGGCCAGTTATCTGGAACAACACTCTATCATCACAGAGAAGCCCCAAAAGATATTTTTTTGCTGGACATTTTGTGACGGCAATCACAATGGTCATTGCTAACGACTCTTGGGTTGATAAATCATTAGTTATCTTTATCTCTTTTAGGCACTAAGGCTTGTTTTAGCAAGTGGGATCGAAGTTTGTATGTTGTTTTTCCTCCATTTCTTTATATATTTTAGACATGTGAACGATAATGTGTTTGACTGGGGTGGGGTGTTATCACACAATTCACATGTAAATCGGTGGAGTCCTGAAAGGATCTATCTGGGCGCCAGCCTGGTTTTGCCAACCCTTGTCTCATTAACTCTCTGGCCTTCTTGACTTGTGACGAGCTGCCCATAATGTGTTGCGTTCCCAGCTTCTAATTAGTTATGGAGTTTATACGAGTTCTGCAGTCAGCTTTGTCATAAACAATGCGTATTCCTTTCACATGCAGAAAAATTCCTGCCACTTCCTGTTTTTAGTCCGGACCTAATTCCCGCCTGAACCTGCCATCGTCAGGGTCATTTTCTGGACGTTGAACCAGGCACCCACCCTTTGAAGAAACCATTAGCAAGTAAGAGAGAAATCAAGTATGTGTATCTTAGTAGCAATGTTGCCTTTCCACACCTTTGAAAGTTAATTATAGTTGAGCTCAGATTAAAAATTGTTACTCACTTATTATTTTTATTCAGAAATTGTGTCCCTGTGACTTCCCCTTTCATATCAGATGTATTTTTGTGTAAACAACCTCTAATTACTCCATCGTTTTCTTTGATCGACTTTCCATTGGTGTGGGGGGTCCTCACATAAAATTTCGTTTTAGCCAGCTGACCTTCGTTTATACTCAGGTATTCAGTTTTTTGTTTGGATTTTGCATACAATCTTCTTAATATGGCACTATTTAGGAGGGTTTCTCCAATGAATATAAAACCATTTCTGGTACTCAATTCAGATTCAATAACAACTTTATTATGATAAAATTACAATCTGCCTTTACTTAAAAGGCAATAAATAATTGAGATAAGTGTTTTCATTCATACCATATTTACAATTCATCATTCGTTCGCGCATTCATACAATATTTACAAACAGCCAAGGGGCCCCCCAAGTCCACACGGTTGTTGCCTCCCTCGCAAGCGAAAGAGGAAGCGGAGTCTCGGGAAGTCCCCCACGCTCCCCACCAGCCACGTCACCGGATACGAGCCAGCGGAGGCTAACGAAGAGCGCGAGAGCCACATACGCTCAGGACATGATTGAAGAAACTGGCCATTGCCAGGACTCCCACTGTGCGCATTTATAGTAGGTCACGAGGCCACTGCCGTTTTAGTCTCCGGGGAGGATTATAGGGATGAGTGGAGCAGTGCAATTACTGTGCTACGGGATTAGGGTGGTTGGATATGTTACTATGGTGGTACTCAATTAATACTACATTTTGATTTTGACACCAACTACTATCATTTTATTTTGTAGAAAAATAGCATCAGTAACTTTATTCATCTAGTAAAGTTATTCCATAATACTTGTGTGTCAACCTTTAAGATCTGTTTTTTATTTTATTTATTGGCTTAGAATAATTACAATTAATGTAAACTTGTTTCCCTTGGTTGCATGTTTGAGAAAATGTTTGCCTACTCCATGTTGAGTATTGAGCATGTATACAAGATCATCGAGTAAAATCATCGGCTTTTTATTTGAAAATTGTAACCTGGGTTGATAAGTTGAGTAGCAATAGTTCTAAGTTTTAATAAGTTCACTGCTAGCTGCAGACAACTGAGGTTCTTATTGCGCACTCTAGGTCAGGCTTTGTGGGATGTTACCCCTCCTGGTCCTTTATCCCAAGTGTGCCGCTGTGCTGTGATATCCAGCCCCGTTAGCGGCATTACAATGAACTATAGCAGTCAGCTTCTATAGGAGACATTTTTCTCGAAACTAATTATCGTTCATGTCGACCATATCTAGGCTACCTCGCTCCGGGAGAAATCTATTTCGCTTCACTTTTACGACAATAAACGGGGAACAAGGTAGAAAATATCGATGTGAATGTCCTGCACAAGAAATACATAGATGAAAAAAAAATATTTTTACACTTCTTCTTCCATTTACATGACCAAATGGAAAATTTTGAATTTTTAATGTGAATCCCCTACCATGTAAACTCAAACAATTCTAAATGAGAGCAGATATAAACAGCCTTCTGAAGGCTGTCTAAAACTTGTTGTGAAAGCAAGTTCATAGCCATTATAACGGCACAGTATAACTTCAGTACGATCACCTGCTATTCTAACAGTAAAATAAACACGCGTCAGTGAATGATAGTGCACATAAAAACACCGGACAAGAATCAACTGAAAACAATTGTTAACGAACCATGTAGCTGCAATGGATCACAGATTGAGACTTCGATAGACTCTTGATGGGGGTCTAGCACCCATAACATTGTTCAGATCAATTGAATTTTCGATGATTCGAATCCTCTGATTAAGATGGAGTGCCATAAAGATGATTGGGCCGAGCATAACTTCATAAAAATAATTGCCAGGAAGAATACTTAAATGACTCGTCATTGTGAGTTCTTTAAACTTATAGTTAATTTTTCTTTTAGAGGTGGATATTGGTATTATTGTAGTAGAAATACAATGGTGGAGTTGTAAATAGTATTTTATACACATCTAGCCCTCATCTAGAGTGTGTATACACTCTATCCCGTGAGCTGCCAGAGAAACATCTAAATTATCTATTTCAAGACATTTTCAGAATATTGCATGGGTTGGTAGTGTACATGGTAAACATTTAGCCACTAAAATCTTAGAAATCGCTTATTCTTGCTTAAAGCCTAACTGAGAGCCAGATACCACGTTGCCAACTTTGCTGATTATACTACCAACTTCACTCTGAAAAGTGTTCGATTTGTGATATTATGCGAAGGAGAGTCACTGATGTCAGCGAAGTTACTCTCAACGGAAATAAAATTATGGAGATCGGGAGGGTGTTGTTGACATAAAAGTGTTTCATGGAAACTGAGGAAAGAGTTTGTCTTAAAGAAGGGAAAGAAGAAGAAGCGCTATCATGTAATGTAAGTTTTCGATATCTAATTATTCACTATGAATGAGCGAGTGAATGATGAATTGTAAATATGGTATGAATGACAACATTTATCTCAATTACTTATTGCCTAATAAAAGGCAGATTGTAATTTTATCTTAATAAAATTGATTGAAACCTTGAATTATTCATAATTTTAAATAATAAATATTAGGACCAGCATCGTGCATAAAAACCATCGTGAACTGTAAACTAATGTTTTCTCCCATATTTCTGATCTGTTGATTGTTGAAATAAATGTTACTGTTTTGAAAACATAGAATATGGAAAATGGTTTAGGAAATATACAAGTAAAATTAAATCCATAGTTCAAGGGTCGACCGATGGTTTTTGCCTTATTTTGAGAAAACCCCACAGTGACTGTGAGCAGACAACTATTCTATTGAAAATACAACCCGCAACCCGCAAATAAACCTTATGTCGCCTTAGTTGATAGACAGCTCTTAAGTGCTAGTGTGGTGTGAACTCTTAACCTTGCTTCGGTGTTCTTGATCGGCTACTTTTTATGCAAGTAGATACTCATTTATCCTCATGAGGCTTAGTCAAGCCATCACTCTAAAGAAATACCCTTGGAGATCGAACCGGGATCACTGCAGTAAGAATTCAGCATGTTTATCAGTAGAGTGAGGGGACGGTCAAATATTTATGTAAAAATATTCGTTCAACCCCAATTGGCAACAGAAGATTTTTATAATATGGTGAAAAAATTAAAGTTCTTGTAATATTAGTCTGCCTATGAAGGGAATGGAATGATATGACTCATGACTATTATACATGGGGACTAAGGATTTATTTCTGTCTACGTCAAGATTTTTGTCTGATCAGCAGTATAAGTTGAAGGGTCCGCTCATCCTTGTAAGGTAGCCAGAGAATAATTACGAATACACTTACCATAAATATAGATATTCCTAGAGAATCTTGTCAAAAACCAAAATAATGGCTGCACATTCCCCTAGATGTCATTGTTTTCTACTACCAAATGGCTTGTTTCTTTTACACGTAATTTTGATTGAAATTGATTATTTTTTGACATAAGATAATAAGGAAAACGCCAGCTTGATTACATGCAGGAATAATTTGTTAGCTCCAAAGTGAGCCAAACGTTCGCAAAATTTCTCATTGGAAGACTGTGGCCTCCTTCCTTGGACTGAACAGCGGTGATCCACAGCCACAGATAGTAAGCATAAGTGTGCCGGTACTTCCTGTCCTTCCCACCTACTTCCGCCCCCTCTCACTTTCCCCGAGATCCGCTGTCTTATAGAGCAGCAAACTGCAGAATAAGATATCTCTGATACAACTCATTGATAGTCGGTTGAAAATTCATCATCGCGTTATGCCTCTATATTCCGAAATTAATTAGACCTCTTAGAGAACATTACACCAGATGCTAGAGAAGTTCCCCACTAACTATTATAATTTACGGTAGATGGTATGAGAAAGGTAGAACAAGATCAGAATTGTTCACATCGTATCTCCCATAACAATAAGGAAACAAGCAACCAATTAATAGTAGGGAAGCGGCAGGTCTGGTTAAACAACAACAATGCTCTCGAGATAGCGTCGATCTGCGTGACACATCGTTGCATCAACCAACCAGGAAGAGGAGGCGACAAGGATGGCGATCTACAACAATGGTGAAACTATATTGTCGAAAGTGAAGACATCAACCTGTGCTTACACCAGTACCATGGAGAAATCCCACAAAAATAACTCTATATACAGAGAGGGATTCTGTCTTGCTGAAAGGTATATTTGGCATTGCAATGTATTTAAAAGTTTTATTTTTGTGAGTTTCTGTATTTCAATAAGAGCTCCTTTTGTAATCATGTGAGTGGAACTTAAAGGCTATACATTCTTTTGCTGTTACACATTCTCCATAATACGACAAGCAGGGATAGACCTTAATAGTTTTTGTAAAAGGGAACCGGCATGAAAAATAAATAGACCTGTGGATATTACGGTTGGGTAAATCTGATTAGAACGGGTAAGGAGAAAATGGGCAGATGAATTTGCGATGCTGACTTGTCGGAATGTATCAGTATGTCTATCAACTGATATTATAAATCAGCATATAACACATTACAACGTATACAAAAAGTGCGTAAACGCGTAATTAAAAATATATTAATAACTAAATTCAAATTAGAAAAAAAAATACAGAAAATAAATTAGACATCAAAATAATAAGAGTTTTATAACTAAATTACTTATTTATTGTTTAGTTATTTACATCCAGGTGTTTAGTTATTTACATCCAGGTGTTTAGTTATTTACATCCAGGCGTTTAGTTATTTACTCCCTTCTAGGGCTGAAAGACTGGCCATATCATTGGGAGCACCCACACTGTTTATGGAAATGAAATAAATTCGCTTTCCATTTAGGGATTTAAACTAAGAACCTATATATTATGAAGCATGAACTAGATAAAATATAGATTTCCAAATCCACATCACAAGCGTAACCTGAGGGTTCTGACTAAAACCTCTCCATAAGTCCTCTTTCTTTTCACCTTCCAATACTAAGCCTAGCTCCCAGAAGTAGCTTATATCTTGCACCTACTTTGAAATCATCCTTTCCAAGAGGCAAGTTGAACAGAAGGGGGATAGTATATGGCTGTGGCCATTGTACCACAAGAAATACTGTAATTTAGTATCCTGTCCTCCTACGAAGGGGCAACTCCTCGGCCACTCAAACGTTATCTTCGCAAAATCACTTTTACAAGGACCTGTCAGCTCTCAGTTTCATTTTTTCCAATTTTGTCTCATTTTAGTCGAGAAAGGGGTTCTTTTTACGCGATCCGTTTAGTTGTGAGTTCTCTAGCCCTATCATTTCTGGCTTCAGTTTTGAATATCGGGTCGAAATTGAGCTTTCAAATACCTTATAACACAACTTAGTATATTTTATGATATCATAGATGAAGACTGCAGTTGCCTTGCCTTCATGGTCAAACACCGCGGAGGAAAATAAACCAATGGAACAAACCTTGGTACCTCAAAAGGAATTATTTATGGATAGGCGAGGATCCTCTAAAATCTGTAACCTATTATTAAGAAGTTGTGCGTAGGTTATTTATTTTTGATTTTACCACCCCTTTGTTGCCTTCCCATCGTACTCCTGGTATTTATCCATCATAAGTGTGTAAGCGGTCTCTTTGATGTCCAAATTATGGTAACTTGGGTTACCACAAGCCTGTTTTTGATTTGTCAATTTCAATGAATTCACAAACGTCGTCATCTATCTTTGCGTAGAAATTCAGGGAAAACTAAAAATTTAAATTCATAAAGTTGAGTAGAATCGGACTGAGCACAATGAAACAATACACTGATAATTAGGCTGAACAGTTCAAGAAGGAACGTGTCACACAAACATGATTTCAATAACTGAACTGAAACGGAAACAGGGCAGAAAGTTCGTTCATCCTGTCAGTTCTCCTTCTGTTTCAGTTTTGTTTTCCTTTTTACACGCAAGGTCAAGTTTGACTGCGCAGGAAATGGAACTTATAACTCACAGGGGCGTGTAAAAGGGCCTTAATACTGATAAGTTAGTCAAGATCCCGCAATCTTGTAAGACTTAAGGGGGATCTTCTATGAAGAATGGTACGAAAAATTAAATTCCATGTGTGGTGTTTGTTCATCTTAAATAATCTATTAGTATTTTAGATTTAAGGTTGAATTTATTTATAATTATACAGTAAATATACAGTATAACCTAAGCTTAAATGTTTGATTGAAGACTAATAATGTTCATCCAAGAGTTGAACGTTATTCACTCCGGGGAATACCTGGTTTCACTCGGTTTTCCCACTAGCTTGTTTTTTATACTAGTTTGGTTGTCGTTCTAATTCTGATTTCTTAGCAAGTATAATTACATGTGTTTATGACAGTATTGTAGATCTGTGCGATTTAATTTTAATAGTAAAACAGGACAGTTCTATTTCTTGACATTTTATTTTCCTTTTATGTCATATGCAGCTAAAATTATCGTTAATTGCTTACTGAGTTCTGCGCCTGCGCTGCCATTAGTTTAACGTGTCTACATCGCTCTGCAACTGAACTATCATTATTACCTTTCGTAGGAAGTGTAACGGTGCGAAAAACAGTCCCAACAGACTATTTACGGGAACTCATCTCGAGGGAGAAGGTTGAACGTGAGTAGTAAATGTATTTCATTGAACCATACTCATAAGTGCTAGTGCATAGACAATTGGATAGTCACGGCAGCCATATTGGGACAAATCCCCACTTGGCTCACCGGCCGAGTGATAGCTCATAGATCGTTCATAGCTCAGAGCTACCGTCGGCGGCTCTCGTACCGCACGTCGTGCGTTCGATACTGGGAGTAGTCATCGGTTTTTTTTTTTTTGGTTTTTTTTTAAATAATTAAATTATTTCTGCTAGGCAGAATATGTCATTATGCGTTTTCATCATATGGCGATGAATAATAATAAAAAGAGATCTCGGTCCGTTGATACCACCACACCAACAACATCACCAAAACAAAAGGCTCGTAGAGGAAGACCGAGTAAGAGAGACCTGCCGCCGCCACCACCATCTGTCACACCCACCAATAGATCCATGGAAGAGTTGCCTTCACCTCAACCAGGACCGTCTACTGCTCCGTCACCAGCAGAATCTCCGTTCTTCACCCCGAATCCGTTCCAGCCACTGTTGCAAGATGCAACAAATAATGACATGGAGACAACTACCACCCCTAAAACCCCTAAGCCACCTCCAATATTCATAAAAAATATTAGGTCTTTTAAAATACTATGCGATCAATTAAAAAAAATTGTTGGGGTTGGTAAGTTTACCTGCCTCAATAGAAGCAGAGATACTAGGATCACGCCAGACAATTCAGATACTTATAGAGCGATTGTTAAGTATCTGGAAAATACAAAAGCTGAGTTTCACACATATCAGCTAAAGGAAGATAGATCCTTGAGGGTTGTTATTAGGAACCTTCACCCGACGACCCCAGTTGATATAATTATAGAAGAACTGAGTGCCCAAGGGTTCAATGCAAGACAGGTAGTCAATGTCTTCAGGGAGGACAAGGACATGGACACTCTGGTGAAAACGCCACTCCCACTATTTTTCGTTGACCTCGAAAAAACGCCAGGAGTTGAAAAAATTTACAATGTGAACTACCTCTACTACACTAGAGTAAAGGTGGAAAAACCACATCCCAGGCGTGACATAGTTCAGTGCCACAACTGCCAGGAATATGGCCACAGTCGTTCGTACTGTCACCACATACCTAGGTGTGTGAAGTGCGGAGACAAGCACAAGAGCGAGCTTTGCAAGAAGCCTCGCCAATCCCCCGCTGTATGTGCCTTGTGTCAGCAAGACCACCCTGCCAACTACAAAGGCTGCGAGGCATATAAAGTGCTGAAGAACCGCCTCCAACAACAACGCCGCCCACTCGTGGTAGAACAAGCAGTGAAACCGCGAAGCGTTCCAGCCAGAGAAGTGAATGACTCCACTTCATTCGCCAACATAGTGTCAGGTGGACGCAAGACATTATCCGAGGCACCGCCTCCTCCCCTCCCTCAACCACAGCATTTACCTCAGCCTCACATACACCAAATTCCTCCCCCTCCCAACTCCACAGATCTCACTAGCCTTCTTACATCCTTTCTCACCGACTTCAGAACTCTTATCACTCCTCTTATTTCACTGCTCACCAACCTTGTTTCCCACCTCATTCCAAGCTCTCCCAAATGAATAAAAAACCCTTAACTATCCTTCTTTGGAATGCCAATGGTGTTCGAAATCACACAAACGAACTGACAACATTACTAAATGAAAAAAACATTGACGTTGCACTCATTACTGAAACGCGACTGACTGCTAACAGATCCCTCAAAATCCCACAGTACCAGGTTTACAGAACAGACCACCCTGATGGAACATCACATGCTGGTACTGCTGTCCTTATCCACCATTCCCTTTCCCACCACATCGTCCCATTGATTGCCCATGATTTCCTACAAGCCACAGCTGTGTCAATCCGCACATTTTCCTTCCCCCTCACCATAGCTGCAGCGTATTGTCCACCTAACAAGTCTATTTCCAACTCACAATTTACCTCCTTTCTTAACTCAATTGGACATCACTACCTTGTGGGTGGAGATTTCAACGCGAAGCACCAACAGTGGGGCTCTAGAACCACCAACTCCCGAGGGCGAGCTTTGTTATCTGCACTCTTATCCACAAACTCCACCCCTCTCCCTCCTCAGACTCCTACCTATTGGCCTGCAGATCCCTATCGAAATCCTGACATCCTTGATTTCTTCATCCACCATGGAATAGGATCGATAAATTCGTCCACTACACGGCTCGATGACCTGTCGTCCGACCATAGCCCTCTACTCCTCACTCTTTCGTTACACCCCATCCCCAAACTACCTCCTCCCTCATTCATCAGAGGTCCAGTCGACTGGGACCACTTCCGTGAACTTCTAACTAATTCCATTGACCTCAAAGTTACCCTAAAAACACCTCATGATCTAGACCATGCCGTACATTCCCTTACTACCTTAATCCAACAATGTGCATGGAATGCTTCAAAGCCTCGACCTTCCCCGTATGCCCAGAACAAAACTTCTTTACCTCAAAACCTACTCGACCTTATCCACATCAAACGCCGCTCCAAAGCCTTATGGCAAAGAACCCGACACCCTGCCGATCGCCGCTGTTACAATCAAAACTGTAAATTGTTAAAGCGAGAGTTGGCAACCTTCCGATCCCAAACATTTAATTCTTACCTATCCTCTTTATCCACTCAGGACAACTCTCTTTGGAGAGCTACCCAAAATATCCTAAAATACCATTATGTATCACATCCACTTCGTCGTGGCGATGGGTCCTGGGCTGCGTCAGATGGAGAGAGATCTGAAGCATTCGCACAGCACCTCTCACATACTTTCACACCTCATCCCAACCAGCATAATCCATCCCACGATACGAAGGTGGAAGATTTCCTTATTTCTCCGATTCCTCTTTCACTTCCTCCAAAGGCAGTCAATCCCTCCGAGGTCCAATACCACTTAAAAAACCTACCACTCCGTAAATCTCCTGGATACGATCTTCTCACTGCTCAGATCCTTCGACAACTCCCACCCAAAGCAATAATTTTCCTCACCTATATATTTAATTGTATCCTTAGAACCACCCACTACCCACTTCTCTGGAAATATTCCATTATCGTCCTCTTTCAGAAACCTGGAAAGTCCCCAAATGATCCCTCATCTTACCGCCCAATCAGTCTACTTCCAATCCTTTCAAAAGTTTTTGAAAGAATCCTACTCAAACGCCTTTTGCCTATAGTTGAATCCAAAAACCTTCTTCCTAACCATCAATTTGGCTTTCGCTTCAGACACTCCACTGCTCAACAAGGCCTTCGCGTTGTTGACCATATATCCTTCGCACTTGAAAGCAAACACTACTGCACGGGTGCTTTCTTGGACGTAGCTCAGGCTTTTGACCGGGTATGGCACCCAGGTTTGCTTTACAAACTAAAAATCTCCTTACCGCAGACCCTTTATCTAATCCGTCAATCCTATCTGTCTAACAGGTTCTTTCGGGTCCGTTGTGGTTCAGAATACTCCGATTATTACCCCATAGAAGCAGGAGTTCCTCAAGGCAGCGTCCTTGGCCCTATCCTGTATACCCTTTTCACTGCTGACATTCCGTTAAGTCCTTTCACCTTCCTTGCAACTTTTGCTGACGACACAGCAATTCTCTCGTCACATCCCAATCCGTCAACGGCATCCTACAACCTCCAAAATCACCTCACTAAGATAGAGAAGTGGTGCAACATCTGGCGCATCAAGGTCAATGAAGGCAAATGCGTTCACACCACATTTACTCTCCGTCGAGGATCCTGCCCGTCCGTAACCTTCAATTCAATTCCGCTTCCCATGTCCAATACAGTTAGATATCTAGGTTTTCATCTAGACAAAAGACTGACTTGGAACCCTCACACAAGACTTAAAAGACAAGAATCGAACAGACGGTTTGGACAGTTATACAGACTACTGAACAGAAACTCTAACCTCACACTAGAAAACAAACTCCACGTATACAAACAGCTATTAAAACCAATTTGGACTTACGGAATAGAGTTATGGGGGACAGCCAAACCATCGAACATCAAACGTATCCAAACATTCCAATCCAAAGTCCTCAGAGCCATAGTCAACGCACCCTTTTATATTAAAAACTCATCCCTTCACAGATATCTCCATGTACCAACTGTCCTCGACCTTATACCCTCAAGATTTTCCAAATTTCACCAAAACCTTTCCGCACATCCGAATCCTTTGGTCGACTCCATATCCAGTAACATATGAATGATAGGTATACTAGTAATAATCATAGGTATGAATGATCTCTCAGCACAATTATTAATGCTGGAAAAGGCAAATTGTAATTTTTTTCAATTAAATTTAAAAAAAAAAAAAAAATTGCTTACTATTTAGTTGTTATGACCAATGGTACTGGTCTATTGAATAAGTGGGCAATAATGAATAATAAAAAAAAATAAGTTTTCCGCATTGGAGCAGGCTATTTCTAAATAGATTTTTAGTTTTTTTTTCTAAAATCTGAAAGCCTATTTCTATTGAAAAAATATTTAAATCTGCGAAACCTAATTAATAGTTATTAAATAATTAATCTGTAATAAAAAAAAACTGACATATTGTGTAGGGTATAAAATTAACGATCGTGTTGCCCTGATGATTAAAATATAATTTTTATTTTGTAGTTTTATTAAACAAAGTCATTACTTGAAACTTTAATCCAACCCGTGTTTGAAACGGAGAAAATGATGTTGTCCGTGTAAGTTTAAATTCATTTAAATACTGCATAATTAAAAAAATAATTTATTTTCTATCATAGTGTGTAGAATATCAAATGAAAGATCTGTAAGATTTGTTATAGGTTTACTGGAGTATGATTACAAAA
Source organism: Acanthosoma haemorrhoidale (assembly GCA_930367205.1). Lineage (NCBI taxonomy): Eukaryota > Metazoa > Arthropoda > Insecta > Hemiptera > Acanthosomatidae > Acanthosoma > Acanthosoma haemorrhoidale. Next base: position 85,016,480 of record OV884012.1, read on the forward strand.
TTACATACTATCAGATTAATGACAGGGCTTTTATATTTAATTGAAATTCCGTGTTTTTAATGAAGGTGATAAATTCACACGTAAAATGCCAAATCAATGAATGTATAGTGTTAGAGAAACTGCTTTTGGATGTTTAATAAAATAAGTCAATAAAACTTATAATATCGATCAATATTAGTAAGATCCTAAAAAACTTTAATTGTATTACTGCGTAATTAACTTTTTTTTTATTTGTTTAAAAGGCTATTTTTCATATATTATTGTCGATTGACGATATGTATTTGTATGTGAATGTCTGCCGGTCCTTAGATAAACCAAAACTTAAACCTAGGGTGGTCTGAACAGTTTCCGACCTAACATAGCTTTTATTTTAGCTTTTATTTCACTAGCTTTGATTTATTTTATGATCAACTTCATGTTGAGGTCGGAAACTTTTCAGACCACCTGTGTAAGAACCCCACGCTTAGTTTCTCGATATTGTTTCGTCAAGCCCACTATTTCATTTCTATTGTAACCAAGGTTAGTAGCATTGCTAGTAAACATCAAATTGGCTCTACTTTGAGAAATGACATTACGATCGTTTATAAGACTAAGATGAAGCTACTGTAGTTTGCAACAGAAGTTGCGATAGTAAACATTAACAGTTATTTATCTTCGGAACACAGTTGCTTACCACAGAGATATCAACTGGACAGTATCTTGAGTATCTTTGCTTTGCACAGAACTATCTTTATCTTTTCTGTAATTCTACCTTTATATTACTTTTTTGGGTTTTTTTTTTTTACAGCCTCCACTGGCTCGTATCCGGTGATGCGGGAACTTCCCAAGACTCCGCTTCCTCTTTCGCAAGCGAGGGAGGTGACAATCATGTGTATTTAAGAGGTCACTGGGTTGTTTGTAAATATGGTATGAATGAGCGAGTGAATGAAAATTGTAAATATGGTATGAATCAAAACATTTATCACAATTGCTTATTACTCAATAAGGCATATTGTAATTTTATCGTAATAAAGTTTTTATATTACTTTATTTTATCTTTAAGATAAAAGATGGACTTTGTATATATTACTTATATTACTATTAAGTTTCAATTTATTTTCTTTATTAATTTCCTTTGGTTTATGTTTTCCTCTGCAAGTTAATGCTGTAAATGTTTGTTCTGTGAATGGATTGGCATACAAATATTCTGCTTGCTGATTTATAACTTCACCCAAGCCCTTCTCACTGAACCAGCCGGGTAGCGTAAAATAGCAGGATTTTTTTTGTTTGGCCAAATCAGGATATGTAGTTTTTTTGGGGGGGTTTCCCCTCATTGGAAGATGGCTTAAAGCCTCGCGCTCAACATGTAAATTAAATATTGGTCATAATGTTTATTTAAAAAATATAATTTGGTTCTTTGTTTTATAATCCACGTAACAAAATGTTAGTTGGTTAAAATTTAAGAAACATCTTTTAACCAATAAAAATGGCTTTACCAATATTTTCTGTGTGTGGCTGGAAATGCCTCGATTATTTCATGAAATAAAATCCGATTCTCTCCCTGGTGATTTTAATTAATGATCTCATCCTGTACGGGTCCATTCAGATTGTGAGCTGTCAGTCAAGGTGCAGTTCAGACCACAGCAGCCCCAAGTATGATCGATGGTAAAGTTTCTTTGAGACAAGCTGCTTCAGAGCGCAATGGCTGGAGGTATGTGAGCTAACGGACAGTATCCTTGTACAGGCTCTAACTGTCTTCCCTCATACAGGATAGGTCTTTATTAATCTGCAGGGGCACCGTGCTGATTGTGGACAGTTAGGCTGTCGTGCACCGTAACGTATATCGGACTCTATATAATCGTCGAACATTTTCACATATACTAATATCCAATCACGACTGCTAGAGACCGAGGCATTAATATGGATCATATATCTAAGTGGCTAACTCTACTTAACAATGAGTTACATGCTAGACCAATAATGTATAATAACTATTTTAATTACTAAGTAGTAACTGGGTTGTTAAAGGTGACTTGCACATCGTGTATAAGTGGTTAAGTCAAAAACAAATATAGTAGGAAGATATCGCATGTGAATAACTTTCAAAATATAACTTTGAAATTCCTCTCCTGAATTTTTAACCTAACGACTTAATCACCGGAGGTACAGATATGTAGGTCGCTCACTCGATAGTGCACAGGCGGTCAAAGCGGTCATCACCCAGGTTCAAGTTATTTTAGGTCTCTCAGTTTGCAACATGAAGGTGAGCCATATCATCTGGTCCTATTTACATTATAATTTTTTTTATCGTAGTCCGATTTTTTTTTACCATGTAAGACCACCTAAAAGTGCACTACAAGGACCCTATTGTAACCCTTATGTTCTTTTGTACATATTTTTGTCAATAAATATTAGAACAGGGAACAGAAAAAAAAAGGTAGAACAAAGTTGCCCGCTTGCACACACACTACCGGTTCTGAAAACATACGTTTGATGAGAGGATGGTAACTGAATTGTGAAATAAGGTTTAAGTACCTGTGACAAGTAACCATGGTCAGACTATCAGCGGTTACACTATTTTCTTTCTATTTGTTGCCCATCATAAGGGGAGAGGCTCTCCTATCAGACGTCGTCTTTTTTCGTTATGTCGCTCTATTTGTTTATCAACCGTAGTAGCGGTTAAAATTATCTAATTTAGTTAGATTCAAATTTTAAAGAAATATTCAGCAATCCTATAAGAATTCTATAACAGAAATATTATATAAAATAAAGTTGAGGAAGGCAGCAATCAAGAATTTAATGTCGTTCGAGCCTACTGCAATAAAGTTTATAATTTATTAACAACATAAAATTTATTTTAATCTCTTCAAAGTCAATTTTGATTGACTGGCATGAAACTTACAACAAACGTTATTTCGTTTATAAATATTTCATAAAAACAAATCATATCATAATTTAAGGATGAAAATAAGGAAGTGTTATTTATAAATTAATTTTTAATAAAAAATTGTCTTATTGCAGCCTGAGGCGATTTCCTATTCACTACCCTTTCTAATTCAATCAAAATCAAGAGTGGTTATTAACAATCAACATAAATGAATAGATTTATGTCTATTGTCAAAGCAGATTGTACACAAAATGATAAATGTTAATCATCTGATTGTTGTTTTTCAATGGAAAGAATCGTTAGATCACGAGTTTACCACCAGGTGACCGTATGTTGGCCATTACCGATTACAAATTTACGTTTTCTTTTTTCCCTTATTTAGCGTGAAGGTGGAGTGGGGACCGGGGTCAGTACGCATTTTAGTTAAATTGCATACTTTTTGTAATCATTGATTCTGTTGATTACAACATTATTATATTTTTATAAAATTTAGACAAAAACATTTTTAAAAAAGCCACCCCAAAATATGTCCTACCCGGAGTGCTAGCATATGACACATGGGTAAATGTGCTACCCCATCAGAGGGGGCAATCTAGGTACACTACTGTCTGACGTCAATGCTTAACCAAACTCAAATAAGCGCTAATGATAACACGTATGGGTTATTTGTGCCAACAGTTGGCCTGTCTACCAATGCGCGCTCTAATACATGGAAGGTAGGCAATGCCCTCGATGACTCTACAGAAGATGGCACAATGTGAAGATGAGTAATAGAGATTTCTTACTTTCGGCTTGAGAGAAACTAAGGAAAGCTGCTGCCATGCTCTGGTTGAAGGGTCTTCTTGCTCGCTGGACCAGCAACTTCTTCCCTACATCTGTCTTTCTAACGAGTGATACTCTTTATAGCCTCATGTTGTCAAATGACAGTTGCTCTTGGAGCTGCAAAGGCAGCGCTCTCAAGCGAAAATAAGACTGTGCAGTCAGAAAGGCACTTCCCATCCAAGCACTCCCAACCAAGTCTAACAAGCGTCAATAAATTTCTATAAATAAAACTTATTTGTTACAAGACTAACTAATTTTTGTAATAAATGACCTCCAGGCCTATTTTACATCATTTACCTAGATCTAATGGGGCCCCAGGCCCCTGATAACAGAAGAGTAGCCCCCAGCCCTTGAATTTAAGGGGCTTTGCTCAGAATTACTTCAGCCTAGGGTTAACTCGCATGAGTGTTTTTTATTTTAGAGTTATTTCCACATATCAGAAGCACCCTATCCTTCTTTAATATTCATTTTCTTGCTCCCTAAACAGCTTTCTATCTCATAATCTCATAATTACCAAACGTAGGAGATTTCCCTTGACCCTCAAATGCTAAGGTAAGCGAATTAATTTTACATTGTCTATCTGGTTCATTGTTGTATCGTTTAATTTCATATTTAAAAATTGCCCTGCACGATTAAATGGCAAATTTTCATGTATCTTTTGGACTTCCCTATTTTAAATTGCTTCTAGACAACCACAAATCTGTGGCAGACTAGATTCCCAGAAAGGATCTAAACAAAAATAGTAAGAATACTTTTTACTTCCTAAAATACTGAATTCCTGAAATCATACTATATGAATACCTTGAATCATACTAAGTTGTTTACTTCTCTTGCAAATGTGACATTAACCCTAGAAATTTATTTTAGGTAGCCTTAACCCCTCTATACGTAATCAGATATGTGTTACCTTTGGAAACTAAATGTTTTGTAATATGAAATTTTACTTGTGGCCATATTGGGGAGCTCGTCTACTTATACATACAAGGTAGCTCAAGTGGTAAGCCCCCCGGCAAGACATTGGATTGGGAAGGAATCGTGTTTGCGTCCCGTCCTGACAGAATATTTTTTCTTTGGCTGATAACTAGTCTGATTATTGAATTGTTAGGCATTTGTTTTAACTTTAATTTTAATTTTCACTCGAATTCAGAGTATTTTTGTCACAGTCAATTAATAATACTTCATTTACTAATAGTTAAGGAACCTAGATATACTATGTATATGTATACATGTATACTATAGTCACAAAGCCTCTGGGCAAAGTTTTGAATCCTTTAAATTTTGCTGCTTTTTTTCACATTCTACGTCCTACTAATTTTATTTACAGATATCTCCAATGATAAAATTAAGAAATGATGTATCCAAATTTGAATCAATATAAAAAATAAATCTTTGATCTAATGGCAAAACGTTAATGAACCATGATCGATTGAAAATGAGGTGAGTTACTGAAAATGCTTAATCTTTTTATTTTATTTTTTTTTAAATATATATGCATATACGTAGCTAACACATTATGAGATACTACCAATACATTGTCCTATATTACATTGACATAAGAAAAGAAAATTTTAATGTCGGAAAAAAATAATGCAACCCTAACTACTTCTAGTCTACTTCCAATTGTTGAATCCAAAAACCTTTTTCCTATACATCAGTTTGGCTTCCGTCAACAACATTCCACTACAACAAGGCCTTCGCGTTGTTGATCACATTTCCTCAGCCCTTGAATCCAAACAGTATTGCACTGCTGCATTTCTGAACATAGCTCAAGCTTTTGACAGGGTTTGGCACGCAGGTTTGCTTTACAAGCTCAAAACACATTTACCACAGACCCTTTTTCTAATCCTAAAGTCCTACCTTTCAAACCGCTTCTTCCAAGTCCGCTGTGGTTTAGAATATTCTAACTACTATCCCATAAAAGCAGGAGTTCCACAGGGCAGCGTCCTGGGTCCCATCCTCTATAACCTATATACCGCTGATGTCCCCTCTACCCCCAATACCTTCTTGGCAACATTTGCAGATGACTCTGCAGTCTTGTCATCCCACTCAGACCCTGATATCATCCCTGATGTCATAGCATCCCAAAACCTTCAAAAACACCTTGATGAGATCGAGTATTGGTGCAACCAATGGCGAATCAAGGTCAATGAAGCAAAATGTTCCCACATAACCTTTACCCTCTGCCGCAAGTCCTGTCCGCTAGTATTTTTCAATTCGATTCCTCTCCCCGTGTCTGAGACAGTAAGGTATTTAGGCTTCCATCTCGACAAAAGACTTACATGGAACCCACACACGAGGTTAAAAAGACAAGAACTAAACTGACGCTTTGAACTACTGTACAGACTACTTCGAAGGACATCCCATCTCTCAATAGAAAATAAACTACTTATTTACAAAGTTATACTTAAGCCTATCTGGACATGCGGAATAGAGCTATGGGGGACAGCAAAAAAGTCGAACATCAAGCGCATCCAATCCTTTCAATCAAAAGTCCTGAGAACAATAGTAAATGCCCCCTATTACGTCACCAACAAAACCCTTCATAATGATCTTAATATACCCTACATTCTTGAACTCATCCCTTCCAAGTTCATGAAATTCCATAGTAACCTATACAACCACCCTAATTCCCTATCACAGTTATTGCACTGCTCCACTCATCCCTATAATCCTCCCCGGAGACTGAAACGGCAGTGGCCTCGTGACCTACTATAAATGCTCACAGTGGGAGTCCTGGCAATGGCCAGTTTCTCCAATCATGTCCTGAGCGTATGTGGCTCTCGCGCTCTTCGTCAGCCTCCGCTGGCTCGTATCCAGTGACGTGTCTGGTGGGGAGCGTGGGGGACTTCCCGAGACTCCGCTTTCTCTTTCGCTTGCGAGGGAGGCAACAACCGTGTGGACTTGGGGGGCCCCTGGGCTGTTTGTAAATGTTTGTAAATATTGTATGCATGTGCGAACAAATAATGAATTGTAAATATGGTATGAATGAAAACACTTATTTCAATTATTTATTGCCTATTAAGTAAAGGCAGATTGTTATTTCATCATAATAAAGTTGTTATTGAATCTAAAAAAAAAAATCTAAAAAAAAGTAAATAACGAGAAAGGTGCAATATGAATGATAGAAGAATACAATTGTCATTAATTGAAATTTGAATCATACTATTGTAAGGTAACATTTGCTTCTTTTGTGAATGTATCATCAGGACGTAAATTAATGTAATGTAATTAATGTAATTTCCTATTGCTAAAATCAATGTATTCATTGAGTAAAGGCAATTACAAAAAAATCAGATTGCAAATGCAATAATTATTCCATGAATGGAATATTTAATGGTTCCCACTATTGTTGATAATTACTAATATATGTTAACCAAAGAAAATATATACTGGCAAGGTCCATACCACAACGAAATTGTCTATATAAAACGTGTTATATTTTCAAATAGTGCTGTACCACATGGTTTATTCCCGCTCTCTTCCTATGTCCCCACCAACTACGTTTCTTAGCCAGAGTTACGCTAAAGTGATACACATATTAGGGAGCTCGTCTACTTACACAAGGTAGCTCAGGTGGTAAACCCCCCGGCAAGACATTGGATTGGGTAGGAATCGTGTTTGTGTCCTGTCCTGACAGAATATTTTTTCTTTGGCTGATAACTAGTCTGATTATTGAATTGTTAGGCATTTGTTTTAAATGCACATAAAATACTTGGAACAAAGTAAAGCATCACGCTCTCTACTTGAAAGTCGAATCTATAATTGTTTGAATCTTAAACCGTACCGGTAACCATCAGAACGTTGTGATATCATTGGGATGCATCAACCCTGTGGTTTCCAGTGGCGGATCCATGACTAATCCAACAAATAAATGTTGAGTTAGTAGCATGCCCTAATGTGTAGTGCAATAACCCGATGAATAACAGAATCAAGTAGCTGGCGTGAGTTAGGTAACAGGGCCGATGATCCGGCACTTTCATCCGGACCCGGACCTTGCTGACTCAACCCTCCTACATCCGCGTCAGAGTCGCGCTCTATGTAACAGCTCCATCGTGGGTGGTCATCAAGAGGGCGGTGAACCTTCTGGTCACCTTTAAGTACACGGTTTCGTTTTATAGCGCCATTAAGTGCTAAGTTTCTCTTCTGAGAGAAAAAATCTTATTGTTGCAATAAAATTGCAACCTACTAGACAATAAGCAAATATAATCAATGACCTTAGCCACGCTTATTATTAACTCACTCATTCATGCAATTTGTACAAATACGTATAGCCCACATAACTCTCATTCCCAAATTCATTGTTTTCTAGGCTTGCAAAAGAGAAATAAGTCCCAGCGCTGCTTCATGATCCATATTACAGGATACGAACCAGTTGAAATGGACAAAGCTCTAGAGATCCACAGATGCTGTAAGCATGATTGATGAAACTGATTATTGACATAATTTCCACTCTGATGCTGTAAACAGGTTTCGAGGCCACTCCCTCTTTAATCTACAAGGAAGATTATAGGGATGTTCGAAGCACCCAGGGTCAAAAGATATTTACCACAGACCCTTTTCCTAATCCTACAGTCCTACCTTTTAAACCGCTTTTTCCAAGTACACTGTGGTTTACAATATTCTAATTACTATATACCGCTGATGTCCCTTTCACTCCCAGTACCTTTTTGGTAAGATTTGCAGATGCCACTGCAGACTTGTCATCCCACCTAGACCCCGTTATAGCATCCCATAACCTTAAAAAACACCTTGATGAGATCGAGTACTGGTGCAACCAATGGCGGATCTATGTATTGAAACAAAATGTTCCCACATTACGTTTACCGTCTGTAGTGGGGAACTTCCCAAGACTCCTTCCTCTTTCGCATGCGAGGTGACAATCATGCCGTTTTGGGAGGTCTCTGGGCTGTCTGTGAATACCGTATGAATGATCGAATGAATGAATGAAGAATTGTATATATGGTATGAATGAGAATATTAAACACAATTACTTACTTTAAAGACAGATTGTAATTTTATCACAATAAAGATTTGATTTACTGTCTTGTTTCTTGAAGCACTCAGGGGATTATGCTGATTTGAGAATTGAAGGCAATTGAAGGCATGAGAACAAGGATATAAGGTAAATTAAGTTCGCTGGTTCAGTTGCTAACGTAATCTTTAACCTAGGTTTAATTATTGTTATTTTTACCACTTCTTTAGGTAACCTACGAGGGTGGTCTGAAAAGTTTCCGACCTAACAAAGCTTTTATTTTAGCTTTTATTTATTTTATTATCATCTTCATGTTGAGGTCGGAAACTTTTCAGACCACCTGTGTATTCATCACGATTCCGTATAAAGAAATATATACAATTACATACATAATAATAATAGTAATAATACAAACCACTTACAGATAAACATTCCTGGACTCTGTATGTCTTATTATTATAATTGAAAAAAAAAAAAATTTCAATTAAGTTTCAGACCCACAATAAAATGAATGTATGCGGTTCGATTTGTTCTCGTCACAAACAATTTTAAATACAAAGATTATAGTTATTGAAGTAAACAATGAATCAACATCAAAACGCATTATCCTTTAAACAGTTAAAAGAAAAGTCACTTACAGGCAGTCTAACCACGAATTTCATGTGTTTAATATTTTTCTAAAGTTGAAAAAACTGTGAAACTGCATATACGTTATGAATGCCAATGTTAAATTCAGACATTGTTATAGGCTCCAGTTACCTCCTCAAATCCTCTGCCAATTTCCTTGTCTTATCTGATCCTTCAAACCACATAACAACTCCTCGTATCCTCCCTAATTTTCCCTTTCATTGACTATGGCTGTGTGGCGTATGGGGGCTCTAGGTGTGGGGAGGGACTTGGGGATAAGTTGAAGCAAATCATGAATTTCTTGGTTAGATTTGTCTTTGGGACTCCCTTCTCCTCCAGGGAAGTCCCTTCCTTCCATGCGCCAAATTTCCATAGTTTATTCGTTTTCCAAACTATCAATTCTCATCACCCTGCTTATTTATGTAATATTCTACCGTTCAAATCTTCAGACTACTCCTGGAACACAAAAACCCACCTCTCTGACTTTTATATTCTTCCACATAAAACTGCTGTATAAAACCATTCCTTCCTCATTTGCTCTTTTACCCTCTGGAACTCTTTACCTAATAATAACCATCATACCTCATCCTCACGTACCTTCAATACCCTCCATTTCCATACCATACCCTCCTGCGCCATGCAACATCGCCTCACCACCTAGATAGAGAGTTAATTTGGGAACGATTTATTCAGTCTAATATATTTTTATACTTTTATTTGCATTTCTATTTTCATCTCATTGTCTACAATAAATATACACATAGTGGCTGGTACCTTCCATGGTTTTTACTATTGTATATTGTGTTTTTTTTTTTCATGTATTAAGTTAAGTTATGATTTTCATTTAATACCTTATTGTATTTAACAGACTTCTTCATATTGTGTTTTTTTTTTGACTTTATTAGCTAAATGCAGTTAAATATTTTTATTTATTTATTTTGTTATTACAGAGGTTTACAATTTTACGTTGTCAAAATTTTATTTTCCCTTTTTATGATGTAATAGTTCTTTTTATTGGCCAAATATGTATAATGAGGTTTCACCTTTGGTGGAAATAGAGACTGAAATGCGGTTCTGAAAATACAACAGTTTATTTATAATTCGTATTTGCAATTTTAAACAAATTTACAAAACATTCATCTCAGCTGAAAATACAACAGAAACGACATTAAAAGTCCTTATATCGGTATTTGAGGTTCTTTTTGAAAATTAAATTAAAATAAAAACTTCGATCGTTTAAACAAATGATTCTATCTTTCCATGTGGTTAACAGTTAATTTAATTTCTTCGCTATCACAGCTGTCCGACCTGGCATCTGGTGTCTATTGTTAGATGCTCAGCGGCGGCAAATATAAACTTAAGAAAAGCATGTGTTTTCTTTACATATGACTTTTGTCATTGTCTGAACATTATTGTTATTGGGGTCTTTGTCCTCAAATAAATTTGTTTCCAATATACACCTCGGTGTCAGATCGATGACTGACTGATTTGATCAGCATTGACGTAAGAGGCTAACTTCCTGTGCATTAATAAAATTAAGATCGCGTTTAATTTGATTTCTATATTTCCTAGATAATTGGTGAGTTTCATGTTTTTGGTTTCATGCAACAGTTGGACCTAATGTGCTGCATTCTGATGGCCTACGTACTTTACAAATTACGTGAGCAGAACCGACTGTCTCTGCGCCTTAAATGCTCAAGGCAGCTAGTCCTTAACTTCCTGTTAGTCCTGTAGGTTCCTCCCACATATGTTGCATCACACTTACCGCAGGAAATTTTGCTGTGGACTTTGTTATGTTGATTTATGTTTTCTTTTCGATGCACCATAGATTTTTAATGAAGAGATTTATATGATTTTTAAGAATCAGGGAGCCTTGTTAGCTATGTTGTGGGTAGAGAGAACAGCCGTGTCGTATGATTAAATGTTTGTGGGAGTGTAGGCAAATCGAGGGTTCAAATAAGGTAAAGAAGTAGAGATGGTATTGACCCCTGCGAAACACAACCTTTGCTAAGTGAAAGGTTGCAATCGAGGAAACATCTCAAGTACTGAAAAAGATGTCATTAACACATGATTTCAGGTCTAAAGTGTGTGGTAGTAATGTTTCAAGTTTTTAGAGAAGTCCTATATACTAAACTGTGTCAACGGCTTGTTCGTGAAACGCCCCTGTAACATACTTCCTTTCAAAAGTTGAAGCGATGTTATCTACTTCCCTGAGTAATTGGTGAATGGTGTTATGATGGTTGTGGAAGCATAATCCGAAGTGTTGCAGAATATACCATTTAAAGATCAGAATGAGTGAATCACTTTATATAATTGGCACCAGAATAATCGTAGAGCATCCCCTCACCTTTTTTCCCAACAGTTGCAATAAAAAGATAAAATTCTCTTTGCACTGTCTATTTCACTCACTTCGTAGTAGTAGTCTTCTTTCGTGATACATCACAATTGACTTGGACTTCAAACATACCTTAAGTAAGTAGCTTCACTACTTTGTTGTTAATTACTAGGTTTTTTTTTATTATTTAAATCCATAAATCCTTGTTTACACCCCTGTGTACTCTGTTCTGCGATTTGTGAGTCCCCTGCTTGACCTTACGACAAGTGCTTTTTGTGGGGGTTTCATTTGAGACGAAATATATTATCAACCAGGTGAAACAACAGTAAGTGCCTTTAGTTCATTATATACTTGATTTTTCTGTTCAGTAGCATATCAATTTAAAGACATTTATAGTCGATATTCAATGGAATAAAGTCATTGAAACAGTAATTAATATCATATTCTCAACTTTAACTCAAACCATGAATGTTTTAGAGACATGGCAGTATGCACGGAAGTTTCACTAAATTCTCTTAAAGCCTTTAAATAAAAGCAGTGCCATGAACAAAAATGAATGGTTGTTAATTGCCCGTTATTAAAAAATTAATTGTTCCTATCGTTTAACTATGCTGTTAAATTAATGAGCTTAACTTCTTGATTAATAATAATTATGTACATGTGGGTTTTACTGGACTATAATTATAAGAGTAGTTAAGACGGTTATTGCAGCCATGACGCATCTTTAATTGTGTAATGCATCCATCTTGACTTTAATATAATTCTGTCATATTGAGCAAACTACCAAATTAAGGATATTGAGGTAATACTTAATACAATTTATTATGTATTCGTACTTTAACGGCCTATGTTTGTGCGAAATTTTTCCTGAACTCCAGAGCACATAAAGGAATGATTTTCACGTGGAAGTTTTGCTAGATTCCCCCAAGGTGTTAAAAATAACAGTAATCTTTTTCAAAATAATTAAGCGTCAATTATTCTGGGGAGCATAAAAGAATTTTTTTATTGTCTCTGGAAGAAACATTTGCCATTCTGATAGTATTTTTTCTCCTGAATTCAAATATGATAATGACCATGACACAAGGTTTTCGAGGGATAAGCATTTATAATTTCAAACATTTTAATACTTTCTGTTTTCTTAACTACACAGTATTCAAACATTTGACACATATAGAAAGTAAAAAGTGTCAATTTTCTGTTATATTTCTTCTGCGGATGGTTCAATAATGATCGCCTAGCATTTTAGGATTCCATTTGCTATGACACCTCTTTTCCATACCTGAAATCTGCAGATGAGAGTGGTCCCCGAGCTCAAGATAGCAGGAACTTTTAAGGACATCTTATAGCCAACATTTTGATAAGCTGTTATAAGATCGTTGATAATAAACACGGTAATATTCCGCCTTTTGATTTCCCCAAAAACTCTTAGTAACATTTTTGAATGCTTGCCAAGCTGCTTTCTTCACTGGATTCAAGTTCCTCAAACTCTACATCATGCATAAGTGATCGTATTTTTGGACCCACAAATATTCTTTCTTTCTTCTTTTGCATCACTAATTTCAGGAAACTTATACTTTAAGTACACGAAACCAGGAGTATTGTCAACTACAAGTCAGTATTGTATTGTAATGCCCTTGACGAAATTCTTCATTAATCCTAGTTTGATATGTGACGGAGGTAGATACACATTTTTAGGATCACACAATGGGTCATGTTTCACATTTTTCTGTCCAGGAATATCCGATTCACCTTTAGGCCATTCTATTCTAATGGAATGGGTTTTTTTTTACCTACTATCCCTATTTACATATAAAAAAAAACAGTACTTCATGTAGCCAAGCAGCAGAACAAGAATAAGTGCAATAACCTTTCCTTATATTAGCTTTCCTAATATAAATTTAAAGATTTCATATGTTTCTTTTATATTACCAGAGTGAGCCACAGGTACTGATGGGATGCCATTGTGCACAAGCAGAGCTTTTAAACATGGGGTTCTTTTATGATGGGTTGTTTCAACTTTTGAGCTTATTTTCAATCTTATGCTTATTCGTTGAATGCACCATACCAATTTAGAGTCTTTAAGATCGTAACTTGGGGAAATTCAACTCCTTTGGTGGCCAGTTTTGGGATTTCAATCTACAATTGTCACATCCTTCAATGCCTCATGGTAATTCATTCATTGCCTGGTGGTAAAATCGAGATCTAGCGGTACTTGCCTTAGAAAACTAACATTTGTTATAAATTTTAACAATTTCATTCAAGACTTTGCTACTAAATATATAAACACACTTACATTTTATCATTGTGTGTGCCGTCATTTTAAATAAAAGAAATCTTTTTTTTAAGTTATGTTCTGTAATTTTTAAACCCTTCTTGAGTTTGATTGGCGTAGAAAGGGTAGCAAATTGGGAACCACCCCAGGTGGCAAAAGCTCTAGGTACGACACTGCATTAATTGTATGATACATCACATGTGAGTAACTTTAGTTCCCAAAACAAGTGAACTACTATAGAATAATGTGTAATGTGTTTGATGGACATCGGAGAAGAGAAGATGAAAATCAGAGACGAAAGCTTCAAAAAGGTGGGCAATGGGCCATGGTTTCTCCAGAGCCGATCCTAGTTATGGGCATTTGTAACAGAGAGCTTTCAAAGCTAGCAGTGGAGAAAGCAGAGGCCACTTTCTTCACAACCCTACCGGCATATTACACCATTCAGCTATGTCTACTTACACCGGATGCCATTTTCTTTTCTTCAATGCCATCTCTTCTTAGCCTCTCTCCGCACCGAACCTATTGGTATCAATTAAACGAAAAATGGTGCTCTAACTATGGGACATAAAACAAAATTATTTCTTCCAAGTTTCAGTAGCCTCACCATCGTTCATATATTATATGAAAAACATAATTTGTAATCTCTAAAATGTTACATCAAATAAGAACTAAAAGGTAGGCTGCATTCATATATACTGAAATGAGACTTTTAGGATCAAGCTAAATTAGCTTATAAGAATTAAGAAGGTTGGCTTTAAGGGAGTGAGTTTTTGGTTAAAATCATCCTTCTTGTATGAATTATTGAGGTATCACCGGGTTCATACCTGGGCTCGAGTGCTCCAGAGACAACGAGATAGGGGCATATAATGTTCAATGTCAGACCAGTCAAAGCAGATGTACTCAGAAAATCGCTAAGCAACGAGCGTTGTGTACTCAGTATAAGATACTTTATACCTTAGACTTGAGTGTTTATTTTAGAATGATGTTCAAACATTAAAAGTGTCTAATCTTTCTTTAATATTTCTTTCTATCTAATGATTACCACCGACAGGAGATTACTTTAGATCCTGAGATACTAAGGTAAGCGAATTAATTTTACAATTTCTAAATTTATCATTGTTGCGTCGTTTAATTGTGTATTTCCAAATTACTGCTCCACTAGTGCGAAAAAATTGCCAAAATAGAAGTCATTACCGCCAGTTAAGACACTATCCTTTCTCTTAGCACACCTCGTAAACAATCTAAAAACAACTTAGATTCGGATATTTTTACAGAAATATTTTATCTATTGTTTATAATCTATTTTATTAAATATTTAAAATGGGTACGAATCGTAATTTGAAAGTTTAGGGTCAGAATCTCGCTTGCGTGTATATGTTTCTATGACCGATAATTATTAATATTCAAACAGTGGCGTTTGATAGCACGACGTTTGGAAATTTCAACGGAATTATGCCCATCTTCAAGTTTACTTCCCAATCCTTGAAGATACATAGTATGTCTGTCAATGACAGACTACAGAACATATCGATTTTCAATTGCATTCATTTGCGTTTTGAGTTTATCTAGTTCTGTTTTTTCCTTGCCAGCCATTGGATGGGTATTTTTTACAACCTTCTGTTACACAGGAAACGGAATGCATTCTATCTATAATATAACATCTTTCACAAATTCACTATACTATTAATTTATCTATAGAGTTAATTGTTAACAAAATATCCAGGACCAAAAATAAATAAATTCTGGGTGAACCCATCCCTGAGCTAGCAATATAGTGAGTGATCCCACCACCCTGAAATTGTAACCTTGAAGCAGGAATCGGGGATCCATCGGAATGAGCGATGTCCCTGGACAAAAAAGATAACTTTTATTTATCCGAATCGTTGCAACAAATAATTGTTTAATATCCATACCATTTAATCATAATATACTTATGCATCTCTCAAAATATTATGTATTACAGTATCACCCCCTCCCTTGCTTGTTAAGATAGTCGTTCCAATTACATTGGACGTCTTTCCTTTACACACAGCTTTGTGCCGTTGCAAAGACTTGGCGGGTTCGGGTTCTGTACTAAAACAATTGGAGATCCAACAAAATCACGCAAGATCATCAACCCGCCATTTACAAACAACACATATCTATCTATATCTTCTTAGACCTTACCAAGTATTCGACACCCTTTACCACACCACCCTTTTATCGAAACTAGTATCGATGTCCTTTTCTTACAGTACCGTCAGCTGGTTAAAACCATTCATTTCTAATCTCCTCTAGGCAGTACTCATCACTGATCCACCTCCAACCTAACACCTTTCATTGGCTTTTGATGTAGTTCAGTTTTCATCTATTTTGCCATTACTTTTCTGTGCCTACATCAATGCCACCATATACCTCTCCATCACTGATCATTCCACCTATATGCCGATGACCCCATTATGCACAACCTTCTCTCCTAGTTAGCTACACCTCCCTCTAGATCAGGACCGTATTGAGGCCTGGTCCACTCTCCACAATCTTCGATTGAATGCAGAGAAATCCAAGTCAATCGTCATCGGTTCACATCCCTCACTCGAAACCCTAATTGATATTTCTACTTTCACCATCGATGGTCAACCTATACAATTACCTACTTCAATAAAAAATCCAGGTTTGGTCATTTACCAAACTCGATCCTGGAAAGACCACGTTTCCCAAATCACCCGCCGAACCATTTTACCCTTCAACTGCTCAAACAATCCCGACATTACATACGCGCCAACTCCTAGTTTCCTCTCTAGCATTCCCCCATTTTTACTACCGTTGCATAATCTGGTGTATGGAGGTCTCTGGGGATCTCGAGGCTGATGAATTGTTTTCAAAGATTTATATTCGGAATCCCCAGAAATAATTGCATTTCGCGGCATTGCTCTGAATTTGGATGCTATCATATCTGAAATGCCCCCTTACCTTCACAACTTCCTCCAATTTATATCAGCGATCAAACTACGCAATACTAGATCCTACCTGTGTTCCTCCCTATTCAGAAATCTGCTTTCTTTGTCCGTTCTTTTCTTATTCAACCCACAAACCTTTGGAACTCTATTGATATTCGTAGTTCAACTTTCCCAATGAATTCCTTGTATATGTGTGGATCTTATCGGCTTTAAAATGACAGGTAGATCCACTTTCTGACTAGGGATATTCGATGGCAACTTAAGTGTGGTATGATCTATGAGTGACTCCTCCCTGTCCCCTGATTTCAGCGAGTATTAAATTAGTTAAAAATGTTTTCACCCACAGAAGCGTCAAGAAAAATAATACCAACGTGGTATTTTGCTACTAGGCCGATCATAATTTTGTACGTTTTTTTTTTCTGATTTTGATTTAAAAGTTGCTACGTCCATTTCTGACAAGTGCACGTGTTACGCTTTGATGTTGCAGTTCTTTTCCTGTATTTAATGTGTTTGAAGAACGTCTTACCTGCCTCCTGCTATAATAGGTTCTATTTCTACTCATCTCCAAATGGTTCTATCGACACCGAGTTCTATTGGTTTCCACATTACAGAAGGTTCTAAAGAATCCCATTCCGATAAACTTTGGCTTAAATATCATCGGGACTTTCACCAATCAACTAAGCTACACTGAAAACTTTAGGCGTTTTACAGCAATATCGGTCATTTTCTTGTTTGTTTATTTTCACCTTCTCCCCCCCCCCCCCCGCATGGGGCTGAACATGTACTTATGTAACAGTATCGGTAGCTCAAATTATAAATACTCACCCCAGTGACCCTGACAATTATGGATCCAACGTTAATGTCGGTCATTTTCAATTAAAAGCTTGGACTGGATTTGAAAATTAGTATCGCATCTTTTTGGCAACAATAGGTCAAAAGACAAGAAACAAATGATTGACGAATTGTTGTCATTATATTAGCCAATGGGCAATATGTCACTAAAACTTCACTTCGCGCACTAACATTTGGATTTGTTACGAGCATTTTCAACGCTTCCATCAAGATGTCTAGAAAATGCTGGCGGATTCATGTTGCATGTTTCAGTCGGTGTTCGCTGCAGAAGAATATAATAAGGGGCGAGTACAAACCATGACATTTATCTGACCAAACATTTTTCTTCTATTCAAATTCAATTAAGGTTAAAAAAAAAAGTCATATGAATTAAAAATAGCTTTATTCCACCAAAAATAAATAAACACTTTTCATTATTTATCATACGGTTTTCATTATTTTTTTCAACGAAATGGTGCCTGATAACATTTTTCAGGATTTGGAAGCAATATTTCATAAGGAAGCGATAAACGCTTTTTTTTAATTGTTTGAAAGGTGTTATTTGTTCCTTCCCATTATTGTATTTTAATTACTAAATATTGAAAATAAACATTTAAAACATAATCAAGAAGCCCAATAATTTTCAAAAATCTTCCATTATATAACTACATAAAATCAGTTAATTAGTAATATTGCTTCCTATTCTGGATAAACTACAGAAACATAAGAACTAAGTGAAATTTTAGTTGATTGAGTTCCTTGCAGATTCTATATACTGTAAATCAAAATAAAGGGGTTGTAAAATAATATACAAAATCAACGGTCAGTTGAAAAACAAAATGTATTGAATTTATTTAACAAACAGGTATTGTCGCCATATTGTACGTGTAAACAGCGCATCTACTTAATAAAACTAAATTAAATATTAGAAAAAGCATTAATATTTTGCCGGCTACATTTTTATAGAATAACGAATTTATACAAACACCACGAATAACAAAGGTACTTATCCCATGGAATGCAGTTTCCGTAAATTAAAAAGGCTAAGCTGTAATGTAAGCCATGAACATCTATAGTAAACGGACAGACAGACTGTCGAAAGATACTGTTTGAAAGTAGAGTTTGGTAATTATATTCTCTCGATTTAAAACATCACCAGTGAATTTATAAAATATGCTCTATCTAGAGCAGTCATATATGCTTGATATGAGATTGGTCGGTGCAAAATAAATTGAAAAATAAAATATAAAGTCAACAGGATGAAAGAAGAATTTCCTTTGTGACAGAATTAACGGTAAGCACTGAGGACAGAGAGGTAGGTATCTTCGAAATCTACCCTAGATATGTGCCTAGTGCATGTTTCACCAGACCAATTCACAAGCCCTCGTCGATGGCAAAAGGGTCGAAGAGGAAACTGTCTAATATGGAGAGTGTTTTATTACGTTTATACGTACTTAAAATAGTTCAACTGTTGGAATGTTATAATTTTAAATAGAACGTCGTAATATTTGTATTATGTTAACAGATATAAGTTCAACTTAACTAAATTGGTTTAAGTAGTCAGACAAATTTTGAGCTTTCAGATATAATGTTTTATGAAGTAAGATCTATGCATATAATTTCCAGTTTTGTGTTACCAATACAAGGCTACAAAATACCAATAAAGTAGATCAAATTTGAACATTAGATCCGAACAGGAATATAACAGTTAATACATATTTATTAATTTCTAAATTAACTGTCCATTGGTTCTATATAAGGTCATGCATGCCACAGCACAGGAAGTCCATTTACCTTCTTAGAATTATGAAAGTTAGTTTTAAACCAGGTCAGTCAACTTGTAAAAACTAAGGTGGTTTACATGATGCTTTAAATAAACCGATCATTTAGCAGCACAAGCCATTATTGATTGTTTTAATTAATTGTTGCCGTTACACTTACAAGCCCAGAGATGCTCTTCACTCTAACAGGTACCAGGAGGCAGTCACATTTCCTTTGTCAGTACAGTGGATTCATAAGGTGAGCCCCATCACCTATGTATAAAATTGTTAACAATCCTTATTAAGATAAAATTACAATCTGCCTGATTGGGCTATAAGTAATTGTGATAAATGATCTCATACATACTCCCACTATCACTTATTTATAGCAGATCACGAGGCCGCTGCCGTTTTAGTTTCCGAGGAGGATTATAGGGATGAGTCGTGCAGTGCAATGACTGTGCTAGGGAATTAGGGTGGTTGTATAGGTTACTATGGAATTTTATGAACTTGGAAGGGAATAGTTCAAGAATGTATTGTATATTCAGATCATTATGAAGGGTTTTGTTGCTGACGTAATAAGGGGCATTTACTATTGTTCTTAACTTTGTAAATCAGTAGTTTATTTTCTATTGAGAGATGGGATGTCCTTCGAAGTAGTCTGTACAGTTTCCAAAGTGTCTGTTTAGTTCTTGTCTTTTTAGCCTCGTGTGTGGGTTCCATGTCAGTCTTTTGTCGAGATAGAAGCCTAAAATGGATAACGTACTGTCTCAGACACAGGGACAGGAATCGAATTTAAAAATACTAGCGGACAGGACTTGCGGCAGAGGGTAAAGGTTATGTGGGAGTATTCTGCTTCATTGACTTTGATTCGCCATTGGTTGCACCAATGCTCGATCTCATCTAGGTTTTTTTGAAGGTTTTGGGATGCTATATCAGGTTCTAAATGGGTTGACAGGACTGCAGTGTCATCTGCAAATGTTGCCAAGAAGGTATTGGAGGTGGAGGGGACAACAGCTGTGTATAGATTATAGAGGATGGGACCCAAGACGCTGCCCTGTGGAACTCCTCCTTTTATGGGATAGTAGTTCGGAAATTCTAGACCACAGCGGACTTGGCAGAAGCGGCTTTAAAGGTAGGACTGTAGAATTTGGAATAGGGTCTACGGTAAATATCCTCTGAGCTTGTAAAGCAAACCTGCGTGCCAGACCCTGTCAAAAGCTTGAGCTATATCAAGAAAGGCAGCAGTGCAATACTGTTTGGATTCAAGGGCTGAGAATATATGATCAACAACGCGAAGGCCTTGTTGAGCAGTGGAATGTCGTTGGCGGAAACCAAACTGGTGAGTAGGGTAAAGGTTTTTTGGATTCAATAATTGGAAGTAGGCGTTTTAATAAGAGTTTTTCAAATATTTTTGAGAGGATAGGGAGTAGGCTAATTGGATGATAAGATGAGGCGTCATTAGGTGGTTTACCGGGTTTAGCGAATAGGAATATAATGGAGTGTTTCCAGAGGAGAGGAAAATGCGTCGTTCGGATAATGCAATTATAAATGTAGGTTAGGAAGATTATGGCTTTAGGAGGAAGTTGTTGGAGGATTCAAGGAGTAAGGAGATCATATCCTGGAGATTTTCGGTAAGGTAATTTTTTCAGAAGATATTTGACCTCAGAGGGGTGAACGGCTTTTGGTGAAAGTGAGAGAGGGATAGGTGAAGTGAGGAAATCTTCAACAGTACATCTTCAACATCAGTATTGTTTTGAGGAGTAAGGTGAGGAGTGAAAGTACGGGAAAGATACAGTGCGAATTCTTCCGCCCTCTCGCCATCCGAAGCAGCCCAGGACCCGTCATCACGACGGAGTGGGTGTGAAACAGGATGGTAATTTAGGATTTTCTTAGTTAGATTCTACAAAGATTTATCCCTGGTAGACAGAGAGGAGAGATAGAAATTAAAAGAATCGGAACGGAATTGCCGCTGTACCAGCCTGCAGTACTAATTGTATGAGTGACGATCAGCAGGATGTTGGGATCTTTGCCACGCAGTTCTCGAGAGGCGTTTGGATTGGATTAGGTCTTGATTTTTTAAAAAAGCTATTTTCAGTTACCAAGATGATTTAACAAATAAGTGAAGATTTCTACTCAGCAAGTATTTAAGAAGCGCAAGAGCATACGCCCTCTCTTGCATACCTCTGAATTTTCATTCACTTTTTAACTCGTTTCATTCATTTGAAAATTCTTCGAATCGATTTCCTACAAAAATTTGTATTCTATTACTTTGATTAATCATGCGTGGTTTTCGTAATCTATGGATGAGTAGAACATATCACCCGGTATAACGTGGGGTTATTATAATGACATTCTCAGTAAAATAAAATAAGTATTTTAGATAATTTGAATTAATTTAATAAGCCTGTGCAAATAGGCTTTGTTTTGTCCATTTTTTTTTCGGATTTGACACCTCTTTTTCACATAACTGATCTCTAGTAACGAATAGCTAAGACAACTCCTTACTCATTTTAAATACACAAAGCAGACGTCATACATCTAATAAATTTCCTGTCTCCTAGTACACTTAAGAAGTCTGTAACGGAAGATCCAAGTGTGAGAGCCGGAGTTACCGACGACCAGCTTCTTATAGGTACAAATAGTGAATGCGATGTCATTTGTTTTTTAAATGTACTGCATTCCTTCCAGCTGAATTAAGTAAACCTACACATCTGCAATTGTAATTGTCTGGTCTCCTCTGAAATTTAAATTCGAATTGAAAATAATGTAAATGTAAACATTAACCACACCTTAAGGGAATGTTACACCTTAAGGAACAAAATAGTTTTGTTTTATAAGTTTTAGTCTGAATTATTATGTTTCGTGCGTATTTCGTAATAAAACAGGGTTTTTTTGGGGGGGGGGGGGATTTGCCTGGTCAAATCGATAAATGTGGAAAGAAATATTAGACAAGTGACCTTTTCACACAAACGATGTTGTTGTATTTTTTTATCTTACTTAAAAAAGAATGGTTTTACTGATATGATTAAAAGATGTGCATCATATCCTTCCAAATTTAATTAATTAATAGTCTTTCGCCACGTTTCGGACCCATAGAAGTACACAGGTAGATATCATTTTGTTTACAACTAACAAAACGATTTCATTTATTTCCTTTTTATGTTTTTTATGTGAATTATAAACATACGACATCGTATATTTTACATTTAGTGAAATATTGTTTAAAAAAATTGTATTGGCAAAATTGTAATTTATTTTTATATATTAAGGGGTTTTGTTTTTTTTAGATGTTGCCTGAGAATTTTTGTGAAAATATTTCACTCAATGTAAAACTTATGTTTCTCATTCAAATGTTGACCCGTTCAAATAAAAAACGGAAATTAATGAAATCAATCATCAATCCTGCTCAGGAAATTGCCATGTTAGTTGTAAACAGTATAATAAAACTATTAATTAATAAAATTTGAAAGGACATTATGTACTCATGCACATAATCAATTTTCGCATCTATCGAATTATCAAAAATTAAGTTTTGTTCTACTTTTGTCTTGGAGCGGAAACCATCTTGGAAGTTAGCAGCATCGAAAGGGCCATCGCAAACAGTCGGAAAAAGCCATTAATTTAAATTAGTTTCAGTTATCATGCTAATACCAGAAACAAAAATGCTGTTGTGATCTTTTATTAATTACTAAAATAAATTAGTAAATAAATTTGAAAAAATCTAGGGCTGCTAAAATGTATAGCACGATTGCAACAAGAAATTTCCTTCATAACTTTACAAACAATTTGTCATGTCTACGACAAACAGGTATTGTATTTTTACGTTTTTTAAATTCTTTTTGGCCCGATTTATATAGTGGTGTACCCAATTATAACTCATTCCGTGTTTCACAAAAACAGACTGCTGATCAGTTTCACTTAATGCCCTCGATTAATGTATTGGGCTAAAATAAATTTAATCCTATGAAAAATGATAACTTAATTACTGTGTAATGATAAAAAAAAATTGTTTACCTACAGTATTGTGTCAGTGGCAGTTTTCGTCTCAACAGGGAGTAGTTAGATAAAGTAAACGAACTGATAAAAAGTGACATAACTAACTGGAAGAGAATGCAACGCCAAAAACCCTGTCGGTACCGAAGAACAATTAGCAGTAAGTCTCCAGTAGGTTTATAGATTCATTAATTGTATTCCTACACTTGTTAAGTAATAAGAAATTAAAACTTGAAAAATTGTATCACTAAACAGTGCAAAATTTGGTAGGGGGATGCAATTATCGTGTTCAGAAACAACTGAAAAAACAGAACACTTATAATTATTTTTAATAGTTTGACAATTCAGAGTGAAAATTGAGTGAGTTAGCGCCAGTATCATAGAGAGTGTAGTGAACCGGCGAACGATCCGACCCACGATAAATGTGGCAGTGGAGTTAAGGTTGGTCCAATATCGGTCTGAATATAACATACGTTGAGATAATAATGATGAGCTACTAAAAATAAACTATGATAAAATTTCTGTTGACATCTCCAAACAAAAACGTGATCATTTACCTATTACAGTCAAAACAGAGGCTTTCCCAGTATTCTCTTAGGAGCTAACTTTGGTTTCTTACCGGAAGCATAAATAATAAGCTTAAAACACTTCTAAGATGTAAATTTATGAATGACACATCATTTCCCCAATATATTTTTGAGCACCTTTCCCTTTAATTATGACTCTCTATACTTGGGAAAGCTTTGATATGGCGCCTAAAACTTTCCCATACGTCTTTAAACAGCCTCATCCCCAGTAGACAGCTCACAGCGACACTTAGAGAAAATTTAAATATTTGTTGGTTTTACATCTGCACTCCGAATTGAGTATTAGGTACGTCTACCCCCCCCCCCCCCCCCACTTCTATTTGCAGATCTACAAACAAAGGAAAATTTAACATTTCACCTAAGATTTCACATCCAGATCAATTATTCTATTAAAAGGATATTTAAGAAAATATATAACCAAGCATCAAACAATTATCATACCCTCAAAAAGAACAGTATACGAATCGGAAA
This sequence comes from Acanthosoma haemorrhoidale, assembly GCA_930367205.1. Lineage (NCBI taxonomy): Eukaryota > Metazoa > Arthropoda > Insecta > Hemiptera > Acanthosomatidae > Acanthosoma > Acanthosoma haemorrhoidale. Next base: position 85,040,955 of record OV884012.1, read on the forward strand.
AAAAAAATTCCATTATTTCACTATTATTATCGTTGCTGTATACGAGTTTTGAAGTTTTGACTTCACATTTCCTAGGTGGTCAGTGAATTTATTTCACTTTCATAAATAAAAGGAGGTCGCGTTTAATAGGACATCCTACCGATTGTGCCCACAATTTTGTTAGGGCACAATCGCACATAAATTTTACTTTAAGAATAAAAGTAAAAATATAGGTGTAAACTAAAGTTGCAGCCATATTTTTAAAAAAAAGTTTGTCTTTCCTTTTGATTCGAAATGAATTGAAAAATTAAAATGTAAAAAATTTCACCCCTCGGGGACATTTAATAAGGTGATTGCTATTGGCACAGTCACGATTATTAAAATGGTAATTGGAGATGAGAGTAGTCATCGGTACACGACCGGAAACAACTAATCATTTCTCCCCTACTTCATAAAAACTGGTTTTAAGTTCCCAGTCTTCGGGGAGAGGGTTAATTTTTTAAATCGCTTTCTGCTTTCAACATTTGTCTTATTCTTCCTTTGTAATAGTTAATCAAATTTGATGGGTAATCAAAGTAAAGCTTTTGACATCCTGATGAGGTTTTATTATTAGTTTAGAGGAATATGACAGCAAAACTCATTGAATCTCTCATAAAAATCGTGTTTGCTACTTGTACCAGCGGCTGTATGTAGCAGGGGCATGTTTGGCAGGGTAGTTTCACTTGATGCCCCGATTGTGCCAATTAATCAGTTAGTTGATTACGTCGTGTAGCTCCCATAGTATGAGCAAAGGGCCGAAGTAAAGGACCGCCATACACACTTTTACTTCTCTCTAAAATATCTATCCTTGCATTTCACATCCTCTTCCATTGTCCTTCAACAGGCCTTCCTTGGTCTCCAATGAGCTCCTGAAGGTACCAACCCGACAATCATCTCAATCTCAATCATCCCAATTGCATCCTCTCTGATTCTCCCTCTCTTCAAAGAAATCATGACAGTTTTCTTGAAAAACATATACGCTGTCAACAAACAACGAAAAACATTTCGTTGTTATGTATATTTCATAAATTCAATAAGTTCATAATTAACGGAAAGAAAATATATATCCTGAAAGATTTAGATATTTTTTTACAATGAAAAGAAACTGAATCTATGGATAAACTATTTGTAATTATCTTAAACTTAACCTTATAATACAAAACAAAAATAATATGTTATCAATCAAGACTCAGAGATCAGTCAAATGTATTTGATACCCTACTGAATATCATTTCACACTATTTATTTTTTTTTATTAAAATTAATAAATGACCCAATCATGTTTCATGAAATTGTAAATATTTTCTGGCTGTCAAGTCATTAAATGAAACCTCCTTATAAAAATTCATGTTTCTAGGTGGAAAAGGAGATTGTCGCGTACTTTTCATTTAATCCCTGGCCATACAATTATTCTACTTTAATAATTATTATACGTTTTAGGGTTTTATCGCTAATCAACGTTAAAATCTTTATCAATACTACAACTACTAAAATTCTACCAAATCATCTAGCAAATTATCAACCAAAAATGTTTGATTATAGTAACATCAACAGAATCCTTAATTGCGTGGTGCGCTCTGCCAACTTTCATTTATATAACCTTTCAAGGAACGCTTTTGGTTCAGAATTTCATTTTCCTCCCGTTGTGATTTGAAGAGAAAAGGGACGTGCGGCAAGTGGAAATATGTTCGCCTGTTCCCACACCTCTCTCTCATTTTCTTTTTACTACCCCTTTCTTTCTAAGCGGGAAAATCACAGGCTCCAGAAGAAGTATCAGACGCAGAAGACCCCAACTGAGGCCGATATAATAAGTGCAGCTAGCCCCTGCTGGAGCACTAACGGTCCTAGTGTACAGTTATCCCTCAGGCTCCTCAGCTCCTCCAGCCTCTCTAACGGGGACGCCTCTATTTAGCCGAACCTCATCAACATCGTACGTATGTTCCGACCTCAGCATTTGACTTATATATCTGTCAGTGCAAGCAGGTGTTGACGAATGTTGGACAACACCCCGAAGGGGTAGTTTTTACTTTTGGATTACTCAAGGGTCAATAGTTATAAAATCTAACCCAATAATCTATAATTAAAAAAGTTTCCTTTGGGAGCAAAATAGCTGATTAGTTTATACAGTTTTTTCTTAGGTCTCTAATTAGTTAGAAACCGAGCAGACATTTAATACACCACCTATATCATGTCTCGACTGCTTTGACAATGACTTCACTCTTCCAGAGCTTGAACTGGCTCTACAACTGAAAAGGGAAAAAGTGGTGAACTTAACGACATTCTCCCCGAGTTCATGACTCGCCTGTCCCTTCAAACAAAAGTTGTGATCTAGCTGTTATTAAACTCTTCTTGCGATTCACACTTTCCTAGTGCGTGGAGAAAGGTCGAAGTTTTACCCGTCTTGAAAAATGGCAAGTCTGCCTATTCGTTAACTTTGTGATTCAGACTGATTTCACTATATGGTGCCTTCTCCAAACTATATGGAGGAATGATTCACGACCATAACGTAATATCAGAGACAGGTCGGGTTCAATAGTCATGGAAGCACGGCTTAACAGGTCACTCGAATTACTGAAAAGGTGATGAATAGATTCTAAAGAAAGCGGCATACTCTAGAAGTTCTTGTAAAGTTAAGAGGTTCATCTGACAGAACCAAGTATCTTATCTAAACTATATGAGACAAACGGCTTGGCAATATAGGCCTCGAGCAACAGTATCCCTACCATTAATGCGACCCGAAATTAAACCCATGAGACGACCCTTTTGTCGGCCTAAATCAAAGGAAAAAAAAACAACGAAATTCCTTCTCTTTTCCGTAACGAACAAACAACGAGAAATACTGATCAAATACGATGATCCGGAGCTTTGACTAGGATGATGATGATGATGAATACGATGAACGGAGGTATCACTCTGGATTCAAGGCTTAATTTAGGGGTCAAATAACACATGGTGTCAAATAAGAAAAAAATAATACTATGGTTAAGTGTTAAACGGGAAGACACGGAGTGTCGTTCAAGAAGTTATGACATACAAAATACACGACCTGCTAGGAAACATGGGAAGGGGCAATAATCGTATGTACAACCTTAGGCATCTCTCTCAAAAAGCTGAATATTCAACCAAACAAAGCTCTGAGATTGATATTGGGAGCCCCTTGATCCGCACCAATTTCAGCCATAAAACTGCCGGCCTACACGTAGGCCACGTAACCTATGTCCACACGTAACCTTTGTCCAAAGGAACCATCCTCCCCCCCTTCTATTCTGACGATTACCCCTAAGGACCCCAGAAAGATAGAGTAATCCAATAAAGGCTTTTAGCTCCGCTAAATCTGTTAACTTGGCATCTCTAACTCTTTGAAAGCTGTTTCGAATGATTTCTCTAAATATATATCTTTTTCATTCACAATCATATTTATTACTTTCTCCAAAATAATGTATTGTCAACATTCAAGCGGGGAAGAAGCATTTCGAACTTCACCTATCACACCAGGCAAATAATGCATCAAAGTATAACGGCTTGCTCGTTCAATTGGGGTGTTGAGTTTTTTCTTTGACCATTTGGTGATTTTATCCTTACCCAAACAAACATCTTTTTCCAAATATTCATCTTCTTCAGAGCTGCATCCATATTGTTCTGAATCAGAGCCCGCTTGTCTCTCTTCTGCCACATCTCCCGCACTGGTATCAGTTTCATCGCCACTGTCTTCATTTACTAATACTACCTCTAACAGCAAATTGTGAATGGCTGCCAGTTCATCTGGGTTGTGTGAGTTAAAAACTCCCTGCCTTTTAGTCAATTTATTATGGTATAAAAAGAGAAAGAAACAAATGTCACGTTCGGGTGCAACTCATCTGACAGATTAGTTCATGAGAGAAGGCTTTTAAATTGGAAAAATAAAGACTGTAATTCTTAATAACTAGTAATGCATGCTAATATTACAAATGGTTAAGATAAATTTGCTAAACAGTGAAATTAAAAAACTTACATGATCAGATTCAAAACACTCTGACGTCATCGGAGAAAGTACTACAAATAAAATGGTGGTAGAGTAGGAAGAGTAATAGGAAGTCAGGAAGATAGCTGAAAGGCCTACCCTCTGTTGTGAAACACAGAAACTTGTCAGACCAAAACAAAGTCTACTCATCTCACGGATTACATGCCCCCGTCGGAAGGTTAAACCTTAATATTATCTGTGGCATTATCTTATATAGCGTAGGGATTTTCTTCTTCGTCTCCAACGTTTTCCACATAAGTGGTGGTCTTCATTTAGCTCCTAAAATCTGTTATCCGTATCTGTTATCCGCATAGTGACGATATAAACAAGATAAGTGGTATACAACTCAATTTTACAATCCAACACTAGGCTTTACCACTGAGGGAAAATTTGGGAGGGGGGGGTTCCAATCAGACAAAAACGAGGTTGTATACATGGCCTCGCCATTAATTTTTAATGTAGTGGCAATGTTAAATAATATTTCTGAATCAGCTAGTCGTTATTGTAAAATTTTAAAGTAACTTTATACTCTAATTTAAATTCCGTCACATTATTGCTCCATGTACAAAAGTGATTTAATGTGGTAGCACTGTAGCTTACAAAACCTTTCTCCCAGTGAACATTTCACGAGCCACATTGGCGAACTAATAAAAATCTGTGATAATGGCCGACGGTAATAGCAAAGCTAAACTTCAGGAGAGCATTAAACAACAAGGAGAAGTTGTCAGAGAGCTTAAAAAGAATTTAGCGGACGAAGAAACGGTATGTTTTATTTATCTATGCTTGACAGTTTGTATAACCTCCCTTATGTTTAGTTCTCTGTTCTACACGGTCTGTTTGATAACTGCATATTGAACTAAATTTTATTATGCTTAGGATTTTTTTCTCATTTTAAAGCAGCCTCCTCAGTTTCTAATGTTATTGTCTACTGCAATAATTGATGTTTTACCAAACGGTTTTGCTTTTTCCAGTTTAGTGTTCAGTATGGCAATTTTCAACTAAAATAGACATTGACTGCTCATAGCTCAATATATAATATGTTCCCTATAAACAAATTAAGCCGAAAATGTATTTCGTTCATTCCCTTATCTTTTCAAGGCTTACAAACTAACAGTTACTGCAGTTCTCATGCAAAAGTAATTTTCTTATTCTGCCTTACATTACATGTTATCATTTCTAATATAATTTTTTTTTTTAATTGCATCATTTCTTTTTTTATCACATAGCCGTGACAATACCCAATACTATCCATTTTACTGACAATTCACATTGTGGCTTCCACTTTTAACAGGTTTATTTTTCAGCTGCAATTATATGTTCTAGATAGCTCAAGAAATCTCAAAACTTTTGGCATTAAAAAGTCAATTAAATGATGGAGAGGCATCAGGTAAAATTACTCTTAAAACCCCAAAAGGAACAAGAGACTATGGTCCTACTCAAATGGCTCTTAGGAATTCAGTACTTAATAAGATTGAAAATATTTTCAAACGCCATGGCGCTGAAACAATAGAAACACCTGTCTTTGAACTAAAAGTAAGTATATTTTTAAATACTTGTTCTTATATGTTTGATACAGTATGATGACAGATTATTTTCTTTGGGAATTAATTGAATATAACTTAAGAATAACTGTTTATTCTTCATTTGTAACTTATTAGTTATTCGTTAATTTTAATTACTTGTTTATTTGCTCCTTTATTTGTTATTTGTTAAACTTTCCAGGAGGGGGAGAATAAGTGCATTACAGAAAACAAAGGATAAAATGATAAATATATTCTATTCTATATAAATTTTGTTACAGTAAATAGTCTAGTAATTAATTCTTTGAAAAAATTTCAACATATAATTTCAAGATGGACTAATTGAGTTCTGAAAAACTATCCGTACTGAGATTGCAAAGTTTCTGCTTTCATAAGAAAATATATATAAAAATAATATTCTTCTAAATTATTTGTTAATTGTGAGTAACAAATAAGCAGTTTAGTTGTTAATTGCAAATAAAAAATAAATTCTATTCATTCGTTATTTAAAATCAAACTTGTCCAGGTCTGGATTTATGTCATTAATAGTAAGATACTGAATTGAAATAGAAACTGAATCAACCTATTTTTATATTTTACCCAACTGTATTCTTGAGAGACATTTATTAAAACAAATGTTTTTTTCCATTAGGAAGTTCTTACTGGGAAGTATGGAGAAGACTCTAAATTAATTTACGATCTTGCAGATCAAGGCGGCGAATCATTAGCACTAAGGTGAGTAAAAATATAAATCATAAATTTTAGCTAGTTTGCTATTTTGTTGACATTATCATGAACTTTAAATTGAGCTGCATATTTTTAGTTATAATGAAGTATTTATGATCAGTGTAACTATCTTGAATGGAAAACTGTTATATTTTTATTTATAATAAAGTTTTGATGAAGTCAGTATAATTTGGTATAAATTTATCTAAATATCATATTCACAGCAAATTTCTTGAACAGAGGTAGGAGATACTAAGATCTTCTTATGATAAACCTTGAAACAGTTATTCCGTATAGTCATTTTCTTCTTCTTTCTTTAGTAATACAATTAGAACTCAGTGCCACAGGTGCCAAAATGGGTGGAAACATGTATAGTGTTTTTCCTGAATAGTTCAGTACCTTTAATTACATAACTCCAAAGAACAAATAATCCATTGATTTTATTTTATGTTCATAATTAATTCTGAGAGGGGTAGTAAACACTCTTTATTTATTTTTATGAATGATAATTTATTTTAGGTACGATCTGACAGTTCCGTTCGCCCGGTACTTAGCAATGAACAAGGTGACTAATATCAAAAGGTACCACATCGCTAAGGTCTACAGGAGAGACAACCCTTCAATGACAAAAGGACGCTACAGAGAGTTTTACCAGTGTGTTAGTTGCCATCAGTATGATCAAATTTTGAAAATTTATTTATAATATCTTGCTTGGGGAACATTGATTCTTGTTATCTATAATATAATATTTTTTTTTTAGGATTTTGACATAGCTGGAAATTATGATATCATGCTTCCTGAAGTCGAATGTTTAAAAATTGTCTCTGAAGCATTAGACTCATTAGATATCGGAAACTATGTAATTAAGGTTAGTTATTAACTTTAAACTAAAATTATTATGTATATTTTGTAAATTAAATTCTTATCAACATAGTGTTTCTTTTTTATATATCCACTTCTAGATTATTTACGAATACCTGGTTGGTGGGCATTGTTACACACATTTAATAGGTCTCAAGATCCCTGTTAAGTTTAAAGTAAATCAGTGAAGTTGTTTTGAACAACTGTTTTTGTGGTTTTCAAGCTAAAAACAAAGGAAATGTGATGTGAATATTTTGAGCCAAAAAATATATTCCTCGGTTTTTTGGAGTGTTGAAAACAAAAAGCAACTTTGTTTCTTTCTTAATAAATATTTTCACTTTAATTGCATTGTTGGTCCATTATTTATTCACAAATTATTTCAATACGTGATGACAATACTACAGTTAGCTGTAAAATAAATTATATTTCTAAATATACAGGGAATATAAAATAATAGTAGGTACATAAAATCAGATATTTTTTCCTGATTCAATCCAAAAAAAGTTATTATGAGAAATGTGTAATCTGATGTAAATTTTATATAATGAATTATATTTATTTATTTGATAATGTCATAATACTTATTAAAGAATGAATTTTTAGTGAATCTTCCTTGAATTAACTTCTATACCTTCTCTTAAGATTGCAGGACAATTTTTCAATGAAACAATTATTTTATGTATAACTATCATCCAAATGAGTGTAAAAAAATTGTTGTCTATCTTACTGATTTGTCCTTTTAACCATGGTTTTTAATTCTTTAGGTTAACCATAGACTTCTTCTGAACAGTATTTTTGAGGTTTGTGGCATTCCTCAAGATCTCTTTAGATCGATTTGTTCATCAGTAGACAAACTAGACAAGGTATATTTTCACTTTTTCCATCTTTATTAAAAAAGTCAAAGTACCAATTATTGTGCTGCTTTATATCTTATTTTATTGTTATGAAAACTTATTGCTGCTCTTGTAAACCATATTTTAACAAATGGGCAAGCAATTTTGGTAGCATAGGCCCAAAAATGGTCATGGTTGCATCATATGACTGATTTAATCACACAACTTTTGTGTCCCTAGTTGCCCTGGATGGAAGTTAAAGCTGAAATGATGACAAAAGGGTTGTCAAGTGATATTGCTGATAATGTCGGAGAATACATACAACAGTGTGGTGACCGTACACTTCTGGATAGCTTGAAGGAAGGCCCTCTGGGCTCAAGCAGCAGTGGCCCTAAAGCGCTGGCAGAACTCTCGCTGTTAGCAGACTACCTCCAGCTATGTGGCAAAGTCTCTCAAAGAGTGGTCTTTGATCTATCTCTTGCCAGGGGGCTAGACTACTATACAGGAATAATATACGAGGCTGTTATCACAGGTAAATTTTATATGTGAAATAATTGACACCTGTTTTTTAATATTAACATTAGTCACAACATTTCATTGTTCATCCCTGTTCAAAATATAATTAGTAGTTCCCTTGTTCATCTATGCAGGTATGGTCTCCAATACCTTCTTGATCTCATGGCCCGCCTATTTGTTCATTAGTGGAACCCAGCAGGCAACATAACGAGTCATATTTTGTGGAGACTGCCTTGGAGTAATCATTTTGAAATTTGGAATGGTCTTCAGGCCTTTCTAAATTTTTCATGGGGCTTTCTCTTAATATTTGTTTGTAAGACCCAGGGATTTTATCAGTGAATATCGCCACTGTTCGGTTCTGTTGTCCTAAATAGTGTAACATTATGTTTTCTCCTTCTATATGGTTGGTTTATTTTCATTTTGAGGATGAAACACATTTAAATTATTAAATATAAATGTTAAAGAGCCTTAAATCAAGAACCTCCTATCCCTTTTATTTGTAGTTAAGAAAATTAGATTATGGAAAATCATTCTGACCATGTCATAGTGTGTAGACTTGCTCAAGACATTTGATAAAATGTGTTTAACTGACTGACATTATTCACAGATAAGTAAGTCAAGATTCCTTAACAAATAACCTTGTTTTAAGTCACCGTCTACTTAAAGAAGTTTTTACACAGATAGACTTTTTACAAGAAGAGTTTATTCACTAGTACAACGAGGTAACGGTTTTACTAACTACTGTCTTACGTCTAGTCCTGAAGAGAGAGTGTTACTGCATGAGGTGAGTCTGACTGAGTGAGAGGGAGGAGAATGTTAGGAAGGCATATATAGAGAGGGAAATGGATCATGCCTTCTCAGCTAGTGTGGGGAAATAGGTGAAGATTGCCTCACACGGGCGGTCCTCATCGGTCAGCAGGAAGGGAGTTTATTGTTTGCAAAACAAGCCCTGGGTCAGCAATAAATAGGTCTCGTCTCAGCTGGTTAAGTGTTATCCGGGCCAGGCCTCCGGCTGACGTTTGCATTCCATAATTGTCTCCTAACCAGAGGAGACACGAAATTGATTATTTTCTCCTGGATGCTCACATGTCCGTTAAACTGTATTGTTTTTTTCTTAGTTTTAAATATATTTATATGCATTATGCTGTATAAATAGGCATATCTAAACTGTCTACTATTTCAAGAAACAGTAGTAGTGTGTATATATATTATTCTAATATTTATGATTTCTATATATATTTTAATTATATATTTTTTTATATAATTTAAAAACTTTATATTTAACTTTAACGTTATCTCAAGGTTCTGTTAATAAAATTATAGGAAACTTCTGGCAAAAGAATAATTGTTTATTACACATATGTTCATTAAAATGGTACCTTGTAATTATTCGTAACGTTACTAATACTGGCCAGTGCTTCTTTGTGGATAATCTTCGTGTGGTTCGGATTAGCATACTTGTCCTAAGCTGCAGCGCGTGGTTCCATACGTATCGTGGCCGGATGCAAGTCTGGGGCCGCTTCTCTCTGATGCACCACCAGGCCTTAGCGTGGGTTGGTTGCTACCTGGGCTAGCGTGCCTCCTGCCTCTTCCGTCCCAGATGAAAAAGTGAGTCTTCTTTCGTTCTCTGCCGGTCTCTATCTACCTACCGCTGCCTTCTTGACTCTTTCAACTGGTTATTTAATGCCAGTTGTTTCGGATATTTATACTTTGCTTAATTTACGTAGTTTATAAAATAAATGTTTACATTAGTTATGATATTATTTTTATTATAAATATTAATAATTAATATGACGACAATAAAACGTTCATACTTTCATAGGCATGAACCACGGATCGTTATTACGGTTTCAACGCTTGCTTTTTCCGAGTTTATTTAAACAAACACCATTAAAAATCATCATATTAAAATATCACAACAATATATATACTCGTACATATAGCAAGCAATTTGTCTGAATGATGCTGTACCATCAAAATACCTAATACTAAACACCTGATTTTGCAGAACTGTTATATAGGAAAATTAGCTGATATTTTGTTAAATTTAACTTTAGAAGTAAGTTCAACTCTGTCATCACTTTTTGCATGTTGCAAAATTCCAAAATCCGAGGTAATGGCCAATTTTATAAATAAATTTTAAACATTTAATGTCGTGTTTTGTTTTTTGAAAACTACGCCCTTTTAGAGATTTTTCTTTTAATGTTGTATTTGAGTCATATATTAAAGTTAAAGCAGGAGCAAATTTTTAAATTGTAACTTCTGGTTACTTTTCAATGAGAAGGTTTCAACTATTTCACTTTTTTTTTGTGTTTTTAACTTTTACTTAGCTATGAATTATCAGTGAAAGTATTTGACACATGAATAAATTAAATACATATTATAAAAATTAAAAAAGTTTACAGTTGTTGAATTGTTTATCCCTAAAAATGAGCGATCTTGTCGAAATCAATTCTGGCAATTTCTATACTTATCCTATTAGAGCTACATATTTCATACATTAATATGTGTATTACCACTTATAATTACAGTATTAGAAAATTTTTTGATCTCTTACAGATAGAGAAGTTGGGTCTGTTGCTGGTGGAGGTAGATATGACAATTTGGTCGCAATGTTTGATCCAAAGAACCGCGGTGTGTCTTGCATTGGAGTGTCATTAGGAGTTGAAAGAATCTTCTCTATTCTGGAAACCATAGGTCAGAAGCACAGAACCACTGAGGTCCAGGTGTATGTAGCTTCAGCCCAGAAAGGACTGGTAAATGAAAGGCTCAAAATCACATCAATGCTCTGGGATGCTGGAATTAATGTTAGTATGCCATTTATTTATTTTTTTGTTTTTTTATGAATTTCAAACACAGTTCCTTCTTTATGAATTGATTATTTCAGTAACAAACATGAACTTCTGTTACTATTTAAGGTTGATTACAAATTGACCGTGTTTTTCCACAAAGCTGTTGGTAATACCTGAGAAGGATGCTCTAGCCGTCTTCTGCGACAAGTTTAGAGTAGATTTTCGACTTCCTCTTCTTGATAATTAATCCTAACAAAACAGTATATTCTACTTAAAAATCGTAGGAGAAGCAAGTTTTAGCAACATTCCTAAGGGGGGGGACACTGTTAATATTAACAACTCGCAACCTTCACTGAAGGAAAAACTTGAATATTTTTCACATTCAGCATATGGTTGTAGCATGGTCGCTTAATTTTAATTTTATCCAATGTTAACAACTTCACAATCAATTAATTACCAATAAATTGAAATTCAAAGTGTGTGAAGTCCAATTATTCATTTGTTAGGGAGGATTTGAATTGGGAATGGAAGGAAGTATCCCAACTATTCAGAGATGATGTACCATATAAACACACTTAATTTAAATTCCCCCAGCTACCATTCTGCATTAGATAAACAAAAATTCACTTATATGCTAGATTAGTCTTAATAACTCCCACACTGGTATCAATGCCCTCTTAGTTGTCACCTCATTCATATATGGCTTGAGCATGTGATGCCACCTATCTCAAAGGGAACTAACTCCTACCATAAACAAAACCAAAGAGCTTTCTCCTAAACTGACAATGATTCTACCATTTGAGATAGATGTATGGTTTGAAAAAATATATAAAACAAATATAATGCATTATCTGTAGTAGATTCACAATATAGGTTCGCCTTACTTGGAATTTCTCAAAGCATGGTTTCAGTTCTTCATTTGTCAGCATATTTATACATCAGTTAATTTTGTTTCTCTATCTTCCAAATTTCATAAAAAATTATTATTATGTTCGGCAGATTTTATCGCTTTTTTAATTATAATTTAAAAAGACAATACATAATGTTAATCAAGGTGTTCTTTAATTTCATAATCCATTCAAAATTGTAGAAAGTAAGTTTTTTTGTTACAAATCTACAAATGATTCCTAATAATTTTTTATAAAGATATAACATATTGTTAAAGTATATTTGTTATACTCCCATTATACAACCTGTCAAGGGAAAAGGGAGGTTAATTTATATGTATCAAAACTCTACAAAGGAAAGTAAACCTTCTGTTATATGAGGTGTTGAATAACAGGATAATAAAGTATATTTTATCTTTGATTTATGGCAAAACTCATTTTTTCCCCCATGTAGGCTGAACATTCTTACAAGAACAACCCTAAGCTGCTAGTTCAACTGCAGCACTGTGAAGAAGCCCAAATCCCTCTGGCAATCATCCTTGGAGAAGATGAAATAAGTCGAGGCATCGTTAAGGTCCGTGAGGTTTCCACTCGACAAGAAGTTGAAGTGCCCAGAGAACAGCTTGTCACCCACCTCTTATCAAGACTGAATGAGAATAAGGATACGGCTGACATCGACAGCTCTTCTTGATCAGGCTCTAAGTTTCAATCTTAGGTTACCTTGGTTCCTACACTTTTAATCATTTTTCACATAAAATACTATGCAAGCTCAGTTGGCATATTTTTAAAATTATTGTCTGTACGTTGTCTTTAATTGCTACCAAAAAACTTTTTTGCGTGGGCTGTACTTTCTCATTTTATTTATTTCTTGCTAATTAAAAATGTAAAAACAACTTTAAACTGGAATATTTCTCCCCCATTAGAAAATTGTTAAAAGGTGGTTCTTTTAAAAAGGAAACAGTTTTAAATTAGAAAGTATATATTTATAATAATTAAATATACATTTTCCTATCAATGAAGATTAGTCACAAGAAACATGTCTTTTTTATTAAATGCGATTAAATTATGCTTAACATAAATTTTTATTAATTAAATATTTAAATTAGAATATTTTTAAAAAATAGTCATATATAATGGTTTTATTAATTTTATGTCTATATTCCAAGTCAGTTGGAAATATAGCTGAATTGCATTTATAAGAATAAATGTTATTTTCTAAAACTTTTTTTTAATTTGCAATTTAGTTATTTGAGGTTTTAATGTGGAGATTTATTGTTATTGACTAAATTTGATCAACCATTTTTAAAGTATTTAATTGCAGAAAAAACAAATAAACAAAAATAAATGTCAATATAATTTGACAATTAATAAATCAAAGCATGAAAATCTTATTCAATATTCTGAATAGTTGAGTAATAAATGTGGTCAGCTAAATATAATAAAGTTAAACTTGTGTTGTTCATTTTTTTTTTTTTTTTCATACGAGCAATAAAAAGAAATTTCAGTTACTCAAGTTTTTATTAATTAACCTAATTTAATTAGACCTTAAGTGAAATTTTAAGTATTAGTTTAAGGAAGGGGTATTCATTTTGACTAAAGTTTTCTATAATCAGATCTAATATTATTTGTAATGCCAAGTTAGCAATGGAGTCCTTGATATTCAAATATATCCACTGCTGAATTAAATTTCAAAAATAAATCAATGTCAATACTTAATTATAAATTTATTAAATTAAAGACATGCAAGAATCAATTGTAAGCATAATGACATAGATTTATAAGTATTTTCTTTCTTTTTTTGTATTTTCATCATTTGTAAAAAAAATTTATCGATATAATAAAAATATTTTTTGTACCAGTAGATTATTTCATCTTTTTTTTTTCATGAGTTTTGACAAATCATTTATTTATGATATTGATCAATAAAGCAGGCCCACAGATTATATTCCACACCTCTGTAGCACCAGTTGCTGAGGCTGTACCTGGTAAAAGTTCTGCTACTATTACTCTACCTCTGAAACTCACTTTTTTATAAGTACTGTTTTCAACATTGGTGGACTTAATCTGAGATACCGATGATCTTCAGTAACTGGATTATTGGATCACTCACAGTCATTTTTAAATTATACTTCCTCTTTATTCAATACTGTATTCTTATTAAACCTCAACTTGATCATCCATATAATACGTAATCCCTCTGAGAAATTTTGAACAACTGTGGGGAAAAAACAGAACATCCTATTATTAGTTCTTAACTATTGATCTATTCTTTTGGAGTTGTTACAGTAATTAAACTTTTTTTTTTTAGATATAGTGCATGAATTTTAAATTTAAGCATAGATAAATTTATTGATTTAATTTATGAATCATATATCTTAAAAAAATATGTATGCCTAAAAAGAATAGTTTTGTTAATGAAAAAAAAAAGAAGACTGGTATTTTGACAATTTTTAATTAGCACTGTAAAATATGTCAAATTAAACTATTACTACCACTAGAAACCAAAGTGGAGCACTAAAACTTATTACTCTTGGCCTGAGATGACTTCTTGTGAGATCAGTAAAAATACATCTAGATCATAAGTGTAAAATGCATAAAATCAAATATAAAAAATTTAAATTACATCTCAAGCTTGTTCGTGGTTGTTTTGTTGTTGTAGACATAAATATCTGTTGTTGTTTTTTTCTTTCATGTTACAGAGACAACAGCCAAATAAATAATTAAAATAGATGTTTCTTACAATTAGTGTTCAAATCTAACATATAAATGCAGCACTGTATCGTGAAATAGGTATGTTTTTATGGCTCTCTGATGTCTACTAAATAAATGTTTTTCAGTTTAATTTGTTATATGGCTACTTCAATCTAAAAAAAAACAACCACAGGTAGATAAATTGTACAGTGCTATATACATATAAAACTGTTATATGTAAAAACTGTAAAATTAATATAAAGTTTTTACAAAAAACAAATGTTAAGTTCTAAAAACTTTCATAAAAAAAAAAAAAAAATCATTGAAACAAGAATTTTTAAGCAATTTTTGGTATGCTGTACCAATTTTCATTACAGAGAGTAAAACTTGTCTCTTCTTAATAAACTAAAGTCTATCTAAACATTTATAAAAACATATCAACAAAACCATTATTGTCTTCATTGGTAAAGGGATATCATTGGATCACATTGCAACCTAATTATATTATTTATCATATAAATTATACAGTTTAAAATATGTCTTCTCTGCAAGATGTAAAGTAATCTGTAGCACCATGAACAATAAATATCAAAGTTTAAATTTTATATAACGTAACCTTCAATAAATAGGTATTATATATAACTAGGAACAACCCGTAAAATTCACACCTTGTACAAATCATTTGTTCCTAAACTAGATTCTATGAAAATATAATACTGTATGGTATGCATTTCCTTTAGTTGAGGAAAAATATATCAAGTTAATAAACCATTCTTTTGCTGGTAAATCAACTCCAAAAAGAAAGATATGTATACCAATTATATTGTTTGATCTTCATGAATTATGCATTATTAATTAAAAATTAAAGAGAAAATTTATTTTTAAAGTAAGTGAATCATTCTGTGGTTTTACACTAAAAATACTTTGAAGTATGGTCAGTTTGATAAGTGCATGGCTTTCATTACGGACTTTTGGTACCTACATTGGTTGATAAAACTTTCTATAATTTTACTTACTCTTACATAATAATTTCTTATTTATTACAAATTTTATAGCTTTTGATTTTTTGTTGAATTGAATAAAAAACAGTATTGAAGGGGCTATGCATAGGAATATTTAATACTTTCATCTGCACAACCTACACCTAACACAGTTAGTAACATCCAGTAATACTTAAAACATTTACGCTAATCCATCATTTCACAAAGTAAATTTTTGATGAAACTGCTTACCAAATGACACACAATTGTTATACATTTTTTGTCATTAGGAAAATAAATTGTGGTCCCTAAATACTATAAATCACCATTGACCAAAAAAAAAAAAATACCTAGAAATTATTCATTGTTAAAATGAAGTTAAATTACCAGCATTCATTCAAAGATGTCATTGTACTGCTCCAGTTATGAATTTAATACATAATATAGAAAAGTGTACCTAGTTATTAGGGTCAAATGACATTACAATATCATGTACAAATTATGACTTATTTATTGGTTAGCTAAATTAATCTAATATAACTAAAATTCAGGCATTAGAAAGCACGTTAGTATTAAGATATAAGATATATCTTGGCATAAAACAGAACATTCCGACTTTAAACTAGGATGAGTAAACTATTGATAAATTATAAAATATGAGTGCTTGATAATTTTATCCGCTCCTCTAACTTAATGAACTTCCCTGCCATAGATAGTTTCAAGTCGAAAAATGTATAATCGTCATTCACCCTTGAAGGTGATATCTCTGATAAATTACTATTACTTCGGTCTAATTCATCATATTCCCATATGCCAATATGCTTGCTCTTACCTTGTCTTGCTAAGACGTAAGCATTGCCATTATCGACTACAGCACCACACAAGACCGCCCAGTGAGCTTTGTGTCCTTTAAGATAAGCTGGTGAATGATTCTTATCAGAATCATATGGAACTAAGTAAAGCCCTCGCCCTTTATTTAAACATTCCATTACTGCTGTTTTATGGCTTTCTAGACCTCCTGAAAACATCTCTACTTTGAAATAATCACCCAATACATGTTTAGCGAATGTTGCCATGTTGTCAACCGAAAACATTTCCCCACTTTTACTAAAACCTAATGATTGAGCATCATCTAATAGTTCTTGTAAAGTCCAGTTTCTTGGCACTAATGTCAACACCATTGCTAGAGCAACCAGTCCACAAGTCGGACCTTGCTGCAAAATTGGCACTACATGTTTATAGCTTATTTCCTCTGGTTTTTTCCCTCTTTCAGGATAGAATCTTAACCAGCATTCCAAAATATCTTTCAAAGCCTCATCAAGGGATGTCTCATTATTGTTTAAAGGCTTGCAGTTTTCGCAGTAGGGAACAGGAGGGGGTGGAGGTATCATTAATAAGTTACTACTTCAAGACAACGATATGATCCCGAACACCAAACCAACTAACAATGAAAGATCTAAAACTATTGATGTCCTTGAGTAAGGTTATGTTGTTAGTCAGTAGTGGGAGTGAAACAGTGATGTCACGAACATAGGGAAAATATCCCTTATCTTCATCATGAAACTTTAACGAAATTCGATTAGTTTCCGTTTTTCCAAAAGTAAAGCCGGAGCTTTCAAATGATATTATTATGGTAGTTACGTTTTTATTCTCTTATTATATATTGGTTGATCCAATATATCAGTGGTCTCGCTATTTTTTTTGTTATTTTACCAAGTGCGATTATTTAGATCTATTATGAACTAAATTTAAATTTTTGGAATTTACAAAAACGAGAAGTTGGAAAGTGAATGAGCAAATATCGAAATATAAAAAAAGGGGTAGAGATAGGAAACAATTTAATTTATAAAATCGTATACAACGACTGTAATTCCATCACAAAACTGAACACAAGTAACAATAAACTAAATCCTTCTTTTCTTTCTTCTTCTTTCACTTTCACTTTCTTCGCAAACTTCAATTTATCATTTCTTAACAAAAAAAAAAACATAAGTCTAATCCGGGGTGTATTGGATGTATTTAAAATTTCAAATCGATTGGATCACTTTTACGGACTGTCGAAGAACGCACATGAGCAGACACACGATGGCCATGAACCTGTTTGATAGTTAACAACTGTCTGTTGTACAAACGTTTTCAAAGAGGGCCAATAACTTTTCCTCTCGGGAATTTGTTTTACCAAGCTTTAATCAATCGACTTTAAGGATATTTCTTTCGCCCTCTTTTATTCTCTGACGAAGAAGAATTTGACGAAATCATTTGGTAGGAAATCGAGAAAAAAAAAAGTGCAGTATGCTTACAATATACTTACGAAGGCGAAACACCATATTAAGAAAATTAATAACTTATTTATAATTTAGAAGTTCGCATGGTATGCCTGGATACAAACAACTGAGGACATTTTCTTAACAATGAGACATTAGAAAAAAATTACATGTTCTCAGAAATTCTATTATAAGTAGTGCTTCAAATCTATGTATTTGAATTATTTTGTTAAGATCCCTTTCACATTATTTAATGAAAATTATTTTGAATTCTTACTAATGCTTTTAATTCAAATTCGTCTTCTACCTCTATTAAACACTACACGCACAACTTGAATCGGGTAGTGTTATAGTAATTATTATCAACTCGCATACTTACTCGCCCATAGTATTAATATTTTTCAGAGCTCAAAAACATATTGAGGCATCGTGAAATCATTTGATTTCTTAAATATCGATCAATGAATTAATATAAAAAATTAAAAAAGAAAACAATGGATATTTATGATTTATATTAACACTATATAATTATATAAAATTCTAAATAAAAGAAAGAGATGCTATTATTACAGTTTCTAAGCGGTTACTGGATCTGCCTCCGTGAATAGGAAGATATGTATCCCTGTGAGCAATGCCGATATTATTTGTGCTGAAAAAATCTAGATTTATATAGGTGTTTTTAAATTTATTGATTATTGTTTCATTCCAATATTACCGACCAAATGGTCATCTGGAGCCAGAGATATTAGGTATGTTGGTTAGATTCTCCTGCTGTTGATTGGGAGATCTAGATAAGGCATAATTACCAAAATATATACTGCCCGATAATTCAAGCAGGTTAAAAAAAACAAGGAATCAATGAACAATAACCATTTTATCTGAATGATCTCATTTATTTTCATAAAGATATTTTTATTTGCACATCATATTTTTTTTTTACATTTTCAAATAATGCATTAAAAGCGATTTTTAGCTAGCGAAGTAACTACTTAATTTACAAAATGTACAGCATTATAGTCGACAATAAATAATCTGATCAGGTCAATTACAACCCCCCCTCAGATGGAGGTCATAGGTGGTTCCTGGTGAGCACCCGTCATCTACTTATGCCATATAAATAGTTGAAGTTTAATTTAAAACCATTGAGCGTCCAACTGCGCTGATAATTTTTTTTTTTTTTAGTAACTTATTAGAAGATACTGCATTTATTATAATTTGAACTCCCTCCCATGCTAAATAAATTCGTTATAGTCAAAATAAATATGATTTTGGAAGTGTCCCTATCGCCGGCAGTACCCACAAGATCTAATTTGGTCCAGGCGATGTGTAAGTAGTGGACGAGTACCAGGAGTAAGATCTGAAGTAAGGTCTTACAGTGGAGGGGGGGTTTGGTCGAAAAAAAGCTGGTTGGGCATGGGGATGACGTAGAGGCCAGTGCTCTTGTTGGGCATTAACCTGCCATGCCTGCCGTAGCCGTATCTGCCACCACCGAACTGTGCCCCTCTGTCGCTGCCTGGTGCGTAAGTCAGAGCATCGCCGTATCTGCCACCACCGAAGTGTGCCCCTCTTTCGCTGCCTTGTGCGTAAGTCAGAGCATCGCCGTACCTGCCTCTGTTGGCGCCGCCGTATCTGTTAATGTTGCTGTTGTGGAATCCACCTCTGCCGAGGGAGCCACCCTGGTCCCTGAACCTGCAAACATAAATGGCACCTTGTCAGCACATTCCGCAAGCTTAGTTAGAGAGATTACGCCAAAGAGGTTATAACATTACCTGTTATCCTCAGCCCCGTACTTGATGACTCCTCTATGACCAAGGCCATCGTCGTAGTAGCTGGACCTGTCACCCGACTCGTCCTTCTTGTAGGAGTTGGAGAACCCTGAGGCAGTGTGTCCTCTGTTCCGGCCTCCCAGATCCCTGTAGCCACCGCCCTGTACTCCACCTCGCCCGTAGTCTTGGCCGGCTGGTGAAATAACAATTAGCATTTTATAAGTGTAGTAGGTTTTTGAACAAGTTTTGACCGATAAGAGCTGATCCTATTTCCTACCAAATATCTCTAAACTTAGGGTAGACAAATCAAGGAGTACCAAAGGACAATACAAACTCATACTTTGTCCACACTGTATCATTTCGTACATGTAAATATATCCCATAAATTTTCTATCAACAGGATATATGTATACCCCTTAAGTGATCATTACCACTTATATTGAGTGGGATTTTTCTTGGGAACCTGAACCTAAACCAAGTTGATGAAGAAAAAATGTTTTTCAACATTTGTATCAATGCATTTTGGTCTTAATGATGATTATATTTAGTATCAAGGAGTATATACTTACAGACTGGATGACATCTTCAGGCCTGTCTGCAAGATACTTTAAATCAGGTCACATTTTGTGACCATCCCTCATTAAGACCCGAAGCAAACTTACTTAATTTTTCGAATTGTCACCCTTATATAAATATTATGAAAGCTTAATATTTTTGTTTTCAATAGCTTAAGCCAATTCTCAAAAAAAAGCAGCCGCTCACATTTACCCTTAACTTGAAAAATAGTTTTATTGAAATTGCCTGTGCTAGAGGTAGGAAGTTAGTTGCTTAAGTTCCATCTAAGTTTGACACCTGTAACTTCAGTGCCGATCTCTCACAATAGCAAATTGTTATGAAATCAACAGTGATAATTAAATTTGTTCTCTAAATGATAAATATCCGATAGATTGATTAATCGTTAGTTAGGTGTTTCCTTAATATTTAGTGGCGTTTTCTATTGCAGACCAGGAACTTAGTAACCTTCCCTGGTTGTTTAATAGCGGAAAAAGTAATTTTTAATAGAGACTATTTTTGTTATATGAATTGTTTGTTTTTTTTTGTTTATTGTGTTTAAATATGTGTTATATAAATAACACCAAAACTACCTACCTACCAAAATGTAGTACGCTACTTCACATGAACAGTGAGCGTACCACTGAGTTGCCAATAATAAATAGCATTTTCAGTTATGCAGCCGTTTAAAATTTATCTGGTAATTTGCTTTTCATAAAAATAATTAACTGATCATCAAATATATTGTTTGTACTGCATACCTCCATATCCTTTCCCCACGTCATAAGCGTTCTTGCGTGAAAAGAGGTCATTGTAGAAGCCGTCGTTGGCGCCGAAGCCTTGTACTCCACCCTTGTTGAAGTAGTCTCCGAGAGCTCCTTGGTCGCTGAATCCCCCGACTGCCAGCCTGGTCAGGAACTCGGGCCACATCTCCGGTGGGATGACGACGGGCGGCTGAATGTACCCACCACCGTGGTTGTGGTGTTCGCTCCCATTCGCCTGTCAACATTCCCATGATACTGAATTTTACAAAGGTGGATACTTATCTCACACATGTAAAAATGAAAAAATACAAAACATTGATGAATTGAGTCAGGGAGATCATCTATGTAACAGCTAGAAAGAAGGGGAGAAATTCTCGGTCTCAGGGCTACACCCTGGGAAAGAATGAGGGATGCAGATCGGGTCGACTAGGGATAGTTACTACTTGTGAATGGTTAGAGTGAAATGATCGAAACCAGCAAATAGAGCTATCGGATAAGGTCAATGGTTTTAACTTGGAAAGATGGATTGCTTGGTCTATAGTATCAAATGGTTTAGAGAAATCAAGGAGAATTTGGACTGTTAGTTTTGGTTTGATCAATAGCAGCGTTAATGTTATTAGCTAGTGCAGATTGTGTAGAGTAACCGGGACGGAAAGTAGATTGGAAAGGGTCGAGAATTATTGTAAAAAGTCCACCTCAATAAAATACTGTCTTGGAACCCACAAACATGACTCTAATGACAGAATCTCAATAAAAGTTTCAGACTGCTATACGTCTCACTTTTCAATAGAAAACAAAATATTGATTCACAAAACAATAAATATGCCTACATAATGAAAACAGTTAAGAACTATTATATATACAATAAAAATGTATGTTATGAGTAGTCATGTACAGCCTACTTGCTAATCGTTAATTTCCATTACCTCGAAGTTATTTCAGCTTTTAAAAAAAATTATATTGCAAAATCTTTTTTCTTTTTTTTTCTACAAAGGAAATCACAGTAGTAAAAATATTCAAAAAATGTATGAAAGTAATGTTCTTGCCAGTTTAAATTACCCTTTCATCCTAGAAAGAGGACTTGTTTTTTTTTATTTAAATAACTAAATTAAGAATAAAAAAATTAAATACCTACTGGCCGGCTGCGTGGCAATTTCGTACCCACAGCGTGCCTTGGGTTGGGCACTAGAGAGAATTGCAAGAGAGAAGAGCAGGGGCTCTAGGAGATATTGCCTAATTGTCGGGTTGTTAATTAGGGGTAACAAATCTCATCCCATTCCCGACTTATGTCTACTTGCATTTTTGTTGGGATTTATCTAGCAATATTTAATATTCCTCGTAGAGTGATAAGTTACATCAATCAAAAGTATCGCAACAACGAAATCTTCAAGTAACCTCTCATTCCTCTCATCGGAAATGATATGTGGCCGTGATCCATCTGGAAGTTATGAGTTAAGGAAATTAAGGTCAAAGATAAATTAATGTGTTGGATCTTGCAGATAAACGATAAAGATAAATTACTTAAAGATGTATGAAGGATTCCCTCTAATCCTACTCTCCAAATTATTTCACGCATTTCAGGGTTGTTATTTTTAACTTGAGTGAGAAGTTCCCACTGCATTAGATTATTTTTTTTTTCAAGTTTAATTTGCAAACTTCAAAAACTACTATTACACTTTAACCTTTCTTGTGAATGATTGGCTTCAACTATTTTTTTTTTTAATTTAGCTTTTTTAATTTTTAATAATTATTAACACCCAAATGGTAAGAAACTAAGAAAAGGGTAATTTTTTTTCTCTAAAGCCTTTTAATGCTATCTTTCTGGATAGAAGTGCCATTTTCATAAATGCAATTTAAGAGAGATATATTCTCAGCTTCGGAATTAAAGCCAACACAGAACTGTTCTCCATACACGCCAAGAGAACGCCAATTTCTTTGTTTATTCTTAAAACTGTAGAATATACATTGAACATAATTATGATATAAATAAGTTATTCAATTTCATGTAGGTGCTTAACAAACCTTTCTGGTTATACGTACCGTATCAATGGTGAAATTGAGGTAAACCGCGGATAGAACTAAGCCTAAACGGCCGAGTGCTGACGTCCTGTTGGTTGAACTTCTCCCCGACATATCGCTTCTTATGTAGTAGTCCACTGGGGTATCCACCTTAAAATATGTCCATTATAATAGCTCATAACCTTGTTTAGGGTTTACCTAATATTTAGGGTGGGGGGGTCAAGACCGAACCTTATCTTTTCGCCCGTGTGACTGTGACTTACCGTTACTTACATACACACGAACATATCTGAGTCATGTTCAAGCAAGAGAAATGAAATTTTACACCCCAATTGTTATTGGAAAGACACGAAAAATACAGCCATATCTGTAAACCACGATTAAGTGTAATTAATTAGTTAGTATTAAAAAAAAATATGCCACGATGGTGCTAAAAACAAAACCAACCTTGTGAAAAATAATTAAATGTCATAAAAATATTAATTGGTGGTAAAATTATAAATATTCGTCAATGATTTTCGTCAATAAATTTATCATCAAAAGGTGTTTAAACATGATAATCTGTGGTGGGAAGATGTTACTTGTGGTTGAAAATACACGTTTTCTTATCATTTTAAGAAGGTTGAAATGTTTTCTTATCACAATAAAGGTCTCGAAGTCCTGAATTATTATGAAATATGTGGTGGGGCTTTAGTGGACTATTAAAAGTAGACTAAAAATCATTTAAAGTACCTTAAAAGGGTAAAGAAACATTTAATCACTTGATGACTTTACTTTTTAAATCTGACAACAGTCTATTTTACGACGGAATAAAACTACATCCAAGTGTTCCAAGGGCCTCGGGCCCGCAACGCCAGCGTGAGAGTCTCACACATAGCCTTTCCAATATATTATATCAATAATCATAAATAATGGATGATATGCTTTGGAAAATTGTTCCAGAAATTTTATTTGTAGTTAAACAAGTAATTTATGATGGACTCGGCACAAATTTCTATGGTGAAAAATCAGATTATGAATATAATTGTTTATGACACAATCAACTTTTATTTTCCGAAGATATTAAGCAATTTATTTGAATTATCTAGAACTATGCCATTTTTTTTTTGGCTTTCTTAACGAATTACCTCTCAATCCTCTCCTGGGAATCATCTGTGCCTTTTTGCCATCTTGTAAATACATAGCTTCTAAATACAATTTTAAATAGAGAATAATTTTGGGTATATATTGTACAGAGTACATCATAAACAAAAATATTATCATTTTAGTTGTCATATATTGACATTCGTATTTATACACATATCATCCCTAGGAATATTTTGAAGAAACTATTGTCTTTAAATGATTCTATAATACGATCATTTTTAACAGAAAATGAATCCTTATGTATAGAGAAATCCCTGTTGTTGTTTTTTTAATAATTTAAATTATTAAGATGAAGAAATTAATAAGCACCAAAGTTCCACTGAAAATATTCCGTCTGATTTTTCCTGAATCATTCTAATGTCATCATTTTAAGAAAACTAAATGAATTAATAAGACTTTTTTGTAGTTTAAATTTGCAACTTATTGGATCTCACGGATTAGCTGTTTAGTGGTGATTCGGAGAAATTTATTCAAATTATATTGAATTATTTTATAAATATCAGTTAAATAGATTATCGATAAAAATGAATTAAGCAGTTCTAGATTTATATTGAAAATTTCTCACTTTTGATACAAACGAATTTCCTCTAGAATACTAGAGGAATTAGCTTTGATAATCGGTCGAGATCTAGAAGTACCGGCACGGTTGATCTAAAGGACATTACCTTGTACTTCTGCCCTGATAGCTGGATCTGGAGGATGCTAGCTGGACGATGGCTGAAAGTTGGAAGATGTGCGAAGGATGGACTGAAGATTGCTTGGCTGAGGTCTCCTTAAGTACTACTGCCCACCCCCTTCTTCCCAGCCTTCCGGAGGCTGTCCCGGTGGGGATACCGAATTATACTTAAAAAATATATTCTAACACTTTATATTTTTATTCTTGTTACTCTAAGGAATTGCTTATATTGAAAACTAATTATTTGGCCCATGTCTATGGTGTAATATCATTTTAACAGTCAATAAGAGGCGTTATTCAATCTGAACCAAACGTAAACAAATACGTTTCTGTCAACTTTCAGATTTATTAGTCATGTTAGGATCGTAGTATTTTGAATGTTATTTTTCAAGACCATATTTTCTTACTTTTTTGCTCGTTACATACATCTGTCTGCTCTGGTTATTCGAAGTTCCCTGTTTGGGCTAGAGACCGGAAACGTTATAAGTAAGTTTCAAATCAAAAAATAATAACGATCCCATAAAAATCATTCAATATGGGCCTCCGAATCCCATTTATGGACGGGGCGATAATCTTTCGTTTATTTGTCTGTATGTTCTAAGATATTAGTTTTAAAAATCTTTGAATCGATTTGGCATTAACCCTATGTATTTTTATAACTTCTCAAAATATGTTGGTTAATTTTTGGTTAAAATACAAAAACGGAATGTATGAAGAAGAAATTAAACATTAATAAAGTCGCTAACTTATTATTATTAACTACATTTTATTATATCTATGTCATTTACGTATACCTATTTCATCTATTATCTGTATATCTTAGTATTTCAAACCTATTTCAAAATAATATCAATTCATTAAGTGCTCACACTACACATCCACCTCCTTTTTGTTTTGTATTCATTTGCACCTTACTATTGTCATCAATTCTTACCAATCATGTTTAACGCCCACATTCTTTTCTCATTCATAAGTCTGATAGTATATCGAAACGTTGTCCATTAATAAACCTGTTGATAATATAACTACTCTTTCACCAACCCAAGCCAATCTCCCAACAAAGTCTTCAACTCATTTGAATTTCACAACTTCAAGTAAGCAAAAACCAAGTAAAGCGTGTAGAAATTTTTCAAAACATGATGTGAATGAGGCTCAGGGAGTTACTCTAATACTTTAATATGATGGTAAAAAAAATTTACGGTAATTTTTACAAATAATACTTAATATTATTTGTTAAATTATTTCAGCCACTAAAAAGCGCCTTTCTAATTACATTATATCTTGCTAAAATATTGACAAATAAATCAGATTTAATAAGGCCCAAACAACGTCAAATCCACGATTGTTGGATACCAAAACTTGATTTTCAAGAATATCTTTGAATTTTTATTTTGTATTACCAATTTGTGATATGTTCTAAACCAGTGTGAAATGATAAGATCATTAAACTTATGACTTGAGCCACAACACGAGAAATCTTAAAAGCATGAGATCCTAGACCGACATTTTTCACGTTAAAGATTTTCTCTCATACTTCTTGTTATTATATCCTTGCTAAATCATAATCCACGGATGTTGTTTAATACAGTTTCAAAATTTTAAATCGTTTAGTTCTTTTTTACAACCGCGGTCGTAGGACACACGTCCAGATAGAAAGACAGACAAAATATAAAACATGTTTGAAAGTAAAGCCTCTATCCTCTGGCTCGGTAATACGTTTATGAAAATATTTTTTGTTTTTTTTAATCTAAATTTTTTTTTGGTAGTTTATATATTTTTTAGTGGCTTTAACATATTTTTTTAGACAGTTACTTTCAAGTTAATTTAACAATTACGCGTACTACACTCATATAAAACCAGTAAAATCATAGCCGTTGGCTTGTACAATTTTTGTAAGCCGAAAGTCATCTGGGGGAAATAAATCAGTTTGCGAGCGATACTGTGACTCATAATTATTGTTACAAAATTTGAATTATTGCCAAGAAATATAAATCGCTGTGAATTAATATTTGAAGAAAAAATAGTGCGGCCCCTGATTCTTGGATACATTAGTAATTTTACTAGAGGAATTGCAAACAGTCAATGCATTAGTTGAAACAAATTCTTGTGTTGCAGATATTTTTTACTGTTAATAAATGTAATAGTGCGTGTTATTGATGCTGCTTTGACTTATTTATATAATTATAAATAACAGAAAACGCGTATCGATAACTGCTACTTGTAGTATTTATAAAATCAATGTTCATTTAAAGATTTATCAATAAAATTACAAAAAGTCATCTGTTAATAAAATAAAGGTGGTTACAGAATCAAATGATTACCAATTTGCAATGCTCAAAAATTTTATTTTTATTGTGAGCATTACCACTTGTCTTATACTGTACCTAGTGGCTGGTGCACACTCCCATAGTCATATTGGATCTCAGAGAAATTGTGTAAAATTTTGAATAGTTCGGGTTCTTTATGGGACATGAACTCTATACAATAATCGTTAATCAATTATAAAAAAAAATTCCCCTAGCTAAGGAAAACCTTCAAATAGTATAATAAAAACTGTTTATTGTAAAAAATACTTTAGATATAGAATCAAACAGTTTTAAAACGTGAGAGCATCAATGTCACAGTGACGTATAGAATGGCTGTTGACTTAACGAGTTATTGATTTGAATCTACGTGTGCCTGGGAACATTGAAAAGCCACATTTCCCTGACTTTATATATTATGGCTTCTAATATTGGTAGTATTCTATTATTTATACGTCTCACCTCTTCCAATCCATACCCCCCCCCACAAAGACTTAGTTTTCACCATTCGTTCCAGATAGAATGATACGTGTTCCAAGTTGGGTGTAAGTTGCTCCAGACATTCCAGAGCACATACCTATAATTATCATTATACGAGGGTGGTCTGAAAAGTTTCCGACCTCAACATGAAGATAGCAGCAGTCGTAAATAAAAGCTAGTGAATTTCGTTGTTCATCTGTTGACAGTTACTCACCAAAGTTTCAGCCATTTTGGACGCGCAGTTGTTGTGTAACAGTCGTTTGAGTGAGTCGATGTGAGTGTTTTTATGAAATTGGACAAAATCGAGTATCGAGCTGTCATTAAATATTTGTTTTTGAAAGGCAATACGCCTACGCAAATCAAAGATGAGTTGGATTCTGTGCATGGGGACTCTGCACCATCATTTACCACAGTGAAATTTTGGGCAGCTGAATTTAAACGTGGTCTTAAGAGCTTGGGAGACGATGAACGTTCGGGAAAAGCTTTGTTAGGTCGGAAACTTTTCAGACCGTAGAAGTGACGTATAGAATGACTTAACGAAGTATTGATTTGAACAACACGATATTCAAATACCATGTTACCGTGGTGAAGGAAGATAATGACATCACCTTGGTAACTAAAGCAAGGTTAACGGTGGCTAACAGAACCCCATTTATTTAAAAAAAAAAAAGATTCTACCTCTCATATGACTTGGAGATCAAATACAATCATTTATAAGGTCATCTTCAGACGAGAAGAAGCAATTTATGTTGCTAAATGTTTATGGAACTGTAAATTCTTATTTCGTAGTACCTGAGGTTCATGGTTTAACCCATTGAAAACGTTTGTGTTTGCATACAATAAACTATGGGCAGACACAAATCAAATCATTTTATTTACAATAGATCCTTCAAAGAATGGTTCTCTCAGATATTTCCAAGGCTTGTTTGTTGGAGTCTAGGACTCGGAACATTAATTTAAAACTGATCTCTGGCTGTAAATCGTTATTGTAATTCACCTTGGTATCCAGATAGATACATCCATCAATTCTCAATCTCAAATGTGAGATTCCCCATATCAAGATCTTTCGTTTCATACCAGCCTGAGATACCTCCAAGTTTATGTTTTGTCGTGGTTAAATTGATTGTCAGCCCATGTCATATGATGTGGTCTTTAAGACTACTCTAAAATGTTTTCTCCGTGGCCTCCATGCTAATCCATCAGCTATATTCATGTGGTTGGTAAATATCATTATTTAGACTATCCTATTAAAAACGGTTTGACCCCTACCTGAACCTCGGGCTTAAAGATATCCATCTCGTGGATCAAATTAAACAGCAAGCAAGCCGTCACAATGTCAAACTCTTTTTTATGTTTGAAATTACTTGGCGAGATGAGGCTTCACACAGAACACTATTCATTCTGACAGGCCTTGTCGATATTTTGGAATCCCCTGTTCGATAAAGGGTCTTTGTATAAGTAGTCTCTAAAAACGCTTTCTTGATATCCTAAACGTTCAATATGGTTTCCTGGCCCTGGCCAGATTTCTTCATTTAAGAGGAGAATAGTGGGTGTTTCCGGGACTGTAAAAGCATGTTTGACGTGCCCCATGAGACCACGATAAGTACAGTGGCTTAGCAAAAGTTATCAAAGTTAGTATAATATTAATTAGCCCGTTTGAGGCCCAGCCTCAGGAAGGGCGGAAAAAAAAAAAAAAACGGCTAATGATTTTTCTTGATGTTCCATAACCGGGGGGGGGGGGGGGAGGGAACCTGTGGGTGTAAAAAAGATCTAAGGAACCTTCTTTTTTTTTTCATAGCTCTTAAACTTATAGAAAATAGGATGTGGGAAAAATAAAAGGAAATTATTTTGAATTGATTGGTGCCTTTCACTAAGGGGAGTCCCATAAGGAACCTTCTTTTGTACAACTCTAATTTAGGTTTTGATGACCATCCCCCCCCTTCCCACGCCAACCGCTATCCTGAGCAATACTCGCTGTTTTCTGGAAAGGAGGTGGTGAGAAATTTTCTTTTCCAAAAGGGTGTGGTATGCCAAAAAAGGTTGAAAACATATTGTCTAATGTTTTATCAAAGTCTACAAACGTTAGTAAAAGGACCATTTGAAATTCTGACAAGTACCTTGCTAAGAACTGAAGTCTAAATAATAGATAATTCTCTCCAATTTGATACTCTTCAGTACATTTTCAATAGATTTGATGATGCTATGACATACGAAATACTGCCAGTTACATGAAATTAAATGTAAATAATTAATTATTCATATACTAAAATATATGATTCGCTGTTAAATGTGAAATTTAATTTTTGTATTATTATTATTTTTTTGTCGTTAATAATTTTAAAATAAAGGGGTCAATTAGATATATTTTTTTTAATGACCTGGCGAATTACAAGTTGAGAAATCTGTTTTCATAACAGCGTGATCCGATCTGTTTTTTTATAATACGTTCAAAATCTCGAATAAAAGGAATCATTTATTCATATTATGGAAGATGCATTTAGATAGGCAGTCGAAATGCGATAACTCTCCGGCCATGCTGGGAATAGTATTATAATAAAAAATATAAGTATTCATTAATACCGTAAAATATGTAAGTAAGATTAATATAAGTTTCGGATAGTAATTGTATTTCTACAGCCACCATAAAACACCCATGTATGTAGGAAATGTCGGGGTACTTTATGCCTAATTATTTTTCTAAGGTCGAAGTTATTTTCCTTCGTTGGGGCTAAAAGCGTCATGCCTCTAAAAACCATTTGTCTTGGCTTCCTTTATAATTTCCCCGCATGAAGAGAATAGCTACTTTTAAAAATGGCACAAATAATGGTTTTTCTCACTTCATAATTTAAAACCTGTTTGGCATTTAATTAATACAAAACATTTCGACAGAATCTCATCATTTTTCCCAAAACCCCTTCGGATGGCACACCCGGAGACTAAACTAAACCACACACATAGCATACGTTTGCACCGAAGCGTACAAAACACTGTAGTAATGTGATCTCGCCGTCAATGTGAACTATTCCTTAGTGACGGTTTAGCTGCCTTTGAGACATTTTTATTAAATAAATACTGAATATATATCTGTACCTCGGACGGATACAACACTATGTCCATTTTTTTCCATATTGACTTTATTACCGTAAAAAAGGTTTTTTTTCATTTTATAACAACTGCATGATGTAAATAACAATAAATACAATGTTCTGGTAAAATATTGTTTCAACATCTCAATAAATAGCTGTGCCAATAACACTTTTTAAGTTATTTAAAAAAGTTTAAAACTCCTCTCCTGTAAAGTTATGAAAATGGACATAGTGTTGTATCCCTCCGAGGTACAGATATATAAAGTATTTAAAGTAAATGAACTAAATAAATGTAATCTGATGCTAAGAAATTTCCATATAAACAATAAATAAACAAAATTATTTAATTTTTGACAATTCTCGTTGAGGTTTAGTTCCCACTATGGGGAGGTTACGATCCTGCCATTACATTTATTATTTGGCTGTGAATTATTAATAATCATTAATTATCTCATTTGTCTATTACATATTCTGCATATCTGTCATTTAACTACGGGCCTACTCTTACTATTTCATTCACATATGATTATATTATGTTTGTTTGTTTGTTTATAATCCGTGTACTACAAAATGGTGATATAAGCCAAGGATATTTTTTAAATTTTAGTGCCCCCTAAAAACATCACATCGTATACATAATTTTGATTCCTCCACCGACGTCGATGCTCCTACTTTCAGTTACGAAAAGAAAATTATGTTTTCTGTACCTCCAGGCTGGTGATATAGGATGAAAGCCATTTTATAGCTTTTTTGCTACATGAAGACAATAACCTGTTGATTTCTACCACATATCTTCTCTTATGACACTGTTTCGTTCATTATTGTCATGTACATCAGGTTTGTTGAAGAAGCTTGTTTAGAACGAATAAGTCACAGTTTTTACGATCATTGCATCTTTTTAACACTAGATCACTCAAATATCAGCAGTTCTCCATTTCATCATAAAATCAATTATGAATTGTGTTATATTTTTGAAATTATCTAGACAATATCAAGGACGTACAATATGAGGAAATAACATCAACACATACTTCCAAGGCTCTGCGTCAGAAAAACTGATTTTACATCAAAAGAAGCTAATTTTATTTGTTTAGTCATATCCATTGATAAAAATCACTTTTTCAAAGAAAGAAAGTATTGATTATTAGTAAAATATTTATTTAAAAAAACCCTATTGACTAAACGTTTTTCACGTTAAACAATTTTTCACATACTTCCTTTTATTGTATATTAACCAAGATATACACAGCACACAACCTGGGGATTCGCTAAATATATTCTTATAAGTTTATTTCCATTGAATCATTTCCACGGCCACCTAGTTTCAATTCATCCTAATGCAGAAAAACAGGCAGAATGACACACAGAATAGCCCAATCTCGTACCTGCCTGAAAGGAGGATCTCTCCCTCCTAGCTCGACGACGCGTAAGAAAGTAGACAATTTGTGTTTTGCAAAATCCATTTAATTTATGCCTCCGTAGTATGACTTGTGTTCGTAAATCATATTTCAGTTCCTGTCGCATGGGTTAAAACTAATCCAATTGATAACTGACAAACGCCAGCCAACTCTTATTTGAGTAAGTATGACTTTGACTTTCCTGCTTAGTAATTGCTGTGTCCTGCTAGTACTTGAGTGGTGAAATGATCTGTTTTATCAATATTCAGTTATTTTTTGTTTTATAATTGTTTCTAGCAGATGATTTTGTGAAAGCAACAATCAATTCGCAAAGGTTTTGAGAGCCTAAAACAGACACTGATCTCTCCTCAAGTCCTCGGCAATTCGTTTTTGTTTTTTGTCAGTGTTTTACCTACTTACAATTATGCAGTGGATGGGTTGGAATACAATGGAGAAGCGATAGTTTTATAACTTTAGCTAAGTTGCTCTGTTGGGTTTTTATGCTGGTTCCTGTTCACCCACTCTGAGTATGGACGTGTTGCCGGAAGGACAGACACAGCCGTGCAAGAGGTCGCTGT
Organism: Acanthosoma haemorrhoidale; assembly: GCA_930367205.1. NCBI lineage: Eukaryota > Metazoa > Arthropoda > Insecta > Hemiptera > Acanthosomatidae > Acanthosoma > Acanthosoma haemorrhoidale. The sequence continues at coordinate 85,073,810 of OV884012.1, forward strand.
AGAGGACCAGCGATCGGCCACGGTGGCTCTTCGATTAGCAGGCTATAACTTGCCGACAATGTCGGGGCCTCGTCGCTAATCCAAGGACTGTTGGAGTAATCCACCATCCAAAGTCCTAATCAGTCTGGCTTAGTGCTAATAGTGATACTACTGGGCATAAACCACTACATGACCGGTTCACTTTCAGATAATTGGCTCTTCAATGGCAAAGCATAAAAAAAAAAAGTTAGCTAAATGCACTGAACCACAAAACTACGGGCTTCGTTGATCTAATCAAAAGAGTTGGTACATGAATCATTAGCCTCATATTTTATTTTTTCTGAAAAAAAATTGTTCACACGAATTGTAATTGAATCAAATGTTTTTTGTTTTTTTAATATAAACGATTAAACAAAATAAATGAAGGAGAAAGTGAAGAAGCACTACCAAGAGTATTTCTCTTGGGGTTCCATGTGAATTTACGTAAAAAATTGATAACTCTTCAATAGTATCGAATTCACAAGTAGTATTTATGTAGTCAGCGTCTCCCGTTAGGCGGGTGAGTACTTTGCTGAGTTGTGTTTTCTCGTTTAGTTCACTAAAGGAATTATTTTGAGCTCATACTATATTCCTTACTTGTTTTGCAGCGTTAATGAATTTTAATAAATTATGACGATTACCATCAAAGTTAGGATTGTGATCATAATAAGTACTTTTAATTTGAAATTATATCATGTCTGTTACTAATCTTAAATTTTCAATCTGGCCTGTTATAACTTCAAGATCTGGATCAGCCATAAAGATATTTAAAAAAAAAAATTAAATAAAGATTAAGATTTACAACAAATTTTTAAATTTTACTGGGGATTCAGTGTCTTCAAGCTGTGATAGTGATTGTGGATACCTTTGAGCAGTGAGTCCAGAGGCTTTGGCTAGAATACCTCGGAAGAGTGAAGTGCTAGCTGAGATCTCTGATCTCTCCGACAAGGCGAAGGTGACACAGAGTACGGTAACAGAACTGGTAACAGTTCTGATGCTTGCCAATTAACGATCTCGCCACAGCTAAAATTTAAAAAACTTATAAACTCAACTTATACGAGAGACATAATAACTTTAGTAAAAGGCGAAAGATTTCTGGTCTGATGACAAATAGTGAAGAGGGAAATGTGAAATAATAAGAGCATCCCAGTAGAGCTATGCCCTATAATTATATCATGTATTTCTTTTGAACATCCTAAGATTTGAATATATTAATTGTGCTTATTAATTGCTTACCACTGTACTTACAGTAATTGCATATAAGTTTTTACATATTTATCATTTTTAGTTTCATATTTTTGTCAAAATAAATACATATATATTTACATTTTTTTTTTTATTGCATATAAATCACAGCCCTTCTTATTAAATATTATCAGAACAACGAGATATTTAATTTGATACTTAAATAATACGGTAGGGAAATATTTATTTTTAACTACAAGTTTTTAACCCTTCCTTGTTTTACATAAGGTTCATTTTATTTTTAGTATCTCTTGTGGAATTAATTGAAACTTTCACGCAAAATCCAACCCCCCCCCCAAAAAAAATCTCTCTACATACGAGAGGGGCTGCAAAACAATAGCAATTTGACCGTTCGAATGATTTTACGAAATTATAGTACACTCCAAACATGAATTGCATATTCTTAATCAGGGTATCAAGATCTATGTGTCTTCATGTCTCTCGTTTGAAGCTAATGACAGAAAAGACATTCAGGGAAATGAGTGAAAACGTAAGGGTTTCTGGTTTTAAAAAAAACAAACCCCCACAAATTTTCAAGTCACTTCAATTAAATGGCTTCGAGTAAGAAGGGCATCGGGTCAGTAAAGTAAATTTTAGTTGTTTTTTTTTTAAACACATGGGGCGAATAGTGTGTGCATCGATAAGGAACTTTATTTAGCATTTATCTAATTGGTTTTTTTTTAAATAACTGTGCTCCCAATGAATTTTGGTGAATTTTTAAAAAGCCCTGTACTCAGTCCTAGGTAGGGGTTCTTAAATGAGACCCCTCAAATCAAGTGATTAGAAATAGCAGTTGAACCGGGTTCATTCTTTCGTGAATTGCGTATTTGCCCTCTAAGACATGAAAACAATAGACATGCTAATTTCGATAAAATTGTGACTTGTACCTCTCTTACATGAATCCACACAACGGAGATGAAAACGAATCTTTTGTTAGAAATAAATTTATTTAAATTCTATTGAAAGTTTGAAATCGTTTCAACCCATCTATAGGATTTATCAACAAAACCAAACTTTAGCATAGACCTTCCTCAGATATCGTTTATCTTTGAAACGTTACAAAAGATAACGAAATAATGAAACGATAACTTTCATGCTATGATTATTTGGACATGTATAACTTTGTATTACTTTCTAAAAACTAATCATTCCCCTTGATAGTAACAGATAAAATATTTCAACTTTTATTGTCCATTCCCAATGGAATATTATAATAACATAGAATATGTTTAATTAAATACATTAGCAGGTTAGACTTAAAACATAGCTTCAATGTTAGAATGAATGAAAGGTTAAACTTAAAATAGTTTGCATCGACCTACACTTTAAATTAATTAAAGAATGAAATTGTCTAAGATATCTACCAAAATGCATAAAATAAATTTTTAATCATTATATATGTTAATCACAAGAAAAATGATCAATTTAAATATTATAACTATAAAGGTATACAGTATAACTGAGGTATTAAGGAATGTTTCTTTAATTATTTAGATTTAGTAGATCTTTTTTCGACAACTATCGAATTACCTACTGACAAACTGGCTAGAGTCGATTCCATGGTACTTGTTGGAATGTCATGTATCATCCAGTAGGCTTGGTCATAAATAAGATCCAAGGATAATTAGCTTTGTCACCTGTCCAAAATTTTATATTATCTCAATAAATTATTACATAGAGCGTTAGGGCTGTATAAACATTAAGACATAAACATGAATTGTGAAATTGAAGTAGGACTTGTAATTTAAAGTTAAGTTTAAAAACTCTATTTTTGGAGTGAAAAATAAGGCTATTATAAATCATCCGAATTTTTTGTTACATAGAATATGAAAAAACTATGTTGGCTGGATGCATAGCTTCGTTACAAGTTTAAAATCAGGAGACGCTTTAAGTAATTAACTTAAGTAAAACAAAAATTTTGCATTTCTTTTCAGTACCACTTAAAAATTATAAATATCAATTTTTTTGGCAATCAAAATAATTATTTTTTTGTTTAGATTCGCCGGGGAGCTAACTTTTTTCTATAATGTCATTTATTCAACTTAAATCTTCATGACTCGTGTAAATCTTGTCTAAATCCAAAGTTGATACCACAATTGCAAAGCCTAATTTCTTCTATTTCACTATAATTCAACAACAATCAGGTTTAATGTACTTAAAAGTAAAAAAAAAATGTAATCAACAGAAAAAACAAAAATGTTTTATTTTAACATACCGTCGAAGGAAAGTAGGTAAAAATATTTGTATACTAGAAATTCGTTATAACACCACAAAAATAGCGATCGCCCCAGAACGACTACATGATTCTCACCAAAATTTGCAGGGACTATCTGCAATTAACTACACTTAGAAACGACAACGAAGTGTCCGTAAATAAATTAAAAATGGTGATATTTTTTTTCATATCCTACTTTAAAAAATCAAAAATAATCGGGTGATGTATGATAACTTCGTTGTACAAGCAGAACAAAGGCAGAAACAATGATAAAATAATTGTAGTTTGTTTTGCTCAGGCACATGTAAATTTTGTTCGAACTATTACCACCAAAAAAAGTTTCATTGAAATCGGTGGCCCTCAACCGCATGCTCCCCTTGATAGCCGTTCTGATCCATGTGAACTCTTACCTACAGTCCGGAGAAAATGGCATATGTTGCTGCCCTATTATGAATCAGCCTTTTTAAGAATTTCTTTAATTTAATGTTTTCTCTAACAATAAACCTACCATACAAATCATTCCTTATTTAATAACAGTGCACACTGTTCTTACAACCATTGGCCAGTTGTAGTTTGGCTGGAGTTGTGGAATTGTTCAAATAAGTATACAACGTAATAAGATACATTATTAGCTTGTTTTAGTAATAGGCATTGTGACAAGATGAGTTAATTGGTGTTAACTTAATTGAGAAACATTTATGTCGTTAATTATTGGCCTCACTAAAAGCCCGGAAAATAGCAGAGTAATTGGTGGATATACAAATAATTCTCAAAAATAACAGTAGGTCTTTAAGCAGAATATCATAATTCACAATTAGGCTGCAACATATAAACCTCTTTTTTACGAAACGCTATTAGTGCCGAATTTGGTAGGAATCTCACAACAAATAAGAATTTAGATAGAGTCTCATTGTTAAGTCATTAACTCATAGAATGTTTTTTGAGGTACGAAGTATTATTCCTGCCGAATTTAGGGCAAATGTGAATATTAATTAGGTGTCACGTAGGTAGGGAGTGGAAAGGGTTGAAATGTATAGGTCGCGACTCCGTCGTATATAAGGTACTACAGTATTTGTGTGAATCTAACTATAAATACAAACTGAATGGTCCAATGGGGTTAAAATTAAGAGAGAGGGTGAAATGTAGATCTTGACAACCCTATGTTTTGAGCAATCTTCTGAAATACTTCTTTGCCATATTTCGCATGCTATATCTCTATTCGTCTAGAAGCGTTTCATGTTTACTTGTCCAATATTTACCTCTTTGTCGTACATATTGACTTTTGATATCAGTTTTGTGATAAAAATTTAATCTCTTAAACTATAATTAAACATTTTTTTAAATGAATTTAAGATATAAATTATTTAACACATTTAGTTCTAATTTAAATAACTGCTTATTCTTTTCAACATTCGCCTACAGTTGAAAGGAATATTCCAAGATCCATAATATTTTGTATGGAAATTTAAACGCAGGCAATTATCTACAACAATGCAATCTGCAATATTAACACAATTGTGTTTAATCTACTTCGAAGATGCTTGTTTGTATTCCACTGATTCATTGTCATTACAACTGGACCCATTAACCTTCTGCCTAGTGATGTAAGAGATATTAATCAGCATGCCAGATAGTTGATGGGTGTGTTAGCATTCACTGCTACTAGTCCATTAGTGTTACTTCCTCAGTTCAGGATGGATGCTAGAGTGTTGTCGATACAAAGTCATGTAGTGAGAGGGTATGTGGGAAATAAGAGTGCAACTTTTCCTCTCCAGGTAATTATTATTGCATCAATATAATGACTGATGCGCTGTGCAATTTGGTGTTTAATTGAAAATGGTTTTTATATAGATTTTAGGCTTTGATGTTGATGCGATTAACTCTGTTCACTTTTCTAATCACACTGGTTATGAACACATAAAAGGACAAGTTCTTGATGAAAAAGACTTAGGTAACCTATTCAATGATAATTTTATTCGGTACTTATGTATTGATCGGTGTCATACTGTATGTATAAATTTTAATATCTCTGAAATCGGTTTTGGCTTTTTAATTAATTTACATAAACTTTAGCTAAAATCAAAAATAATACTTATTTGTTGAAAGTCTAATATGCCTTAACATTTCTTAGACATGTACTTTGTTTTTGGCTTGGAAAATGAATGTAAAGTTTCCCAATGTCATTTTCTCTAGGATGCCTAAATGTATTGTTGACAAGTTAAGAATGATGCACTCAATGTTCATTGCTGCATGCCAGTCTCAATTTTCAAGCTGTCCCTTCCCTTTGACTGACCTGGCCTACTACTATAGGGCCATGTTTAAAAAAGGTGCAGCCATGGAAAATTGAAACTATTCGGTCAATCGCTTATCAAACTATAATTAGTACTTGAGATATGATATTGTTTTGGTTAATACATAAGTACCCTTGTTTTATATTGAGAAGTAAACAATTGTGATAATTTATGCCATTTTTATATATTTAGGAACTGTGATCGACGGCCTTTTTTTAAATGGCCTCAACAGATATTCACATCTTCTGACCGGCTATGTGGGTTCACCATCATTTTTGCATAAGATTGCTGAAGTTGTTAAGGATCTCAAAAATATTAATAAAGACATGATTTACGGTAAGTTCAAAAATTATGATATTGTTCTAATGAATAGTGCCTTTATTTAATTTATTCTAAAATTCAGTTTTCATTAATAGCACTTATGGTCTATGAGAGTTTTGTGGACAAAAGTCTTATATTAACATCTTACAAGAAGCCTGTTGAATTTTTATTGAGAGAAAAGATATTTGTACTAATAATTGTTTCCATTATTTCATTGAATTGTTAACATTCTTGATTAACATCTTCCAGATACTTATTCTTGATTCCAGATACTGATTTTTTTTTAAACATATTTTTCATGTATTTTATACTTTTGTAGTGTGTGATCCAGTTATGGGTGATAATGGAAAAATGTATGTTCCTGAATCTTTGCTCCCTATATACAGGGATGTTATCATTCCACTTTCAGATGTTATTACGCCAAACCAATTTGAACTGGAGTAAGTTGTTTTATCAGTTATTTATTCTTATATATATAAATAACCTAAAACATATTTATAATATATTTTTATGTATGTATCACCAGGCTTTTAACCGGCAAGCAGATAAGTAGCATGGAAGATGTTTGGATTGCAATTGACAGTTTCCACAAAAATGGTTGTAAACATGTGGTTGTGTCTTCCTCTGAGCTGGGTGATGAAAAAAATTTACGTGCTTTTGCTAGCAGTGTTAAAGGTTCACATTTTACATAATTAAGTTCTTAGATTGGAAGAGTTACTATATTTAGATTTGAATGACAGCAATTGTTCAATGTTCTTCTATTGTTTTATTCAAAACAAGCACTTTTGACCGCCCATGTTGGTCATCTTCAAGCACTACATACCAATCCACCCTCCTTAACAACCTAAGTCTTTCATAGGTCTACCATGGGATATCGAAAACACTTTTGTAATTAAAATGTTGAAGAGCCTTGAACAATTGGTGCCATTTGGACCAAACACTCACATTTTCTTCAAGCTTAATTTTAAATATGTTTTGGAAGAAAATAAGTAATTATTCTTATTGCAGATGGAGAAAAACTGAAGGTTTTTATCGACATTCCAAGATTAAATGCCAATTTCACAGGAACGGGTGATCTTTTCTCAGCTTTATTGCTCGCATGGATGCATAAAACCAATGAAGATTTGATTGTATCATTAGAAAATACAGTTAGCTCTCTACAAGGTGTCCTAAAGAAAACACTAGCCCGAGCTTTGGGTAAGCTGTTGATATGAATATGCACTTGAATTTAGTATGTGAAAAATTGTTTTACTTTTTAAATGAAAATATGAATATCTTTGTGAACTTTTTTGCATTACCATGGGGAAAAAATGAGAACTTTAAATCTTAAATAGCTTGTCAGCTGCGGCTTGAGAGAGAAAGAGAGAGCATAAAGATAAAGTTAAGAAAGAAGGACTGACTTTAATAAAATAATGTTAATAGAAAAAAGTCAACCAAACTATTAGCTTTCAAAATTCAAACATAACTATACTAAAATAAATACTTGACTCCTGATTACGTGAGGCAGATCTGAAGAATTGCAGCTTAACTAAGGTTAAATAATAATTTATATAAACAATTGCTTGAATAGAACCAGTAAAAGTGAATAGCAAACTTGCTGTTATAAATTAAAAATATTAACAATTTAAAAGTGTATTCAAGTAAAATTTTTGGGTGAAATTCAAAATTTTTGTTTAGATACTAAGTATTAAATATTATTTGTAGCGAATTTTGAGTATGCAAACCCAACAGTATTTTTCTCATGATTTTAATTAAATGAAAATTAAGGGGGTCAAATGGGAGGTAAAATTTTGAACTGACAACTCCCTTTGCTGCCTCCCTCAGCTTTTTTCAGACCTCAAAAAAAATTATAGGGAGGAAGGGATCGAATCTTAAAGTCACAACTCCTCTTCCCCCTTATAACTTGGTAATGTTATAAAAATAGTTTTATAGGAGCATTGTGGTTAAATTTGATGGAAAGAGGTAAAAGGTTGAGCATGCAATCCCTCTTTCGCTCTACAATAATATGATAGGTGCTGAATTTAGTTGAAATATTTATACTGGTTCAGAATTTTTAACTGAATATATTAGACAGCACTTGAAACTATCTGAACAGCTGTTGAAAATATTTGTATTAAACATAACAAGTAAACTTTTTTGATATTGAAAAAACATTTTCTTCTTCGACATCTTCGATCTTGAATATAATTAATAACTTTGAGGAGACCGAGGATGTGTTATTCAACCTAAACATAAATGCTTTAATGTTGTTTTTTTTTGTTGTAAAGTTATTCCATCTTTATGCAATCGATGAATTTCGATATTCCTACATGAATGTTTTGCTGATTTCAGATATGTCCAACGGCTTAGCACCAAGTGTTGAACAATTGGAGCTGAGGTTGATCCAGAGCAAGTCTGAAATTGAGAATCCAGAAAGTACCGTTCGTTGTCAAGTGGTCACTTGAATTATTCTTTCATTAAAATCTGTTGTACTTAATGTTGACAATTGCTCAACCTTCCAGTCACAATTGGTAGTAGTTGAGCAGTCAAAAATATGAATAGTTTTTATAAGTATGAACACCTAGATAGCCATTTTTATGCTGAGGAGCAGAGACTAGAATTAGAATAGATTTTTTATTAGCTCAGTTGGTTTTGTGAAAATGATCATATCAGAAGTTCAGATAATACTGTGATTCATTCCTTAAAACAGATAGTAGATTGGTAAAATTGTAAAAATTGCTTTTTATTAATTATATTATATTATTTATACACAATTATATACAGTTATATTATATTAATTATATACAAATACAAATAACTATACAATGTTAAACTTAAATGATGTAAAAATTGTACTTATGATTAGTTAAGTAATATTAATAATGACTTAAAAAGATAGGCAAAACTTGAAACGTGGAGTTGAAACTTCAGCCTCTGAAAGACAATTGTAGTTTATAGAAGAGCTAACAATTAATTAAAATGGTCCTAATCATTACGTACACTCAACACATTTCTCTTGTATTATTATAATGAAAAATTAAATAGATATAAACATTCTATAAGCTCAGAAAAGTAATGACTGATGTGGTATGTGGGAATAAGGCAGATGGGCTTAAGTTTTATATTTAGAAGAACACATTTTTTTGACCAAGGCAGTCAAAATATCAGTGTCAATTTAAATGCAAAATTCTGATAATTAAGGAATGCTAAATAAGTAATGAACTTGCTTTATTTTTATTATTTAAAAAGGAAACAAGATAAAATATAAACAATAATTTAGAGTGAAATGTTTAAAGTGAACATTGTTCACACCATTTTATCAGGTGTGCTTTCTTCTACATTACGCCTCAATTTTAATCACTAATGTTGTGATTTGATGTAAGTGTAATTTTATTAATTGGCTTGCTAAGTTTCCTGCCCTCATTCTAAAAAGCATTTAATTAATGACCTGTATCAACATCAAACACAGTCAAAACTTGTTATATAGGCTAGATGACTCCTTTTACAATTTAACCTATCTTAAACTTTGACTTGCAGAGTTTTGACTGTGATTGGGATCCTTGATTGTTTGTTCATTGTGATATGTATCTTGAGGCTGATGCCTCGACTTCCATTCAAGTGCCTGTCATTGACAATATAAATACTTATTAAATGACAATAATTTAATATAGATATACATATGGACTGTAATTAAATGAATGGTATTCCTTATATAATAACCAGTTGTGGTGAATAGTTCTCAGATCATGAATTAAGTGTTGCAATAAATTATAACTTTTGTTAGTAAAAATTGTTTTATTATCAAAATATTTAAATACAGAGTAAGTAGAAACTAAAATAACTAAGATAGTAATAATAACTTTAATGAGTGAAATAGTTACAGAAGAAAAATTAAAAAAAAAATTCAACTAGCAACTTTTAATATTTATTTCAACCTAACTTGGAACCAAAAAAAATTTTTTTTGTTGCAATATGTACAATGCAACCAGCAAAAATATATAAAATAATCCCTTTCTAAAGATTGGGATAAATAAATAACTGGTAACATGAGGTAAGAAACTTTTTTTGTTGTTGATAAACTCAGGAACTGCTGAACATATTTCGAAAATTAATGTTTCTTAGGTTGACCATTAATACATAGTGTATCTTCAGACTAATTCATTTCAAGGTAGGGTAGTGAACTAAACTAACTTGAAGAGGGCATAACGAAAATAATCAGTATGTCAAAATTTGCAAGCGGGTGAAGCCCCGGCAATAAGCTAGTAATATAAGCTTTGTTCAGGACTTGCATTATTATGGACTTATTATGCATAATGATACCATTACATGGTGACATCACTGTAAGGGGTACTAATATGCACTATCTTATGAAAGCTCAATCATTATATTAATGGATGCATTCTGTACATCTGCATAAATTTAACCTAATAGTTGCTTACCCTGTTTATAGCCTTTCTTTGACCCTAAAAAACACAGAAATTAGATAAATCAAAATTGAGAATTTTAGGATAGCAGCGCAATGGTATATGAACAATTAATTATTAATAACTTTATTCACAATATAGTATTGCAGAATGTACTTAGTACCAATATTTTTTAATCCAGACGTATTTTTTTAAGGTAAATTTCTTTGAGCACGTATTGTTCAATAATTGTATTGAGTTGTATGCCTCACTGTCCTCAGTTTAGGAATCAACATTTTATACAAAATGAAATATGCACTTACACGTAATTACCATGAATGTTTCTAATTTCTTTTAGAATGTCTGATAAGGTTTGACTTTATTTCCACTTGTTATTTGAATTTATGTCCATGTTTATTAGTTACTTACTTTATTTCTAATTTATTTTTAATTTATGATTAATGCTCCAGGGATAAAATACCTATGTTTAATTATTGATCAAACAAAGGTACTCACAAATTATATGTTGTTTATTTTTTTAAGAATTTACTAATATAAATGTGGATTCATTGATAAAATCCCTTGATTCATTTATCAACCATTTAAAAATTTGATAAAAACATTTTCTAATCAGTGTTTTTAAAAATAGGTTACATATTTTAGGTGTTAGTATCCTCTGACAGATATCTCTATTAAATCTGCTATTATTTCTTGAACCGGATCTGATTGATATCTACTAGAGAAAGGCTTGACAATCCTAGTTATTCTCTTTGAAAATGTCCGGTTATCATGCGAAAACCTGTCCACATTATTATTTTATCTGAGGACATCCTGTGCTTTTCATTTTCATCATTATCTTAGTGAACTGATGACTTTAGTTTTTTTTTCTTTAAAAAAATAGAATTTTATTTTATAAGGAGGAAAAAAATACTATATTCCGAATCCAGATCAAATGTTTAATTTCTTCAAAATTAAAATACATATTAATTTTCAGTATATTAAAATAAATTAAATTTCCCCCAAAAAATTAAAAATAAATACTGTTATTACCTGCATAAAAATAACTCAAAAAAGCTAATATCAAAATAAATGTTTTTAAAAAGTTTTCTTCATTTATTTTAATATGTTAGATATACTTAGTCATCAAAATAAGAAAAGTATTTGATTTAATGATTTCTGCATATTAAAGTTCAGATGAAGTATAATCCTTGCAATACCAACTCTTTAAGAGAGATATTGTATGCACTACATAAGATAAGCTACAGTCTCTTATAACTTGTATAAGTCTATAATATCAACACAAACAAATTCAGAGGACTTCATATATTACTTCAACTTGTCATAGTTAAATATCAAAGAGCACCATCAATTCGAGTATAAAGACAAATTTTTTCCAATGGCCAATTCCATATCCATAAATGCCCATGAACAGAAATATTAATTTCAAACTGAATAAGCCCATTTAGTCACTTCTTTTTCAAACATCTCGTATCCGTTACAATCTTAAGTTTTACTTTTTCATGCTTAGCCTTTATATGATACTTGAGGTGACTCGCCTGCAAAGTTGTGTGATTGCAATGGGGACATGCGTAAGGTCTTAATTCCTGATGGACAGCTAATGCGTGGATTTTGATGTAATGGGGATAAGATGATTTGAATTCACACTGCGGACAGCTATAAGGTTTGGCCTTTACATGCATCACCATTATATGTGACTTGAGATAGGCAGACTGAGTTTACCTATACTCACATTGTGCACAGCCATGAGGTTTCCCCTTATCATGTAAAGCCATTTTATATGTAGCTGAAGGTGGAATCGTTCAGCCACCTTAAACTGATATTTATCACAAACAAATGGCTTGAAGTTTTTATGCTTATCCTTTATGTGTGACCTGAGGTGCCTTGATTCACCAAAAGCAAATTCACAATGTGGGCATGAATAAGGTCTCAGCTTATCATGTTTGGACCTAATGTGGATCTTTAGAGAATTGCTATAAGCTGATTGGAAATCACAATGTGTACATGCATGTATCTTTTCTTTTTCATGAACTGCTTTAATGTGGTGCTTGGAATGACCAGGCTGAATAGCTCGATAGGGGCAATGGGGACAGACATATGACTTGTCATTACCATGCAGATGCATTATGTGGAACTTGAGGTAGCTGGAGTGGGCAGATTTGTACTGACATTGGGGGCAAGAGTAAGGCTTGACTTTATCATGCAAGAGCTGGTTATGTAACTTAAGATTTTTAGGGTGTGTTTTAAACTGACAATGAGGATAGGAATGACTCTTCAGCCTTTCATGTTTGGTAATTACATGATACTTTATGGCACTTGCTCGTGCAGCACAATAATCACAGTTTGGACATGCAAATGGCTTCACACCCCCATGGACTTCAAATACATGACTATTTAATGAGGCTCTCCTATTCTGAACTGTTTGTTACGGACCCCCACCGGTGTTCTTCCTGATAGGTGGGGTTCATCACTACCTTATCAATCAAGTTCTGTAGGCCCTCTGGAACAGGAGAGAGCAGGGCTATGTCGTTTGCATAGGCTAGAACCATATGGTCATCACTGTAAGTCAATTCTCTTATTATACAGTTTGGACACGCAAATGGCTTCACACCCCCATGGACTTCAAATACATGCCTATTTAATGAGCCAGATTGAATTGACATTGTGGACAAACAAGAGGCCACTTCTTGACATGCCTTGTAATATGCTTCTTCAGGCTTCTGATTTTAACTTGCAGTAAGGTCATCTATAGAATTTTAATTTTCTATTCTTTGTATTGCTTTTTGTTTTTATTAATTTAGCCAAGTTCCAAAAGGTGGTGAATCTTTATGTGTGTTTTTAAATCTGATTTATGATGAGAAGTCTCCCCACAGTGGTAGCAAGCAAATGGCTGATCTATAATAACATTAATATAAAAAACTTGTATTAAAAATAATACCTTATTTTTTAATGAAAAAAACAATTAAATTAAAAAGAAAGGGAAGTATCACAAAGAAAGCAACAATAAAAATACTACTTTGTTCATTTTATTATTGAAATTAGTTAAAAAATATATATATATAAAAATTTAATTTGTCCTCAAAAAAATGTTTATTAAAAGTGGAACAATATTCTCTGAAGACAAAATCTTACCAGACAACAAAAATATAGATTCCTTACCTAATTGTGTGATACATCCAATATAAATTGCTGTAATGTAAAATGTATCATATAAACAAAAAAACTATTTGTCACAAAAGCTTCTAAACCTGAGTTAACTGAAGTAGATATATATTTATTAAATTTTTGCTTGGATATAGATTAGCATCTTGGCCAAAACATAGGATGGGTCGGGGTATTGACATTTCAAAACTTCCTTCCCAATTTTAACCTCATTAATGTGATTAATTATTTTTAAATAGAATATTTTTTATTTATTCATTGTTTGCTTTTTAATCATTGTTAGTTTATCGCTACATTCGTAACCCATATTATTTGGCCCTTACCAAAAATACCATGGGGCTTTTGATCCTGAGACAATCCTCATAATTCCTAGTTATTATCACATTCACGCCAAATTAGAAATTAATATTAATCTGTATCTAAAATAACAATAATCCAGTAGGTCCTGAGAGTGAACATCCTAAAAATTGCTCAATATCTACTAAGAAAACGTTGGCATGTTAATATGTTAAGCCTCTCCATTAGACTAAACTTAAAAATAAACCAGTTGGTTAGTAGTGTTCAGTCTAGGGCTGCCATCTCTAAAACCTGCTCCCCGGACCGGAAGCGTAAGTTCCCCGGATTTTGGAGCTATCACCCCGGACATTTCAAAACTTTTTTTCATTCACTTACATCTTGATTAAAATATATTTTACTCCGTACTGGATAGAAGAAAACTTTGATTTGAAGCCTCTTTTGTTGCATGAAATAGTGTGTTTAATCGTTCTTGTGACGACAAGTTATTAATTTTGCTTTATTTTTTAACCTTCTTAGCTTAGGTATTAAATAAAAAATAAACAAACCCAATATTAGTTACTCAGTTAATAAAATTAAATGAAAACTTGTTTAACTTTTTTTTTTCTATACAATTTACAATATTTAGTTTTAAAACAACTTAAATCTTAAATCAAATTCAGAAATTTATAATAACTTATACTAAGGAACAATTTTAACAGCCTTACATTTTGCTTTATATTTCAAGAAAGAAAACACAATTTGTCGTTTTCATACATAGATCTATGTAACTAAATTAAATCAATATTTAAATCAAATAAAACTGTACTTCTTAATTATTTGGCAACTTTTAAAGTAATAACATTAAAATGTCTTCAAATTTTAAACTTAAATTACTACATTATTAATTTGAACTTTTTGGTAACACTTAATGTACCCAAATAAATAAACACTGAAACAAATACTGTAGTTCTCTATTGAACTAAATTAAATCAGTCTTTAATTTGTGTTTATTTATGTCAAATAATGATGCTTTTAATGTTTTGGTAATTCTTAAAGTATTTTTAATTAGGTACATCAAAATGTCCTCAAATTTTAAAATAGACTGTAATCAGAATCAGAACTAAAACTTAAAAAACCATAAATTGTAACTTTTTTTTAGCAATCCTACATGTTTATTTTCAGACAAACAAAACACAATTTGTTGTTTACATTCATAGAACTGTGTAACTAATTTGAATTAATAAGAAAACTACATATAGTTTTTAATTATTTGGCAATTCTTAAAGCAATAACATTGAAATGCCTTCAAATTTTAAATAGACTAGACAGGATTAAAACTTAAATAGCTTATGTTATGCATTTTTACTTTTTGGTAACACTTAATTGAACGAATACGGTAGTTCTCTTAAAAAAACTAGTGTCAGTTACAGTCTTTCAGACAATTTACGGTCTATTTACATTTAAATAAATAATGAATAGAAAATATCTATATTTCTTAGAATTTTAATGAAATTCTTCATATATTAAATTGCAGGACTCACTCACTTATTCATCAAAGCAAAGCACAACCCAAACCCTTACACCTAGAATTTTTTAAGCAGAAACATTATGACAGTACCATCAATATAATTTTACTAACATAATGTTACGTTCGTCACAATCTACATCAATTTATCACAAACAGTCACCTGCATGACTTTAATACTAGAAATAATAACAAACTAGCACTACATAAATGTAGATTGGCTACGATTATGTGACAAAACTATATGGAAAGACCAGTTTAAAGTAAATAAGAAAAATTGCACAATTAGTTTTTAAAAGAGCAAACCTCGAGTTTCTTGTCTGTTCTTCACTGCCTCTTTGTGAACAGACATAGAGTCTGAATGAATAATTTTGACTTTGACTTTAGAAAGTTGAAATTCGGTGCAGAGGTTCTTTCTATAACGTAAGCAGGGAATAAGAAAGGTTTTATGGAATTCCCACGGAAACTAAGTCCCCGGACATGAGCTAGTCTACTTATATTTATCGGATTTACCAATAGCTTTTAGAACTTCTTTTTTAGTTAATAAAAAATTATAGAATTCGGTGCAATCCTTATAGCCTCTGAAGTTGAATTTAATTTTGAGTAATGACGAGACTGTTTCAGGATTCAATGCATTCCTTTCTTTTGTCCACTGTTGCGTCATGAGAGAAAATATTCTTTCAACATGCGCATTATGCGCAGGGATGCAAAAAAAATATTGAGCTATTTTTAGTAATTCTGAATATAAATGGGCATTTGGTGTTCTAAAGAATTGTAACCATAGTTGATTAGCATTTAAAAGCTTATCTTCTGCGCTGAGATTTTGGCAAAAATATTTTAAATTCACCCACTCATCTATCAATTTCGTGTCGTCAATTGCTATATTCTTGTCTTTCAAAAATGCAATAGTATCTTCGATAACAGCCCATTGAGTTTTTTCATTTATATTCGGCAAAAACATCCAGTCAAATTTATCAAATTGTTGAACAGGCTGATTCCAATGTTCAATGTACTTTTTTATTTCATTATAGAAACTCAGAGTACAGATTTGAACTCTTGTTTTATGTTCTCGTCGTGTTTGTTTAAAATGCTTCTAATACTTAAGGGCACGAAGCTTTCTTTGATTCTATCGTCTAGGCTTTTTGTTATAGATCCAAGAATGTTTCGAGTTTCTAAGACGGAATTGCCGCTTTTTTCTAATTTTTCTATTTTGCTATGCAAGATATGCATAATGGAGTGGACTAGAAGCAAATAAGCCTCTGACAGCGGATTTTGGAAAAAATCTTTGATCACGACAGGTGGTTTTTGTATATTTTCGAAGTAGTCTTTCAGTGGAGTGAAGAGCTTCAGTGTTAAAATATTGTATCTCTTTGGTTGATGTAGGCACCCATGGTAAGGCAGGAGTTTATATAACAGTGTGTGTAATAAAGTTGTTCCCAAGTAATGTGTGTGTAATGTGCTGGCTGTGCGCCGCTAGTTTATTATATTTTTCCCTTGCCTGAATCATATAATTTGACATTCAGAAGTCTTTCTATTGCAGGAAACAGACTAAGCCATCTAGTTTTGGAATGATATAGAAGCTGTCTGTATTCGACATCAGCTGTTTCACAGAACTCTTTGAGGGATTCGGTTCGAACTGTGTATATAGAAAAATGATTGTAAATTTTCAAGACAATAGTCTCAGCGTCCACTGGCAGTAAGTCACATCCATGATGAATGGCGTTGTTAATAACGTGTGCAGAGCAACCAACACCAACCAGGTTAGGGTTCAGATTTTGTTTTAGCTTATAGAAGACATTGTTGACTTCTTGTCGTTCTTTTCCCCCAAAGTTTGTATTGCAGTTATCTCCTCCAAACGCTACACACTTAGACAAAAGATCATGTTTTCGAAGTTGGTTTATGATCAATTCAGAAATTGTCTCGGACGTTTCATTTACCGTAATCTCTACTTCGAGGAGTTTCGTAGTGATTCCTTCATTTCTTACATCGAAATATTGAACTACCAAAGGAACGTCTACACATCTAATATTTTGCTACGCAGCTAGCTCGCCATTCGCCAGATCACGCCATGCGTCGGTCAAGCGCGCCCCACCCCCGCTCGCCGCTCGCGTAGTAAAATAGCGTCGGCAGCGCGTGCGGTGAAATACCTAATCCATAGTTTTTATTTACATAAATTATGGGAACGGATCTGATCATAAACCCGGACTTTTATTATAGTCCGGGTTGCACCCGGACTACAATTTAAACCCCGCCCGGACGCTCCCCGGACGTCTTCAAAACTAGGACAAATCCGGGGAAACCCGGACGGATGGCAGCCCTAGTTCAGTCTAACTTCAAAGGAAGAAAATTTTATGTTCATATTTAAAATAACAAAAGGTATTGCTGAAATCCACGAGGATTTTTACTGAAGATTTAAAATAATTCAAGACGACTCTTAAAGAACCAGATGGTATAAAACTATCGAAGCATTCGCGCCGATGATACAAATGCAAGAGGCATGTCTTAAGCTGGACTTTTTTTTTGTTATGTTTTTTAATTTTCAGGTTATCATACTAATACAATACAACCTCGGTTTTGATGATGACAAAATGCATCTGTCCAGCAGGGCAGAGCCTGAGAATAAATTAAAGATGACCATTAAGAAATCTTAGTCTGTTGTTATAGGAACCAGTTCACTGTTCAAATTCTTTGTTGACTTCATAACTTTTCCAAATCATTCACATATCCATTCCTCCCAATTATAGTTTCAATATACTCCTAGAATAGATGATTCCATTTTTCTGACCTTTAAACACCTTCACACAGGACTTAACTCCATTCTCACTACATTACAGCACCTTTCAATTCATTCGAAGCTTTATAATCAGGAACTGTTTACTTATTGTTATTTTTTTAAATGATTCACTGTTTTTATTCTATTACTTTTTCACAATAAATTTATCTTTTATTTCAATTATTTCTCCCTATAAAAAGATGTTATCAATAAACATCCACTTTTTATCCAATATTTTATCATTCTTATTTTTTATTAATACAAAAAAATTAAATACCATAATGTTTTTTAATTGAAATGCTTATAAATATTTTCTAATCGAGTTACTTATTTACTTTATTTATTCCATGCTTTACGTGTCTATTACATGTGGCTATATAATACACTTTTATTAAAGATTTTTATTAATTCATATATTTCATAAAAATGGGGTTAACATTAAAAATTTTAAAATTACAATTTGCTTCCTGCTATAAAAATACATAATAAACATGTCTAACAATTTTCAATCAAATAGGATAAAAGAGTGTTAAAAAAATGTTAAAATTTAAAAATAGGATAAAACATATTTGTTAGTACTTTAGGAAACACGTTAGTAGGATAAAACAATACAATAAATACATGAAAAAATCTGCCGGGTTCACCCCATAGGCTTATAGAAACCCTACCCCACGTGCTTCTCGGTGCTGTTTATGTATTGGTGGACCCAGTCCCCACAGCTCCATATGTTCCTGAAGTTTCTGGCTTCAGTGACGCTCGCCCTTCTCCTTCTTCCTCCGATAGCTGGTGATCGGTGAGGAGCCTGGTCTTCGGCTGTCCGGTTCCATCGAAATGGCCTTTGGATCCAGCTGCAAAGGTGCTCCAGGAACATGGACCTAGACCAGGTAATGGTTTCGCATGTCACCAGCCTCTTCTTTAGGTATGCCCTCATGGTGAGCCCTGTCAATAGTCAGTTGTTGCTAGGGCCCTGTGTACCCAGGGCACCCACGACTATTGGTGCAATCTTCACCTCCCTGTATCTGGTCTGCAGGGTGGTGTATTTTTCCTCATTTCCTGTCCTTGCCTCTATTGCTTGCTTCCGATGCTGAAGGGGATAGTTACATTGATTATTAAGACTCTGTCCCCTTTCAATACCACAAGGTCGGGTTGCAGGCCAAAGTTGTCTACAGGTTGGTTCTTTCCAATGACTCTGTAACCTTGGCTCTTCACTGTCCTTTCAATCCTATCATGTCTCTTCTGGGGAATAACCACGTGCAAGTTATATTGCCCTAGGACATGGGCTAAGCAATCATTCGCAAATGTGCACCGCCTGCAACTCTTGTCTTGGCCCCCCCCCTGTCTTTGATGTCCGTTTAGGGGGTCAGCTTTAGTCTCTCCTTGTGGAGAAATTGCCAGTCTGCAAAGGACAGGAATTCACCAGTCAGGAGGAAGGAAACTCTTCCCTGCACCAACTTCTGCCAGAGTGCTTCTCCCCTTTCAAATTTCTTCTTCTGGTGAAGGGTTCTTAGCAGATGTTTCCTCTCATGTGCCCTTACCATTACATCCTCTCATTGAATCGTTGGCACGTCCTCCTAAGTGGTCATTGGTTGCCCATTCGTTGGGAGACCTGTCTGGCCTTTGTCCAACAATCTGATACTTGGCTCGACCTCTCACGAGTCGTTACCAGTGACTTGACAGAGCTTCTCATCCTTCGATGTTATCAGCTTGAAGGCTCCATCTATCGGTGCCAGATCACTCTCCTCTGCAGCTATTGGGATGCCACACAGGCCTTCTTGCCTCGCACCGTAGATATATTCGTTGGATTCCTCTCCTGGTAGGTCGAGCACTCTCTTGATCTCCGCTCTGATTGTTTGGTCCACCTGGGTCAAGTCCCTTGGGGAACTGCCCATTTTTCATCATGAAATTCATCGCTGGGTATATGAAAGTCGTCAGAGCATCCATTTTCTGCTAGGGGGCGAACACAAAGATGTTATTCCCTTCGCCTTAGCCAGAATTTCCATCATCCACCTTGGGGTGCACCGCCTGGAATCCAACTAGATAGCCTAGGAAGCTCTGCACTTCGCCTTCTTGTAGAGTTCATATATCGCTCTCTCCTATTCTGAACTGTGTGTTGCAGACTCCCACTGGTGTTCTTCCTGATAGGTGGTAGGGTACTCCCACATTTGGTGGGGTTCATCTGCAAACCGATCCTGGCTCATGAATCAAGTTCTGTAGCCTCTCTGGATCAGGAGAGAGCAGGGCGATGTCTTTTGCACAGGCTAGAACCATATGTTCATCACCGGAGCTCAATTCTCTTATTATATTATTACGTTTTTAACTTATTTGATTAATTTAAATTTAATCTGAGGTTTATAGGTTCTTGTTAATATAAAAAGAAAATTCTGGCAAAAGGAAAATCAGATTTTACAAAATTCACCCTTATTTTATTTAAATACACAATCACGTCTGTGATACAAAACTACAAATTATCAACAAATTTTATAATTTACCTTAACATTATTAACTCTCGAATGGCCAGATTTACTAGTTTGTATATATTCTTCTTCTTGTTTCTTCACTTTAACTTGGTTTGTCATGCTGTCAGTAATATCCACTTCTATCTCTTCAATCCTTCTCTGGATAAAATTATTCTTCCCACCAATGTTCCTCCACATTACAAATCATTATGTATAAAAATTGTTCACTTTTCTACAATTTTCACTATATCTGCCTCATGAGCTCACCAATGGAAGGACGCTAACCTTCATCTTTTTATCAGCACAGGACAACAACTAACTCCTTTTTACATCATCTCACGGTGTTACCAGCTGAACAACCACTAAGCCCATCTTGTTTTTTATAAACTCCTCCTTTGTTATCTACGGGTCGTTACCCGCTAATTTTTTTAATTCAAATTCAAAATCTTGATAAATTAAATTGACAACCTCTAAATATCACAACAATATGTTCCATCCCCAGGAGGAACAACAACCCATTAAGTGGACATCCTTGTTTTATCCCTCTTGTCATCCTGATGGAATCGGATTTGCTGGAGGCAAGCTATTACTCATGAAGGAGTCTTTGTAAAGGTCCTTTATGATCTCCACCAGTATGTCCTCTGTCCCTCTCTTCTCTAGGTCGCTGGTCCTTGTCCCGTGCTTCTGAAAGGACGGCCGAAGTTCATTCTTCTTCCTGGGGAACAGTAGCTAGGACAGGTTCAACCGTATCTTTAGTCTGTATGTTAAGGACGGTCTCCCCTGCCACAGTTCCCCAAACAGTCTCTCTGGGTTCGACGGGTGACCCTTATCACACCTTGGAGTTAATTCCTAGGGGCGGCCACTCTTTGTATGGGCCTCAGTGCTTGCTCTACTGCTGCTGCTTCTGTTGCATGATTTAGCAGTCCCCAGGCCATAGAAAACAAGTCACCTCACTGTTCACACTCCCAGGCTGGTCCTGTCATATCTACTACCGGAGCCGCCACATGAACCAATCACAGGTGGGAAGTAGCCTGTGGCCTCCCCTCGATGTTCCTATTGCATGATTAGCAGTAGTGATGGGTCTTTATGTGTGGGAGGCGATGCCCTAAGATGTCTATAGGCTATATAATACACATTTATTAAAGATTCTATACTTTGATCATAGCCAATATACCGAGAAGTGATAATCCCCTAGCACATTTATTACACTCGCCACTCATCCCTAAAATGCTCCTTGGAGACTAAAGCAGCAGTGGCCTTGTGAAGAACAAATAGGCTGGTTTCAAAAGAAAAAGAAATTGTGTAGATCTGATAAACACACTCTGAATTAATATTAAGCAAAGCAAATGAATGGCTTAGCCCTCTACTTATGGCCTTTGTATACTTTGAGAAAGCCTTTGATTTGATAACCCAGAATTTTATTTGGGAAAAGCCTTTACAATATGGAATCCAAAAAAAAGATAACCAGATGATTTCAAAGTATGTACACAAATTCTCATTTTTTAGGATAGAATCAGACTCCTTAATTGCCCAAGGGCATAAGGCAGGGTTGTACGCTTTCCCCTGTTTTAGAATTGGATTATAAGAATCATTTTAAAAAATAAGGGTTAGAGGTATCCAATGGTGCTTAATTGGGCCACTGGAGGATCTCAGCTGCTTTGATTTATGAAAAAAATATGTTAAATTTTTATTAGATTTATTGATGAACAACTTTAAGACAGACAGTTTATTTCTACATCAGGTCATAATAAGAAAATACAAATGATACTAATAATATTATTAGTTGTAGTAAGAATTACCACTGGTATAAATTTTAATGACTGTTGGTGAAAGAAAAAGATAGTCCCACAAAAAAAGATTTGAACACTTCCCATTTCAAACCAGATGCTTTTCCAACTTACTTTATCACCTCAAGGGAGTAACTCAATAAATCCCTAATTATTTTCTAAGATATTCTTTTCTTCAGCTCAGTTAGAAGAGCATCTTATTGAATGTCCCAGGTTCAGATTCTGGGATTAATGCTATTTTTACTAAGACGTAAACATCAACAGTCGTTATTTCAATTTTTAATATAGGAAAAATAAAAAAGAGAGTATTTAAACATAACATTCAGTAATTGTATCTCTAAAGTACAAAATATTAAGTTAAACTTAGGTTGATTAGCTCAACTCCCATTTGAAAAGTTTCATTAACTATATAATTTAAAATATAATTACATTTGCTGTTTTTAATATGAATAATTTATTTTCTACTAGGTTTTATTAAATCTTCTTATCTACCGGAGCTTGATTTCTTAAATATTATCTCTTCAGTAGATAACTCTAGCTGATGGTTAAGCTTTTGTCTCAACTCTAGGGAATATTCCCTCCATTAACCACTGTTTTCAATGATTAACCGCTATTTTCAACTATTAACCACTATCTTCGACAGTCAATAAACATTTTATATACCTTTCATCAAACAATGGTCTTGACTCTGTCTAAACTCCAAACCAGTCAACATGAAGCTGGGTTTAAAAACATAGAACCCCTTGCAGCTGTTTAGAACCCAAAGCCACTGGCTATCACCAAGGCTTTTTAAATTTTTATGTCTACTATATAGTACCTTTATCGATCAATCCAAATAAAATGTATCTAAAAGCAGTTATTTATTATGGAACAATTTTAATATTGCTATTATTTAATTTTATATGCAGTATTTCCTTTCACATCCATTATGTTAGTTTCCTTCTTGTTTATCAAGGGATGATGCAGACATTAATTATATGTCCAAATTTTGCCCATCAATAAATTTGATTAAAATCTGGTTTATTTATTCCCACAGTTCAAAGTGATTCATAACACAACATATTAACACATCAATAAAAAAATTCACACACACGTTTACATGTCACAAATTGCCTATTTTTGTGAGGTGACTCTTTTCACTTTTCTGTCATTGGATCAGATTTATTGTTTATACAGTTCAAAACAAAATGGTTATTATTAATATTAACATAGTTCATACATCAGTGAGTTTCCTTAAAAACGACTTATGTATTTGATTAATAATAATTGAAAATCTTAATCAGGAAATATCAATATGAGGACAGAGTGCAGTTTTTTCACTGAGAATATTTTTTGGCTAAGAATGATGTTTTTTAAATAAATAAATAATTGAATAAAATGTTTAAATACAATCATTTATATCAATTTTCC